>OU779869.1:22500000-23750000 GCA_916999025.1 Orgyia antiqua
AAAATTGTATTCACATTATAAGTGTGGAATATTAAAAAAAGTCATTGTTTGTACCACGAAGTATAGATACAAGGAGTCCGAACGGTATAGGCTTTTCCATAATATTTCGTGTACACAATAATAAACCCAGATCATAGTTCTATTTTCTGCCACTGGCTGCGCAAGTATTCAGGACGTACCGATGCTATTATAGAATATCAGAATATCTCTTGACCTTCTCTGTATTGTTGGGTTTAAAGCACTCGAAAAATTTCCTAAATCTTATATTTATATCCACGTTTCTCAGAATATTTTTTTCCACAAGTGTCAATAGTTCAAACGAGTACTTCTTGAAAAATGGCGCACTCTACCGGCAAAAATCTGTCCCTTAAATTGAGACCATTCGTTCAACATTACGTTCGGACTCCTTGTATCTATACTTCGTGGTTTGTACCTTCATCCATACTTATATTTTTTTTTTAACACATATATATTAATTTTGATTATTTCCAGGAAACTCCGACGAAACGAAAGCCTTGATAATTTTTTTAACAATAAATAATATTACTAACGATAATATATAAATAAAATTTCAATCAATGCCAATTTAAAGAAAAAATACTTGTTAATTTTCTGTCACTAAAGTTGGCATCGATTGCACGCATCACTTTTGAGAGTGCTCGATTGTGCGAAGCGTTGCTGTAGTTGGAACACTCAACGTTGAGCATTATGCCGCATAATGCGCTCTTGTGCTGTGATTGGAAAACCACGTTCGTGTGCAAGGCACAGAATATAGTGCAAGGCCAAGGCCTAACGAAAGTTGAACTATCGATACCATTTTATTAGTAAATTGGACGTCCCTACAGTGTTTGGTACTAAGCTAAAATTATGACTTCATGCTGTATATGAATTGCTTATTTGTAAATTGTAAATATTATCACTGATAAACTATTGACATGAGTTTGATATAATGTAATATGCTTAATTTATAAAAGTTTCTTTATTATGTAACAAGATAACATATATTATTTTTTTAGAAGAGTTCTGTATATTATGTTATAAGCCACGCAAATTGGTAATGCGCTGGAACCTTGTCAAATTAACGCCCTTGTGACGTCATCAGCAATGAAAAAGTACAGCTAACAAAATGTAATATTCTCATCTATACGTCACTATGACGTCACCAACATGGCTGCCAGGCGCATTACCAATTTGTGTGGCTTATAATAACGTTTTAGCGTAAAAAGATTAACCGATTTTAGCGAACTTTTAAACCTCCGATATGTCATTATGAATAAGACCATTTAGTCTATTGCTAGGTTAAATAGGTTTTTATAATCTAAAACGTTTTTCTAATCTGATTTTGAACTACATAACTATGCTATAAATATATACTCTTGAGCTTTTTTATGAAAATTACACGCTAAGTGTTAATTAATAATTTGTGTAGTTTTGAAGATACCTATAATACTCACATAGGGACGTACATAGAAATTACGGCTTTGTTTTATAATACTGGTCTTATTCATAATTACTTATCAGAGGTTTAAACAGAGATTTTATCGCAGATATAATACACGTTTTAGCGTAAAAAGACTAATAAGAATAATAAGTTTTGACAATTTTCGCGAACCTAGGTATTTTAGCGACCTTTTAAACCTCCGATAAGTCATTATGAATAAGACCATTTAGACTATTGCTAGGTTAAATAGGTGTTTAAAATCTAAAACGTTTTTCTAATCTGATTTTGATCTACATAACTATGCTATATGTATATACTCTTTTAAGCTTTTTTATCGAAATTACACGCTAAGTGTTATTTATATTGTGTAAAATAAAATTCTACTTGAGTTGTACAATAGTTTGTTTCACATAATATTTATAATAACGCCATCTAGCGAAGAGCACTATAACTTCATTCATAACAAACGTCTGAGCTTTATGATGCTGATGTTTTTGAACTGTCGGCGAAACGTCACACGTTGTGTCTGGTACAAAGTAATAGATGTCGCGTGTTGAAGTCGGTAAAGCAGTGCACTGCACACTATCACTATTTTCATTAGACCTTCAAATGACCTTTTGTGTCCTTTCGGCGACGCGGCGATTTTTCCTAGTTGACAGTACTATCAACGTAGCAGTGCGGCAGTGTCTGTGTTTTCGTAACAATTCTAAGAAAAATAGTAAGTTTACTATTTGATTTTTTGGTTCGTTTTGCATAACTAATTAATCGTGTTTAAATATTTATACTAATTAATTAACTTCGCCTTATTTATTTTAGGTTATGATTGGGTATATCTTTTCCTGAATCTATGTATCTGTCAGTTATAACAGCTTTCTACAATGCTGTATTTTCAGTTAAAAGAAATTAATAATTTGAGCATTCCGTTTTCACAATTTATTCTAAGTAGTGTGATTGCATAGATCTATTAGTACCTACATACACTGCATGCGCAAATATATTTATTAACTAACTAATTATCACAGTTTCAAGGTATAAAAATAACTATTTATGATATTTATCTGCTAGGCAATATAAAAATAAAATAAAAGTGATCTTTCTTACATGGCTAAATCAATCAATTTTAATTCCTTACATAGCTTTTGAAAGGCTTGTACATTTTTTTATATTTTATGTAGGTAGGTAAATCTTTTCCTAACTAGTTCTTAATCACATAAGTTCACATTGCTGATGTAAATCACTAATTATTTTACAATGCCTACCGCAGCATAATTCCTTTATATGGCGAAGGAGATGAAAATTACAGTGACCTGTCAAGGTCACCTTTGATTTATCAACGTATACGAGACCAATAACATTGTTTGGAGGGTAAATAAATTAAATCTTATATCAAACATAATTCATAGTGAACTGTTATTTAAAATGTGTGTTTTTAACGAAGAAATGAAGTTATAACATTATTTTATTTTCTTTTTACACAGTCTTTGCCCTTCAGTTAAAAGTTGACCTTTCATTATTATTATTTCAATTTATCGATATTTCACTTTCGAAATTAGAACATCACTATTTTGATAATTGTTTAAAATTTGACAGAAAAAAAAATGTCTAATGTCAAAATACTGAACCAAAGAGGTTGTTTATTTCTGAATTCAATTTAAAAATAATAACAAAAGAATATTATTTCGTGATGGCTTTCACTCATAAAATATGGTGAGTTTTTGATACAATATTTTATAATGACGAGTATATTATTTCTAAGTTTTATTAATTTTTAAGTGTAATTTTTTTGTAATTTACAATGGGGGCTAAAAAAGGCAAAGGAAAAAAGAAAGGGCCTCCAGAATCAGGATGGATGCCAGGATTCGGTACAAAGGGTATGTGGTCAGTTGAAACTGATTTTAATAGAGCTTATTTGCAAAAAGGATACTTAACTGTAGGTAATCTCGGAAAATAAAGTTGCAAATAGCAATAAATACATAAGTAGCATAAAATATTGCCTTCTTTAAAAGAGCCGAAAATGTGTTAGGTGTATTATTCATTTGCAAGTTTATCATTAGCTCTAGAACAAAATACTGTAGTAAATTTTATATAACTACTAACTACTTAATTTAGAGTTCTAATAATCACTACTATTAAAGAGATGCGCTCTTTGAGAAGTATGTGTGGTGTGACTTTGAAAGATAGATTAAGAAATGAAGTTATAAGTGAATGTTGTGGTCTGAATGAGGATGTAGTGACTAAGGTGGAGAAAAGCATGCTTAAGAGAAAAGTATGAAAAGTATGCTATGAAAAGTATGGTGGAGAGAATGAATGAGAGATGATTAACGAAAGGCATATACAAGGCGGAGCTAAGTGGGAATGCTGGGACAGGACGCCCGAGAAAAATATAGGTACTCCGATGTCATCGCCGGGATACTCAAAAAAGGGCAAGTGAGTATCACTTACAACTGTCGGGCATGTATGACCAGATGTATGAGTGTGGATGAAGCCAAGGAAATATGTTTGGATTGTAGCAGATGGCGCTCTATAGTCTCTGCCTACCCCCATGGAAAAAAGACGTGATGTTTTGATTATGATGATTATGATATTAATATTTTGTTATTTTATCGATGACAGATCTAATTTATTCATTTACCTATTTATTATTTGCCACATCCTGACCCTCCGACTCTGGCCCGACCTTGTTCTCTTAGTGTCATAATTTTATAAAATAAATAAATATTCATGGACAATTCACACAACGTCCTCTGGTCCCAACGTAAGCTTGTTATGCTTGTAATACACAAGTTTTAGTCAGCCACTAATTTCTCTCATAACTTACTTCTACAAAATCATGTCACCCTAGTACTTTCAATTACTGTTTTTAGGTTTTGTTGTTTAACCAGTATCCTTGAATATAGCCAATGATAATAAATAAATAAATATTCATGGACATATCACACAATGTCCACTGGTCCCAAGGTAAGCTTGTTATGCTTGTGTATTATGGGTACCAGAATACAGATACAATACATAGACTGCTTTCTTTTGTAAACACATACTTTATTATAAGTATAATAGAAACACCCAGACGCAGGACAAACATTTGTATGACAATTATAAATATCACACAAATGATCATCCAGAGAGGAAATCGAACCCACGACCTTGTGAGCGGTAGTCCATTACCTGAACAACTAGACCACGAGGAAACTGAATATGTAATGTAGAAAAGATGCAAAATTTCTTTAGTTAATATAAAAATTTATTTTTAATGCTTTTTCTACTTGGGTGGTGCTGCAACTGCATGTAATACTTTAGGATTTATATCTTTATACTAGCTGACCCGGCAAACGTTGTTTTGCCATACTAAAAAAAGAAAAGTTTGAAAAATAGATGTTGGCCGATTCTCAGACCTACTGAATATGTATGCAAAATTTGAGAAGAATCGGTCAAGCCGTTTCGGAGGAGTACGGTAACTAACACTGTGACACGTGAATTTTATATATTAGAATATATAAATCTCCTGTCAAAATGTTTGTCCGCGATGGATTCCTAAACTACTTAACCGATTTTAAATTAAATTGGCACACTATGTGCAATTTGACCCAACTTGAAAAATAGGCTAGCTTAAATTTCAATTTATAGTTGCAATATTATTTTATTGCAAATTATTCTACCCTGACATTTGTATGGCAAAACAACGTTTGCCGGGTCAGCTAGTTAATCTATATATTCATATCGTGAAGACTAATACTATCTTCTTATCAATAATATATTATGACTTGTAATTACATGATTATTGTGGCTAAATGATGGATGGTAAATTCAAAATAAAGTAATAAAATTAGTGAACTGGCTGTAGAATAAGAAATAACTGAATTTATTTTTTTAGATACAAGTCTTATTTATCAGTCAGGCTAATAACAACTTTTTTAATAATCTGCGCTCAGTTAAAGACTTTTAGCAGATGCGGTGGGTGTTATCAACAACTAACTATGTTTAAATTTCTGTAACTAGCATTTAGAATAACTTCAATTAGATAGGTAAGCAGACTAGGTAGTTGATAAACAGGATTGAATACAATTTTTAAATATATAATTTATTGTTCCATCCATAAATTGTTAGATGCCCAAATGTCATACCATGAGAAAACCCTCATAAGAAAAACTAGAAAGATTTCAAAGCTGTGGTTGGTTCACTCCATTTAAACCAGAGGGGTCAGATAACATTCATGATATTCATTAATGTCTCTCCTTTTTGGGGTTTCGCACAAACCCTTATAGGATCACTCCGGTGTCTGTCTGTCTGTCCATCTGTCAAACTTTTACACTTACTTTTACTTTTTAAACTCTAGTATAAGTTGAAAAATTCTTTAAAATGGTCGTAATTCGGTTATATCTTTTAAATGACTAGAGGTGAAAGGTTGACTGTATTTTTTGCAGCAAGGGACCGCCTAGATCTACATATCGTATGAGATCGAAATCAAAATTCACAGGTTACTTCCCGTTGCCCTAGAGCCTTGAAATTTGGCATAAATCAAGTCTATATAGTGCTGATATAGGGAAAAATCCAAAAACTTATAATTTGTCATCACATCACAAGTAAAAAAGTGTTTATACTTAATACCAACTTACAAAGTAGCTGAAATGTAGGCGATTCCCTATATTTCAACTACAAAATTAAGTTGGTGAGTTGTTTTGAGTTTAATTAAATGATTATTTGAATGCAGTTACTTATGTTTATATGTCTAGTATGTACGAAACCCTAAGTGTGCGAGTTTACCTCGCTCTTGACAGGTTTTTTTATATCTGTGCTTAGCTCTTGCTTGCAACATCATACAAATGGAATGAAAAAATTGCCCCCGTTTTTGCAACTGTTTTCATTAATTCTTCGCTCCTATCGGTTCACAGCGTGATGTTTTATATAGCTTATAGCCTTCTTCAATCATTGAATGATCCAGCATAAAAAAATTGAATTCGAACCAGTAGTTCTTGAGATTAGTGCGTTCAAATAAACAAACAAACTCTTCAGCTTTACACTATTAGTATAGAGTGTAAAAAATTATGGATTAAAGTGTTTCTTGTCTATTCTCCGAATTATTTTCTTTTGAAGCTGATACTCAATTTTTAAGAAAAGAGCGTTACGTTTCTGGGCCTAGTTATTTAAAACAAATCTATTTGGGAGTGAAAATGGCACATTGCCAGTACAATATACAAATATCATGTAAATTTATTATACTCTTGCCTAAATTTGACGGGCTTCGTGGCGTAGTGGTTCATGTACTGGACTGCCGTTCACAAGGTCGCGGGTTCGATTCCCGCTTGGGACAATCATTTTTGTGATATTCATAAATGTCATACAAATGTTTGTACTACGTCTGGGTATTTTCTATGTATTATAAGTATGTATTTACAAAAGAAAAGTAGTTTATGTATTATATCCGTATTCTGGTACCCATAACACAAACATAATAAGCTTAGCAGGTCCCAAACCAGAAAAAAAAAAAAAAAATATTGTTTACTTTATTAGTAATTTCTGAATAAAACCTAACAAAGAGTGGCATAAATTTTTTTGTAAGGTCAGATTTTTTATAAACTAAATTCTTAATATTGTAATTTCTTTTTTATGTATCCTTGATTGCAAGCTAGAAATATACATTTTCTTTCTTTCTTTCTCAAATGTGCTACAACTTCAACTCCGCTATCGAACTTAAACCTGTTAATTTCCTGCCATTATACCACAACAAATTTTATCATCATCATACCATCACGCCGTTTTCTCATGAATGTAGGCAAAGACTGCCAACTGCTAAGATAACAACATACTCCCTTGGCTTCATTTATACTCCTACATCTGGTCATACATGGACGACAGCTGGAAGTGCTATGCACTAAACCTTTTTGAAGGATATCAGCGATGACATCAGACTGTTCATTTTATTATCAGCTTACCCAATCGTTTATATTATTTATCTTTATTGTGATTGCATCGAGACTTATATAATAGTTTTGTTGCAGCCACAATGAGCACCTACTTCCAATACCCAACTCCCGAGCTGCAAGAGGAGCTGAGGAAGATCGCTCAGGCGATTGTTGCTCCAGGCAAGGGTATCCTTGCCGCTGATGAATCCACTGGTGAGTCCATTCTTTTGATCATATTAGTTTTGGTTTCCTCTACATAGTGGCATTGTAGACCATCTCTAAGTAAAAGAGGGTCGAGCCTAGAAGTGGGATGTTATCGGGATGGGAAGGATAGCTATACACTCGTAAAATATATCAAGGAATGCTAAACTATTGCGAATTTTGCTATGACAAAATCGCACCTTAGGCTGTAAGCCAACAGTGGCTGCCAGAGTGACAATAAAAGAAATTGATTGAGACTGAAGAAAATTAGCACTAGGAATAAATTTTATATGATGAGATTTTAGTTCTTTTAAACGTGGTTTTCCATAATTATAAGGGATTTTTATGAAGTGTTGCCTAAAACGAAGAGTTATGTAATGGTCATGTTATCTAGGTACCATGGGCAAACGTCTTCAGGACATTGGCGTCGAGAACACAGAGGAAAACCGTCGTAAATACAGACAGTTGCTGTTCAGCTCTGATCCGGTAAGTGTGCTATTTGAGGAGTAAACGGTTTTAGCTATTTTTTTTACCAGAATACATTGGAATATATATGGAATTAAAAAAAAACGCAGCCCATTAAAGCCCCACTATCGAGCACGGGCTTCCTCTTTTGGGAGCGTATTTGGTCTATTATGTTGCGCTGGTCAGGATTGTAGGCATAGGGCTTAGTTTCGGTTTTTGCGTCTCACAGGATATTCTCTTGTATGCCCTAACTTGGCTCTTACCGAACCCCAGGGAGGAAATCTAGTGGTGACACCTGTATTTATATTCTAATCACCACATGGATATCTGTAAAACCTGGAAAAAGCATTTAAGTATAATTTCACGTTTTAAATGCTTCTTTTGAGTCTTAAAAGCAAGAAGTTTGTTGTGAATTTGTTATTACATAAATTATCTATCAGGAAATGTGGCGCTCAGTGTCATTTACTTGCTTAATCTAATCTGATACTTGTAATAATGCATGTTGTTACGCTGATATCTGTTATTTAGTGACATTAGGCGTTTTCGGTATGCCTTACGAATTCAAAAGTTTTTCTGAGCTCATTAATGTTCTGTTGTTAGGATTAGGCGTCTTTCCAACAGGTCATTTTATGGACTTTCATTATACCTATTACATTAACGCCTGTTTGAGTATATGAGATTTCCATTTCTCAAAAAAGATAGTTACCGCTTAAATCATCAATTAGCATTTGATTTGATTGATTTAAAAGCATAAGAGCTCGGCAGAGTTTCGTACTGGTTCTTAGGAGAAACAATTTGGACGTTTCCAAAGAGCAGCATTTCTTTTGTTAAAAGAGACCTAAATTTTTTTCCAGGCAGTTAAAATGGAGTAATGCTTAGTAAGCAATCACCACATGGTTAATTTATAGTCGAAAATTATTTCCAGGCTTTATCCGAGAACATTTCTGGTGTGATCCTGTTCCACGAAACTCTTTACCAGAAGGCTGATGATGGCACTCCTTTGGTAGCTTTGTTAGAGAAGCGAGGCATTATTCCCGGAATCAAGGTTGACAAGGGTGTCGTACCACTCTTCGGATCTGATGACGAATGCACAACACAGGGTAAGTCTCCATTATATTCTTTAACATTTTGCCAGTCATTGGTTTAAATAAAACCGCTTTTTGTGTAAACCCTGTAACAACTGACTGGTAGAGGACACTTTACAGCTCAGTCTAACCCGTGACCATGGTAACTGCAAAGTGTCGGAAACGTCGGGCTAAAATTTAAATAATTACTCGCGTCTAAATCCGTATAAAGTGGTTTTATTTAAGTCTTCATTAATTTATTTATAGTGTATTTTCACGTAATAAGTTATATTTCTTTGGCGTAATGGGTAGGTAATAGAAAAAGTAAAATGTGTCTTCAAACTTCAAGGTGCCGATTTTTCATGACGATGTAACGCTCCAAAACATGTATATCTATAACTTTTACACTAGTTTTATTGCCTCGGAATTTATTTATTTTTATTGCCATTTATGTTAAATACTTCATTAGCATATTTCTATTTGTAAAATATTTAAAAGTCAGGCTATAAAGTGAAACGAAGCATAGAATACTTTAAAATTATTTTTTATACTAATAAGTAAATTTAATGCGTATGATAATTATTTCTACGTTTTTTGTACTTATTTTACTTTCGTTTATATTTACCTTGAATTTATAATGTAAAGTTTTATATATAGATATAAAACTTTACATTATAATGTAAAGTTATCTATAACTTTTACACTAGTTTTATCTGCCTTGGAATTTATTCATTTTTATTGCCATTTATGTTAAATACTTCATTGGCATACTTCTATCTGTAAAATATTTAAAAGTCAGGCTATAAAGTGAAACGAAGCATAGAATACTTTAAAATTATTTTTTATACTAATAAGTGAATTTAATGCGTATGATAATTATTTCTACGTTTTTAGGGTTCCGTACCCAAAGGGTAAAAACGGGACCCTATTACTGAGACTTCGCTGTCCGTCCGTCCGCCCGTCCGTCTGTCGCCAGGCTGTATCTCAAGAACGGTGATAGCTAGAGAGTTGAAATTTTCACAGATGATGTATTTCTATTGCCGCTATAAAAAAAAATACTAAAAATAAAATAAAATAATTATTTAAGGGGGGCTCCCATACAACAAACATGATTTTTTTACCGTTTCTTGCTCGATACTAACAACGTTGCCTTATGTTGCATAGATAATGGTACGGAACCCTTCGTGCGCGAGTCCCACTCGCACTTGACCAATTTTTTATTTGTACTTATTTTACTTGCGTTTATATTTACCTTGAATTTATAATGTAAAGTTTTGATTGTTGTTTAGGACTGAGTGTTTCAAAGTAAAATGACTAACAGTATGACACGTAGTGTATACATGTAAAACTATTATTTAGCTCACTCGGAAAGTTACTTCCTTACTTCCTATTCGTGAAAGAATTACTCTCTGAAATCAGCCCCTACTACATCTGTACTGATTAAAAAGCTGAAGAGTTAGTTTGTTTGAACGCGATAATCTCAGGAACCATTGGTCCGATTTTAAAAAGTCATTCAGTATTGGATAGTAAATTTATCAAGGAAGATTATATAACATCACGCTGCGACCACTAGGAGCGAGGCATTAGTGAATAAATGTTGCAAAAACTGGGAAGACTTTCTAAATTCCACGCGTACGAAATCGCAAGCAACAGCTAGCTATTACAAACTTTTTCTTTACTAGCTGTTGCCCGCGACTCCGTACGCGTGGAATTTAGAAAATTTTCCCCGTTTTTGCAACATTTTTCACTACTGCTTCGCTTCTGCTGGTCGTAGCGTGATGTTAAGCCTAAAGCCTTCCTCGATAAATGCCCTATCTAACACTGAAATAATTTTTCAAATCGGCCCAGTGGTTCCTGAGATTAGCGCGTTCAAACAAACAAACAAACTCTTCCGCTTTATAATATTAGGAGAGATATTTCTTTATTGATAGCACAGAAGATAGATATACTTATCACAATGATTATAACTATTTATATCGGGGAATAAACTAACTCTATGTAATAATTCCGTTCATTTCGTCATAATTTACAATCTGCATACAATTGATCATACCTATACAAGTTAATCATGTTATATGTATGTATATCTGTTTATAACGGCTGTAGATAGGCGTGGTGATATCTATGACCTCATCAAAGAATGATAATATTGTATATTGAACTTATTAACTATTAAAAAAAAAACTATGGCCGTGAGCTGTGACCAGACCAGAGTTACGAAGTTTCATCCATCCGTCTTTCTCCATCTACTGCCGGACATATGCCTTCCTCAAAGGACGCCAGAAGGCGTGATCCTGTGCCATTTTATTCAGCGGCTCTCTGATCGCAGAGAGCCGCTGAATAAAATGGCACAGGATAAAAATACGTGAGTAAGGACATCGTTAGGCGATCCTAACGATGTCCTTACTCACGTATTTTTACTTTTATATAAAAGTCTTTATTTTTGCACGTTTGCCCTAAATGAGCTTAAATATTCAAAACTACGAAGCGGATTTTGATGCGTTTTTTTTAGAGATAGAGTGGTTCAAAAGGATAGTTTTTTATGTAAAATTAGTTAGGGTTTACTCGAATTTCACGCGTAAGAAGTTGCGAACAACTAACTCTTCTATCAATGATCGTGATAATTTAAATTTTTGTTACCAGGAAGATTGATAAAAAAAAAATTTTTGTCTTGTAATCATGTTTTTTTACTATATTTCTTTTAAAGTAATAATACTGAAACGTATCTACTTATCTTATGTCAAATTAGTCTGACTTTAATAGCAAGAATCGAGGATAGATAAAATACTATGTAATTGTTACAGAGACTTAAATGTCATAGCTATGTTTTAATAGCTTCTAGCTTAATAGGGAAAAGTTTGTAATATTATAAAACAAGAAGGGGGGTGGGGGCTGGGGTAATCTCCGAAAGTAGTGGCCTGGTCAAAATTTTTTGCTACGAATAGGACTCTGTAGGTGTTAAAGGCTATATTATGTATTTATGGTGTGATTCAAAATTCTAGACTTACAAGGTGACGGACGACAGCTAGTATGCAGGGCTGGGCAAAATACATGCTTTGTTGTAATTGAAATACAAATTACAAAATACTGCGTTTGCAAGTAATTGAAATACAAAATACTAATTACTTTTGAGTGCAGTAATTGAAATACAAATTACAAAATACAGTATTTTGGCTGTTTGTAATTGAAATACAAATTACAAAATACATTTATACTAATATTTTTATCCAACTTTAAAAAAGAGCATGTTTTTTTTTAATGTTCACATCTAACTTTGTATTTTATTAGCCGATTTTTATTAACCATTCGGAATTATGAAAATCGGTATTATGAAATTCGTATTTGTGACTTTCAAAATAAAGTTTTTTGTGTTTATGTAGTGTAGGTACCCGCTGACCAGGCGTGTTGGCACAGGGTTTATTTTCGAGGTTTCCGTCTCTCACAGAGGATGTTATCTGTGTGCAATATCCCTTAGCTGACTTTTACAGCACCCTCGGGAGGAGATGGGGTGGTGACATTTGTATTCTTAATCTGTCACCACACGGAGAACCAGCGTAAAAAACCACCATCTGTAAATATTACCAGCCTTTAGCAACATTACCTTCCACCAGTACTTCCATCAAAAGCTACAAAGGTTCAAAAACATTTTTTTGACTTGTTTAACTCACAGTAACATAGGAATTGAATTTACAAGTAACTTCACATCTGTATAATTTACTGTAGTTACCCCAAACAGCGCAAAATATAAGCCCCTATGAGATTAACGTATTTGTGGCAAACGATCATTATTGGCACCGACTTCAAACTAATGTTCGTAAAGTAAAATATTATGGGCCGTCATTACCTCATTGACAATTTGCGTTGTGTGTTGTAAATGTATTTTAAAAATGTATTTTGAAGCCTGAAGTAATTGAAATACTAATTACAAATTACTTCGACGTCTGGTAATTGAAATACAAATTACAAATTACATTTTAAGGCAGTAATTGAAATACAAATACAAATTACGTAATTGTATTTCAATTACGTATTTCAAATACATGTAATTGAAATACTGCCCCACCCTGATTATAAGTATGCGATAGGCGATATCTGACTATGAAACGAAGGCATAACTGGCTATAAATACTTTTGTTGAAAACAAAGCATATTATTACAATAGATGTTATTCTTTACTACCTTTCTCGGCGAAATTGGTACCACCATATGTTTTTAACACGCATATATTAGTTCGGAGCGTATCTATCAATGTATTATTCTATGTAACGGAATCTTTGAAAGTAATTTTCACCCACTACAGTCGGATTGATCTAAAATTTTGCACACATATTAAGTACTGATGACAATTTTATTATTAATTATATAATAAATCTGTAGAGAGGTCAATTCTGTACATGAAATATATTTTTAAAATAACTATAAGGGGGTGATTAGTGCTCGATACTGATGCCAAAAATGCAATCAGTAAAATTTTTGTCTGTTTGTCTGTCTGTTAGTCTGTATGTTCCTTATAGAAACAAAAACTACCCAACGGATTTTAATGAAACTTGGTACAAATATTCTTCATACTCCTGGGCAGGTTATAGTATACTTTCCATCACGCTACAATCAATAGGAGCAGAGTAGTGAAGGGAAATGTTGGGAAAACGGAAGAAGTTACAGCATTTTTTAAGCTTCCGTCGCGTGTGCAGCCTTAATGGTTAAAGTTACATAGAAATCATGTATGACGAAAATATTCTACATAAAATTGTCTAAAAAATATCCTGCAACAGCATATATTATATTTTATGGTTGACTCACAATAACACGTGTAACTCCTGATAGCTTAGCAGTTCGTTCATTCTGATTATATTTGTTTACTCTTACGTTTATTCCTCTCACTTATTCCTAATTTTAAAAAGTTAACATTCAATAAAAAAGAATCATAGAAATCGGTATAGAAACACCAAACTTATACATGAAATAAGCCATCGCGCCGTCGCACGTGAAAATTTTCTAAATTCTACGCGGACAGAGCCGCAGGCAACAGCTAGTTATTAATAAAAATATTCAGGACTTTCAAGCGTGTTTTATAGTGTTTGGTCTAAGTAGATTATTCCATTTAATTTTTGTCTATGCAAGCCTCGTACTTCTTCTAAGCTCATTAATCTCCGGTCTTGAAGGGTATCTAATAGGGATCTCAACAAAAAGAGAAATGTCCAATTTGATGCAGTAGTTTAGGAGTTATGAGCGTTTGGGTATACCATTAGGGCATGTAACATTACAACTACATACCTACATTTTGGCGAGTATTTTTAGTAAGATATACATATAATGAAATGACA
Organism: Orgyia antiqua; assembly: GCA_916999025.1. Lineage (NCBI taxonomy): Eukaryota > Metazoa > Arthropoda > Insecta > Lepidoptera > Erebidae > Orgyia > Orgyia antiqua. The sequence continues at coordinate 22,514,396 of OU779869.1, forward strand.
GCTTCAGCCATTTTTTGCTTTACTTTAAAAACTATAACTACGGTAAAATCATCATGCTTAGAGATACAGTTACGCCTTGTTTCCATGGAGGTAAGCAGAGGCTATAGATATAGCCCGAAAAATATCTAATGATGCCTTCTTGAGGAACACTCCCACTACTGCTGTGACTTCTACCAACCACTCATCCTTTGTTTTGCTAAAAACGGATGCTGACGAAGTGGACAGAACAATAAGTGCCTTAAAATCTGACTGCGCCACGGGTTGGGATGATATATCTACCAAAATTCTTAAACTTACTAAGGAATTTCTTGCTTCCCCTTTGGCTAATGTCTTTAATGATTGTCTAGAACATGGACTTTTTCCCGATGCCCTCAAGAAATCCATAATTATTCCAATACACAAGGGTGGAGAAAGAAGCTGTATTAATAACTATCGCCCTATATCATTACTTTCTGCACTGTCTAAAGTTTTTGAAAAAATATTAAATAAGAGGCTTGTCTCATTCTTAAATAATAAAAACTTAATCTCTGATGCTCAATATGGATTTCGTCAGGGTAGATCAACTAATGATGCTGTACAGTCCTTTACAGATTTTTTAACTGAAAAACTAGATGACAAATATAAATGCCTTACAATTTTTCTTGACCTGGCTAAGGCTTTCGACACGGTCTCCTTTTCCACGCTGCTGTTGAGGCTCGAATCCATGGGGATTAGAGGCACTCAACTGCGACTTTTTGAGAGTTATCTGACAGGGCGCTCGCAGCGGGTGAGGATTGGTGATTTTCTGAGTGACGAGACTCCAATCAATCGCGGAGTTCCACAGGGCAGTATACTTGGTCCCACCTTATTCCTGTGCTATATTAATGACCTCTGCAATTTAAACCTACAAAACGGCAACATTATTTCTTATGCAGATGACACAACTCTTACTTTTTATGCCCCCACCTGGAGCGAGGTCTTCAAATGCGCGCAACTTGGTTTTAACAGGGTATGTCAATGGCTTGCTTCCAATACACTGACTTTAAACTCATCAAAAACTAATTTCATAACATTCTCATTACGTAAAAGATTCATTCCCGATACAGAAATAATAGCGCACACATGTAATCTACTGCCTAATACATCATGTAACTGTTCTCCCTTATTGAATTCTCAAAGTGCTAAGCTACTTGGTGTTATAATTGATGACAGACTTAATTTTAGAGAGCATATCGATCATGTGGCCAAAAGAGTTCGCAAATTAACATTCATATTTAAAAATTTAAGACACATAGCAAATACCAAATTAATGAGGACCGTCTATTTAGCTCTTTGTCAATCGGTCCTCACCTATTGTATTTCTGCGTGGGGAGGGGTGGCAAAGACCCACTTGATCGGCTTAGAACGGGCCCAAAGACTAATTCTAAAGATAAGTCTATACAAACCAAGAATGTTCTCTACTGTTGAATTGTTTAAACTAGCAAATGTACTGACAGTTAGACAATTATACATCTTTAGTGTAATTATGAAACAACATTCCTCGATCAAATATAATCCGAATAATCCAGCATTAGCGCGTCGTCGTCATTACCAGGTTTGTGCTCCCCCTCCAACGCAGACTGCCTTTTCTGATAACTTTTTCCATTTTCAAGGGCCTACTCTATACAACTTGGCTAATAAAAACCTTGATATTTATCATAATACTTCCAATGAGTGTAAGCGAAGGGTCTCGGAGTGGCTGAAGAAATTTAATTATGAGGAAACAGAAGCTTTACTTAGAAGACATAAACTGCTGTGACGGTTTTGTTAATAATATTAACGAGGTCTCTCCTTGTGAATTGTATTTTGTTATATACTAGCTGTTGCCCCGCGACTTCGTACGCGTGAGATTTGGAAATTAAACTTTAACAAACAAAAGTTTACTATGACAGTCGATAGATGGTGTTGTACCGTTTTTTTGAATCGCGCTATAGTTTCGTTCAGCACATTATCTCTTGAGCTCGCCAAAATTTCTTTAGTGTCATTCGGCTCCTTTTCACATTTACAAATTAGTTAGGATTAATGGTATTAGCAGCACAAATACCTTACACACACACCCACACACACACACACACACACACACACACACACACACACACACACACACACACACACACACACACACACACACACACACACAAGTACACATAATTTTATCTGCATGTTTTTAGTTTTAAGTATTTTATCTATATTGTACATATAGGAGCATAGTATCCGTATTCGTGTCAGGAGCGGGAACCCATAGCACGGGATCAACCTAGTTTGGGTTCCTGTCTCCAATGACTTTGTGATCGTTGTTAGTTTGTAAGTTATAATTGTACGTTTTTATGAAATAAATTTATTATTATTATTATTATAGATTGTCATTGCTATTTTTTATACACACTTCCTTGCCTCCATTTACACATTTTACACTCATACCTATATTACACACCTAATAATATTTTCTTTAATTTGTGCCATTTTTACATTTATAAGCCATTCAAATAAATGTTGTAGCGTAACAATAACTACACAAAAACCGTTTTTCACTCCGCTTACGAATAAATAATTGTGTAGGTACCTAAGTCTGGGGGCTCGCCTTCCAAAGGTCACGTTGCGGTCAAATTACGTAATTCAACAACCGGTTGTTATAAAAACTGGTTTTGTTATGAGTTTTTATTATATTGCAACTGTATTGAAGGAATTTCATCAGCAAGTTATTTTTTATTGCTTAATTTTAATTGATTGTGGACTTTGGTCACTCATGCAGTGAAATAATTAAAGGCTAATCAAATTCTTGTGGACTACTATACGATACTACGATGGGACTACTAGACCTAGACTATTTTGAGACTTCACTGTCCATCCGTCAGTCAGCCAGTCATTAACTAACTGTTTTATTACAAGTACTGTTGGAATTTTTACTTATGCTGTATTTATGTTAGTGCTATAATAAACTTTAATACAGTAAATATTTAAAGGGGAATCCTATACAAACATACAACAAACATTTGATGATAATATTTATGTGCGAATGGCTATGTGATTATTACGGCATGATATGATGGCGATTATATTACGATAAGGGTACGGAACACGTGTTTGCAGAACCCAACTTATACATTGCCAGGATTTTTTATCTCCGCTCTTTTTGGCAAATGAATATTATAAGCAAATTAAATATTTTCAGGCCTTGACGATCTCGCCCAGCGTTGCGCTCAATACAAGAAGGATGGTTGCCACTTCGCAAAATGGCGTTGCGTCCTCAAAATCGGTCGTTTCACCCCATCCTACCAGGCGATCATGGAGAATGCGAATGTATTGGCTCGCTATGCCTCTATCTGCCAGAGCCAGCGTATCGTGCCAATCGTTGAGCCTGAAGTACTTCCCGATGGTAAGTGAACTCCTGAGGTGTTATGTGCGCCTGGTACTTTAGTTTTAGTTTGATGACGTCACTTACTGCTATAAATATTGATTCTTGCCCAAAAGTTATAAATTCTGATATTTGTGAAATGTTAAAATTGTGTTTCCTTCTATTTTGTTAGCCACCTTTCTTTCTATCCAGTCTGTTAACGCTCTACTGTTGGACGCGGACCTCGTTCAGTTCGAGAGGGTATTTAATCTACTATTTCACACTATTCAGGTGTGTTGGAATTAAATTTCGAGATTTTGTTCTCTTATGGGGGATGTTATTTGCTTTTATTATAATAAATAATAATAAATATTCATGGACATTTCACACAACGTCCTCTGGTCCCAAGCTAAGCTTATATGCTTGTGTTATGGATATCAGAATACGGATAGAATACATATACTACTTTTTTTTGTTGTAAATACATACTTATAATACATAGGAACACCCAGACGCAGTACAAAGATTTGTATGACAATTAGAAAAATCACACAAATGATTGTCCCGAGCGGAAATCGAACCCGCGACCTCTTGATCGGCAGTCCGTTACCAGAACCACTACACCACGAGGCCCGTCTTATCCCTGAGCTGGCTGTTACAGGACCCTTCTTGGGAGGAAATTGTGCTGTGGAGCTTGTATTCACAATCCGTCACTATACGGGCGTTTTTTCAGTCAGTTTACAGTACTAATATACGCCTTTACTTATTAAAAATATGTACGACTTTATTATAATTTCAGGTGAGCACGATCTTGACCGCGCTCAAAAGGTGACCGAAACCGTATTGGCTGCGGTTTACAAGGCGCTCAATGATCACCACGTATACCTTGAGGGTACCCTACTGAAACCAAACATGGTAAGTAGATAATATAGTCTAATGGTCTTATTCATAATGACTTATCGGAGGTTTAAACGGAGATTTTATCGGAGAGATAAAAACGTTTTATCGTAAAAAGACTATTATGAATAACAAGTTTTGAAAATTTTTTCGTTCCTATTTTAGCGAACTTTTAAACCTCCGATAAGTCATTATGAATAAGACCATTTTTAAATAAAACTGCTAAATAAATTTATTAGATGGAAGATTTTATCTTGAAAGAATGTTTGCACTAATATAATTGAAAGTCGAATAACATTATTCATATTATCCATGTGGTGACGGATTAAAAATACAAGTGTCACCATCACATTTCCTCTCCAGAATGCTGTAATTGGCAGCAAGAGAATGTAAGCAAAGAAAGCTCTGTGGGAGAAATAAAACTCGAAGTTATTCTACGCCAATAAGCCTGGTCAGTGTGGCATAGCAGACCAAATATCCTCCTTAAGTTTAAGAAGGTTTGTGGCCAATAGTTAAAGGCAAATGAGATGAGGAGAGAGAGAGAGAGAGAAAGACAAAATAGGTGAAAACAGTTTTAATTTTTCTCATATATCAGAAGTAATAAGTTTTGGGCAAGAATATTAAGAAATCATTAGATTCTCCTCCTCAAAGCATTGTGACGTCATTTATTATTATTTTACGTAATTCTCCGTGTGGAGACGAATTAAGAATACTAGTATCACCACCCCTTTTCCTTCCCAAGATTCTCTAAAAGGCAGCTCTGGTATACTGTACACAAATAACAACTTCAAAAAAAGGAGGCGGAAACCTCGAAAATAAATCCTGTGCAGACATGCCTGGTCAACGCTGCACAGTATACCATAATCCGAGATGGAATAATAATATGGACCGGAGAGAGAGAATCGTCATATTACAATTAAAGTACCAGGCGCACATAACGTATGAGGAGTTCCCTAGTTTATATGGTGATTTTCTCTGCTAGGTAACTGCCGGCCAATCGTGCAAGAAGACCTACACCCCCATGGATATTGGTCGCGCCACCGTCACCGCACTTCTGAGAACTGTGCCAGCTGCTGTACCCGGTAAGTCTTCTAATATTTGTTCCCTTTTTTCTAATAACTTTGTTTCTGCACTTTGTGCAAAGTATGACCAGACGTGTGAATGTGGATGATTTCAAAGAAGTGTGAATGTGGATCTTAAGGTGGCGAGGACGAAGATGGCGCTCTATAATCTCTGCCTACCCCCATGGGAAAACGGTATGATGGTGAGGTTTTTGTAACGAACCATGCCTATTGCTTTTTTACAGGCATCACTTTCCTCTCCGGTGGGCAGTCTGAAGAAGAAGCGTCAGTCCACCTGAACGCCATCAACACCGTGGACATGAAGAGGCCGTGGGCACTCACCTTCAGTTATGGACGTGCACTCCAAGCTTCAGTACTCCGTGCTTGGGCTGGCAAGCAAGAGAATGTACCGGCTGGACAACAAGAACTCATTAAGAGAGCAAGGGTAATTATTCAAAGTACTAGGATCACGTGACTTAGTAGTTGGTAGTTTTATCTGACGAGCCTCGTAGTTTATGTAACGGACTGCCGATCAAGAGGTCGCGGGTTCGATTCCCGCTTGGGACAATCATTTGTGTGATTTTTCTAATTGTCATACAAATGTTTGTACTGCTTCTGGGTGTTTCTATGTATTATAAGTATGTATTTACAAAAAGAAAAGTAGTATATGTATTATATCCGTATTCTGGTACCCATAACACAAGCACATAAGCTTAGCTTGGGACCAGAGGACGTTGTGTGATATGTCCATGAATATTTATTTATTTATTATCATTGGCTTTATTCAAGGATTACTTACCGGTTAAACAACAAAACCTAAAAACAGTAATTGAAAGTACTAGGGTGACATGATTTTGTAGAAGTACGTTATGAGAGAAATTAGTGGCTGACTAAAACTCACTAAGAATAGACGCAGGTAATGATCTAATTTAGGTACTAGGTAGTGACTTGGTAGAATTAACTTTAGTACACAATTTACACAGATTAGACTACAAGAATACATAAATGGAGCGAGGATTACTAGGTTAACATGATTTTGTAGAAGTAGTTTACTGTTACTAGATAATGCCCGCTACTTCGTACGCGTGGAATTTTAGATCCCCATATATTTTGTGACAGTTTTAACCTTGCCTGGGACTTTCACCAATATTTCAAGACCAAAATCACAAAAATCGGCACAGCCGTTCTCGAGTTTTAGCGAGACTAACGAACAGTGCTGATTTTTATATATAAGATTTTTAGCATTTTGTTCAGTTCTGATATAATATACAGCTTTATGAAACTTGGGAATATTTCAGGAAAACTTACTTGATCAGGAATTTTGTAGTTATAGTATTAGTCTTACAATAAAATTGTTCTAAATGGGAATCAAACAGCAGACATCAGTTGTTGACAGATACCTACTAGGGTATCATAAACTAGAAAGTTATACCATGATCTCTCTGGATGTAAAGATATTAGATTCGCGTTTTCTGTCTCTTGCAGATTTCATCTGTTTAGTCTTTGTCCGTGTGGTGACGGATTAAGAATACAAGTGCCACCACCCCATCTCCTCCCAAGGGTGCTGTAAAAGTCAGCTAAGGGATATTGCACACAGATAACATCGTCTGTGAGAGACGGAAACCTCGAAAATAAACCCTGTGCCAACACGCCTGGTCAGCGTGGCTTAGTAGACCATAATCCCTCCCAAAGTGGAGGAGGCCCGTGCCCAACAGTGGGACGTAAATGGGCTGGAGAAGGAGTCTTTATCGCATTGAAAAGTTGTAGTAAATAGCTAATAAATGTTATGTATTTTGTGTTTGCTATTCATTTATATTGCTATTTCGAATATCAGTGTTAATTATAAAAAGAGAGAGTGAAAAGTTTGCCCAATAATAAGTTATGGAACTATCTGAGTCATATTTATATTTTTAAAGTAATTTACTACTTTTGCAATAGACATGCTATGCTTTCACTTAACAAATTGAATTATGGTAGAAAAACTGATTACCGCAAGCGGGACTTGAACCCACGACCTCGGAATACCGTTCCGAAGCTCTTCCAACTGAGCTTATTGCGGTCGTGCTTTGCATTAATCAATTATGCCACATTCGTCACTCGATTGAGCTTATATATTTTTACGTACAGTTGGAAGAGCTTCGGAACGGTATTCCGAGGTCGTGGGTTCAAATCCTGCTTGCGGTAATCACTTTTTCCACCATAATTCAATTTATTATATGTATTTATATTATGTTTCGAAATTGATAGTACCTATATATCTTTTTGTTTTGAACACTGATGTTATGAATGTGCTTTTATGTGTAATGTAACTTAGTATTTATAATTTGCTCATATGTAGCTAGCATTGACATTATCATTTATCACTGACCTTAATAGTATAAAAAATAGCTCGCGAAAATAATAAATACTAATTTTAAAAACTCCTTCATACAAGATTGCTTTGCTTTAACTGTAAACATAAATTTCAAAAATAATCCAATCCGAATTCACGAAAATAATCTATTATTATTATTTTTATATTTATTCGATTTAAAATAACTAATTTATTGATTAAAATATCTGGATAAATTTAATAGTAAAAAGAATAAAAAAATATAAATGTCATTAAATAGTTTTTGTTCCGTTTTTTAAAATGATGCTGGCTGCATAAAATCTACTTAAAACTTACTAATAAATTATTTATTTTTTTACTTTCCTATTGCTTCGACACCGAATCTCCGGCGCATCCAACCAATCACGTATCTTCTCATCCTGGCTGATTCTAATTTTAAAATTTAATTTGGAATGCCATATGCTATTGTGACGTCACAGGCTAACGGACTGGCTTGCGTTGGCAAATATGAAGCGGGTTCGATTCCATCGCTCGCTGCGTCTAAATCTAACTTTGTTAAGTCGCATGCCTATTAGTTTCCAGTCTATTTCTTAAATCTAAACTACCCACTTTTTTTTCAAAAGTGTAGAGGTAGATGTAATGTCTGGTCATAAAAGTACAGCAAATGAGCCAATTTTAGAATTTATAGAATTTTGGTTATATAAATTATGTTGAAATGTTATTATTTTTTGAAAAATATTAATAATTACATTCCAACTGCTATGATAGTAGTAATAGAACGACTTTTAAATCACGACTAATATACATAATATATTATATTTTTTAAATACTATGATAATAAAACTATTCATGTTAATATTTGCATGTGCTTTAAGAACTGTATTTAACGAATGCCATTCCTCACTCCGCTTGTTGTGTATGCATTTTGTTTGTTTAAATAAAAAATATATCTTATGCTTTTTGTGTTTTTTTAACCTTTTATTTTATTTATTGTTCCTAACTAATGATTCCTGTACTTAAGAGGGCACGATACCAAATTATGCTCCATACAAAAATATGGGCATCGTAGTCCCCTGTTTTCTTCGTGGATATTGCCTCCAGAGGAACGAATTTTTGTCACAAAAAGTGATGGAAGCATAAATATACTCTTCATCTATAATATAGCTTAAAAAAATTAAAATCGGTTTAACTTTCGCGAAGAAAAAAGGGGACTACGAAACGTCTTTTTTTACAAAGTATTGGTAGGTAAAATCTGCTTCAGCCATATTTGTCCCGCTCAGCGCGGTGCTCGGGAATAGGGATAGCAATACCTAAGCCAAATACCTAAATTAGGAGTATCGTACCGTCTTAAAACGAGTTAGATTGGATTTATATTAGAATATGTTTATCACAGATTTGCCAGATGTTGTATCTATCACTCGGCCGTCTTGAAGCCACATACCTACATGTATAAGTGTGCGTGAAATACGTTCTATGTGTGGTACAGATATTCTCTTCCCAATTGAATACTTGTTTTATTGCTTGTAAATTTGATGTTTGTAGTTTGAGAAAACTACATGTCACGTGAATACCATGTTTTATTACACCTTGACGTACATTTAGCCAGGCTAAAGTTAAGTCTTCAAGATTGAACTCATATTCACACACAATATAATAACTCTGTAGAGACTTCGCTGTCCCTCTGTCACCAAGCTGTATCTCAGGAATGGTATAGCTACAAAGTTGAGATTTTCAGATCAACAGATTTCAGATAACAAAATAAATATTAAAAACCAGTGACTGTAATTAAATATTTAAGGAGGCTTCCATACACTAATTGGTTTCAGCGTAGCCTGATGATAATACTCTAAACAACATGATTATCATTAAGTGCGCTTAACGGTGCGGTACTCTTTGTTTGCGAGAACAATTCGTACTTGGCCTGTTTTGTAGTCAAATTAGCTCCCAACGGCGCATTGTGTTCTTATAACATAGTCTACGCTATGCATAAGCAGTACCTAAATTTAAAAGTCTTAAAAGAAAGTTGCTAATTAGTTTGTATAGGCGCTACATCTTAGAAACGCCTATCTATTATTATTAGCAATCTCCAAGATATACGTAATTAACTGAAGAAAAATACTAATCAGGAGCTTATATTTTCGTTATAGCTTGCAAGTCATATTGAGGGGCCATCTGGGGCCCAAGTCTGTTATTACAATGTTGTCATAATGATCAGTCACTGATTGCATACGCCCGGGCGTGATGCAATCAGTGACTAGCGGACGCACCCGCTGTACTATCAGTTTGACTTTAATGGGTTGTGTAATGGAAATCTAATATTTCTTCCTTTAATGACTAATTAAAATTTTTTTCCTTTGTTCCAGGGTAACGGTCAGGCGTCTCTTGGTAAATACGTGGCAGGATCTGTGACAGGTGTGGGAGCCGAGGCTGGCTTATTTGTTGCTAATCATGCGTATTAGATTGTTATAATAATTAACATGTTTATTGTTGGGTAGTTTAGGTGGCAATATAGACGCGTCCGTTCATCGCGGCTTCTCGATGGGAACTAAAATATGTAGGTATAAGATTCAACATTTTTTGCGGTGGCCATCTTCTGTAGTCTGACACCTCATTTATGAATCACTAGCGACATCTATCTGATAATAACTACATAATTAAACAATGACGATGACTGCTTAAATCTATCGCCTCCGAATCAAGGCGACTGACTGACGACTTCTTCAAATGTGCAGGGAGCAGATAGGGCAGGATCGGGCATTGAGCGTTTTTTTGGGGAAGCCTATATCCAATAGTGGACGGAGAAAGGCTAATGGATAGCTGTATAGCATAGGTGTGATTGCTCGTCAGATCAGAAGCGATAGGCAGATGAAAACTTACCTTTAGTAAGTGCAAAATAAAAAACGTTTGACAGACAGACACAGACAGGGTTTCATTTTGTACGAAACCCTAAAAAAGAACGTACGCGTTCCATATACAACATGTTGCATAAAGATGTAGTCATATTTTAAGGTTGCATTAGATAGGCCTTAAATATTATAAATATTACAGTTACACATAGAAAAATACAGTTTGTAAATTTTTTCTTGTTTATAGCCGACTATTAAATAACTACCAGGAACGCATCAGTTATGAGATGTTTACGGTTTATTGAATGCTTACGTTAAAAGATGACCTCATACTAGTGTTGTATTTAAAGAAAATCGATTAATTTAAAAAAAATATTAAATTTTCATGAACACATAAAAGTCATAATATAACTAATATTTATTTTGTAATTTCATCCATGCCTAGTGCCTAGTCACCGGCCATGTGTAACGATGGTCAAATATGACTACACCTTTCTGAAACACGTTGTATATGTTTGCCACATACAGTATGTTCATAAAGTGAAGAGGTGACTACGAAATAATATAAATATATTGACTGTGGGCTGCAGTTTCTCTTGGGTAGGTACTGGAAGCACCTTGAACCGGGGGTATCTAAACCTTGTAGCTCCATCTATCGTCCTTATCTCTTCTCTTTTCGATCACATATTAAATTAGATACTATATACTTAACAGAAACTGGTGACACAAACATTTTTCTTAATTTTAAGCTTTATGTAATTATAACAGTGATTGAAATAGTTTATTTATAAATGTTTTAAAAACAAAGAAATTATACAGTACCTATCTACAGTATATTGTTATAATAACACTTAAACATTCGTTTTGAAGGAATTTGTTTGTAAATTGACATTTAAATATGTATTTTTAACACATAGAATATAGTACGTAGAAAAATGTATTGTAAAGACAGTTATTAGCCATAAGAATAGAACAGCAATATGTTTACATATACTATATCTATATTTATTTGTATTTACTACATATTATTTTTAAATCGTATTTTTTATTAAGTTGATTTTATTGAATTTAATTAAAGTTGACGATAAAGTATTTTGATATTTTAAATAAGTCTAATAAAGTAATTTGGTCGTGTAGATTTGGTATTTTATTGAGATAGCCTTGTTTTATTTATTTACTTAAATTTAAGAGCTGGAGAAGATAAAAAGACAAATAAGAAGGTACTAAGGCGTTTTTCGTTTTAAGCGTAAAATTTGAAATGTACACAAAGGATAAACATATCAAAAACCATCCCCTTGAACAACTTTAGCTAATAAAAAACACCGCATCAAAATCCATTGCGTAGTTTTGAAGATATAAGCTCACGGACGGACATACAGAAGCGCCATAGCGCTTTAATTATTAGATGTAGGCGGGTCATTAAGTTGTTTAACTTTAAAGGCCATTCTTCCTATAGTAGTGTGTCCCGCAGATTCACTTGCATAATTACTGAAAGTACTTACTGGGACTCATATAAGGGAGATAACAAGCTAAAAAATGGTTTTGGGGAAAAAATAACGGTTGGCCAGAAGTGTCTGGATTCAAACAATTTTTTATTATACCAAAGGGTGACAAACGAGTATACAGCCCGCCTAGTGGTAAGCAGGCTCCGTAACGTCAAGTGTCATAAAGTCGATCAGAGTCAGACCGAGCCGAAAGTGGCTGATCAAAGATATCGGGCTCGAGATTAAATGATGGTGTATATCCAGGGAGGGCCGCCCTCACTCGCCTTTTTCGCGGTGGACAAATGCCATTTTGAATGTAAGAGTAGACCGACGCTGAAGCTGTATTTAAAAACTTATTTTGTAAACAATGGTACCGATGCTACATGACAATAACACAATTCGGCAATGTTAAGGGTGTTTTTTTATTAGAAAATCCGTATATTAAAGACTACCTAACAATTTTAATTCATAAAAATGTGCGCAATGAAATCGCCAATTACTCAAAATACGCTATTTTTTGTTATTTTATGTTACTATTATTATGTAATCCATATCTAATATATAAAAATCTCGTGTCACGGTGTTTGTAATTATACTCCTCCGAAATGGCTCGACCGATTTTCGTGAAATTTTGTGTACATATCCGTTAGGGCTGAGAATCGGACATCTATTTTTCATCCCCCTAAATGTTAAGGGTGGTCCACCCCTAACATTTATATGGCAAAACAACGTTTGCCGGGTCAGCTAGTCTAATATATAAAATTCTCGTGTCACAATGTTTGTTCCGATATTGCTCCGAAATGGCTTGACCGATTTTTATGAAATTTTACATGCATATATTGGTTTTTTGTTTATTATAGGTCTGAGAATCGGCTACTATCTATTTTTCATACCCTTAAGTGATAAGGGTTGTCCACCCCTGAATCTTGTGTGACAAAACAACGTTTGCCGGGCCAGCTAGTTATTATATAAGATGTTGTTCCACAATAATATTATGTTGATCAAGATATCGTAGAAATTCAATTAATTTTGCATTTGTTTGGATTCGGGAAATTGTAGTGCACAGTGGCAGCACTAGTCTAAATTCGGACGTCGTCGACGAGGCAAACATAAGTATACATAATAATTATCATATTAATAAAACGAAAGATTCTTATGGATGTATAGATAAGGTATAAGAGTGTTTCCCGTAAAAACTGCTGGATAATTTTAATGAATCTTAAGAGGGCACGATACCAAATTATGCTCCATACAAAAATATGGGCATCGTACTTCCCTTTTTTCTTCGCGAAAGTTAAACCGATTTTTAATTGTTTTTACGATATATTATAGATGAAAAGTATATCTATGCTTCTGTCACTTTCTTTTTTTCTATACATAATAACTAAAATAATTATGACCATCCGAAATTCTCGTTTTTTTTCAGTTTTCTTTAGGTAAAGTTGCACACATATTTGGTAACGTTTTACCAAAAAAGAGAGTAATAGAATGTTCTCTATTATGTTACTCCGACATGTATAATAATATGTCGTAATTCCCGTAGCAAAAATGGGTGAAAAATATATTGTGAATGTCTGTATAAATGACGCCATTGAGACGAACTCTGTTGCTTGATGAACCGTATAATTGATTAAACACTAGACATGAACTCTAGACAAACAATGTCTAAACCTATTCGAGTGAAACATACACACCGGCACAATTAGCGGAACACAAAAAAGCAGGATTTTAAAATCTTTTACTTGAGGAACTGGCCAGTTATGATATTTTTTTAATTTATTGTCCCATTTGAAAATAGAAAATTAGATGACATACACTTTTTTCATTCATTTGTTTTATTTTCCCGAACAATACGTTTTGTCAACTTGTTCGAGTAATAACTACGTAATTGTAATTTTTTTGAAAAATAATGGTTTTCTATAAATTTGTTATTCTATAGGCAATTTTGTTTATTAAAAGCTCTTTATTATGCCTGACTTATCATCACTGGAAATCATTAGGGCTGATGAAATGAGAAGAAATGGCCATACCTACAGATCGATTGCCTCAAGGCTTCGTCGACCAGTATCAACGATTCATCGCAGCATCCAGCGGTACAGATCGTCTAATTCTCTTGTGAGGAGGAGGGGTCAAGGTAGAAAAAGATGTACATAGAGGCGAGATGACAGTTTTTTACAACTTGGACTTCGTAGGAATACGCGATTAACGGCTGTACAAGCTCGAAATGAACTGGAAGACGTTCGAGGAGTACGAGTAAGTGAGCGTACAGTTCGCAGGAGATTTGAAGAAGTTGGTTTAGGGTCGTATATACCTGCCAAAGGCCCAAAACTTGAGAGACGTCACCGCGTAAACCGATTAAGCTATGCGCGAGGACATAGTCATTGGGATTTGAACGAATGGCAGCAGGTTCTCTTTACTGATGAGTGCAGAGTTCTTTTAAAACAGATCGATGGGAGACAGCGAATATGGAGACGCAAAGGAGAACGCCACATACAGTCTAATTTTGAACACACAGTGGCTTATGGTGGCGGCTCGATTATGGTTTGGGGAGGGATATGTTTGGGAGCTCGCACGGAGTTAGTGATAGTCACAGGAGCGACCATGACAGCAGATCGATACATCAGAGACATTTTAGAAGAACATGTTGTACCATTTGCCCCATTTATTGTTGACGACTTTATTCTAATGCAAGATAATGCTCGTGCTCATAGTGCACAATCGGTATAGGCATATCTGAGCCACGTAGGTATACCGGTGATGCAGTGGCCAGCAAATTCCCCCGATATGAATCCGATAGAGCATGTCTGGGACTTGCTAAAAAGAAGGGTTAAATCCAGAATGCCACCCCCCAACAATCTGAATGAACTTGGAAACGCATTACTTGAGGAGTGGGAGCGGTTGCCTCAAGAAATCATCGATAACATAATCTGTAGCATGCCCAGACGAATGGAAACCGTAATCAGAGCAAGAGGGGGAAACACTCGTTATTAATTTTTCTTTAATTTTATTGTTAATTCATTTAATGCTTATTTTTTTTTATTTTTTGTGATGGTTCATAATCATCTAAAAATTTCACTTCTTTCAAATTTCTTTATTTTTCAATAAAAAATAACGAAGACTTTTCAAAGTTGTTGTTAAAAGATGTTAATCAATTTGTTATTTTGTGTCTAATTACATTTTCGTCAAATATATGCGTTATTATCTCATAGTCTCACTTTTTTTTCTGTTCCGCTAATTGTGCCGGTGTGTATAGTTGCTTACGTTGGCTTAATAACAAAAAACTAACCTTGTACCTACAACCAACATTATCTTATTCTTTAGGTTTAAAAGTCAAAAGCCAAAAATCATTTTTTTTAATTTGAAGTTGGCATGTTTTACAAGCTCTTTTGAAACGTCAGAAGCTAGTGTAGGTGTCTGTTCCAAACGCGAATCCTATGGAGAAGAATAGAAAAGAAAGTCAAATTTCGAGTTTTTACAGAGGATCTGAGTACTAGGTATATCTCTTAGCTGGCTTTTCAGCACCCTGGAAAGGAAAAGAGGTGGTGACATTTGTATTCTTAAGACCTCACGACAGAGTCGGCCAATTAACAATTGTCAGCCGTCCTAAATATGTGGGCAAAAGTTTAAAATCAATCCGACTGCTCCAAGCGGGTGAAAATTAATTTCAAAATCTCTGCTATTTAGATTTATACATTGATAGGTACATACCGAGCTAATAAAAGCGTGTTATAGAATCTCTGGGTATGCAATAAAACGGTTTTAAATATCAATCCCAAAAATGCATATTAAATTTAACCGTGGCAAGCTCAAATAGGTACCTGTCTTGCCAAGTGAGTGGCAATCTTAGGAATTAATGACCTATAAAATAGATATACCTATTATTGAAGGTTAAGTCTTCAAGGGGTTAAGCAACTAATGCCCTTTTAAAACGTTTTTATTTAATTCGGCACAGATTTAGCAGATGTATTGTCTATGGCTACATCCCTCAGTCGGCTTGAAGCCAGTCACTTACATCTCTATGTGTGCGTGAAAATGTATCTGTGTCTATCCACGATACAGGCTATAAGTCATATGAAACGTCATTATTCTATATCTAATATATAAAATTCACGTGTCACAGTGTTAGTTACCGTACTCCTCCGAAACGGCTTGACCAATTTTAATGAAATTTTACATGCATATTCAGTAGGTCTGAGAATCGGCCAACATCTATTTATCAAACCTTTTGTTTTTTTTAGTATGGCACAACAACGTTTGCCGGGTCAGCTAGTATATGTATACGATTTAGCCAGACTAAAGTTACTTGCCCTCAATTTTAAACGTCTACTCACCATCTGGTATTTCTATGCGTATACATACAGCCTACAAGCCCCAGGCGACTGGCCCTAACTACAGGCAATATAATTATTATGTCTGTATATAGTGATTGACGAGATTCGAGGTTGAGTGGTTCATGTAACACTGTCCAGGTCGCGGATTCGATTCTCGCTCGGGACAATCATTTGTGTCATTATTAAAATTGTCATACAAATGTTTGTACTGCGTCTGGGTGTTTCTATGTATTATAAGTAGGTAATTACAAAAGAAAAGTAGTTTAAGTATTCTATCCGTAATCTGGTACCCATAACCCCATAACACAGACATTGTGTGAAATGTCTATGAATATTTATTTATTTTAGTGCTTCGAAATTATAGGTCTTCGAAATTGCGGGCGACATCTAGTATTTTTTAATTCACAATCAAAAACGATAATCGCTCTTTCTATATTTTAGGCACGTCCTATTTATACATGGATTATCAGTTAATCGTTTAGATCATGAAAATTTTACAACACCAAATTAAATTTAACGTTAGCCGTCCTGACCCCGATCCTTTCAACCTTAGAGTATAAAACGAATAGGAGCAGTTAAACTGAAAACGACAAATATACTGCCATGTCGTCAGATCCACACATCAACCTTTCTCAGTCCACTGCTGGACAAAGGCCTCCCCCATAGAACGTCACAACTCGCAGTCCTACGCTAACTGCATCCAGCGGCCCGCGGCATATTTGAAGATATCATCAGTCCACCTTGTTGGGGGCAGCCCCACGCTGCGTCGTCTGGTGCGTGGTCGCCACTCGAGGATCTTCCGTCCCCAACGGTCATCAGACCGTCGAGCGATGTGGCCTGCCCATTGCCACTTCAGCGTGTTAAGTCTTCGGGCTATGTCGTACACACCGGTCCTTCTACGGATCTCCACTTTCCGGATCTTATCACGTAGCGAAACGCACACAAACACTGTAACACTGTAACTGTTTAATTGGTCGGTACGCACGCCTCGCACAATATCGCCGAAGAGACTACAATGTCCGTACACAATGAGTATGAACATTGCCCTCGTACCATTTTAACCGACTTAAAAAAAGGAGGAGGTTCTCAATTCGTCTTTATATCTTTTATTTACGTATGTTACTTCATAACTTTTAACTGGACGAAGCGATTTTAATGATTTTTTTTTTTACTAAATTCTGACGGTTACCGTGTGGTCCCATTCGCACCAGGTCAGGATCTGATGATTATGTCCTGAGAAACGAGAAAAACCCTCAAATTTTAAAGGCACATGTAGTAGGTTGAACTTTTTTTAAATAATTATTTAGCGCGGGTCGTCTTGCAATGTTAAATCCTGTTAGATCAGTGCTCTTATGCTATCACGGGTTGAATGTGTTAGACGCGTCAATAGCCTGATTTGCATTCGTTCTCAATTCGCGTATATTTTGTAAAAATCTTTTTAATATGCTGATCGGTTTGTGTTGCTGAAAATTTACAAGAAATAAGGATTTTATGTAAAATATAGGTTGGAATAATATCTGTTTGTTAAATTAAAAAGCCTTCGAAACTAAAAGAAGCCTACTATCTCTCTCTCTCTCTCTCTCTCTCACAGCCCATTAACGTCCAACAGCTGGGCACGGGCCTTGTGTACGTTTCCCAACGACCGTGCCGCGCTAACCAGTTTTGGCACAGGGTTCAATTTAGAGTTTTCCGTCTCTCACAGAGGATGTTATCTCTGTACAATATTCCTTAGCTGGCTTTTATAGCACCCTGGAATAGAAAAGGGGTGTTAACACTTGTATTCTCAATCCGTCAACACACGGACAATTTAAGCCTGCTAATCTTGCTATACATATACTTATTTTTGGTATAACATTTGCCGAATTAACCAGTTTATATAAATTCTGAAAAACATATTTGCCCATGTCAAAGCCTAGCATACCTTTTATGACATTGAGGTTATGTTAAAAAGGCGAGTGACCGGGTAAGCTCAGATTTCACGTATAATAGGATTACCTTTTTTGATTTATAACGGGGTGACCAACGATTTACCACATATAGAATACGCGTTCAATCTTGAAGACGCGTTACTTTAGACTGGCTTAATCGTACTTCAGGGTCTAATAAAATGTGGTATTCATATGACATGTAGTTTTTCTAAACTACAAACGTCATTTTTACAAGCAATAAAACAAGTATTCCATTGGAAAGGGAAAACCTGTCTATGGTTCAAATTAACTTTGTAAAAATTATTTAATTAAATTAAATTAATTTTTAATTTATTAAATTAAATTAATTTTATAGGTTAAAATTTATCGTTTTTTTTATATGTGGCCTTCGAATGTTCCGCGATCGGGTCGCGCGACTAGCTCTGATTTTGTATCGAAAATGCCGTCCGAATTTTTTATTCGCTCGAAGTTGTCGCTGCTTTGTATAAGAAATGGGCGTGGCTAAGCCCAAAACTTACTGCAGAATTGGCACCGCTTACGACGCGAAGATTGCACACTCATTTGCTGGGTCGTACCTACATAGCGGTCGCAAGTCGCGCATAGCTTACATCGGAAGGCCACCTTTAGCGAAATTATTTTGAATTCATTTCCGTTTTTTATATTTTTAATGATTAGGTTTTGAAAATAGTCCGAAATACCAACCAATCTACAATCAATACAATATGCAGTATGTTTTAATAATAATAATAAATAAAACATCTCATAATTTTCACTTTATTAAAACAAAGTCGTTATTTTTATATGTAGGTATGTGAGCTTATAATAATATCTCCAAAATTATGCAACGAATTTTGATGTGATTCCTTTTAATAAATAAAGTGGTTCAAGAGGATTGTTTTTTTTTTATTTGTTAAGATTTGGCGTATGTATAATGGAGGAAGGTGTGGTTTTCAATAACTATAAATACAGGTGAAACCTAAGCTTATGAAATCTAATAAAATATTTTTTTTTTCAGGTTGAATTGAACACTAACTCAAATAAATGTCCGAAGATGACGCCATGAGTTTAAACGCTTTTGTGGATTATGCATTTGATTCATATTTTATTTGTAAGGAAATATATACTCGACATTATGATTAACATCATTTTTAATTTATTCCATAAAATTTTTATAAATAAGTAGTTACTAAATAGCTATCTGGGTGGTGACGGATTAAGAATAGAAGTATCGCCACCCCATTTCTTTTTTAGGGTTCTGTAAAAGCCAGTTGTGGTATTCCATAAGATCCTCTGTGAGAAACAGAAAACTAGGAATTTTACGAGCCCTGTGCCAACACGTCAGCGCGGTTTAGTAGAATATAATCCCTCCCAATAGTGGGATTTTAAAGAGTAGGAGAGTGTCTCCCTCTCACCCAATAACATTCTTCGTTTGGGTTAATATCACAAAATAATAACAATTGTTAGAATTAAACCCTCACTAATGAAGCTAGCAAACTGCATGATTAGTAGATTAGACCCAGGTTCGAGTGTTCAATATTTAAGCTTATTATTTCTCATATTAAAGTTAATCTTCGTTAATGATGGATCAAGAGGGGGATTATAATAGAGTTAGGAGAATCTAATGATTATCTATGCCTGACCTATTGACCAGTGTATAATTGACTGTAGGCAGCAATAGTTACTCTGTAGGAGGGCTTACGGTCTACTGGCTGTTGTCCGATACTTCGTATGCGTGGAATTTAGAAATGTTCCTTCGTTTTTGCTGCATTTCTTACTGATACTTCGCTCCTATTGGTTGCAGTGTGATGTTATATAGCCTATAGTCTTTTATAATAGATGCAATATGCACCACTCAAAGAATTTTTCAAATCAAACCAGTGAGATTAGTGCGTTCAAACAAACAAACTCTTCAAATATTATAAGTATAGATCAGAATCTCCGTTTGGAGCCTAAAAATATCGATGATGGTACTACTCTTATATTAATTAACTAATAGGCTATTACGATATTCCTTTGAATGCTCTCATTTCATAAGGCAACGCAACTTTGACACGCAACAATTTTATAGGAAAGCAATGTCCTCATTATGAATTATAACGCCTATTCGTCAGTGTAATGGTAGAATGCTTTTGCAAAAGAATTTAGTACGATAATAACATTCTTAACGTATCAGTTTACGAGTAGGTACTTAGGTAGGTGTACATATTATAATTAATATGAAAAATTCAATCAATCAATTAAATATTTATTTTGTAAACATAAATTAGTAAATGTTACAATAAATTGTCAAAATAGATTTGTCCGCTACATTTTACCACTGTAGGTGGTGTACAAAATTTAAATAAAAATAATTAAAATTACAAGTGCCTGTATCGTATTATTATTATTACAATTAATGTCAAAAGTTTATGTCAAAAGTTAATCAATCTTAAAATTATGTAAATAAAATCATAATAAAATAATAAAGGTGTCAAATTTTACGAGGTCAGCATTAAGTGGCGTAATATTAATAAATTGACAATCAATGTAATAATAATAATAATAAGCCCCCTATAATCCAACCATACGTCCGAGTCGAACACCAGACTCACGTGGGGGGCGGACACGCGATATTCTGTTACTGGCGCGGCCAACATGGCTCTGTCACGTAGAGTACACTAGGTGGTCTACGTGGGGTGGGTAGTAGGAAAGCGGGGAATAGAGAGCTTGGGGGTAGATAGTACGGGGGGATAAAAGGAAATAGTTAGTAGTTAGGATTTTAGATATAAGATACTTAGTAGTAAGAACAACCCAAGCTAAGGTGAAGCATATGCCGAGAGCTGCGTGGCTAAGGGGGAGCTTAGTCGAGAATATCTACTCTGAATACCTGGGAACCTTCAGTTTTAATTTTCCCTTACCGTGGTAATGCGGGGCTCTGCTACGGTGGACATTTTAATCCTTTGCTACTCGTGGGATCCAAAATGCAAAATTTGAAAAAATCTTATAATCTTAGGCCGCTGTCCGGGGGTCGCCGGAACTCTTCAGCTAATAACGATCAAACATCAACTCAATCAAACTTGAACTCGAGGCGCACCTCTATCGATAAGAATATTACAGCTGGTCAACACGAGGTGAATAGAGGGATTAATACTGTCGAAACTACATCCGATTTATTAGGCGATGATACAATTTCCCTATTCTCATCAACTTCGTCAACTCGTCCTTCGTACATGACAAGAAAGTCACCAACATTTTCTTCTATTAGCATACCCGAAAGTGTTGTGCAAAACGTCGAAATTGACGATCACCTTGCACCCACCTCGGGTACGTCACAGACGCGCAGACGATGGACGCCAGAAATAAACGAGTTCATACTGCGCACTTATCTATTGCTTACTACACTTGACACAGACACAAAAAATTACCTTGAACCATTACATCTTAGATTTATAGAAAAATACCCAAACATGCCCGTAAGCCGACAACGATTAGGAGACCAACGTAGAGCCATAGTACGCAATAAATTATTATCACAGGAAATTATAAATCAGATTTATAGCGAGGTCAAAGTAGAACTAAATATCCTACACACCAACGTCCAAAATCAACAAAACACAAAAACACAAAATTCAATACTAGATTCACAGGAAGGACAAAGCACAACGCAAAGTCGAATGAGATGGACTAATGAACAGAACGAAGCAATAATGCGGTCTTATTACAGAGTCACTCAATTAGGCACGAACGAAACGTGTTACAGAAAATTAATGCATGCTGACCTTATTCAAAATTATCCTACATTAGCACATTTAAACGAACAGCGAATAGCTGACCAGAGAAGAGCTATCATAAATAACAAATATATTAGCACAGAAAGACTGGATACATTAAAACAAGAAATAGCGACTGAACTAAGCTTAAATACCTATAACGATTCTCAAGAGCCTACAAACCATTATATAAATGATAACGATGATATCCAGATCCAGATCCCGACCACAGTAGAGGCAGCCCCAGAATTTACCATCATGCCAATTTCAAACCAAATAACCTCAGGAAGATGGACAATAATCGACGAAACGTTTCAACAAGCTTTATCATTTTATAAAAATACTGACCCTATTTCAAGAGCATATATTCCGAAACAGAAACCTTCCAAAAATCTTGCGAAAATAGTTAGTTATATAAACGAAGTGACCTTAACAGAAAACATCAAAATAGATTCTGAGTTTAATCATTTGCAGACAGTTATTTACTGCGCGGCTTGGACAGCAGCTAAAGTAAACGGTTCAAAAATTGCCCTACAGACAGAAAATGAAAAACAACGTAATAAAAGGGATTATAAACCAAGGTGGGAGAGGAGATTAGAAATAAAATTAGCTGATATAAGAAAACATATAGGCCGTATAACACAATATCTGCATGGGAATAGAAGCAGAAACATAATTAAACACACAAACAGAATTATGAAACAATACAAAACACACACACTTCATGAAGAACCAAACACACAAATCATACACGTACTAGACACACTTAAACAGAAACTATCGGTTATAACAGGTCGATTACAACGATATAAATCATGTACATTAAGAAAACAGCAAAACACTCAATTTAAATTTAACGAAAAACTATTCTATCGCAACATGAAACAAAATTCTGCCAATAATCATGATCATCTTTCTGCTGACAATGTTGACACGCCAATTACATCGGAGTCTCTGCGAAATTTTTGGGCAGGAATATGGGAAGATCCTGTACTTCATAACACCGAAGCAGATTGGATACCCTCGGAAACAACAAACAACATCCAGGCAATGACGTTTGACCATGTTTCCGCTGAAACGTTTCAAAAGGTATTACGATGCTTACATAATTGGAAATCACCGGGGTCTGACTGCATCCACAGCTATTGGTATAAAAAATTCACTGCCATTCACACACACCTACATAAGTACATCAACATATTTATAGAAGATCCTTCTACTATACCTGTTTATTTAACCAAAGGAAAAACCTACCTAATTCCAAAAGATCCAAAAAATTCTTCAGACCCATCCAAGTACCGTCCTATTACATGTCTTCAAACCCTCTATAAAATAGTTACCTCCTGCATATCAGAAATTATTTATCAACATGTCAACGAAAATGACATTTTGGCTGAACAACAAAAAGGATGCCGAAAATTTAGTCAAGGCTGCAAAGAACAGCTGATAATAGATTCTGTTATATTAAACCAGGTTAATAAAACAAACTCCGATTTATTTAGTATGTATATCGACTACAAAAAAGCCTACGACTCCGTACCACACTCCTGGTTATTGAAAGTTTTAGAAATTTATAAAATACACCCTACTATAATAACATTTTTGCAGTCGGTTATGAATAATTGGTCTACTGTACTTTCCTTTACTTCCTCAAATAAAATAATAGTAACAAATCCGGTACAAATACGTAGAGGTATATTTCAAGGAGATTCACTTAGCCCACTCTGGTTCTGTCTTGCTTTAAATCCCCTCTCTCATATCTTAAATGCTACACCTCACGGATATAACTTAAAAAGCCAAACACACCTCCAAGAAACTACACTAAGTCATTTACTCTACATGGATGATATAAAACTTTACGCTAAAACCGAAAATCAATTAAACGACCTGGTCATTTTAGTAGAACAGTTTAGCGCAGACATAAAAATGGAATTTGGCATAGACAAGTGCCGAATAAATTCGATTAAAAAAGGTAAGCATTATTTACATCAATATACAACAGGTACAGGGGAGCAAATAGAACCATTAGATGAAAATGATACATACAAATATTTAGGATACAATCAGTCTTTACACATACAACACAAAGATACAAAACAAAAACTTACACAACAGTTCCAGCATCGGTTAAACATGATATTGAAAACTCAACTTTATTCTAAAAACACTATTAAGGCAATAAATACTTTTGTTATACCCTTACTCACATACTCTTTTGGCATTATAAAATGGAACAAAACAGAACTTAAAAATCTTCAAAGAAAAATACACACCACTATGACCAAATTTCGTAAAAATCATCCGCGATCATGTTTACAAAGGCTAACATTACCAAGAACAGAAGGTGGGAGAGGACTTATGGATATCGTAAATTTACACAACAGACAAATTAGCACACTTCGCAAATATTTCTTTGCAAAATCTGAATCTTCCATCTTACATAAACTAATAGCACACAATGACTGTAAACTGACTCCCTTAAACCTTCAAAACACTACTGAACAGATTAATGAAAAAGTAACCGATGATGCTACTAAGGTCACTCAATGGGCCCAAAAATCTCTCCACGGAAGACACCGTCAAGATTTGTGTCAACCTAACGTCGACAAAGAAGCGTCGAACGAATGGCTCAAACGAGGTGAACTTTTCCCGGAGACTGAAGGTTTCATGATCGCAATTCAAGACCAGGTGATTGAGACTAAAAATTATCGAAAGTACATAATCAAGAACTTACCAACAGACAGTTGTAGAAAATGTAATAGTTGCCCTGAAACGATACAACACATCACCGGTGCATGTAAATCAATAGCCCAAACCGATTATAAATATAGACATGATCAAGTTGCACATATCATACACCAAAAACTTGCACACAAATATAATTTAGTTGACTCCGTAGTACCATATTATAAATATAAACCCGATTCTGTTTTAGAAAACGCTAACACTAAACTTTACTTTGACCGAGCTATACTTACCGACCGTACAATTCACTATAACCGACCCGATATTACACTTATTAATAAAATTACTAAAATAGGTTACTTAATAGATATAGCTATTCCAAACAGCCACAACCTACAAGCAACAATAGCTGAGAAGTTAACGAAATATGTTGAACTGAAAGATGAAATTACTCGTTTATGGCATCTACGAAACGTTACAATTGTTCCATTGGTCTTGTCAACTACTGGAGTAATACCGAAACAACTACATCAATCTTTAGTTACACTAAACCTACCATCAAATACCTACCACATCATGCAAAAAGCCGCGATATTAAACACCTGTAGATTAGTGAGAAAATTCCTTCAGGGGGATTCCAACAATCCACCATCACACAATCACATTTCTTTAACGCGACACACATCTATTACAAACCAAATTACAAATTCCACTGACAATTACTTGGCTTAGGCCCGTATTGTCGGTGTTTCCACCGGTTAGCCGAGAAAATTAAATTTTAAAAACAAATAATAATAATAATAAATATTCATGGACATTTCACACCACGTCCTCTGGTCCCAAGCTAAGCTTATATGCTTGTGTTATGGATACCAGAATACGGATATAATACATAAACTACTTTTCTTTTGTAAATACATACTTATAATACATAGTAAACAACACCCAGACGCAGTACAAACATTTGTATGACAATTAAAAACATCACACAAATGATTGTCCTGACCGGGAATCGAACCCGAGACCTCATGATCGGCAGTCCGTTATATGAACCACTACACCACGAGGCCCGTCAAATGTAAAAACAATAACTTATTTATCTAAACACATTATTGGGGATTGCGCATTTAAAATTGTCAAGCCGAAGTACCATTATATTGCTTCTCTTTGTCTTCAATAAAATCCGAGACACTGTAGTAGCATTTGTCAATTAAAAATTTGAACAAGGATTTCTTGTATGCACCTAGGTTTTCTAATTTCCTTATAAACAATGGAATATTGTTGTATATGTCATTCATATGAATTTAGATAACAAAAGGGGACCGACCACTTTGTAGGGACTTTTGGCCTAGACATTAGATATGGACAATTTAATAACGTAATAAAAATTTTTCAGTAGCCTACACCATGTATAATACCTAATTAAATGAAGTTTACTATCAAAAATATATTAAAATAGAACACATTATTCATAACAATGGTTTATTTTTAAGACAACATGATACTACTGGATAGTTGTCAATATTTATTAAATAATTAGAGACTCATTTATAATTTACATTACTAACGAATCGGCTGTCCACATCGAAGCCTGGATTGAACATGGTCCTTTAACACTCTTAAATATTTTTCCAAGTCCAAGTACAAAGCGACTAAAGCCGAGTGGACAAATTTTAGTGGAGTTAAATCTTATAGGTTCGCATCATCAACCTTCGGATTCGTCATATTGAGGTTGCATACATAGATACGTACTAGTATATAACCTAAAACGATTTCTACTCACCAGCGATGGACATCAGGAGTATTTTTAAGCCAAATTGTAAGTTGGAAATTACATTGCTCTAAAACATTAGAGTTTCTCCCTAGTCGTATCAATGCAATTATTACATCCTGATTAGGTCAATGTGACCCCATAATATTACCAAGTGTGAAGCTATTAACGTTGTGTTACCCTCATTTAGTATTACGGTGGCCTGAATTAGTGTAATCTGTTTTGTGGCTTCGAGGTTCTGGGTTTAATCACATTTGTTGTTACTTGTATTTTGTTTGTCAAAGGCTTTACGTTGGTTATTTTTCTATGGTAGGTCATTGCACGTATCGTTTTGAAGTGTACATTTTATGTGCATGTAATTTGCATGTCTACTTATGTAGATAATACTGTAAAAAACTTTAAATAGTGTGAAAAGCTACTACAATAATATGTAACCAAAAATTACAATCATCCACACATTAGAAGACAACAATCTGATAAATTGATTAAGAATACATGTGTCATCACCTCTTTCCGTTTCCAGCGGCCGTATTATGAGCTCTTATTCCCAGGCCGTTTACGCCGTGAAAGGAACTGCCTGGCAAATTCGTATTATGAGTTTACTATTGCTAGTGTGTCAGTGGTCACGTGACTTCAGGCTGATATCGGCCCGACTTTTGTTTCACTGGCTGGCGTTAAGCGTATTACGAGCGCGAATTTGACATGTAGTTGATCGTTTTAACTATCTAGAAGTGACAAGTAAATCCATTCAATAGAAGCAGCTACATTGTAACGTATAATAAATTGTTTTGGTTTATTTAGAATTAAAAGTAACTATTACCTACATATTAACGATGGGTGATGAATTGGAGGTGTTTGAATTTTTAGAGAGCGACGATGATGAACAAAACACTAGTCGAATGCGAAATGAGTTAAATATATATAATAATAATATTAATATATTATTAAAATAATTATTCATTACAATAATATCGCCATGTGTATTAAAGTTACTTTCATGCGAATCATCAAACAAAAAATATTTAAAAAAAAAATTTAATGCCCGTTCTTGGATAGGTAATGAATAACTAAGCCTACGTTCCCGCTAGATCAGCTGACAGTTCAAGTGACGGGTGCCGTATCAAAACTAATTCCCAAAGCATAGATGAATTATATAAAATAAAAAAATCTAAATATAAAAATAGATAATAGTATTACCGTTCTTTTCTTTTATATAATGGTTTAAGTAACATGTGTTTAGCAAATATAAATATTTTGTATTTTAAATATAAAATATTTTGTAGTATATCGAATACAAAAAAAATTGTAAAATATAACCGTAACTAGCCGATAAACACAATAATTAAGTTTCTGAACGACTCTATCCAACAGCTTTACACGGCCATAGATACTTAATCCATTAAAAAGTTGGCTAGTTTTATGTAGGTATGTCATAATACCAAATAAAAGTCAGGCCGTTTGCCTTGCCGTTGAACTTGCATGATATTTTGAAAGCTCATAATACGCCTGCAGGGTGTTTTATAAGCCCGCTAAGGAATATTATACGCAGATAACGTCACCTGTGAGAGATGAAAAACTCGAAATTAAACCTTGTGCCAACGTGCCTGGTCAGCGCGACTTAGTAGTACTATAATCCCTCCTAAAGTGAAAAAAGCCCGTACAGTTACCATTTCATAGACTTATTTTTACATATACATTACAATATAGTGCGTTTTGATTCAAATATGTACTTACTATCCGTGATCCCGATATTTTTTGGAATAAAAGGAGCCCTGTTCTCATCTCGGCTTAAAGAATTTTATTCATCTTACGCTTCCTTGAAAGAGTGCCTCTATAAAGGATGGGCCTTTGAAGAAAGTGTATTTGGTCTGATATACAACGCTGATCGTTGACCTCTTACTTATGACTAGGAACGGAAATTTCTTAATTAAATTAATTCGAGCTATCGGTCCCTCGCAAAAGATTGTTTTTAGATTTCTCTCTAACGACATTATTTAGATTAACAACCCCTGAGATCGAATAGTTGATGTCATGTGTATTTTTAAAAATATAATCACAACAGGAACACTATTTCATATTTTTTATCCATTAAAACAGCTGAAACAAATTTGTTCGAAACTGAACCACAAGTAATCCCACTTGTTGCACAGAGTTCCATGGTTCCCACACATAAAAGCTATAGATAGATATCAAATATCGAGTATCGATTGGTTCAACCTCTTGCAGTGTTCTACAGTCCTAGTATTTTCCGATCAACTCATCTATTTATTGGTGATTTCCAATAAATACGTTTTCGATAAACGTAGCAGCAATTTGATTCTTTATTAAACCTTCTAGACCCTGTCTTCCACAGTTTCCCTAATTTTATCAATTAATTAAATTGGTTAAATATTTCTTTTCTAGGGTGCTGTAAGAGCCAACTAAGGGATATCTTAAGCAGTTAAAATCAACGGTGAGAGATGGCATAGGTAGGTACTTGAAACTAAACCCTACGCCATCAGGCCCCACCGTATACGGATGGCAGGTAAAACCAGAAATTTGTCATACTGTCCAGTTATGGATAGGTATTTGTGCTGGGAAGAAGTTTTTTGTGAAAATCGTGTTGTATTATTTATTAAAACTTATTTATCTAAACATATTTATGGCTTAGCTTGAAGCTTCGAAACAAAGCCATATTTTAAAATAGTAATCTGACAGTCAAAAAATACTCATAAATCCATCATTTTTTCATTTACACAATTACATAAAACATCAATTTTCGACTTAGAATAATATTGACCTAAGTGACCTATCAATTAAATAGTGAAAGTTATTTTCCCATAACTGACGGTACGGGACCACACTTGTTGCATGAAGTGTGCACGCCGTGTCCTGTTAAAAGCCATAGATATAGGATATTGAGTATTGATCGACTCTACCTCCCATCGTTTCCTGCTATCCTAGTATTTTCCGAACGGATCGCCTGTTATTGGTGATTGCCGATGAACTTCCAATAATGTATGGATATCCAATCTCAATCAATCTGTCTCTCAATAAAATTGTTCTCAATCTGTTTGTAATGCCAAAAATAAAAGATGTTTGCTATCACATCCTTAATAAAATACGTTCTCAGTTATGAAAATTATAGGTATATAATGATTTTGTCAATTAACTTATTGATGACTTACTCGTAAAACTCACAGCAAAATAAACCTAAGGCATCGAAAATTGCATGCATAATTTGTATTACTTAATATTTCTTTAACAGTAAAATCTTAATTCACCTAAGCTTATTATGGTTAAAGCTGATTAGACTTACTACTACATTCTTGTACATTCAAATCTCTACAAACCTATTAGTTAACTCAAGTGAATCTTGAGAACCAGCTTGCTAAACAACGTGGGAACAACACATCCTGAAACTTCATGTACGCCTGGTGTTCTCGAAGAAGTTTCTTCCCGAATTTCTCACGCTTGCATCCCCTATTTTTAAACAAAACAAAAATTAATAAATACTTTCAAAACATACCTTAAGTTAGTATGTAGAAAGCTTAAAGTTTATTCCTTTAATAGTGTGACTTAAGTAATTGTGAATTAACAACAGGAAACACATGGTGTGTCTTGATTTTTACTTATGTCCTGCTAAAAAGTAACTTTTAATTTGCAACTTTATTTTATTAAAAATAAACACTACAATAGCGTAGTATGGAATAGAGCGAGATAGAAGACTGCATCCCGTTTATGTCCTTGTCTATAATTTGGTTCAATGACCCTCTCGTCGCGTATCCGTTGAAATATGAACAAGAGATCGGGCTTGGAATGCAGCTTCTTCCTATAGACTTCTGGACGCCTGGTACTTGCGGAGGTTTGGAGTTCAAATGTTCGACATTTTGCAAGGTATTTACAACTTATGTATATAGGCAATTAGGTACGTACATAAGGTATTTGAACTACAATAAAATTTTAAAAACTGTTTACAAATATCCTGAAAATGCCAAGAAAATTTATTTTTTTAATAGCGTTATTAACGTTCCTTTTGGTATGAGTGCCGATTAATCCGACTTTAGGTAAGGTGTGAAAATAATGGAAAATAACAACGATTAGTCGATTACCCAACATGCCGCATGGCTACTTATACATAGGTACATACAAAGCTATCATATTTGTTAAAAATCTCTAAATATGGATCAAGGCGATTCATAAAATATTTATTACATTAACCGGGCTGCGAATACAACTACTCGTAAGTTCTGAAATCCTATTAATAAAGACTGACATCTTATTATAGGAGTGTGTAAAACTAACATACTTTTAAATCAAATTACAATAAAATTTACATATCTTAATTTTTGTTAAGTTATTACATTGCTTCAGGACATACACAAATGTATGAATTTAACTTACTGAATAAGTTCGAATTGCTGAACAAACCATACTATCTAAAGCTGAAGACTTTGTTTGTTTGAACGCGCCAATCTCAGGAAATACTAATGCGAATTGAAAAATCGAATTGATAGGAGCGAAACATTAGTGAAAAATGTTGCGATAACGTGGAAATATTTTTTAAGTTTCACGCGTACGAAGTCGCGAATAACAGCTAGTACAAAAAAAAAAACTTGAGAGGTGTCAAGGGACACCCGGATGGAACAAAGTCCCTTTCGATTGTTACATAATACAATAGATACTCAATAAAAAATTCATAAAAAAAAAATAATAATATAATAATATTATTAATTTATTCATATTATGAGAGAGAGAGAGATAGAGAAAGGCGCGCAGATGGCGTGTCGCACAGCTTACAACTATAGCAAAAAGTGTCGATAATACAACTTTTAATTTTTTCCGTCTAGCCCCTTTTCGCAATGCGCGATATGGAACGTTCCAATATATATCTATAGTCACTTAATCCGAGACTGTAGATAGGTTTTACTTTCTGTCGTAATAGGATAGTAATGTAGTAATGATTGATTGTCACATTACGTCCGTCACTATTATCGTAAAACATGCGTAAAAGTTAACCTTACATGACCTCGATAACCCGAACCAATGTTTACTTACGAATGTCGAAGTCTATGTTTCTGGATATTGACTTATTTGCACTCCAATTTATGACCAAACCAAACTGAAAGTATTACGTTTACCCAAAGTTTAATCCTGTTTACTGTTTCTGAAATCGTCGCAGTTACAAACGCTTTGTTTTTAGTAACGTTACTGATTAAATTGAACGTAATCTAGATCCATTCATACTGCAAATTCAAACTCGAAGCTGGTAAATTACTGCTTTACCCATTATTTAAAATCATAGATTCTTGTCACTTCTTGTTAACACTCGTTCTCATCTTATCAATACGGTATTTATCAAAACAATAAAATACATAAAAGAAAATAGACTTACTTATAGAGTAGACCAAGAATTTGCGTTAGCTCCTAGTTTATACTAATATTCAAATGTTTATGTTATCCAGGAGTTTATAAGCAAGAGGAGTTATGTATCGTTTAATTAAAAAGAAAAATATAGTGTAATAGGCACTCTCATATCTAACAAGTTTCAACCATAGACTTACGATACAGATCTAGACGTAACACTCAGAACAACAAATCCGGCCTGCTTCTTTTTTTAGTTGAACACATTAAGAAAAATAAATGACAAAGATCCTATTTAGTAGCCTTTCTAACTCTTTCTTTTTGAGCTGGAGTAAAAGAGAAAGCTAGTAAGAAGAAAAGAGAAGGCAAGGCTACTATTTTACTTTTAAATCGTAAACGGGCCGGGCCTTGGGACAAATCTATGTTCCCGAGTTGTTCCTCCCTACTTGTAACCTCCTTGGTTTCAACTATTCAAATATTTGTGCTCTACTCTCCTTAGAGCAACTATATAATAGTTGAATCTCTAGTTCTAGCACAGTCTTTTCATGTTTGTAGATGTAGATATTAATTAGTAATCAATATTATTCAAATTCCGATAAAGTATTTGCAATCTTAGATATGCGTTCTCAGGTATTAAGGTAATTTTGATGTCAGTTTATTTAGGTTTTAAAATATTTTAAAGCTAGGATATCCTATTTGTTTTAGCCTTTAGCAATTACCTACGCAAGATGTTACGTAGGTACCTAAGTAACAAGTTTTCAAGGTTAATTAAAATCACCTAAGTAATAAAATATTATATTTTTATGTTACAAAAACTAATAAAACATTATTATTGTTGGCTATTTTAATAGAATTTATCTACTTGTAACGCTAAAAAGTTTAATTATTTATTGACACGTAATTAATATTTGATAATTAAAATTTTATTGGTTAATATTTTAATAAATTATACATACATCAATAAAATACAGACAAACCAGCAAATAAAACAATACCACAGATCCACAGAATATATGCTCCATATTGGCAATCGCCGATAATGGACAACCGATCGGAAAGTACTAGGCGTACATGAGTAACTTAGAGCTCTTCCGATCAATATTACCAATATCCCGTACTCTCCCCTATCCTGTTCACACATATAAATCTTTGACAGGTGGGCGGGTGCATTCCACAATAGGTTTTGTGTTTGTGTGAGTATCTTTCGTTTATTGGAAACAACTTTGTAGTAGTAGTAGTATTACGATGTTCGAAATTTGAATGTTTTGCAAGTTTTCTTGTAATCTATTCATATAATAGTTTTTAATTTAAGCATTTCATTCTTTATTATCGTTCTAATATTTTGATATCTGGATATGTCATAGGATATATGTCATATAGGAGATATGTCTGGATATGTCATTTTATCTAGGTGTTAAATATTGCATAAGGGTGTTTAAGCAAACGGCCAAAGAAAAAGCTTAGGAGCTTTGATTTAGAACAATTAGGGAATTAAGCGATTTAATCTCTTTGTTTAAGAAAACAACGGTTCAACATCCTTAAGTATTCCTTATGCGCGCATCTATAAACGAAAATTTAGAATAGGTATTTTAGAGACTGCCCGAAACATGTGCCTATGCGGTATTCGAATTCACGACTTTATGAGTGACCACAGCCACACTAAGCACTTCACCATGAGGCCCTTTCAAGTAACCTTTTTGATATGAATAACTGTCCGTGTGGTGACGGATTAAGAATACAAGTGTCACCACCCCATTTATTTCTCAGCGCACTGTAAAAGCCAGCCAAGGGATAACTACAGTATACAGATAACATCCATTGTGAGAGACGGAAAACTCGAGAATGAAGCCTGTGCCAACACGTCTGGTCAACATGGAACAGTAGACCATAACCCCCTCAAAGTGGAGTAGGCCCGTGCCCACCAGTGGGGCGTTATAGGGCTGGGGAGAGAGAGGGTGAACTGTCGCGACG
Source organism: Orgyia antiqua (assembly GCA_916999025.1). Taxonomy (NCBI): domain Eukaryota; kingdom Metazoa; phylum Arthropoda; class Insecta; order Lepidoptera; family Erebidae; genus Orgyia; species Orgyia antiqua. The sequence goes on from OU779869.1 coordinate 22,548,146, forward strand.
CGAACTAAAATATCATTTAGTTAATACCCTTGTCATAGTTAATTAAAAGTTGAGAGTTGAATGATCAACTTACTCTATTAAGATATAAGTTACAGAGGTCTTTGTACCCGACGTTTTGTATTATCGGTTATATAGCTGAGTCACAGATCAGACCCAATAGATTTCGCATACAAGACGAATAATTCACACCGAACCAAACTTGTGGGCTGTTCTCGCATACCTATTGAATGAGATTTTTGCGTGTGATTTTGCTACAACCAATTAAATTGCATTATTCCATACACCCAACCCGTTCCTTCCTCTTACTTTGGGGTGTCTGCTTTAGTCGTAATACAGTTAGAAAGAAAGACATACTTTTATTGCGGTGGCGGTGTACTAATTAATTGTTACTATCTATCTATTTTAGGTGATCTGTGAGTTAAGTGCACTTTGGTATATATTCCTAATTATCTTACACCACTAATTGTAAATTAAACAGTGTTTCTTGGAGAAGCAGTGTATAGAAGCTCTCAGGTAGTTAGTTAAAAGAGCTTTAGACAGATACTGGTATTAATTCAATACCTGCACCACAGAATAACTCAACTATATACATATAAATTTAAAAACATAAACATTTAAATTTGACGGGCTTCGTGGTGGAGTGGTTTATGTAATGGACTGCCGATCACGAGGTCGCGGGTTCGATTCCCGCTTGGGACAATCATTTGTGTGATATCCATAAATGTCATACAAATGTTTGTACTGCGTCTGGGTGTTTTCTATGTATTATAAGTATGTATTTACAAAAGAAAAGTAGTATAATAATATGTAGTATATCCGTATCTGGTACCCATAACAAGCATAGAAATATAGCTTACTTTGGGACCAGAGGACGTTGTGTGAAATGTCCTGAATATTTATTTTTATTTATTATAATTAATTGTTTGTCTGTCTGTTAAAATCATAGAAGTTTAATAAAGCTGTGTAGTATTGCAAACAGCAATACTTGGCAAATGATTGGTACCGATTCTACATGCACAACTAAACTTAACTTAAAAAAATGGAGACTATTGGTGTATTTAGATTAATTGGCTATTTTGTTGTACACCTTATAAATTTAAAAATTAATATTAAAATAAATAAATAATAAATATTCATGGACATTTCGGGAATCGAACCCGCGACCTCTTGATTGGCAGTCCATTACATAAACCCCTCAACCACGAGGCTCGTCATTTTAGTCAACAAACTGTTTTTTTTTATCAAGAAAGTTCAGTTATAAATAACATTGCCGGATTGTGTTATCGACACTATCAAAATTCATTCTTTAGATTAGTTTAGTTGTTTGCATTGTCAAGTTATTGTGGGAAGGAGTTTTCTTAAAATCATTGGATAATTAGCCTTCGAATGCCAGTATTACCATCCCTGTTCCTTCCCAGGGTGCTGTAAAGGTCAGCTAATGACAAACGGAAAACTCAAAACTCAACCCAACGTTTGGTCAGTAGACTGCAAACCCTCTCGAAGTGGAAAAGGTCCAGCTGTGGGACGTTAATGGGCTCAGAAAATAAATACTTAAAGACCAGAGAGATTTTTGAGTACCAGGCGACCATAAGTTGTTATTATTATAAACTTTCTTCGTTAAAGTTTCTAAGGTAGTGGTTTAAGGGAAATGTGCTATTTAAAATTGAGTTTACAGGACATTGATTTATTGGATTTGATGAGGTCGTTGACACCGAGATATTATATAAACAATTACGAATTGGACATGCATCCTTGGGGTTCTGTACCATTGTCTATAACCCTATACTAATATCGCAGTTGATTTTATATAGCCTATAGCCTTCCTCAATAAATGTACTATCCAACATTGAAAGAATTTTTCAAATCGGACAAGTGGTTCCTGAGATTAGCGCGTTCAAACAAACAAACAAGTAAACTCTTCAGCTTTATAATATTACTAGCTGACCCGGCAAACGTTGTTTTGCCATACAAAAAAAAGGTTGAAAATTAGATGTTGGCCGATTCTCAGACCTACTGAATATGCATGTAAAATTTCATAAAATTCGGTCAAGCCGTTTAGGAGGAGTACGGTAACTAACACTGTGACACGTGAATTTTATATATAAGATTTAAAAATTCTTTCAATTTTGGATAGTACATTTATTGAGGAAGGCTATGGGCTATATAAAATCATGCTGCGATCAATAGGAGCGAAGTATCAGTGATAAATGTTGCGAAAACTGGGATTTTCTAAATTCTACGCGTAGCGGAGAACTGCTATCATTAGTATATTCGTCATGTCGTCTGGTATCATGAAGTTACTTAAAAACGTTTTACGTAAACGTATTGTATGACTAGGGCAACATAGTACCACGGGTTTAAAGTTTAGTTTCGAGTTTTCCATCTCTCAATGAGAATATTATATGCTTAGTAACCCTTAGATGGCTCTTATGGAACTCTGGCGGTGGAAATGAGATGGTGACACGTCTATCCCTAATCCTTTACCACACGGAAGATACCGCGATGTTTAAATTAAGGCTTTCTCAATAGGGACTATAAAATAGAGAGGTGGAAGTGTAAGTATAAGCTATCCTTCTCTTGCAATGGTAAGTCTGTTTTCGTATCACACTGAGAATTAACTTTAGTACGATTGAAATAAAGTTGGAAATCATTAAAATATTATTGTTAAAAGCCTTCATGCATTTCTGTGCTCCTAGTAGCTGAAAAGAGACTGATGACAAAGAGCAATTTTTTTTTATTACGTTTTCCTCAAACTGTTCGTCAATGAGATATCTTGCTGTCTTTTTCTAAACCTCTCTCTTTCCCTCGTGCCTTCCCATGCAAATTATTATTGCAAGTTTCACAGAAAAATCTCCCCGCGCTACGGGTTTGGGTACCAGGATAACATAAGCTTAAGTAAGTATGAACGCAGCGAGGGTGGATGTGGGGTGTCGAAGTAAACAAGGGAGGTGAACGTTTAGGGCGAATGCCCGCATTAATTCAAAGTTCACTGCAATACATTGAGAGTACAGGTAAATGGAATTTGGCTCTTATGAAGTCGATTTAATCTCGGATGATAATATAAACTATCAGTATAATTCAATAAATGTTTTTATTAGTTTTTGTTAAGTTTTCTTTGGATTAAAATGTGCATTTTGTATGAAATATTGTATAGTACAAAGTTTTATTATCAAAGTTTTTGATTGGACTGTAGTTTTGATAAAATATTTCTTACTTGTAGCACATCTTTTAGTACTACCAATAATTCTTTTCCTTACTCGTAATTTCTACTTATTTTATAACAAAGAATTTCGTCACTGCTTATGTGAGCTTAAATCTTCAAAACTAACCAACGGATCTTAATGCGTTTCTGGTATTAGATAGGGCGGTTTATTAGAAAGGTTTATAACTATATATTTATAATTACACTAGAAGAATTAACTAGGATGACAGGACTATGTTTAGGACTTTTACAGTCCATATGTGAACAGGCACAATTTTTATTTCTCTCTCTCTCTTTCTCTCCAGCCCATTTACGTCCCACTCCACGCACAGGCCTCCTCCACTTTGGGAGGGATTATGGTCTACTGTGCCGCGCTGACCAAGCGTGTTGGCACAGGGTTTAGTTTCGAGTTTTCAATCTCTCACAGAGGATGTTATCTGTGTGCAATATCCCTTACCTGACTTTTACAGCACCCTTGGGAGGAGATGGTGTGGTGTATTCTTAATCCGTCACCACACGGAAGTTTTTTTTTAATACGTTAAAATCCAGTTCTTTATAAATTGCATAATAATTTATTTCCTCTTTTAGTTTTGTCGATATCAGTTACCGCTGTATTACGTCCGTTAGATGACGGCAATGCTACTAAAAGAAAAAGCCGAGTCTTATGGTGAAAATTATATACAACATTATTTCAGTAAATATGCTTAACACATTTTGGGAGATTTAAACTTAGTAATGTCATTACTTAAAACTTTAGATACTACAAAGTGGACACAACCTACTTTTCAAAGCAAATTACTTGAAAAGGGTTCTTCATGTCTACGCATTTAGGGCATAGGGTTATGCCCTTATTATACCTCAATAAAGTTTCTAGTTTATCGTAAAAGGGACGCTCTAAAGACCAAAATATTGTGATAATAAACAGTGATTTTTTTGCCTGGCTTTCTTATAATAGTTATTATGTTTTTAAACTGTAAGATTCCGTGCGAAATCCGCGACTTGCATAGTTATTACTCAAAGACCTAGGTCTTTATATCTGAGCTAATTAATATCTTTTAATACCTACGACATCTGCTGTCTCATTAGACTACTAGGTGACCACAGATTTAAATACAGGTATCATAAATCTCTGAAAAATTTACACCGCGTAATAATATTCAAAATTAATATCCAGTAATCTGCAGAAGGAGCTTGAATGGAATCAACAAGAAAATTGGTAGAATGAGGCTTTAAGCTGACCAGCGGGCGTATTATGAGCCTTTTAAAAATCATGCAAGTTCCAGGCAGGCCGTACACTGCCTGGCTAAATTACGTATTATCTATTATATAAAAATAAGTCGGATTTTCCTTCCTGACGCTATAACTCCAGAACGCACGAACCGATTTCCACGGTTTTGCATTCGTTGGAAAGGTCTCGGGCTCCGTGAGGTTTATAGTTCATTATTTTTTAATTTTTTTTTTTTTACTTTTTATTTGGTATGGCAAAACAACGTTTGCCGGGCCAGCTAGTGGCATATATAAAACTTTTAACTAAAAAATTTTTGTTAGTACATATAGTTTATTATATATTAATCTATGACTGGTTTAGCGAACTGACTGACTGGGAGTTATATTCATAATGTGAATTTGCCACGCAGTTCAATTTACGACGTAACCTGCCTGGAAATAAAAGCTCATAATACGGCCGCTGGCGATAGTTGCAAATGAAGCGAAGAACATCGTGAAGACATGGAGTGAAATTAAAAGTGAAGCTTAAGATCAAATACAATGGAGAATCACTGTGAACGTTCTCTATTCTATTTAGGGGACTTGGTATATTATATTTTTAATTTGGAAAAAATATCATGTCTGTTCTGGCCTCAAAAATACTTAGATAATCGAATTAGATGGTTTTTGTGTATGTAAGCGTATGTAATAGCTATTATTTCTTTGTATCCATTTATCGTTTCTGACTAAAAACAATTAGGTCTCATGAAAATCTATATAGTTGGTGATTCAACGAATAACCCACGTGTCAGTATGTGTCCATTGTTCAGGATGACTCGCAAAAAAGAGATTATTATTTTGAAAGCAATGTTGTTGGTGTATGTTTCCTATTCTTTCATGTTCAAAAACAATGGGGATGTGAATGAAATGTAAATACTTAAGAGGGCACGAAACCAAATTATGCTCTGTACAAAAATGGACATCGGAGTCCTCTGTTTTCTTAGTGGATATTGCCTCCATAGGAAAGAATTTTTCATAGTATGTAGGTCTTATATATCTATGCTTCTATTTATCAACACTTTGTTTTTATCAAAACATAATATCTAAAAGAAATATGACCATCCAAAAGACCCGCTTTTTTGTTGTTTGTGTTTGTGTAAGTAAGCAACAAGGTAAAGTTGCATCATCTATCACATAAATTTGTACCAAAGAAGAAAGTGATAGAAGCGTAGATATACTCTTCATCTATAATATATCGTAAAAAAATTAAAATCAAAGAAAGGGGACTACGAAACATCTTTTTTCAAAGAATTTGTAGGTAAAATCAGCTCGAGTTATATTTATCCCTATTAGCGCAGCGCTCGGGAGTAGGGATAGTAATAACTTTGTTCAAATATTTTATCGTTTAACAATGGATACATACAAATCTATAAACCGTTATTACTATTCGATATCCATTGATTAGTATCGAGTAGGGTCAAGGATGTATCGATTAGTTCTAAGTGAATTAGTTCCGATAATTGTATAATTACTTTTAAAAAACATATTATAAACTATGATGTAATATTTTTATTCTTTCTCTCTCCAGCCCATTTACGTCCCACTATTGCTAGCCTGTTCTCCATTTGAGAAGAGTATTTGGTCTGCTATACCACGCTGCTGCTGACCAGTTTTTGTCATAGAGTATAGCGATTTTAAGTGCTGTTACGGATTAAGAGTGTCACCACCCCATTTCATTCCCATGGTGCTGTAAAAACCAGCTAAGGAATATTACACGGATAAAATCCTCTGTGAGAGACGAAAAACTCGAAAATAAACCCTATGCTAACACGCCTCGTCAGCGCGGGATGGTATATCTTAATCCCTCTCAAAGCAGAGGGATAAGATCATAAGACAAGAGATAGTTTTGAGGTTTCTGTCTTTCACAGAAGATGTGATCTGCTTATTTAAATCCCTGAGCTGGCTGTTACAGAACTTGTATGCTTAATCCGTCACTATACGTTTAAATATTTATACGCCGTAATACCGCCACGCCGGCAAAGCGTTTGGCAACAGGATTTATTTAACACGTCCCCAGCGGCACTAATTTATCTGTACTTTCCATTACTGCGTTACGAGTCGCTTGAAACCTCGTCCTGAATCAGACGTTGGAGCGGTACGTGGCTTGGTAAACCCCATCGCCCACTGGAGACAAAAATCCTAATAAGGCGCCAAATAAGGCAAATTGTACGGTTTTTGTCGCGATTATTATTATCAATGAGTTGATCAACCTAAATCTGCTACCGCCTGTGGGCAGATTATTTAGTTTAGATTCTATACGTAAAATAAAATGTGGGGTCATATGTACCCCATACCGCACTGAAAAAGAGCAGTTTTTTCATTCTGTATAGTGATGGGAAAAGTAAAGAATTTTGGTTAATTATACTTATCGATGTTGTTTATTAAAACAGGATAAACAATAATATTTTTTTGCAACCGACACATTCTGTGAGAATTATCATTGCTATTTTGTCGGCCTCACGACTTGATAATAAGGTGCGGAGTACGTTATTTATTATATTCCTACATCAATATTTCACTTAGACTGTGTATAATTTGTAAATATTGATTAGAAACTTACCTGTTTTACAAATATCGGTAGTTTTGAATTAGATTACTCTTTATTATCATTAATATTATCAATTAATATTCTTCGGCAACGTTTCGACATCGCGACGATACGAGATGTTCGGATCCTCGTTCCGCACTGTATATAAAAGTTTTTTATTCATTCAGTGCGGCGCGAGGCCTAAACCGCAATAAAGACAAAACACGAACGAGGTCTTTCAAGCCTCGTTTCGCACTCATCGTGTTAAGAGTTTTTCTCTCACATCCTTTGTGAGAGACGGAAACCTTGGATGATGATTAAATTCCCAAAGTGAAAGAAGATCGTGCTCAACAGTAGGACGATCATGGGCTGGAGAGAGAGACAAAACGACAGACCTTTTGTTAAGCGTATCATCAAAATAGCTTTCATTCACGCTATTAACTAATATAATATTTTTCCAAATAGGTAATGGGCACAATTAATTAATAAATTCAGGACAGAATTAATCCATGAAATGCTTTGTTTCAGCCCTGATAACCTGATTATTTTCAATTAATAGCAAATTGGGTCTCTAACTCAATCTCTAATTCGGACAATGTTATTTTAGGAAAAATTTAATAACGCCAATCGGCTTGACAGCATCTGTGTATTTTTTACCGACTTCAAAAAAAGGACCTCCTCCTTTTTTTGAAGTCTGTTGAAATGATTCTCGGATTTTCAATTCGTCTGCACGTTTTTTTATGTTTGTTACCTCTTAGCCTTTAGCTGGGCAAAGCGATTTTAATGTTTATTTTTGTATTTGAAAGTACATATATGATGTTTCCCATGTGGTGCTATTGGCATCAGGTCAGGATCTGATGATTATCTCTTAAGAAACGTTAAGAAATATTATGTATCTAAATAAAAAGAGTAGACTACCGAGGTGGTCTCATGAAGTCGGTTCAATTTTTTTGTAAATAGGTAAATACTCAATAATGGCCAATGAAATAGAAATAGATCGCAGATTACCAGATGTAGTGTTTATGGCTACATCCATCTGCCGGCTTGAAATCACTTACATATTTATGTGTGCGTGAAAATTTATCTATGTGTGTCTATGATACAGACTATACGTTATATGAAACGTCATTATTCTAAGAAGTACGATTTAGCCAGGCTAAAGTTTCTTGTCCTCAATTATTAAAAAACGTCTATCCACCAACTAGTAAAATTGTGATAGACTATTCAATAAGATATCATTTTTAACAAAATTTTATGATACTTCCAAATGATTTTCTCTTCCTCTGTGTGTGCTAAAATGATGCGAAGAATTTTGTTAATTTCTCCAGACTCCTTGAGATCGATTAAGGTTTTTCTCAGTAAAGGCGTCTTCGAATAATCGAGTAAACAATTAAACATACTGAGAACATCAACAACAGCAATAAGATATTGTTACGAACACACAAAACACAAAGGAGCTAGCGCCATCTAGCAGCAACTAGTAAAACCAATTAAAGAACCGAACAGAGTGAAACCCCTATTAGATACTAGATGGCGTTAGAGGAACTACCGTACATGCGCGAACCTTCTAGAAACATTCGTTCCGGGCGATCACATTCGCGCACAGTCGGGAACATTCTGGAATAGTCTGGAACTCGTCCCGGCGCATATAAATAGCGGCAGGGAGGCGAGCCCGGGCAGTTCATTTCGAGCTACGATACGAGGCGACTTCGAGAGCGAAAACAAGTGATCAAGAGTGATACCAGTGAAACCTACAACTTGGCTACGATCTAGGACATTGTTAGTGCTTAGTGTTTGGACCTAGTGCTTAGTGTTTGGACCTAGTGCTTAGTGTGTAACTAGTGCTAGTGAATAAAGTCTTCTAAAAGAGTCAGTAGGTCTTTCTCTCCAAATCCTTCGAACCCTAGCACGTAACAACTGGTGTCAGAAGTGGGATTTGGAGATGCGATGCCGACTCCGAGAGAGGACTTCGAGGGCGTCAGGACAAGGGCACAACGAACTGCGGAGGCCACGCCCGCTGTGGACCAAGCCCCGCCCACTGGCCCCACCTACCAGGCCCCGCCCACCAACCACGCCCCCTTAGACCAGCCCACTGGCCACGCCCACCATGCCACGCCCACCGACCACGCCCATCGGGCTCCGCCCACCCAGGCCCAGGCTCCGCCTACTCAGACTCAAGCCACGCCCACTGGCTCCGCCCACCTTGCCACGCCCACCACACCGGCCACGCCCACTAGACAAGCTCCGCCCACTGGATCCGCCCACCTTGCCACGCCCACCACACAGGCCACGCCCACCAGCGGCGCCGTAGCGTCAGTGGCACTGCAATTAGGATGTTTAATTGAACTGATAGAGATGCAAAGGGCTGAAATTCGGTCAATGAAGGAGTCACAAGAACGCAAGCTCAACGCTTTGCAAGAGTCACAAGAATGCAAGCTCGGCGCTTTGCAAGAGTCACAAGAAAAAGTGCTTTGTGCTATAAATGATGTTAGTAACGCGGTGATTAAGCTTCGAAAAGATGTCGACGTAGTGGAAAAACGAGTTACCGGGTTAGGATTGGATGTCGAAAATGTGAAAACCGGCCTCATTGAACTACAGAAGAAAGTAGTGCGCCTTGAAACCACGGGAGTTGCGATCTCTAGTGGAACTATCGGAGTGGCACAAGGACCAAGAGTGAAAGTTCCGCCATACGATGGCACTACTTCCTGGAACGCTTATCGTCAGCAATTCCAGACGGTTGCTACTGCCAACGGATGGACGGAAGAACAATGCTTGACCGCTCTTACTGTTGCGCTCAGAGGGCAAGCTTTGTCGGTCCTGGAAGCACTGCCACATACAGGAAATGGGTTCCAAGACCTGATGGAGGCACTTGAATCCAGGTACGGGGAGCGACACCTGGAGCACGTGTTCCGTGCCCAACTGCGTGACAGAGTCCAACGCTCAGGAGAAGGACTACAACAATGGGCGTTGGAAATTGAAAAACTCGTCAGGAAGGCACATCCAGGAGCCGACACCAAGATGATAGACACGAATATTGTTCAAGCATTTGTCGACGGAATCAAAGACCTGGAGGTCAGAGCTGCAGTGAGGCTTCGTCACCATACCTCGCTAAAGGAAGCATTGGCGCATGCTTTGGAGGTCGAGGCTGTGCGCTATGACATACGTCATACCAATAAGATCCGCGAGGTCTCTGAGGAAGTCAAGGAGGTTAAGGCCCCTACGAAGAAAAGTTCTGGAACCATGTGCTACAAGTGCGGCGAGAGGGGCCATCTTCAGCTCAACTGCCCGCAGAAGGAAACCCAGATGGCAAGGATGAAAAGGATCGAGGAACAAATAGAGGTGCTGAAGAAGCAAGGGGCTTTGTCCCTTGCCCGGGATCAGGGAAACGAATAAAAGCCAGGACTAAGGGGCGAGTGCTGGCTGACGCGGAGGGAGCCCCGATAACTGTTATCTCCCAGGCACGCAGCGGAAGGACACATGGGAATGCCGACGCACTCTCACGAAGGCCGTGTTCGGAGGACTGCAAACATTGTGTTAAGCAGGAATGCAATGAAGTAACATTAAAGCTAACGAGAACGAATCCTTTGAGTCTCTGGGAGAATGATGCTATGAGGGAGGCTCAAGAAAAAGATGACGACCTCCGGCACATCATCACATGGAAGAAACGGGGTGACGTAAAACCAATATGGAGCGAGGTTGCACCCACTGGCGCTGTCACTAAGGCGTACTGGGCGCAATGGGACAGTCTGATACTCCAAAACGGAATAATCTACCGGAAATGGGAGAAGACTAACGGCAGAGAGTTCCATCTTCAGATAATTGTCCCAAGAACGAGAGTACCAGATGTTCTCCGTGAAATACATGATGGCGTATCAGGAGGTCATCTAGGTGTCAAGAGGACGTTAACAAAAGTGCGAGAACGATTCTACTGGTTGCATTGTCGAGATGATGTACAGGATTGGTGCCGCAAATGTACTACTTGCGCTGCTGTAAAAGGACCACAGACCAGGAACCGTGGGAAACTGCGGTTGTATAACGTCGGTGCACCGTGGGAACGAATTGCAGTTGACGTAGCTGGGCCATTTCCTGTAACGGATTCGGGAAACAAGTATTTTATGGTCGTCATTGACTACTTCACCAAATGGCCTGAAGTGTTCGCCATACCAAACCAAGAAGCCACAACAGTCGCTTCCAAGTTAGTCGAAGAAGTGATATGTCGCTTTGGTGTGCCTCTGGAAATCCATTCTGATCAGGGCAGGAACTTCGAATCGCAGGTGTTCCAGGAAGTGTGCAGAATTTTGGGCATGCATAAGACGAGGACCACCGCGTACCATACGCAGTCTGATGGAATGGTTGAGAGATTTAACCAGACCCTTGAGAGGCATTTCGATCGAAATTGGTAAATGACAAACAAAAGGATTGGGACAAGTATATACCACTCTTCCTTCTGTCTTACCGAACCGCCGAGCATGAGAGCATAAAAGCTACCCCGGCCTATGTCAATTTCGGTAGAGAGCTACGAATACCAGTGGACCTATTGACAGGCGGGTCACCGGAGGGACCAAAGACTGTACAAGACTATGTCTGCGATTTAAGGGAAAAGATGCGCTATATACACGCCTTGGTTCGGGAAAATGGGTTACAGTCAAGTGAGAACATGAAAACCAGATACGACCGGAAATCGAACACGAACGGCTTCGAGGAAGGGACACTGGTGTGGCTACATAACCCAACTCGCCGGAAAGGGAAATCTCCAAAGTTACAGAGCAAGTGGGACGGTCCATACAAAGTGGTTACCCGATTGAATGATGTGACCTATAGGATTCAAAAGCAACCAAGAGGGACATTCAAAGTGGTACACATAGACCTCGCGTGGCGCGTTACCATGGTAGTAACAACGATGCTCGGGACGAGCATCTCTAAGAGGGGAGTAGTGTTACGAACACACAAAACACAAAGGAGCTAGCGCCATCTAGCAGCAACTAGTAAAACCAATTAAAGAACCGAACAGAGTGAAACCCCTATTAGATACTAGATGGCGTTAGAGGAACTACCGTACATGCGCGAACCTTCTAGAAACATTCGTTCCGGGCTATCACATTCGCGCACAGTCGGGAACATTCTGGAATAGTCTGGAACTCGTCCCGGCGCATATAAATAGCGGCAGGGAGGCGAGCCCGGGCAGTTCATTTCGAGCTACGATACGAGGCGACTTCGAGAGCGAAAACAAGTGATCAAGAGTGATACCAGTGAAACCTACAACTTGGCTACGATCTAGGACATTGTTAGTGCTTAGTGTTTGGACCTAGTGCTTAGTGTTTGGACCTAGTGCTTAGTGTGTAACTAGTGCTAGTGAATAAAGTCTTCTAAAAGAGTCAGTAGGTCTTTCTCTCCAAATCCTTCGAACCCTAGCACGTAACAATATTTTAAAGATTTTGTCGTTTAAAATAAATTAGGCAAAGGAACTGTTCAATCGGCCTAAATAACCATACAGTGGGTCAAACATTGACACATTAGTAAAAAAAAAAAAATTTGTGAGAGCGGTGTGGGTGGTATTGAATTTAAATTAGTAGCCCGAAGCCTGGTGAACTTTCGATTTTATTCGAACATGAATACAGAGTGTTTCTGGGAAAATCGATCCTATATACATCGATCATGATTTACAAGAATTATGTACTGGATATAAGTGATACCATACCATAATAATTAATGTGTTTGTGTCAAGTGATCTATCTATGTCTATTCTAATATTATGAAGTTGAAGAGTTTGTTTGTTTGTTTGAACGCGCCATCTCAGTAACCACTGGTCCGATTTGAAAAATTTCTTTCTGTTTTGGATACTATATTTATCGAGGTAGGCTTTAGGCTGTATAATATCACGCTGTGACTAAAAGGAGCGAGGTAACAGTGACAAATGTCTTAAAAACGGGAAAAATTTTCTTAACTCCACGCGTACGTAGTCGCGTAGTAGTAGAAAGACCTAACAAAAGATGAATGGACTGTGTGAATGAAGATATGGAAGAAACATAAGTTAACAGAGTTAAAACGTCTGACAGAAGACTATGGAAAATGACATGTTGCGCCAACTCTAAATAATGGTTTAACGGCTTGAGAATGACGATAATATATGAGGGTGTTACAATTTGGAATCGTTAATTTTCTGATAAGATTATGACTGTATGATATTGATGATAACGGTAGGCACGGAACCATTTGGGTGCGAGTTCGAATCGTACTTATTCGGTTATTTCTGTGAATCTAATATATAAAAATCTCGTATCACAATGTTCGTTCCCATACTACTCCGAAACGGCTTCACAGATCCTTATGAAATTTTTTATGTATTTATTCAGTAAGTCTGAGAATCGGCTACTATCTATTTTTCAAACCTCTAAGCTAAGTGATAATCGGGTGTCCACCTTAAACATTTGTATGGCAAAACAACGTTGGCCGGGACAGCTAGTAATATACATATATAATTTCGTCTGTCTTGTCCTATAAAGCGATCGAACCTGTGACCTTCGAGCACATAAGTCAGTTACACTACTGATACGATACAAGCCATGCCAATTAACCACTAATTACTATAATACATAATTATTTAGTTTTTAAATTGTATAATTATGTCAATATTACGTTTTAAGACATTTGAACATTTGAATAGGTCGTTAAAAACTGCACTTAAAGTAATTATTCTCTATTCACATTAAGAAGGTTCGTCATAAAATACTTTACAATTGGGTCAATGACAGATACAAACAGATTCATTTGAAGTTGCTTTCTTTTATTACTTTTGGTCTTAGCTACCATTATCTAAAAGAATAACGACTATTTGCAACAAACTATCTACGATTACGGATAGATTGTAATCCTTGTTTATCAGTAAGATATTTCTATCTCCTGTCTGACGGGCCTCATGGTCGAGTGGTTCACGTAATGGACAGCCGTTCACGAGGTCGGGGGTTCGATTCCCGCTCGGGATAATCATTTGTGTGATTTTTCTAATTGTCATACAAATGTTTGTACTGCGTCTGGGTGTTTCTATGTATTATAAGTATGTATTTACAAAAGAAAAGTAGTTTAAGTATTCTATCCGTATTCTGGTACCCATAACACAAGCATATAAGCTTAGCTTGGGACCAGAGGACGTTGTGTAGAAATGTCCATGAATATTTATTATTATCCATTATAGAATGTTGTTATCAGCAGCATGTTGATGTGCAAGTAAGGACAGAAGTTTAGATTAGCCGTTAAGATACATAAAACATTGAAAACGGCCGTAAAATAACTATCCTCGATTCTTGCTGTCAAAATCAGACTTATCTGAGCTTTTGTCAGTATTTCATATCCATACTAATATTATAAAGTTGAAAAGTTTGTTTGTTTGAACGCCCTAATCTCAGGAACCACTGCTTCGATTTGAAAAATTCTTTCATGTTAAACATTTATCAAAGAAGGTTACAGGCTATATAACAGGTGTGGCCAACTTTTGTGCACATAAGATCTACTTTTTATTTTAAAATTGAGTCGCAATCGACCTATTTCTTAGGTAAGAAGGGGGACGTTTATGCAATGTGCTTTTATACCGCCGTGCACTCTTACGAGTTCCAGCAACATACATGAATATTTATTTAATAGGTTAAAAAACTTTGTCCAGTGGAATTAAAATTAAAAATATATGCTCAAAATCTACTAAAATAGTAGAAAACTACTAAAAGTGGTCACGCTGAACGTCTCCCTACTCGAAGCATGATCTGCGTACATGCTCATTCCTGTATCAAGTGCTAGAAACATTTGGCATTGAATGCGTCCCCTCATGGAACTTGCGAGCGATCGACCAATTTTGGTCGATCACTCGACTTGTTGGCCACTCCTGCTATATAACATCCGCTGCTACCAATAAGAGCAAAGCACAAGTGTTGCAAAAATGATTTTTTTTTCAATTTCATGCGTACGAAGCCGTGGTCAACAGCTAGTTGTTATATATTATTACTGATGTCAAATTTCGTCCTCATCAAAAGATTGAATATTGCAAACGCATGTTTTTGAGGTTTCCCTGTGACAAAATATTGATAAGTAAAACATGAGGACAATTTAAATGTGTGTGTTTAGAATACAATACCTAAGAATACATAAAATTATTCTGTAGTCGTCTCATTGTTATCTCGGGTAAGTCCAGATTTTGCGATGTTTAATTTCATAGTAAACAACGTATAATATACTTGTTTTAACTTTTAACCAACGTCTGATAGCTCATACATTCAAAACGGCATTTCCCAGCCTTGCCACCCTAGCCCAGGTGAGCGCGGCCCCCCTGAGCTCCTGGGTATACACCATCATTTTATCTCGAACCCTGACTTATGATCTGCCACCCCGGCCCTTCCGGCTTAGTTCGGATTTCACACGACGTTCTCTGGTTGGGACCAGAGAACGTCATGTTACACGATTATAGTGAACACAATTATAGCTTACTTTGGGAAGTAAGCTATAATTGTGTTATGGGTACCAGATAGGGAAATACATACAACATACATACATATTAATATACTTTTATAAAATCGCAAAAGTCGGAACCAAAAAAAGTAATAAAAGATTGATTCGACCGTGACAGGACTCGAACCTGCAATCTTCGGATCCGAAGTCCGACGCCTTATCCATTAGGCCACACGGTCGCTTATAAAATTTGCGAAATAGGTCAATCAATCCCTCGTACCAAGCCTCCTGCGTGCCACGTCACCTAATACGTCACAAGGTCAATAAACTTATACAGTTTTCCGATACTACTGTTTTCACTTGACATTCGCGATATTGCGCGTGACTGTCAAGGTTATACAACCATACTAATGTGTTTAATTTAATATATCTATCTGATGACAAATATACTTACAAAAATGGCTGAAAATTAATTAATGACATTATTTTTCAAATTTTTGAAAATGTTTTGATATATTAATCTATGTAAATTGAATCGAAATAAATTTTTGGAAGTGATTTTCACCCACAGAATAAGTGTAAAATAGTTAATACTAAAAATATTTTTATGATTTTTGGTGATTTGTTGCCTCTGCCTACACCTTAAAAGATTATACAACAAAACTAGCAGTACATTGTCGAAATAAAGGGCGCCATCTTGAATACAAAACTAGATTAACTATATACTATATTATTATCTCACAATATATAAGATGATTATTATGTACAATGAGTAACACTGATTGCAATGATATCATTGTGTATTATGTTCTCAAGAAAAACCTCATAAAGGGGACTACCAGTAATAAAATTTATGAGGAAAAATAAACAAAGTTTGTTAGATCGTAGTTCTGTTTTAGTGCGCTTAAAAACTAAAAATGATGCCGCGTACAAAGACTACCTTATTTAATACATTTCATCGCTGAGAAAATAACTCATAACTCATTCATTCATAAGGGATTCTTATATGTCATACATTAAACATTTCATAAATTATTATAAAATATAATACAATGTCATACTCAAATACATATTAAATTAATAAATATAATTGATAACAATCAGCATAATAAAATAATAATAAATAAATAAATAATCGGTATGTTCAGCTATTTCAAAGTGAAGAAATAATAAAATAAAAAAATTCATTCAATATGATGTTGGTATAAATTCGTCGACTCTATCTATAGAGTTGACGAATTTATACCTGCTTGACAAGCCAACGCTTTAACCGCAGTTTGAAAGATTTCGTAGATGGTGCAGTAATTATATTTTGTGGCAGTCTGTTATATACAGAGGGGCCCATAACATGAGTTGTCTTGCTCGACTTTGTGAGTTTTCTCGCCACGCTCATCAGATTTTCGCAATATCTAGTGTTGTACGAAGTTACAGCACTTCGCTTTTGAAATTTATCTAAATTCCGTCGTACGTACACAGCTATCTGATAAATAATTATTGCGGGCAAGGTAAGTATGCCTAGTTTTATGAAGTACGGCCTTACTGATGTATCCCGAGATATCCCGACGATGGCTCTAACCGCTCGCTTCTGCATACGAAAGGCTCGGAGTCAGTCTGCACCACGTCCCCACAGCTCAGTTCCGTACTGTAGCAAGGAGTGCACTGTAGCGTAGTAGCAAGCTCGTACCTCCCAGGTCGATACTATACGAGATATTCGACTAAGCGCAAAACACGCACTGCCGAGCCTACCACAGACTCCATTAATGTGTTTGTCCCATTTTAAGCCTTGGTCTATTTCAACTCCAAGAAAGCAGTTGACTCTACCTGTTCAATTCCCCTTCCATCTATACGTACAAACAGAGGTTTTGTGGGTCTACCTGGCAGATTGACCCCTAGGACCTTGGTCTACAATTTTAGTTCTGACATTATTTTACATGATTAAAATCTAAAATACGCTGTTATCTAAACTTATAGGATATATGTAGTCGATTCAAAATCCTTATTTTAATACACTGTTTAATTTGAGGAAGGCGTTTACCCTTGGTATTAACAGGATGAAACAAATTGCGGGCCGAAGAGGGGGATTACGCATGCGCAGTAACGGGGGGGTTTATATTTTCGTTACGGAATTTCTGGATTCGGTCTCTCTCAATTATTACATTGTCATCTGTCCTTAATATGTGTGCAAAATGTTGGAAAAACGTGACTATTATAAATGGATGAAAATCGGTTTCAAAGATTCCGTTACATAGATATAGATATGCACCGAGCTAATAGAAGCGTTTTGAAATTTATACTAATACCATCGATAAAGTATACCTAATACTAGCTGACCCGGCAAACGTTGTTTTGCCATACAAAAAAAAAGTTTTGAAAAATAGATGTTGGCCGATTCTCAGACCTACTGAATATGCATGTAAAATTTCATAAATATCAGTTCCGTTTCAGAGGAGTACGGTAACTAACACTGTGACACGTGAATTTTAGATATTAGATTATAAAGCTGAAGAGTTTGTTAGTTTCAACGCGCTAATCTCAAGAACCACTAGTTCGAATTGAAAAATTATTTATGTGTTAGATAGTTTTATCGAGAAAGGCTATAGGGTATATAACATCACAATGCGAGCAGTAGAACCGATGCGGCAGTGAAAAATTTTGTTTAAACGGGGATGATTTTCTAAATTTCACGCGTACTAAGTCGCGGGCAACAGATAGTGTTAAATAAATCTGACTACTGCAAGTACTAGATGAAAATCGCTTTCAAAGATTCCGTTACATAGATTATAACATAGATATAGATACGAACCGAGCTAATAAATGTGTGTTGAAATAGATTATAACAATCAATCGAACGATTTTATTGCATGTTATGTTTTTGATAAACAATCTTAGGATGGGCTGAGCTAATTATGCTGTAATTATTTGTAACTAGCTGTTGCCCGCGACTCCGTCTGCGTGAAATTTAGAAAACTTTTCATCCCTTTTTTTCGCAATAACAGGTAGCCTATGTCCTTGCTCAGGGTCTAAAGATCCAGCTAAAAAAAAAGGCCAGCCTTTTGGTCACGTGAAACGTCGACCAGTCTCTTAGAAAGATCTTTATAAAGAGACTGTGCACTCGGGTCCCACGATCCAAGCGTCTCGACCCCAAACGGCTCAAACAAGTAGGTAATCCGCAGAAAGATTACTATATTTGCGCCGCTGAAGGGCCTCCGCTGATGCAGCAGCAGCGCCGGCACCTACGGAAGTACTTGGTAAATGTGATGGCGCTAGGGTGTCGACGCAGGTAGCGTCCCACATCAAAGGCCTACCCAATTTCCAAGGCAACAACGTCATGCCGTCTGGTCTTTTACCGTCCGTGAGTACCAAACCACGAGGTACAAGTAAGGCCGGTACACTAGCGGCAGCAAAACCACGACGAATAGTGTCGTTTAGTTGCGTATGTCTTGGTACTTAGTTTAAAAACTAAAAAACACGCTTAAGACGGTACGATACCAAATATGCTCGATACAAAAGTATGGGTATCGTACTTCCGTTTTTTCTTCGTGAAAGTTAAACCGATTTTAATAGTTTTTACGTTATATTATAGACAAAGAGTATATCTATGCTTCTATCATTTTCTTTTTTCAAAACATAATAACTAAGAGAAATATGACGATCTGAAAAACCCACTTTTTTCGGTTTTCTTTAGATAAAGTTGCAGCGTCTATCAAACAAATTTGGTAAAGTTTTACCACAAAAGAAAGTGATAGAAGCATAGATATACTCTTTATCTATAATATAACGCAAAAACTATTAAAATCGGTTAAACTTTCGCGAAAAAAAAACGGAAGTACGAAACGTCTTTTTTCAAAAAAATTGTAGGTAAAATCCGCTTCATCTATATTTGTCCCTTTCAGCGCGGCGCTCGGAAATAGGGATAGCAATACCTAAGGCAAATACCTACCTAAATGAGGAGTACAGTACCCTCTTAAATATCCTGAATATTTTTTAAATGATTGCATTGTCATCAATACTCAATTCTGTGCTACCTACTTACAAAAGTTGACAGTTTATGTTGTCAGAGACATAAGTTTCTGTTGTCACATGTTGTCACAATCGTAGTAAACACAAGTAAACAATTATAAATGATATTTTTAACTGTAATATTTTGTTTGTTTCAGTTTAATCACATCAATTAGCAGTTGAATGTACCTAGTTATAATTATTTTATGATTTTAACGGCCTCCAGTTCTTTTTTTTTTTAATCTCCTTCATTTGGTATCCTTTCCTGTTACGCGACGTTGGCGAAACTGTATAATACAAAAGCCATAAACTAAAAGAAGAAGAAGAAGATTTTTACCTGATTCTATAAACAAAGCGTTTTTATGTGAAATTATCTGATTGTACCTATATGAAAGGCATACGTAGAAACACAATAATCTTGGTGAGGCTACTCATATACAATTAAACTATTACGTGTATAATTAAAAATACAAGTGTGGTCATAGTGATACTTCAACATGCTATTCTAGTAATTCTGATCAAGGAATTGGGATTATTGTTTTAAATTATTGCATTGTCATCGGTCCCTGTTAGGTGTGCAAAATTACAGATCAATCCGTCTACTGCATGTGGCTGAAAATCGCTTTCAAAGATTCCGTTACACAGATTAATACATTGATAGATACATACCAAACTTATAAAAGCGTTTTAAAAAATGAGCCGAGTCTACCGAGTGTACCTCGGGCTGGGTAGTGGATACATTTTACAGTACGAGTTGGAAACGCACTTCATTGTTTCATTTCCGTTATTATCATAACATATTCGTCACACCAACCCCTAATAACACTAAATAACAGGACCATAATGGGATAAGGGTAGGGTGATGATTATAGTGAGTATTTGTTGTTGTAAACTGAAAAACTGTGTTTATTTATACACCTCTCCAGCCCATTTACGTACCACTGTTGGCCGCGGGCCTCCTCCACATTGGGAGGCAATATAGGCTACGGTGCCGCGCTGACCAGGCGTGTTGGCACAGGTTTTTTTTTCGAGTTTTCCGATATCTATGTCCAATATCCCTTAGCTGACTTTTACAGCACCCTTGGGAGGAGATGGGGTGGTGACACTTGTATTCTTAATCCGGCACCACACGGAAGTCGGGACAATTATTTGTGTGATATTTATAAATGGCTTACAAATGTTTGTTCTGCGTCTGGGTAGAGAAAAGTAATATATTATTATAAGTAATATAAGTAAGTAAGAAAAGTAGTATATGTAGTGTCTCCATATTCTGGTATCCATAACACAAGCATATAAGCTTAGCTTGGGACCAGAGGACGTAGTGTAAAATGTCCATAAATATTTAATATTATTATTAACGTATTTATTTGTTTATAAATACAGTTCATATCTCACATCTGTTTTTTTGTTCAATGTTGATTATTGAACGGGTCACTGACCACCTTGTATCTATTTATAGCACAGACAATAAATAGATATTTTAATAAAACTATAAATAAAACGGCTATTTTCCTATACCTCTATTATTAATGCTTACAAAGCGGTGATTTTTTGCGCAGCCGTTTTTGTTTTACATTCACTGTATTCGTGATCGATAAAAAAGTAATGTTTTTTTTTTATAATACTTAGTAAAGGATTTTAAACTGACTTGTGGTGACCGACGGATTACACACACACACACATTCATTATATATATGGACACAGTAGACCGTAATCCCTCCCAAAGTGTAGGAGGCCCGTGCCCAACAGTGGGACGTAAATGGGCTGGAAAAGAAAAAAAAAGAAAAAATTGTCCCGAGCGGAAATCAAACCCGCGACCTCGTCATCGGCAGTTTGTTACATAAACCAATACTACTAGAAAATTTTCTAAATTCCACGCGTACGAAATCGTGTGCAAAACACACAACAGCTAGTTAAATACAAAGAATTTAAGTCATTCAATAAGTTACTCATTAAATTTAAGAGGGTACTGTACTCCTCATTTAGGTATTTGCCTTAGGTATGGCTATCCCTATTTCCGAGCGCCGCGTTGAAAGGGACAAATATAGATGAGGCGGATTTTACCTACAAATTCTTTGAAAAAAGACGTTTCGTACTTCCGTTTTTTTTTCGCGAAAGTTAAACCGATTTTAATAGTTTTTGCGTTATATTATTGATAAAGAGTATGTCTATGCTTCTATTACTTTCTTTTGTGGTAAAACTTTACCAAATTTGTGTGATAGACGCTGCAACTTTATCTAAAGAAAACCGAAAAAAGTGGGTTTTTCGGATCGTCATATTTTTTTAGTTATTATGTTTTGAAAAAAAGAAATTGATAGAAGCATAGATATACGCTTTATCTATAATATAACGCAAAAACGATTAAAATCGGTTTAACTTTCGCGAAGAAAAAACGGAAGTACGATACCCATACTTTTGTATGGAGCATAATTTGGTATCGTCCCGTCTTAAACTTATACATTAAGTTTTTTTTTTAATTCTTTGGGAATATTATTTTAATAGGCACACCTTTTCGTCCAATATTCCGCAGTGCCTGAAGACTAAGGTCTATGACCAGTGTGTGTTATAAGCTATGACTTACGGAACAGAGACGTGGTCCTTAAATGTCAGCCTCGTAAGGCTGGGCTATGCTCGGTATTTCCCTACGGGATAAAATCCGAAATACGGAGATCCGTAGGAGAACTGGCGTCTCCGACATAGCCCGAAAGGTTAGCACGCTGAAGTGACAGTGGGCAGGCCACATTGCTCGTAGGACTGATGATCGATGGGAAAGAAAAGTCCTAGAGTGGCGACCACGTACCGGACGACGCAGCGTTGGGCGGCCCCCGACAAGGTGGAGCGACGTCAGCGATGATATCGTCAAAGTCGCGGGGAGACATTGGATGCAGGCGGCACAGGACCGCGCGTTGTGGCGATCTATGGGGGAGGCCTATGTCCAGCAGTGGACAGCGAGTGGCTGATGGATGGATTATTATAATATGTATTAAGAAAAATTATATTATGTGAATGTCAACTGTTACATAATTATATTTTAGTTAATTAAGTTTGTGGCTAGGCTTTTGTTCTCTAATTAAGACATAATTACACATAACACAACAATGTACTTTAGTTTGGGCATTTTAATAATGAATTTGCTGGCTTTGGATACATATTTACGTTTTTAAAAGGTATTTAGTAGGAGAATTTGAGAATAAACTTCTAAATTGGTCTGGCCAAATAATGCACGACATATCTATTATCTATACTAGACTACTACTACCTACAATAGACAAAACTTATAAAGCTGAAGACCTTGTTTCTTTGTTTGAATGCGCTAATCTCAGGATCCGCTGATCCGATCGCACCAAAAGGTTTCACCTTTTTCTTTTCAGGACCCCATTACTGCGACTTAGCTGTGCGTCTGTCTGTACGTCTGTTCATCTGTCACCAGGCTGTATCTCTGGAACAGTGATGTGAAAGCCAGGTAATAGACATTGTACACAGACAACATACGCTGTGAGAGACAGAATACTTAAAAATAAACCCTGTCAACGTGGCAAAGTACTACCGTAATCCCAAGACCCGGCAGTGAGATGTTAAGAGGCTGGAGAGAGAAAGGGGTAGAAATGTTCACGTCATGTTGTCCACTTCGGGGGATATTTGGTCTATACTTACTAGAGAACCGTGTTGGTCCAAGATTTCATGAGTATAATTCCACCTCTCATAGAACATATTTGTTGCTAATACCTAGCCGTTCCTTAGCTGATTCTTACAGCTCTAGAGAAGATGCAGGTTTATACCTAATACGTTACAGAAAATACAGAAAAATACATTATTTGTATTTTCCTGGGTGTTTCTATGTATTATAAGTATGTATTTAGAAAAAAAAAGTAGTATATGTATTCTATCCGTATTCTGGTACCCATAACACAAGCATATAAGCTTAGCTTGGGACCAGAGGACGTTGTGTGAAATGTCCATGAATATTTATTTATTTATTTCCTATATTCGAAGTGGCAATGCGCAGGCCACATCGCTCGACGATCTGATCCTCAAGTGGCGACCACGAACCGGACGACGCATCGTCAAATACGCCGGGGCCGCTGAATGCAGTTAGCGCAAGACCGCGCGTTGTGGCGTTCTATGGGGGAGGCCTGTGTCCAGCAGTGGACTGAGAATGATGGATGGATATTCGAAAGTATATAATTAGTTCAGATCAAATTCTTTGCGTGTTTCAAGGCATTAACTGTCTTAACGAAAATAGACTAAACTTGAACTTGAATGAAGATCAATAATACTTAGTTAATATAGGTGCGTCAGTAAGAATAGTATTTTATTGCCTGAAGAAATAGATTCGTCTGGTACACGTCAATGAAGTAAATACAGATTTACCACATAGCGGGAAAGCGTTCAATCTTGAAGACACCCAACATTAGCCTGTCTAAATCGTACTTACGTGTAGCTTGTATCAGGGACACATACATTTCTCGCACACATAGATATTTATTATGGCTTCAAGGCGGGTGAGTTATCTATACATACTATCTTAGGCTTGTTAAAAAATATCGATACATCGATATATCGTTATTAATTTTTCGAAATATCGATGTATCGATATAAAATTTCGAGTGTCGAAATGGTATAAAAATAATTTTTTTTCAGACCGAAAACCAAGTAGATACTTACTTTCTATGTAGGTATTAAATTTTTTTTTTGACAAATTACTTTTTTCCTTTGTTTTGTTTTTATGGTTGACTCTCGATTTGCTTCATAATTTGATGTCAAAACCTTTTGAGTCCTATTCGCACTTAGCCAGTTTTTTAATTTTGCCGATATATCGATATTTTACAAACAAAATATCGAAGCCGATATCGATATTTGTAAAAATACTAATATCGATATATCGATTATTTTTTCGTTTCCGACAACCCTATACTATCTGGTAAATCGGTAGTCGTATTCGTATATTATTATGTCCGTCTAACGGATATAAGTGCTAGTGTGTGCTTTGCTTGCACTATATCCTTTTCTGCATTTTTTTCTCAAAGTTAACCTACCTCTATTAAAATTGAGGCCCACTTAAAAGTTTTGACGGGCCTTGTGGTGTAGTGGTTCTGGTAACGGACTGCCGATCAAGAGGTCGCGGGTTCGATTCCCGCTCGGAACAATCATTTGTGTGATTTTTCTAATTGTCATACAAGTCTTTGTACTGCGTCTGGGTGTTCCTATGTATTATAAGTATGTATTTACAAAAAAAAAGTAGTTTAAGTATTCTATTCGTATTCTGGTACCCATAACACAAGCATATAAGCTTAGCTTGGGACCAGAGGACGTTGTGTGAAATGTCCATGAATTATTTTTATTTTGTAGACCGGGAATTTGCGAATGGTTGCCTGGCTCTTTACTTAGAGTATGGTACTAGGCGCTCATAACATTAAAAGAGATGCATTAAAGCCGAGTGCAATGGATCGTTCTATATAATATTATTATGTTATGTTTCTCGCGTACGCTGCTAGTAACATTATGTTAGCTCCGATTTAGTGATCTTTAAGTTAATTGTTATAATGACTATATTTGTGTCTCTCCCTATTCATAATCCGTTGAAGATTCATTTTGAACACCCCATGGTGTTCTGTTTTCCTAGTAAATTCGAGCATGCGCTTGCCACGTGATCGTCCGCTTTGAGCCGCAAGTTGCTGAAGTTAACGATATCATCAATCCATCTTGTTGAGGACCGTCCGTCCCTAACAGTCGTCGGGTCATCGAGCGATGTGGCCTCCCCAATGCCGCTTCGGCGTGCTAACTCTTCGGGCTTTGTCGTACACACCGGTCATTCTACGCATCTCCGCATTCCGGATCTTATCACGTAGGTATCATTCATAGCCCCACATGTAATCATTCCATTTTAACTCAATTACTTTACGTCATTTAAAAAGATACAAAATAATATCGGCTCAACGCAAAGATAAGTAAGAAATAAAAGTAAATAATTCTGCAAATTGCAAAATTTACCAACATATTGTAAAGCTTTTTTAATCACTGGTATGTAATTAAATTATGTTGATTATCCTGTGCACTTACACAAGTTAATTAACATTTTGAGAAAGTAAGCTCTCCTTTATCCAGCCATGGCATATGGCTATGATTAATGTTTCTCACGGTACTTTGATTTCATAGAAATGGCAGTCAACCAAACGCTTTTAATCGATTTATTCTCACGGGATGCCTTTCATAAATAGTAGCGTATAACAGGCCCTCAAGTCCCGTATTTCAATGGTGTCACAATGGCATCACAATGACACATTATAACGTCAAAAAATTAACAATAGACTACCAAACTTGATAAAATTCGCCACTAAACAATTAGTTATTATTATATGTGTTATTGCAAAAAAATGCAATAACTGATTGCTTAGTGGCGAATTTTATCAAGTTTGGTAGTCTTTTGTTAATTTTTTGAGGTCATAATGTGTCATTGTGATGCCATTGTGAGACCATTGTGATACCGGACTCAGGGCCCAGATTGACTACCAACATAGATCACCTTCAATGGATAAAGCATTACGAGATGTTTTTATAATGATATGTTTAATAACTAAACTCTAAATCTATACTAATATTAAAAAGCTGAAGAGTTTGTTTGTTTGAACGCGCTAATTTCATGAACCACTGCTTCGATTTGAAAAATTCTTTCAGTGTTCTATAATACATTTATCCAGGAAGGCATACTTTATCCATATATCCATATACATATTATTATATATATTAATAGGCAATCAGTGAAAATCGTTGCAAAATTAGGGGAAATTTTCTGAACTCCACGCGTATAAAGTCGCGGGAATGTTGGATAAAAACCTGAGTTGTGGGATATGAAATAATGCATTTACATTGACTGCAGCAGATTCACACGCCGAGTTCACATACATTACTTATGCTAGAATAGAGCATAACAAAACCTACATTCAGTTAGATAAATACTAAATAATGCCCAGATCAATTCTGGGCATTATTTGCCAAAAATTTTCTATTTTGCATTATTCAAGACAAGGAAATATTATGCTTGCCAAACAAAAATCGCAAACAAAAATTATGTTTTATCTATCTCTTTCTTTATTATTTTTAATTCCATCTGTTTTCGCACACGATTAAGGCTTGCTACGCACTGTATAGTACCAGGCGCGCATAGCCGATAGGGAGTTCTCAATACTTCTCAACCCAAAGTTAGTCACCCCAAGTTTTATGGTTTACAAAGTGAAGCCAAGGATGTATGTTTAGATCGTAGCAGATGGTCTTCTATAGTCTCTGTCTACCCCTATTGGATAAAGGCGTGACGTTATGATGATATCAATGGTTGAACATGGTGTGCACTCGTAATGTACCAATCATGGTCGTTTATATTTTGCATACATTTTCATAGTAACTATTATAGGCTGTCCTTTTGAATATCGATAAAAAAACTGTGAATTAATGCTATTAAAGATACGATTAACTCTAGTCTAGAAATGTTGTTGTTATTTTTGCATTAATATTCAGCCAGCAACTGTTTATTAGATCATAGTTAACATTTTTATTCGATAGATGGCGATGGATGACATTTTAAATCGCGATATGGTTTCGTTGCGAAAGATTTACTTAGTTTTCATTGTAAGTTGTTTAATAATACTATAGTGGTTGTTTCATAACGTTTCCATCCGTTTTATGGGTATTGAATTTTTCGAATTCTTTACCGCTTTTTGTAAAGATTTATGGTCTTATTCATACTTAATGACTTATCGGAGGTTTAAACGGAGATTTTATCGGAGAGATAATAAACGTTTTATCGTAAAAAGACTATTATGAATAACAAGTTTTGACAATTTTCGCGAACTCATTTTAGCGAACTTTTAAACCTCCGATAAGTCATTATGAATGACACCATTATTGTGTGCCTGTGGCTAGGGATGTTCATATAAAAAAGAATCGATATTTTTTCGATATAATATATCGTATTATTATATCGATACCATGCGATATATAACAAATATATCGATATTGTAAAAATATCCACACTTAATTAATTACTAATTTTATTAATATCGATACTTGTATTTAACTAGTCCATAATATTAAAAAGGGATCAGGTTACAGAGAACAACAGAAGGAACACTTTGAGAGAAAGAACAAATCAACTTTATTTATAAATATAAATGAAATGAAAAACAATCCATACGACCCAAAAGCCATGGTTGCCATCTGCGCGCAAAGAATAGCAGAATTGGAAATAAATTTTTAATTAAATAAATATTCATGGACATTTCACACGACGTCCTCTGGTCCCAAGCTAAGCTTATTATGCTTGTGTTATGGGTACCAGAATATGGATATAATACATAAATTACTTTTCTTTTGTACATACTTAAAATACATAGAAAACAGCCAGACGTAGTACAAACATTTGTATCACATTTATGAATATCACACAAATGATTATCCCAAGCGGGAATCGAACCCGCGACCTTGTGAACGGCAGTCCAGTACATGAACCACTACGCCACGAAGCCCGTCAATTCCAGTACTTTTTTTCTAAACCTTGTATTAGCAACATTATATTTACCCTTTTGGCTTGCAATATGCTTCTCTGTTGTGTAAGGACCTGTGCCGCTTGTGTTAAATACTTGACAGCCACATTGTATAAACTTAGGCACTGTATTTTATAGTTTGTAGTAAGTACTTAGTAAGTAAGTAAATTGGACTAGTACCTACTAAGTAAGTAAATTGGAATGTGACTCGATATTTGATATATCGGATGAAATATATCGATATTACAGCCGATACTTAACTAGATGAATCGATAATATCGGATTGAAGCGATATATCGCGTACATATATAGACGGGCTTCGTGGTGGAGTGGTTTATGTAATGGACTGCCGATCGCGAGGTCTCGGGTTCGATTCCCGGTCAGGACAATCATTTGTGTGATATCCATAAATGTCATACACATGTTTGTACTGCGTCTGGGTGTTTACTATGTATTATAAGTATGTATTTACAAAAGAAAAGTAGTATATGTAGTATATCCGTATTCTGGTACCCATAACACAAGCAAATAAGCTTAGCTTGGGACCAGAGGACGTTGTGTGAAATGTCCATGAATATTTATATATCGATATTTTTTGAAATATCGATTTATATGCCGAGCCATGATGGTTCCTCCAGCTTTACCATGACCCGGATGCGAACAACTACAATAAATAAAATTCAACTACAAAATTAATACCTACTACCTACTAATTTTCTTTTTCTGTGTAGGTATTTTTTTTTTGGAGAGGCAATAATATATTTCTTTCTTTCTTTCTGTAAGAACCCGCTTAGGGATAATGTACACAGATCAACACTCTGTGTGAGACGAAAACCTCGAAAAACCAAACCCTGCGCGAGGTCCGTCAAGTAGTATAAAGGTCATAGCTCATTAGAGCCACCCGGCACCCACTCCGCACCGCCTCGCCTCGTGCGATTAGTATTCTTGATATGGATTTGTATGGGTATGCGCTCACTACATCCGTAGCGTCACCGCCTCGCCTCTGTCGGGCGCCCTCCACGTGCGGACTGTCGGTGGACCACTCGGTGACAACTCGCTGCTCGCATGCTTACCGCGTGCTGACGGCGCATCGCCAACGCGCGGGTTCCTACCCTCCTTTCATACCCAATCTTTCTTTTAAACAAGTTGGACGTATCGTTTTTGCTTTCAAAATGAATAAAGAAAAACTATTATGCTAATTGTTAACAGACTACACGAAAAGCGGCCAACGCGTGGTCCACAGGTTGACCGCGCGACGATTATTGGTGATAACGCGATGTCCACCCGTGGACCACCTGTCGACAACTAGTGGACGCCGTGCGATGAGGCGGTGCGGAGTGGGTGCCGAGTGGCTCTAATGAGCTATGACCTAGTCTCCCGTTTTAGTCTTTGGTATGGAACCCAATAAAAAGCTAACAACACAGACGGGCTTTGTGGTCTAGTGGTTCATGTAACGGACTGCCGATCACGAGGTCTCGGGTTCGATTCCCGCACGGGACAATCATTTGTGTTATGTTTATATTTGTCATACAAATGTTTGTACTGCGTCTGTGTGTTTCTATGTATTATATGTATGTATTTACAAAAGAATAGTAGTAAGTATATGTAGTATATCAGTAGGTATTCTGGTACTCATAACACAAGCATATAAGCTTAGCTTGGGAGCAGAAGACGTTGTGTGAAATGTCCGTGAATATTTATAAAAAAACATACTAATACGGGGTGTATTAGTCAGTTTCAGTTAAAATTACAAATAATTATAATCATTATAGTGTATTTAACTTGGTCATTAAATGTCACCCCTTTATGTGACAGAGGTCGGTAATGAGTAGGCTATAAAACTGTGTGACACTCGAGGTTAGGAATTCTCTTACACCGTTACAAATGCTAACAATAGTTAGCTGTAACACAAGGCCATGAGACATTGTAACACGCTTTCATTAGCTCCGTACGTATC
Source organism: Orgyia antiqua (assembly GCA_916999025.1). Lineage (NCBI taxonomy): Eukaryota > Metazoa > Arthropoda > Insecta > Lepidoptera > Erebidae > Orgyia > Orgyia antiqua. Next base: position 22,578,067 of record OU779869.1, read on the forward strand.
TCTCACTCCAGCCCATTTACGTCCCACTGTTGGGACGGGCCTCCTCCACTTTGAGAGGGATTATGGTCTACTGTGCCGCGCTGACCAGGCGTGTTGGCACAGGGTTTATCTTTAAGTTTTCCGTCTCACAGAGGATGTCATCTGTGTGCAATGTCCCTTAGCTGACTTTATTTTTATTTTTTTGTATTCATGGACATTTCACAGCACGTCCTCTGATCCCAAGCTAAGTTTATTAAGCTTGTGTTATGGGTACCAGAATACGGATAGAATACATAAACTACTTTTCTTTTGTAAATACATACTTGTTATACATAGTAAACACCCAGACGCAGAACAAACATTTGTATGACATTTATAAACATCACACAAATGAATGTCCGAGGCGGAAATCGAACCCGCGACCTCGTGATCGGCAGTCCGTTACATGAACCACTAGACCACGAAGCCCGTCAAACTTTTACAGCACCCTTGGAAGGAGATGGGGTGGTGACACTTGTATTCTTAATCCGTCACCACACGGAGAGGTACGTATCTATCAATGTATTAACCTAGTTATTTAACTCTCTGAGAGTAATTTTTCAACCACTTGCAGTAGTTGAAATTTTGCACACCACAGATTTACCAGATGGTGGACTGACGTTTAAAATTGAGGACAAGTAACTGTAGCCTGGCTTAATCGTACTTTATAGAATAACGACGTTTCATATAACTTATAGCCCGTATCATAGACACATATAGATACATTGTCGTGCATATATAGATATGTAAGTGGCTTAAAGTCGACTGAGTGATGTAGCCATAGACAATATATCTGATATAGTTTTAAAAAATTATGATTTTTCGTACCATTGTTGGACGCGGGCCTTTTCCATTTTAGGAGCGATTATGGTCTTCTGTACGGCGCTAATCAGGCATGTTAGTATAGGGTTTATTTTCGATGTTTATGTCTCTCACAGAGGATGTTATCTCCGTAATATCTCTTAGCTGGGTTGTACACGGATGAATTTCGCTATAATGCGGTGTAACATACAGCTACCATTAGATAAGTCAAACAAACAATAGTATGACCCTCGTTATGAGGTTGTAACCCGAACAAGGTTGCACACGGGCTTGATAGTAAAAGCTTTACTTTTAGGGAAATTCGAAGTTTAAATATTCATTTTATTTAATTAAAATATTGGCTGTTGAATTTAATTACGGGATTACTAATTGTTCCAAATTAAAAATTTTACTTCTTAAAAAAGTGGGCGTTCAGTTTTCCTATTTCAAATTTTAATAATGACACCAATTCCTTAAGTTAACTAGAAATGAAATTGACGTGTATTTTGATTAATAGCTAATTCATTATACAGATTTAAATTAATTGTTTGTCTTTATTACACAGGTTTCATATTAAGAAATTTCAATTAATTTTGGCAAGTTTTGTTTTATTTAAGTTTTGGTTTGCACGTGAAATTGGTATCAAATTTATTTTTATAGAACTGTTTAATTATTAAAACAGCTGTCGAACAGTTTTCTAAATTCAAATAGTTATTTAAAAACATTAAAAAGTGGCCGAAGCAAAAGAAGGAATAAAATAAATTTAAATTTGGAACACTGTTTTTAGGGTTTTTATAATATTTTCTAACACTTGCGCGACTCATCTGTTTAAATAAAACTAATTTTTAGGGTTCCGTACCCAAAGGGTAAAAACGGGACCCTAAAACTGAGACTTCGCTGTCCGTCCGTCCGTCCGTCTGTCACCAGGCTGTATCTCAAGAACGGTGATAGCTAGACAGTTGAAATTTTCACAGATGATGTATTTCTATTGCCGCTATAACAACAAATACTATAAATAAAATAAAATAAATATTTAAGGGGGGCTCCCATACAACAAACATGATTTTTTTACCGTTTCTTGCTTGATACTAATAACGTTGCCTTATGTTGCATAGATAATGGTACGGAACCCTTCGTGCGCGAATCCGACTCGCACTTGACCAATTTTTACGGATTTAGACGCGTATATTTGTTTTAAATTTTGGCCCGACGTTTCGGAGACTTTGCAGTCACCATGGTCACGGGTGAGCCAACATTTAAAACAAATATACGCGTCTTAAATCCGTAAAAAGTAGTTTTATTTAAACTGTTTTTTATTTCAACACACATAATATTAAATATTTTTTTAAATATATCCTTGGAATAGAATACAATTTTTTAATTTTTTTTTTTTACTTGTATGTAATTTCCAACAGAGAGTCTTAGGAAGTTCTTAAAAGCCTTATTTTCTCATAAGAATGTGTAGTTATTTATCCTCTGAACGTTTATTATAGTTGTCAAGGTCATTCCCCTTTAGACAACCCATTAACAAAACCTATCCATCATCTACTAAATGTGTTTTCGATTGCTATCTACATTACTATATACGGACTATTATAATAACAGGTGCTAATGCGCTAAAAATTGATGGTCTGTGTAAGGGTTGAAGTTTATACATGTTCCTATTTGTACTCCTCTCTCCTCTCCAACCCATTTACGTCCCACTGCTGTGCACGGGCCTCCTCCACTTTGGGAGGGATTATGGTCTACTGTACCGCGTTTACCAGGCGTATTGATACAGGTTTTAGTTTCAAGTTCTCCGTCTCTTACTGTAAACGTTAACTGCTTATATTGTTCCTTAGCTAGCTGTTACAGCACCCTGGGAAAGTAATGAGGTGGTGAGACTTGCATGCTTAATCCGCCACCACACGGGCAGTACCTATTTGTACTAACTAGGTAAAAATACATCCATACTCCGTGTGGTGACGGATTAAGAATACAAGTGTCACCAACCCATCTCCTCCCAAGGGTGCTGTAAAAGTCAGCTAAGGGATATTGCACACAGATAACATCTTCTGTGAGAGACGGAAAACTCGAAAATAAACCCTGTGCCAACACGCCTGGTCAGCGCGGCACAGTAGACCATAATCCCTCCCAAAGTGGAGGAGGCCCGTGCCCGACAGTGGTTTATTATCGCAAAGAAAAAGGGGGACTACGAAACGTCTTTTTTTTCAAAGAATTTTTAGGTAAAACTGCCTCAATTATATTTGTCCCTTTCAGCGCAGCGCGACTCCTTCCGCGTGGATCGATGATTTTCCATCGACCCAATCAATTTTTTGATTCTTGTTTTAGACGCTAGATGGCGTTACAAGTAACCAAACTGAGTAATTTCGTATTATTACCTTATGTACCTACCTAAATATCTCTTGATTGAGTGGACTGATTGCGATGAAACAAAGACTAAGTAATACCTTGAGTTTGTACAATTTGTACGTATAACGGTTATATTTATAGGTATTGTACATTTTACATTTTTGACGAGTCTCGTGGTCGAGTGGTTCAAATAGCGGACTGCCGATCAAGAGGTTGCGGGTTCGATTCCCGCTCGGGACAATCATTTGTATGATTTTTCTAATTGTTATACAAATGTTTGTACTGCGTCTGGGTGTTTCTATGTATTATAAGTATGTATTTACAAAAGAAAAGTAGTATATGTATTCTATCCGTATTCTGGTACCCATAACACAAGCATATATAAGCTTAGCTTGGGACCATAGGACGTTGTGTGAAATGTCCATGAATATTTATTTATTTATTTTACGTGACACACAGACAAACAAACAAAAATTTTTTTCTACAGATATATCTATGTACCTATATAGATTTACGTACTACTAGCGTACTATCTATCTATCAACCTTTCTCAGTCCACTGCTGGACATAGGACTCCCCCATAGAACGCCACAAAGTGCGGTCCTGCGCTAACTGCATCCAGCGGCCCCCGGCGTATTTGACGATATCGTCGGTCCACCTTGTTGGGGGCCGCCCCACGCTGCGTCGTCCGGTTCGTGGTCACCACTCGAAGACTTTCCATCCCCAACGGTCATCAGATCGTCGAGCGATGTGGCCTGCCCATTGCTACTTCAGGGTGCTAACTCTTCGGGCTATGTCGTACACACCAGTCCTTCTACGGATCTCCGCATTCCGGATCTTATCACGTAGGGAAACACCGAGCATAGCCCTCTGCATAGCACGCTGCGTGACTCTGAGTTTTGTTATGAGGCCGACATTCAGGGACCACGTCTCAGTTCCGTAAGTCATTACTGGTAACACACACTGGTCAATGACCTTTCTTTTCAGGCGCTGAGGAATACCTCAGCGCCTGAAAAGAAAGGTCATTGGACGTGAAGATGTGCCTAAGCTTCCCGAAAGCTGCCCAGCCGAGTTGGATTCGTCGGTTGACCTCTTTCTCGAAGTTGGATTTGCCCAACTGGACTGTTTGTCCTAGGTAGACATAATGATCGACTCGAGAATCGCATTCCCAACAGATACTGGTGCTGGAGTGACATGGACATTGAACATGACCTTGGTTTTATCCATGTTCATCCTCAAACCTACCCGTTGGGAGACACTGCTGAGGTCATTGAGCATTGTGCCAAGGTCCTCCAGGGATTCTGCCATGACCACGATATCGGCTGCAAATCGAAGGTGAGTGATGTATTCGCCGTTGATGTTGATGCCGAGTCCGGCCCAATTGAGGAGCTTGAAGACGTCCTCCAATGCAGCGGTGAACAGTTTTGGGGCAATTACATCCCCCTGTCTGGCACCCTTCTGCAGTGGAATTGGTCTTGTGCTCCCATCCTGGATTCGGACTGTTCTGGACATAGTGGCGTTTCTATACAAACACTTCAACGCTTCGATGTACCGGTAGTCAATTTGGCACCGCTGGAGGGACTGCAGCACCGCCCAAGTCTCGACTGAATCGAAGGCCTTCTCATAGTCCACATACGCTAGACACAGAGGCCGATTATACTCCTCAGCCTTCTGTATAATCTGGCGCAGCGTATGAATGTGGTCTATGTTACTAAAGCCTTTTCGGAAACCGGCTTGTTCGGGAGGCTGGAAGTCGTCGAACCTGCCCGAGAGTCGATTTGTAATGACTCTCGATAACAACTTATAGACGTGGCTCAAGAGCGAGATAGGTCGTTAGTTTTTCAAGCGGGTTTTATCGCCTTTACTAGCGTACTATATGCATGTAATTATTGTTTATTTGTTGAGCGATTTGTGTAGGCGTATGTTAAAATACCTAACCTCATTTTGTAAGCCTATAAAAAGATTCTATACTTAACCTTTCTAGAGTTACCATCTTGATTGATCGATTTCAATATTAGGGTCGAACCCAATTCTTAAAATATCTTAATTTTGTGGCATTAATATGTTAAGAGGGTACTGTACTCCTTATTTAGGTATTTGCCTTAGGTGTTGGTATCCCTATTCCCGAGCGCCGTGCTGAAAGGGACAAATATAGCCGAAGCAGATTTTACCTACAAATTCTTGGAATTGATTTTGATTGTTTTTACGTTATATTACAGACGAAGAGTATATCTATGCTTGTATCACTTTCTTTTTTGGTAGAACGTTACCAAATATGTGTGATAGACGCTTCAACTTTACCTAAAGAAACCCGAAAAACACGGGATTTTCGGATGGTCATATTTCTTTTAGTTACTATTTATTGATAAAAAGAAAGTGACTGAAGCGTAGATATACTCTTCATCTATAATATAGCGTAATAACAATTAAAATCGGTTTAACTTTCGCGAAGAAAAAAGGGAAGTACGAGACCCATATTTTTGTATGGAGTATAATTTGGTATCGTGCCCTCTTAAGGGTGTGGAATAAAAGAACATAATAATACAGAACGCTTTGAGGTACAAAATTCGCTACGAGGTTTTCTATCAATGGTTCAGAATTCATTTATTTGCATCACTCTACATCCCATTTACGTCCCACTGTTGGGCACGGGCCTCCTCCACTTTGGGAGGGATTATGGTCTACTGTACCGCGCTGACCAGGCGTGTTGGCACAGGGTTTGTTTTCGAAATTTTCGTCTCTCACAGAGTATGTTATCTGTGTATAATATTCCTTAGTTGGCTTTTACAGCACCCTGGTAAGGATAAGGGGTGATGACAATAAAATTATACTTTTAATCTGTCACCACACGGACTTATTGACTTATTTTCATGACAGGAACTAAGGTACTACTAGGTCTACAAAGAGTCGTTTTCCCAAGGTATATAGAGGCTCGGCTGTGCCTCTGGTGTTTCTAAGTCTATGAGCGACTCATATCACTTACTATGAGGTGGCCCGTTGGCCCGTCTGGCATACTATGACTATAAAAAAGAAGCAGCTGAGACAGCTGGCATGCCAGCCCTTGATTGCTTTATCATGAGTGAAATGGTTCAGGAGGAAAGTTAAGAATCAATAAAATTTCTAAGCGTGAGGCCACCAAGGATACGGGTCCCGTAGTATTTGCGGTTTCTGATATACAGTTAATATTTTTATCCTCATAGGACTAGTTAGTTTGTGGCAGAAGCTGACCATGTAGGTTAAAGAACTGAATCGACAAGTTTAAGGTAGGACGGCCCTTGTCATGTGGACTTGAATAAGTTTGCAGATTAGACGGAATGTTGAGGACGCATATTGGGACAGGCCTACGTCCAGCAGATGACTGCAGTAGCCTGATTTGATTGATTATTGGTTAGCTTACACATGATTGGAGCACAACTCTAAGTGTCAATAAAACGAAGTCGTTATTTCTGAGCTTAAAATTTCAAAACTACGGAACGGATTTTGATGTGTTTTTATAATTGATAAGAGGCATCCAAGAGAATGATCTTTTTATTAACATGCATAAACAACGTGTTTCAGAAAGGTGTAGTCATATCTGACCATCGTTACACATACACGGTGACTAGCCACTAGGCATGGATGAAATTAGATATACTAGTTATATTATGACTATTATGTGTTCTTATAAGTTTTATTAATTTATTAAATGAATCGATATTTAAATACAACACTACTATGAGGTCATCTTTTATCGTAAGGTTCAATCGCATTCAATAAACCGTAAACATCTCATAATTGATGCGTTTCTGGTAGTTATTTAATAGTAGGCAATAAACAAAAAAAAAAACTTACCACCTGTATTTTTCTATGTGTAACTGTATTATTTATAATATTTGAGGCCTATCTATAGTAGGGGAGCCGAAGAGGGGATTTCGGGATTTACTAAAGCGCGTCAGATTAATATACAGGAGGATACCTTGTACCCGGTTAAGTACCTCCACAAAATATGAGACCCATATATAAGGCCGCCCGTGAAGGATACAGGATCAGATTAGTAAAAAAAAATTGACCATCAGAAATTCTCGAGCGCGTCAGATTAAGGTAGGGTGAGTTAATTACATCCTAAAAAGTGTATATTCCACTAATCTGACAATTTGAGAGTGACGTAAAAAAAGGGGAGGGCAACAAAGTTGTAAAAAAAAAACGTCATCTCGACATTCTCGAGCGTAGCTAAATTTTTTTTATTTTGAAGGTAATAATTGAAGAATAATGAAAAATATATAATCTGACAATTTCCGCAAGCCGAAATAACAAAAATTCGTCGATAAAGTTAAATGCGTGCAGCTGCGTAATGCCTACATTTGGGTTTGTTTGAGTTGGACTTCTAAATGTTTAATTAGGACTGTTTATGAGATATTAAGCCATCAAAATATATCGTAAAAAAAGTTGCAAAGTTACACTGTCGGCTTTTAAATTGTTAGATTTACCAGCTGCTCTGTGTCTAGCCAACCGGAGTCGCCGATAAGAGATAACAATAGATTTTAAGGACAATAGAGTCGTAAAATCTCATCTCCATTGAATCATAGCTAGACAAGAAGCACAATTAAAAAGCTCTTAGGAATATTTATGAGTATGTTGTAAAGATAAATCATACAAATTTTTAGACAAGTATAAAATATTATTTCTATTACAGCGTGATCATTTATAATTTACAACAATTAAAAAGAAAGTAAATATTATGACCTAAGATAATTTGTATCACAGAATAGTTTTATCACATAATGGACAATAATTTGAAAGTGTAAATACTTTCGTTAATGTTTTCGTTCTTCAAACTATTTACTTTTGAGGTGTAAGTATTTGGTACACAAGGAAACGTTGAAGTTACTAACTTTCTTTTAGTATTGAATATAGTCGCTTCAATTTTATTTTTCTCAAATCACGCTGTAATAGAAATAATATTTTATACTTGTCTAAAAATTTGTATGATTTATCTTTACAACATACTCATAAATATTCCTAAGAGCTTTTTAATTCTGCTTCTTGTCTAGCTATGATTCAATGGAGATGAGATTTTACGACTCTATTGTCCTTAAAATCTATTGTTATCTCTTATCGACGACTCCGGTTGGCTAGACACAGAGCAGCTGGTAAATCTAACAATATAAAAGCCGACAGTATAACTTTGCAACTTTTTTTACGATATATTTTGATGGCTTAATATCTCATAAACAGTCCTAATTAAACATTTAGAAGTCCAACTCATCTTTTTGAAATTTAACTTTTTCTAGTGTCGGCTCCTGCACTATAGTGTGGAGGACTGGGAATAAACGGCACCTTTCCCTCCTCACCCTTTTTATTCCCATTCGTCCACACTATTCCCATACCTCCACACTGTGGACGACGGGGTGTGGAGGACTGGGAATGACCCGCTGAGTTCAAAATATAGTTCAAAGTACAATTTTAAGCGCCCAGGAATGGAATTAGCGGGAATTTGCAGGGATGGCCTTTAAGGTGAACCGTTTTTCGAATTTTTTTTTGTCAGATTAGGCGAATCCCTCTAGATAATCGTCAGATTATGAGACAGTACGTTTAGAACATAAAGATGAACCATATATATCTTAATCTGACGCGCTTGAGTATTTCAAAATGGCGAATTTTTTTTGCACATTGTGAAACTGGCCGTGAGTTTGCGTCCCATCGAAATCGTCAGATTAGTGAATGAGAGCTTTTTTTTGGTGCACTTAACACTCCCTTAGAAAATCTGACGCGCTCGACAAAATTTTTTTTTTTTCATTTTCAACCCTTAAATACATCCACCCGCATCATGCAAACGATCAGATTAACATACGTACATTATTAAAAATACGTAGGGCATTGATGCTATCAATATCTGACGCGCTCGAGGATGTCCATGCAACAGTTTTTTTTTACATATTTAAAAATCTATAGCCGCTTTCCCCACCGATAAAAGTGAAAAATCACATAACATTTTTTTCTTCTTATCATCTAAGCTTTGCAACTCAATAGGTCTCTATGACGCTCGAGTAAATCCCCATTTAGCATCGTGGGCTCCCCTACCACTAATGCAACTTTAAATTATGACTACACCTTTCTGCAACACGTTGTATAGTACTTTAGAACGTATCTATCAATGTATTAATCTATGTAACGGAATCTTTAAAAGTGATTTTCACTCACAGTAGTCCGATCAATCTGAAATTTTGCATACATAGGGTATGTATGGATCACAATGCAATAATTAAAAAAAAATATTCAAGATTTTCAAGCGTATTTTTTAGCTTTAGATGTATTTGAATTTTTGTTTAATTAGCTAGGATGGCGGGCAACAGCTAGTTAGCAATGAAATACAGAGTACGGAAGTGCTTATACATGATTAAAAGATGCATTGTTTTTGCAACAATCATTGCGTATACTTTGATAGGTAATTACTAATTAATAACTACGTCAATCCAATTATTTTATAAAATAAATGACGTTAAATGAATACATAACTGAAAGGTATCATTGTTATAGATGTTACAGAACAATGCTTATTTTTTTAATAGTTATAGCTTACTTTGTATTTAAGTAAGTCTTTGAACATGTTTTTTTTTTCTAAATATAACTGAATAAACTGAATTATAGTGGAAAAATGTTTAACCATGAGCGGGACTTGAACCCACGACCTCGGAATACCGTTCCGTTGCTCTCCCATCTGAGCTACATGGTTCCCGCACATGTTTACCAAAATCTTCCACTACTATCTTCTCAATGTGACTTAAACATCGTGCGATGCTTTTTATCGTTATCGTTATTATCGTGCGTTCACAGAATAAAGAATAACACAGAAGTAGTGACCGACCGCCACTTTTTAGTTAAGCATTGTCCCTTGTTTATAATATGTGCACAACCTGTCGTTTCCACCTATTCACTAACTTTAATCTAGCTTAACCCTTGAATGGGTATGTATTAAACATATTAACGTAAATATTTTGATAACGTTTATGTTAAATTTTATAAATCCTTCTTATGGCTAGTACCGTCCTGTTTGCGCTTTAATAGTAATTTATTTAATTAATAGTTAATTTAATAAAATAAATTAAAATAGCTTTGTATATTTCTAATGCATATTCTATCTTTACTTATTATAATTAAAAGTCACTATTTGTTTGACTTTGTTTCATGGAATTGTTAAGTTACTATGTGAGCTTATATCTTTAACACTTCGCAACGGATTCTGATGCGGTTATTTAGTTGATTGAGTAGTTCAAGAGGATGGCTTTTTGTATAATTAGTCAAGGTTTGGTGTATATTGGGGGTGTGTGGGCTCAATGACTATAAACGCGGGTGAAACCGCGAGCGTTAGCTAGTTTATTATAATAATTAGAACATCAATGGGTACATTCTACTGAAATTAACTATTTTAGTAGAACGTATCCACTATTTATTTTATAATTAAGAGTGATTTTTTAACACGCTTAAAAGTGATTTTAACCCACTTGCGGTAGTTGGATTGATCTGAGATTTTGTACATAATATCATGGACCGATAAAAATGCAATAATTTTAAAAAATATTCAGCATTTTCAAGCGTGTTTTTTAGTTTTTGAACTATTTAATTATTAAATTAGATTAAAATTTGATTTACAAGTATTATATATAAGTAAATCCCATTCGTTCGTTTATATTATTAGGAAAAATCCGTCCGTTACAGTCTCGGAGCATTAAGCCGACAGGAGGTGATATTATAAGATGACCTCTGCTGAAAAAGATACGAGAACAATCATACCTATTATGTATGGACGATTATTTTTTTTATAATATTCACGGACATTCACACTACATCCTCTGGTCCCTAATTGCTAAGCTTATATGCTTGTGTTACGGGTACCAGAATACGGATAGAAAATATATATTATGTACTACTTTTCCTTTGTAAATACGTACTAATAATACATAGAAACACCCAGACGCAGAACAAACATGTATGACATTTATAAACATCACACATATGATTGGCACGTGCGGGAAATGAACCCGCGACCTCGTGAATGGCAGTCCGTTGTATGAACCACTTGACAACGAGACCCGTCAGCTTTAGTCTCTTAGTGAGCGTGAGGCGACCAATGAAATTACTTTATAGAGTTTATGAGCGTTACGTCAGCACTCTGCCGACGTGTCAGTATTTAAACAAAAAATTAAAATATATTAATTGTTTAAAAAAATCATACAGCTAAATAGAAAGTAAAGTAAAAGAAAGAAAGAAAGAAAGAAAGTAAAGTAGTCTTCTGTAGTCTCCACACTAGGATTCCTTGCGTTGTGGAGACTATTTGTTACAGAAAACATCGTCTGTAGCTGCTCTTGATAATTTAATACTCTAAGTTTACAGCTATCAAAACTATGGCTGGCTTAACTCCAATGTCAATACAAGAATCATTTAGTAAGTATCTTGTCTGTTTGCAAACGTTCAGTAAAGATTGATGAAACTTTATTTATAAAATTCAGCGTTAACTAAAAAGCTCGTTTAATTTATATTTCAAGATCAAGGATACATACTGGTGATTCACATAGAATCTGCAAATAGACGGACATAAATAACCAAGATATAAAAAATTACCTGTACCACTGATATAAGAGACCAAGGAACCTCGACATTCATATAGCTAGCCCCATGGAAATTATATTTTAAGCTGTTACCCGCGACTCAGTATAGGAATTTAGAAAATTTAATCGTTTTTGCAACATTTTTCACGGATGTGATGTTATATAGCTTACTAGCTGTTGCCCGCAACATCGTACGCGTGGAATTTAAAAACCAAACTAAATAATACAAAATAGTTAACCACTTGAACCACTCTATCTATTAAAATAACACCATCAAAATCCGTTGAGTAGTTTTGATGATGTCACTTTTTCCACTCACATAGAGACATACATACAAAAATAACGACTTTGTTCTTTAATAACTAAGAATTTGTCCTTCGAAAGGCGTAATTTAGGTGGGTAGCACCATGGTATAGTACGCGTCATGTAAAAAAAAACGCTGGAAGAAAGTGGTGGGGGCGTCTTTGTGCATGGGTACACTCTCGCACGAAAGTTAAGTGCCTATTATTTTATTTTTGAACTAGGCTTTTGCTGGCGAGTCGTGGCTTGGTACCTACATATTTGTTATTCTTAATAGGTATTACATAGAAAACCGATAAATCGCCTATGCGCAGCTTGACCGCCAGCGTTCTTTTTATATGACGCGACCTATAGCACATGCGTATCGTGCAAACTTATGTAAAATTAAACCAAAAAAAGTGTGTATAAATGCTAGCAGATGGCGCTGTAGTCTCACTGCTGAACCCCAATGGGCAATAGGCTTAACTGTGTGTATGTTTTCCTAATGGTACCGTGAGTAATAACGACCACAACACTGCAAATAAATTAATTTTTGCCGTATCAATCTGAAACAAGCTTTGTAGAAAGCGCTAAAAATATTGATAACCTACTTGGAACAATCTCATTAAGAAAGGAAACGATCAAGATAATGTTGTAAAAGTTTAAAGTTAATTAGCTCGCATCAAAACATAATGTTCTCATGGCCAGTCTTTGACCTGTATTACATCACATTGTGTTCCTGTGCCAAGTGTCGGTTCAAGATCATCTAAATACAACATACATCATCGCTGGAGTATCCTGCTGAAAATTAACTGCTTGTTTAATATTCTTTAACACTTGTGGGACTCATTTGTCTAAATTTTGTGGTTTTTGTGGTTTAACTTTATTACGACTTTCGGAGAATTTTGAGCCATTATCGCCAGGGACTGAGCTGTAAAGGGGCCAGTACACAATGGCCCATGCTTGCCAACTGCACGCCATCGCCATTGTGTACAGGGGCTAATGGTATATAATGGCGGACAATTGTCCATAGTGGCGCGCAATCGGGAAGTTGTCAGTTTTTTGGACACACTTCAAAGGAGTCGTGGCTTAGCGTGGCCTGAGGTGTTCCCACAATCGCCCTTTATTTAGTTCTTCAAGGACCGCTGGCCGGGATGGTGCACTTTTTCGTTGCGTGCTAGTATTAAAATATATGTTAAATATTTTTTTTTATTTGAATATAATATATTCTACCATCGCCCTTTGCGCCATTTTCTTTTTATAACTTCATGGAAGTACACACTTCTGTAATACTTGTAAGCAGTATATAAATAAATAGCCGTGATTACTTCCACGTCCATCGTAAGTGTTACGCCAGACAGCAATGAGCTATGCGCCATTGTGTGAACACCAAGTGATCGTGGCCTACAGTTGTACATTGCAAAGCATGGCCCATCACTGGCCATTGTGTACTGGCCCCTTAAGATGTTATCTCAATGACCACGATGACTGAATACTCTACGATTATATTTGATTTAAATCAAAATATAATTTTGTTCGATTATTTAACCCATACGTTAATTGCTGAGTGGGCTCCTCTTACAAAGCCCGTAAAAATGTAGTATTACTAATTATAAGCTTACTACTGGAAACGAGGCTGCTCCACTAAGGAAGGGCTTTTAATCTACTATGCCACACTAACCAGGCGTGTTGAAAACTAGTTGAGGAATATCACCGAATAGAGACGGAAATCTCGAAACTTAAATAAGGTTTAGTTATATAACATATAGGTTTCTCGAGATTTCCATCTCTATCCGGTGATATTCCTCAGCTAGTTTTCACAGCATCCTGGGAAGAAAAAGGGGTGGTGACATTTGTATTCGAATTCCTCAATTTTTAAACACAATTTTTTTTGTGAGATCTTTCGGATTTTATTTCCGTGTGGCAACACACGATAATAATATTATACATAATGTATCCCAAAAAAATGTGTTTAAATCTTCACAAAACAGAAAATTAGTTATTGTGTGCTAAGGTAACCCTTTTGAAAGTAAGTTCTAAAATAATTCGTCCCATGATTCACTCAATCATTATTTGCCAGCAAATACAATTGCGTTGTCAAAAATCCGAGAAGTAGGATTGCTCCGAAAACAATGACATCATTGGACGCCGTTAATATTTGGTGAACATACAATGTTTTTGATTCATGTACAACTTTATAACATACTAAATCAAATCGGCCCCTAGTTCCTGAGATTAGTGCGTTCAAACAAACAAACAAACAAACTCTTCAGCTTTTTAATATTAGTAGAGATTTATCGAGGAAGATTTTTCTCGTGTCGCACCATTTTTCACAAATGCTTCACTACCATTGCTGGTGGCAGTGTGATTTTATATAACCTGCCTTACTTGATAAATGGGCTATCCAACAAAGTAACAAAATTTTTATTAGAGCCAGTAGTTCCTGAGATTAACGCGTTCAAATAAACAAACAAATTCTTCAGCTTTATAATAATAAATAATAAATATTTATGGACGTTTCACACAACGTCCTCTGGTTTCAAGCTAAGTTTATATGCTTGTATTATAGGTACCAGAAAACGGATAGAATACATATACTTTTCTTTTGTAAATACATACTTATAATACATAGAAAGAAACACACAGACGTAGAACAAATATTTGTATGACAATTATAAATATCACACAAAATATTTGTTCCGACCGGAAATCGAACCCGCGACCTCGTGATCGGCAGTCCGTTACATGAACCACTCAGCCACGAGGCTCGTCGTACTAGGTTTTAAATAAAAACAAAATATATACCTAAGTAAATGAAAACTTAAACTCAATAAACTTTACCCCAGTTCCAGATCAACTGAGTCCATCCAAAGGTTGTCTGGAAGAGATCGCAATATGCGATAAGACCGCCAAATGTACATTTTATCCTATGTTATCCTAATTTCGTTAAATAAGTGACATGTAAAATGTTTTGGTGTACAATAAAGTGTATTCTATTCTATTCTAAATGACTTCTTTTGCGGAATTTCTGCCAAAGTCCACTTCAATAATTAATTGCCATTAGTTTAACAATTAGTTGTTTGTTCCTCACACTAACACAGCTCTCTTAATTTGACAAAGACATCAACATTAATGACGACAGTCATTGCTGCCATTGACCTTTGTCCTTCGCCAGACAGGACCAGACCTTCATAATTAAATTATTTAACTTCCTTATTTAATTAATTCGTATTTGCTGAAACAAAAAAATGTTGAGTAAATTTTTAAGTAGTAAGTATTTATAAAAACCAATCAAATACAAGTTGAACTCCACACCAAGGGTTCCTGTTATTATCTATACTAATCTATACTAATATTATAAAGCGAAAGAGTTTGTTTGTTTGTTTGTTTGTTTGTTTAAACGCGGTAATCTCAGGATCCGCTGGTCCGATTTGAAAAATTCTTTCAGTGTTGGATAGTACATTTATCGAGGAAGGCTATATAGGCTATATAACATCACGCTGCAACGAATAGAAGCGAAGCATCAGTGTAAAATGTTGCAAGAAACGGGGAAAATAGTCACGCACGCGAGCTTTAAATGAAAACGCTGCCTTATCCATGTGAGTTACAACAAAGTAATGTATGGAGAAATTATTTGTTATCTATAGATCTTTAAAAAAGTTCGCGAGGCCGTATGTCTATCTTTTAAGGAAAACCTGCTGTACCCATAAGAACGTCAAAAAAAATATCAAATTCAATAGGGTGTTTTCAAAAGCTATGTATGTGTATTTGGTAACATTTTTTATCAAATTAAATACCTTAGTTAGCTTACGCATTTGATATAGATTATAACTGCTTTTTACAGCACACAATTTAAATGAATATCTTAGGAGATATTACGAAAAAAGAATTACGCGGGGCAAAATAAAATACTTAAACTGTTGATTGAGCAACGCGAACGTTTCCTCGGTCTTCTATCCATACTCCAATGTTTTGATGTTTGGTTAATGTTGGATGTATGAATGTAAGGATGTTTGTGGTTCTTTCACGTAAAGACTGCTGGATGGATTTTCATGAAACTTTCCAATAATATAGCTTACAGGTCGTTATGCTGCTCAATCCCCGACGCATCAGTGTTGAGTTCATCTTTATAGGCGTCAGCGCCGTCGTCGGCGTATGATCGTTACGCTGCTTAAATCCCGACGTATCGGTGCTGAGTTGGTGTTTATAGGCATCGGCGTCGGCGTCGGCGTTGGTGTTAGTTTTTAGCAAATCTTTCATGTGAAGTGGTAATAAATTACAAGTTTTTTGGATTTTTAACATCACTATGTAGGCTTGGTCATGCCAAATTTCAAGTCTCTGGGATAGTGGGAACTGGGAAGTAAATTTTGATTCCCTAGCGAAAGTTGAAAATACTCAAAAATGGCTGTAATTCGGTTATATCTTCTGAATGCATAGATCTAAATTATTGATTGTATCTTTTGTAGCAAGAGACCGCATAGATCTACATTTGGTTTATGTTTCAAATTGATACCTTCAGCCGTTGCCGAGTAAAAAAATGTATTACGGGCGAATAGACAGACAGACGGACACCGTAGTGAGACTATAAGGGTTTGTACGAAGCCCTAAAAAGGTAAAACTCTGAGATATCATTTACTAATGACATTGGGGCCACGTGTGTTACTTCTTTAGAATTGTGCAAAAAAAGAAAACCAAAAGGACGATTTGTTAATTAGCTGTAAAATAGCGTTATTGTTAGTTCATTTAATTTTTCGTTTCTAAATTCCACGCGTACGAAGTCGCGGGCACAGCTAGTAATATTATAAAGCTGAAGAGTTTGTTTGTTTGAACGCGCTAATCTCAGGAACCACTGGGCCAATTTGAAAAATTCTTTCAGCGTTAGATAGGCCATGTATCGAGGAAGATTTTAGGCTATATAACATCACGCTACGACCAGTAGAAGCGAAGCAGTAGTGAAAAATGTTGCAAAAACGGGGAAAATTTTCTAAATTTCACGCGGACGGAGTTGCGGGTTACAGCTAGTCTATCTATACTTCTATACTAATACTAGCTGACCCGGCAAACGTTGTTTTGCCATACAAATGTCAAGGGTGGACAACCCTTATTGCTTAAGGCCGGCCCGTTTCACTTTACAATCTTCTTTTTCTTCAGCCCATTTACGTCCCACCTTTGGGCACGGGCCTCCTCCACTCTGGAAGTGATTAAGTTCTACTGTGCCGTGCTAACCAGGCGTATTGGAAGTA
Organism: Orgyia antiqua; assembly: GCA_916999025.1. Classification (NCBI taxonomy): domain Eukaryota; kingdom Metazoa; phylum Arthropoda; class Insecta; order Lepidoptera; family Erebidae; genus Orgyia; species Orgyia antiqua. The sequence continues at coordinate 22,595,345 of OU779869.1, forward strand.
ATTGGAACAGGGTTTATTTTCGAGATTTCCGTATCTGACCCTTAGCTGACTTTTATAGCACCCTTGGGAAGATATGGGATGGTGACACTTGTATACTTAATCCGTCGCCACACGGAGAATTACCTTATAATGCGGAACCTTAAAAACAATTTAATAAGATTATAGACAATTATATTTAATTATTTACTTACTGAAGTTTGGTTCTAACCTGTTAATATTCATAGAAATCCTTGCCTATGTTTTTATTGCATTCCAGTCTATTAAATTCTCTATAAAGATTTCTTGAAAAGTATTGGATATTGGAATTTTTTGTTTATAACTAGAATTGTTAATGCTAAAAGACTTACTTCAAACTTTTCATCAAATCTATTAGTCTTCAGAATTTTTACGTTAATTATATCAGTGGTTTTCAGATATCTGTCTCCACAGCCCATTGACTTCCCAATGTAGGGCTGGGGTCTCCTCCACTTTGGGAAGAATTATGGTCTACTGACCCACCCAATAAGGCGTCTTGGTACATAGTTTATTTTCTAGTTTTCCATCCATTCCATATTTTTAAGAATATCCTTCTTAAAAGCAAAATACTCATTGGCAATACAAGAGACGAGCATTCAGGTACATCGTTCAAAGTGTAGTCCGGAGTCACAAAATCCTGCAATTTGGTGGCAAGCAGTCTTATGCTGTTGACTATGGAAAGGAAGTTTACAACATAGTTGCAATACCAGAGGTGTCACTCGTGCGTCGCTAACCCTACAGAATTGTTTAACTCCTTTTTTGAAGAGCCCCATGTTTATGTCTCTGTGACTAAGGGTAACCATCAGAACAAAAGTAATTCGTTCTTTGGGAAAAAAGCGTGATGTTTTGATGATGATGATGATCTTGTTCTTTTTTGCAACCTGTAATGAAAGAGAGAGAGTTTTTAAGCTATTGCATAGCTTCTATCGCTGGCCTTGAGCGTGGAGACCAAATCCAGAAATTTCATAACGAAAAATAACCTAACACTCCGACGGACGGACGGACGGACCGATAGACCAGCGGACGGACGGACGGACCGGCCGACGGACGGATGGACGGACCGACGGACCGACCGATGGACGGACGGACCAACGGACCGACGGACCGATGGACGTACGGTCCGACGGATGGACAGACGGACCGACGGACGGACCGTCCGTCCGTCGGTCCGTCGGTCCGTTTACCGTCCGTATAGACAAATAAAATAATTAAAAAATTATAATTGCATAGGTTGATAAAAAATGCTATGCAATAGCTTTACCGCGGCAGTCCCCGAGTGACACACGTCTTTTTTTACTAACGGTGTGTGGCGGTACACACCATACAGTATATACATTCACAATGTAAAGTACTTAATTAAAACAGTAATGGATAAGTATATTGAGTCAGCAAATAGGCTCCCATTTCAGCAGGGGCCAAAATCTGCTATTTCAATGTTGTCATAATGATCAGTCACTGATTGCATAATGGCGCATTTTATCAAGTTTCGTGGTCTATTATTATTTTTTTGTCATAATGACGCCATTATGGCGGCATAATGGCGTATGACAACATTATAATAGCAGACTTGGGCACCAGGTCGGAAAGGCTGAAAAAAAAACTGAGTCAATGCTCGACAACGTACGACTTTTTTTTCATACTGAAATAAAACATACATAAGTTCAGCCAAGCGGGAGACGAACACCAGACGCTACTTAAGTTTCAGTAATAATAACAACCGCATACCCTTTAAAATATATTTTTATACAATATAAATCGTATATAGTGATTGAAACACGCCTACTCAAGCATTTTCTTGTAATTTCCGGCAAGTAATGATTTCAACAACCGGTCATTAGATCGCAAATAGAATGTACATAGATTAGTCATAACAATAATTGTAAAACATAGGTTTACAGCCTGGTTATAGACGAACGGATGGATAGACAGCCAAATCTCAATAATAGGGGCCCGTTTTGTCTTTTTGTACGGATCCCTCAAAATTTGAGACTGGAAAACAAAACACATAAACATCTAAATATTTTTTCAGATAAAATTATCTTTACTTATTAATAAACAAAATCGTTATTTTTGCAGGTATAATTACGCAACAGAATGATTTTGATGCGGTTTCTTAATACATAGAGTGTTTCAAAAGGATAAAATACACAAACAATACACAAATCTTAACAAATACACATGTATTTGTTAAGATTTGGTTACTAAATTCCACGCGTACGACGTTGCGGACAATAGATAATTCCTATTATTATTCCTGGTAATAAGCATTTCAAGCTATTACAATTTTAGCAATCAGATATTTACGTATTCAAACCAAAATATAACTAATACCGTTTAAGTATTTAATATTAAGCCGTGTTAACCATGACTCATGTTACTTTACATATCTAAGATCAAAATATTTATGTTGGCTTCAATAGCCCGTGGTTTTCCAAACACACATTATACGGATATCTCAGAAACTCAACACGATGATTGTATAAACAGATATTACGAGGAAAATTGACAATGAAGTGATTAAGAATAATTATTCTGTAGGCTGCGGGTCAATAAATGGACTGAATAGGATATGAGTATTTTAACATAAACGTAGTAATCTTTAAGGTTCCGTACCGAAAACTAAAACAGTACCTGATTACTGAGACTGCTAAGACTTAAAAAAGATTAGAAAATATAATCCATGTAGTTTCTTGTCCGTTCTTCTATGTGGCAGTGGCGGATTTACCCTAAGACCCGGTAGGCCTGGGCCTAGGGTGGGCAGATTTAGGGGCAGTGATTTACAAAAAAGATTCTTATTTACAACAAAACAAAATTTTCTTGCGAAATAAAACTGAATTTTTCTCCTAAATTTCTAAATCTATTTAGATAAAAGTTGTCAATGAAGTAATTTTATTATGTAGTCTATATTGTGGATGCTAAGAAAGGAGCGGCTAATGGCCTGGGGCCTAGGGCAGCTAATGGCTCCCAAGCCTCGGCCGGCCTAGACCCCAGCCTAAGGCGGCCGAGACTGCAAATCCGCCACTCCTCTGTGGGATTCACTTTTGGAACCTACACTGACATTTTGGAGCTTCTGATGCTTTAAAAGAGCTTATTACACATGCCTATTTAAAATAAAAAAAAATTAGTTTGAGTTTTTGCGCTATCTAGCCTGTCACCAGTTTGTATCTCTGGAACGGCGATAGCTTGAGAGCTGAAAATTTCATAGTTTATGTATATCAGTTATTGCTACAATGCCAAATACTCATCATTATCATTCTCTGGTCCATTACTTCAATATACGTTCCGTTATTTGGTGTTATTTGTTCTCACAAGATGAAAAACTAATTACTGTATGATTTGGTAGCTTTTTGAACGTAAGTTGTAAAATAATTCATCCCATGATTCACTCAATCATTATTAGCCAAATGCGTTACAAAAGTATTAACATAATATCACATCGAAATATTCGCAAGCTTCTTCTGTGAATAAGAAATGGTCGCGTATTTTTTTAGGGTTCCGTACCCAAAGGGTAAAAACGGGACCCTATTACTGAGACTTCGCTGTCCGTCCGTCCGTCCGTCCGTCCGTCCGTCCGTCCGTCCGTCCGTCCGTCCGTCTGTCACCAGGCTGTATCTCAAGAACGGTGATAGCTAGAGAGTTGAAATTTTCACAGATGATGTATTTCTATTGCCGCTATAACAACAAATACTAAAAATAAAATAAAATAAATATTTAAGGGGGGCTCCCATACAACAAACATGATTTATTTACCGTTTCTTGCTCGATACTAATAACGTTGCCTTATGTTGCATAGATAATGGTACGGAACCCTTCGTGCGCGAGTCCGACTCGCACTTGACCAATTTTTTTAAATATATAAATTCTTTATTGTTTCCAAGAAGTTGTATAGCGTATACTTAGATTGAATCAATGGTTAGCACTAATGTTGCATTTCGGTTAGAATTCTGCTAATGCTTAAAAAGGTAAACCTGTATTATAAGCATTAGCTGGCTTCCAGTGACACATGAGAAAAGAGTAATAAAACAAAAATTGTTGTTATACATCTGTGAGAATAGTAAACCATAAATTTCTATTACATAAAAATAACACATGCAATTATGTTTGTTGTGAGTGTGTGTGTTTATGTGTTTATCTCTCTCTCCAGCCCATTTACATCCCACTGTTGAGCACGGGCCTTCTCCACTTTGGAGGGATTATGGTCTACTGTACCGCGCTGACCAGGCGTGTTGGCACAGGGTATATTTTGAGTTTTCCGTCTCTCTCAGAAGATATTATCTGTGTGCAATATCCCTTAGCTGACTTTTACAGCACCCTTGGGAGGAGTGGCGTGGTGACACTTGTATTTTTAATGCGTCACCACACGGAAATATCATGTGTGTATACCTAGTCTTAATCTATTAATAGTTTGTTATTAATGTTGATTACGTTAACAACCCTTCTGAGAACTTAATAAGTTTTCAAGTAGAAAACGAACTTATAATTGGTTTCATGTTTATTGCTTTATTTTGATGAATTCTGGTCAATATTATGTAATAGCTAGCAATTACTGTTAAACGTGCTTTACAATAATGGTAATGTTTTATTTGCGACTTACTACGCGTGGTTTTCGAAATTTTTCCCCATTTTTGCAACATTTTTCACTAATGCTTCGTTCCTATTTGTCGCATCGTGATGTTATACAACCTATAGCATTTCTCGATAAATGTAATTTGTAATTTTTGTACTAACATTAAAAGATTTCAAATCGGTTCCGTGATTCCTGAGATTAGCACGTTCAAACTACCAAACTCCTCAGCTTTATATTAAAATTTTAGAATAGATTGCGAAGAAAAATGAAAAAAGTTATTGATGCAATTAGTTATTAGTAAAAAGAGTAAAATGTGGTGTTGGAAGGGATCTAAGCACGCTGAAGCGGCAATGGACTGGCCAGATTCGCTCTATCAACTGATTTTCCGTGTGGTGACGGACTAAGAATACAAGTGTCACCACCCCATGTCCTCCCTAGGGTGCTATAAAAGCCAGCTAAGGGATATTGTACACAGATAACATCCTCTGTGAAAGATGAAAAACTTGAAAATAAACCCTGTGACAACACGCCTGTAGTGGTATTCAGTAAAAAAAGGTGAAGGGAGTTTTCGGTGAATCTTGATCACGTGACAGCGCTCCTCTATTTTTATTGGAGGAGCGCTGTCACGTGATCAAGATTCACCGAAAATTCACTTCACTTTTTCTTACTGAACACCACTGCTGGTCAGCGCGGCACAGTAGCCCATAATCCCTCCCAAAGTGGAAGAGGCCCGTGCCCAACAATGGGACGTGAATGGGCTGAAGAAAAGAAGAAAGACATTGATTTTACCGAAGTGACCACATACCGGACGTCGCATTCTAGGATAACCAAACGACAAAGCAACGATACCATTAAGATCACAGCAGGCTATTTCATGCAAGTATTGCACTATTTCACGTCAAGGCGTTCTTTATAACTTTTAACTGGGCGAAACGATTCTAATGATTTTTTTTTATTTGAAAGCTGATGGCACCAAGTCTGGATCTGATAGTTATCTCCTAAGAAATCAAGGAAAACCCTCAAGTTTCAAAGGCACATAAAGTCAGTTCAACATTTCTTTAAAAAAATCCGCCTAACTATATTGTTATTGTACCTATATCTCATAAATGTCTGTTACAATTGCGTGTCCTGTCTAAATCTTAGCTCCTGATTATTTATTTCATAAACTGCCTAAGGAATCTATATACAAATGTCATGTATTACGTCAACAGAAAGTCTAGAAATAGAATGAGACTGTTTACATAACAAAAATATTTTTTAATAATATGTATTAAGCTTTTCCCAAGAGCTTTGTTTACGATTATCTACCTACATATTGGTATGGAATTAATATGTGAGTTTCAGCTCCATGCACAAAAGCGCTCGTGCGTCGAATAACATGATTTAATATAAGTTGCATTACAGATAACGTGGCGTTCACTACATAAATAAACCACGGTATTTCAAATAAGTACCAATAAGTCTCGTAGATGAAGGATCCCGTATCATATATCTTTACTTATTATAATTAAATAAAAAATATTCATGGACATTTCGCACAACGTCCTCTGGTCCCAAACTAAGCTTATATGCTTGTGTTATGGGTACTAGAATACGGATATACTACATACTTTTCTTCTGTAAATGCATACTTATAATACATAGAAACACCCAGACCCAGTACAAACATTTGTATGACGTTCATAAACATCACAAAAATGATTTTCTCGTGCGGGAATCGAACCCGCGGCCTCGTGAACAGCAGTCCGAAGTCCGTCAAAATTAAGTTATGTGTCAAAGTTTAGATAGAAGTTATGTTGATGAAACTTTTATTAAATTTTACAGCTGTACCTACAGCTTACAGAAAGAAAGAAAGGTGATTAAAACCACGGCCATTGGTACCAATTCTATGTCCACAACTAAACTAAACTTAACTACAAAATTAAACAATTATGGCGTATTTTGATTAAGGGCCTACATCAATATTATCGTCGACATGTACCTATTAACACAGCTAGTAGGTATAGAAAATGAAGAATTAGGGATATTTTTTTTGTTTACTCAAAATCTACTAAGTATATTTTAATTCTGATTTACGTGTTACTATATATAATAGTTACTTATGTTTTTAAAGTTATTTCATTAGTTAATACGCGATAATAGACCGACAAATGAAAAAAATAAAAAATGAGAGAGGTTGTTTCGCTAAGATTTTCTATCGAGAAAACTTTTTCAATCGCGTTTCTGAGTTTATGCGATCCTAGATCATATATTGAAAAAAAATATACTTAAAAATTAGAGCTCTAACCATTCAATCTAAAGAAACAATGAAAACTTCGTACATAGAAAAATGCACGAAGCTATTTTGGTATCCTCTTAATTGCCTGCTTCGCGGTGTATATTTATATTAATTAAAATCGTTAGTCTTTAATATACCGGTTTTATAATAAGAAATTACAATTCACATTGCCGAATCGTGCTATTGACAGTATAAATTTTCATTTATTAGTTAAGTATACAAGGACATACAAGGAAGTGTGTTTGGATCGTAGCAGATGGCGCTCTATAGTCTCATGGGAAAAAGGCATGATGTTATGATAATGATGATAGTTAAGTATAGTTGTGCACGTAGAATTGGAACCATTATCGACACGGGTTGGACCGAGACGAATTAATGAAACTATACAATAATGTAGCTTATAGGTACATCACAATAACATAGTTAGGCTACTTTTTATCCCGAAAGAATGCAATATTCCCGTGTGATAGTAAAAAGCTAACAGATTTATAAGCATATAAGCTTAGCTTGGGACCAGAGGACGTTGTGTGAAATGTCCATGAATATTTATTATTATTACTTATTTATTTATTTTTGATCTGTTTAAATAAAACTACTTTTTACGGATTTAGACGCGTATATTTGTTTTAAATGGCCCGACGTTTCGGAGACTGCAGTCACCATGGTCACGGGTGAGACTCTACGTAAAAAGTAGTTTTATTTAAACAGATGAGTCGTGCAAGTGTTAGAAAATATTAGATTTTTCATCCTTTTTACAGCGGGTAACACTACGGGGCACAACTAGTAAAAAATAATATACACGCTTAGAATAAGTCAGAGTTACAAAGATTTTCCATTAATCAAGGTCACATGTCGTTTCTAGAATTATTCATTACAGTAATTGTGTTTCAGATAATATAGTGATATCTAATAGTTAGTTGTAGTCATGTTAGTAAATACATAATGTTATACCTATTATAATGATACGTATTAAATGTGCCTAGAAGTGTCTACAGCTGTGGAAAATCCTTGATTTATAGCGCAGTTGTTTTTAACCGACTTCAAAAAAGTAGGATGTTTTCAATTTAAAAATATAAATAAATATCACGGACATTTCACACAACGTCTTCTGGTCCCAAGCTAAGCTTATATGCTTGTGTTATGGGTACCAGAATACGGATATACTACATATACTACTTTTCTTTTGTAAATACATACTTATAATACATAGAAACACACAGACGCGGAACAAACATTTGTATAACAATTATAAACATCACACAAATGATTGTCCCGAGCGGGAATCGAACACGCGATCTCGTGAACGGCAGTCCGTTAAATGAACCACTAGACCACGAAGCCCGTCATTACGTGTTTGTTACCTCATAACTTTTAAGCGGGCGAAGCGATTTTAGTGATTCTTTTTTTGTTTGAAAGTTGGTGGTTTCCGTGTGGTCCTATTGGCACCAGGTCAGGATCTGATTGTTATCTCCAGAGAATTCAAGGCAAACCTTCAAATTTCACAGGCACATGAAGTTGGTTGAGCTTTTTTTTAACAATACTCAATTTTGTTACAGCCATTTTCACTGTTGAGCACTTGTCACCTCCAGTTTGGGAGGGATTAAGCTCTACCATGTAGCTTTTATGTCACTTCTTTTCTTTTCGGGATTTTCGACTCTCCTGTTATCTTTTTACAATATTCTTTAGCTTTTACAGAACCCTGGGAAGGAAAAGAGATGGTGACACTTGTATTCTTAATCCGTCTCCACACAGACGGATATTAAAATCTATGTCTATAATTAGAATTTAATAATAAAGTAAAAATAACGTTGATGTTATGTAAGGAATACTTATGAAATTGGAATTTTTTCATAAAATAAATGAGCATTCTTCTCGTAGATAAAGAATTATTTATAGAATTAACTCGCTGTTGCCTACAACTTTGAACGCATTTAATTTAGATACTATACCTTAAAAAATTGTACAATCTATAGTATATCTATATATATATATATACTAGCTGTCCCGGCAAACGTTGTTTTGCAATACTATAAAAAAAGTTTGAAAAATAGATGTTAGCCGATTCTCCGACCTACTGAATGTGCATACAAAATTTCATAAGAATCGGTCTAGCCGTTTCGGAGGAGTACGGTAACTAACACTGTGACACATGAATTTTATATATTAGATATCTATATTATTTGCTTAATATTTTAACGATGGACATACAGAAATAACAGCTTCGTCTTGTTTTAAAAGTAAAGTTTCTAAAGTTTACGTAATAAGTTCTTGTAAGACATATATACGACCAAATAACTCTAGAAACCTAATTTCTTAATAGTAAAAATTCTACAACAGTTGGCTGGAATAAACATTGTTACATTTAACATTGTTATATAGATACTTCAAAGAGTGTAATTATATTAGCTTTTATAAACAGTATACAATAAAGCAGAAAAGAAAATACATTTTACAACCACACGTCGTTACAAATTTTGTTTATTTGGCTTTTGGTTATATTTACTTATTTGACGGGCCTCGTGGTGTCTTGGTAAAGGTAATAAGGGACTGCCGCTCACGAGGACGCGAGTTCGATCCCCGCTCGGTACAATCATTAGACTCATATTTATAATTGTCATACAAAGGTTTGTCCTGCGTCTGGGTGTTTACTACGTATTATAAGTAAGTGAAATGTCTATGAATATATATTATTATCTTGTTTCATTTATTAACAGCATAATCTTCATCATAACATCACGCTTTTTTCCCATGGTGGTAGGCAGAGACTATAGAGCACCATCTGCTACAATCAAAACTTATATTAACCAGCGAAATAAAAAGGTATCTTATCGTTTGGCTTTTAGTCACACTATTAAAACTAAAAAAGGCATTACTGATTTGCCTGACAATTGGTAGGATGGTGGCTTACAACCAGGAGACGCCCGGCTTCTGATTCTTTTTATATTCTCCCGAGCGACGCGCTGAAAGTAAAAAATCTAGTATAGGCAGATTTTACCTACAAATTCTTTTAAAAAAAGACGTTTCATAATCTGCGGTTTTCTTCGTTAAAATTAAACCGATTTTAAATTTTTATACGCCATATGAACAGTAAGTATATCTATGCTTCTATTACTTTCTTTTTTGGTAAAACCTTACCGAATTTGTGTGATAGACGCTGCAAGTTCATCTAAAGAAAACCGAAAAAATGAAATCTTTGGATGGTCTTTTATTTAGTTACCATGTTTTTTTTTTAAAAAAGAAAGTAATAGAAGCATAGATATATAAGACCTTGAACTGTGACAAAAATTCGTTGCTCTGGAGGCAATATCTAGGAAGGAAACAAAAAAAAACCGTATAAAAAAAACCGTAAACAAATACCTGAAGAGGTACTGGTACCTGGGTATTTGTTCACGGTTTTTTTTTTGGGCTGCCAAGTGACTACACTCCACTTGATGTTAAGTGAATGTGTAGTCCAGACGTGAGGACGGCTAGTACGTTGTCAGAGCACTAGCCGCCCTCACCTTGCCGGCCCACAAGATGCCTCTTCACGCCTCGCTTGAAAGACCCCATATTGTAGGAGTAGGGAAAAACGTGTGCAGGGAGCGAGTTCCATTTCTTTGAGGTGTTGCAAAGAAACGAGTTACCAAACTTTTTCGTACGAGAACTTTTTGTTTTTGGTTTACATTGAGAATAAAATAATTAAATACCGTAATCAAGTAAGAAGTACATACAGTAATAATTCAGTAAGAAGCCCTAAAGAACATCTCACATACAATCAAAGAAAAAGCAATTACTTATTTCATTAAAATCCTAGTGACATCTAAAGATTTCTAATGACGTAAAATAAAGTGCGTAATAAAATATAAGGTTATGATATGATGACCTGACGTCATTCCCAATATTTTGGCTTTCCAATTTGACATTTTCCTTTTCAATGTCCCCAAAGAATAACTTCAGACCTCATTTCGTTATTTTTGCGAGATTAAAGGCGTTTTTTTGTAGACATTATTTCAATTATTGGCTATGTTTGTTTTGCAGTTTGAATCTATACTATATAATATTATAAAGCCGAAAAGTTTGTTTCTTTGAACGCGCTAATCTCAGGAACGCGCTCCTATTAGTCGCAGCGTAAATAGCGATAAGCGATAAATGGACTATCTAACACAAAAAGAATTTTTCAATTTGAGCTAATAGTTCCTGAGTTATCTCAGGAACTATTAGCTCAAATTGAAAAAGTTGCGTTCAAATGCATTCCATTGCGTTCAAACAAACAAACAAACTATTTAGTTTGATAATATTACTATAGATATTTCTTGAAAGGCTACCCAGATGAATTGAATTATTAGATTGACCTTTTTTGTTGAAATTAGATCAGACTCGAAGTTTTGGTCAATATGATTACCTAGGACAGTCCGGATAGACTATCCTACGTAATCATGTAACAAAAACGAGAACGATCAAAATATTTTGTTTATTTTTCGCATTTATTTACCCTTTCAACGGTTGTAAATTCACATTGTCAGTTGTCAGTTTTTTGTAATGCTGTTGTTATTAATATTTTATTTTTTTGTAAATTACAAATAAAGGAAATCACTAAACACCCAGAAGTTACATAAATAAAACTACTTTTTACGGTTCGGTTTAAAAGAAATATATGTGACGATCATTGGGGAAGAAAAGTCCTAGAGTGGCGACCACGTGCCGGACGACGCATCGTTGGGCGGCCTCCGACAAGGTGGAGCGACGATACCGTCAAGGTCGCGGGGAGACATTGGATGCAGGCGGCACAGGACCGCCAGGAGGCCTATGTCCAACAGTGGACGGAGAGAGGCTGATGAATGGAAACACGTCTAAATCAGTGAAAAAGTGCTTTCATATAAATAAAGTAGCAGCGACTTCGTACGCGTGTTATTTAGAAAATGTTCCCTGTTTTTGCAATATTTTTCACCGATGCTTCGCTCCTATTGGTCGAAGCGTGATGGTATATAGCCTTTATCCTTTCTTGATAAATGTACTATCCAACACCAAAAGAATTTTTTAAATCAATTTTCAAAATTCAGTCCATCTGTCCATCACCTTGTCTTTGGTTTTTCCTTTATTAGCCAGTAATATTCATCACAGCACGTTAACTTATTACATTTTTGCTTTTAAGTTATGTAATATGTACCAACGTTATTTTATCATAAAAAATCTATCTATGTGCAAATTTTCAGATCAATCTGACTACTGGAAGTAGGTCAAAATCACTTGCAAAGATTCCGTTACATAGATTAATACATTGATAGATACATACTGAATTTATATAAGAGTGTTAATAAAAATCCGACCTTATTAAGCAAAGCAAGCAGTTTATAAATAGATATTATTTATATTGTACAATACCTAAATGCTTATAAAACAGTTTTGTTTATTATTTAAAGAACAAATGATTCATGCCGATCTAACGAATGGTGATTCACCGTTGTAAATTTAGATTTGAATGTATTGATGGATAACATAAATTTAAAAAAATCCGGTCAAATACGACTTTAACTAGTACGGCTCCGGATTCGAAGGGTTCCGTAGTCGTACCTTTATTGACGGGCTTCGTGGTCGAATGGTTCAGACAACGGAATGCCGTTCAAGAAGTCGCGCGTTCGATTCCTGCTCGGGACAATTATTTGTGTGATATTTATAATTGTCATACAAATTGTACTGCGTCTGGGTGTTTAGTATTATAATAAGTATGAATTTACAAATGAAAAGTAGTAGATGTATTCTATCCTAATTCTGATACCCATAACACAAGCATATAAGCTTGACTTGTGACCAGAAGCTATTTTATGTACATTTATTATCATAATTTATACTTGACCTCAAATAATGGGACCTCAAACAATGGGATAAGCGCAGGTTCATGATGATGGTGAGTGTCAGTAAAATGCTAAAGCAATCATAATTGAAAGATAGATTTAGAAATGAAGTTAAAATAAGAGAACGTTGCGGTCTGAAAGAGGATGTAGTGACTAAGGTGGAGCAAAGTATGCTTAGGTGGTTTGGTCATGTGGAGAGGATGAATGATTGACGATTAACGAAAGGGATATACACAGTGGAGGTAAGTGGAAATGCTGGGAGAGGACGCCCGAGAAAAATTTACTCCGACGTCATCGCCGGTATACTCCAAAAGGGGCAAGTGCGTAGCACTTACAACCGTCGGGAATGTGTGACCAGATGTATGAGTGTGGATGAAGCCAAGGAAGTATGTTTGGATCGTAGCATATAGCGCTCTGCTCTGCTAGTCTCTGCCTACCCCATGGGAAAAAGGTGTGATGTTATGATGATGATAATCATAATAGTTAATAATAATTTTTCAGTTGAAAATTATTTTGCGGTTCAATGATCTTTCCTAGGTCAAGTATTAGAATGGTGGCGAATTGACCGTGAAGAGGACGTTGTTTTATTATTATTATTATTATATAACTTATGGACCTTTAGGTTTTGTTCAATGTTTGACTGATGGTCAGTGTCGACGGTATCAGTCAACCGTGGCCATTTAACATTAGATATGTCGTAGGAGACTTGATTAAAATAGTTTACTTAAGGATTTTTCACGGATTTATTTTTGACGGGCTTCGTGGTGGAGTGGTTTATGTAATGGATTGCCGATCACGAGGTTGCAGGTTAGATTCCCGGTTGGGACAATCATTTGTGTGATATCCATAAATGTCATACAAATGTTTGTACTGCGTCTGGGTGTTTCTATGTATTTTATGTATGTATTTACAAAAGAAAAGTAGTATAATATGTAGTTTATCCGTATCTGGTACCCATAATACAAGCATAGTAATATAGCTTACTTTGGGACCAGAGGACGTTGTGTGAAATGTCCTGAATATTTATTTATTTATTTTTAGTTTTAACTTGGCTTCCAAGATTATGAAGTAAGTCCTCCAATTGTGTCAATGGTAAGTACGTTATTTATTTTGTGTAGTTTGTGATAAGATTGAATGGTGACCCGTTGAATATTCATTAAAGGATCCTTCCAAACCAGTTCACACGTGTCGTAAGCGACGGATCGATCTCATCGTAGTTAATAGAATGTTGTAGTAATTAACTTAGTTAGTTTGTCCAGTATTACAAGGCCTTTATATAGATGACTGCTCTGGCTGTAAATATAGGTGATTTCTATGTTGTTTTCCGATAGATACTATTTTATTTGCATTAAAAGAAAAATAAACTAACACTTCTATTCCTTTTGAACATGGAACATGGTAGGTTGGTTCGTATCTATACTATTGGCCTTATTCATAATTACTTATCGGAGGTTTAAAAGTTCGCTAAAATCGATTCGCGAAAATTGTCAAAACTTGTTATTCAGAATAGTCTTTTTACAATAAAACGTTTATTATCTCTCCGATAAAATCTCCGTTTAAACCTCCGATAAGTCATTATGAAACCATATGATGATATATCTTTGAATATAATAACTTCCTATAGGTACATATTATGATACTTATCTATATCTATGATACTTATCTAAATCTATCTTAGAACAGGTGCCCAAGTCTGCTGTTACAATGTTTTGTCATAATGATCAGTCACTATTGGCATAATGGCGAATTTTATCAAGTTTGGTAGCTTACTCTTAATTTTTTATCACAAATGACGTCTATATGACGCCATGGCCACAGGCGCGAGTGCCTGATCATTGTGGCAACATCGTTATAGCAGACTTGGGCCCCCGGTTCGTATTAAAGAGGGGGTGGTATGTGAATTCTTTAGCCATAAAACAGCATGACATATGCATTTAAGGTCATGTGGAGATGATGGATGAGAGACGATTAACGAAAGGCATATACACGGCGGAGATAAGTGGAAATGCTAGGAGAGGACGCCCGAGAAAAATATACTCCGATGTCATCGCCGGGATACTCCAGAAGGGGCAAGTGCGTAGCACTTACAACCGTCGGGAATATGTGACGAGATGTATGAGTGTGGATGAAGCCAAGGAAGTATGTTTGGATCGTAGCAGATGGCGCTCTATAGTCTCTGCTTACCCCCATGGAAAAAAGGCGTGATGTTATGATGATGATGATATGCATTTAAATTACTATAGAAATAATATTTAACACACGTAAATATATGAGAAGTATGACACATAAATCGGGTCAAGGAAAACCACATTTTCACCAATAAAATGATGCATATAATGCAAATGCTCTTTGAGGTTTTTAGCGTTACATTGTTATTACTATAGATAATAAATATTACCTCTATTTCAATACTTTGTTAAGAAGAAATCATGTTTGGTGTCTATGCTTCTTTACTTTTTATAAAACATACTTAGTCGTTATTTTTGTATGTAGTCCCTATTTGAGCTTGAGTATCTTCAAAAGTACGCAACGGATTTAAATGCGTTTTTTTAATAGCATAGTTGACCCAAGAGAATTTTTAATTTTAGAGATATTTCGAGTGATGTAGCCGCACTATCTGTTAAATCTTTGTCTCTTGATAAGAAATTTAATAAAAATCTAATATAAATAAAAGTTTTCATTATAATCCGGAGACGGATGGAAAACATTAAATGTCACTACCCTGTCTTACCCCGAGGGATCTTCTTCTAAATTAGTAATTATAGTGACTAAAATAAAAGCACAAATTTCTTTGTCCAGACATTTCATAGTTGAAGCCGGTCTTAAAAGAATTTTGATTGAAAATTGTACAATATTATTAGTAAACATTGTTCTTTTATTATTTCAATTAGAAAGAAGAAGAAAGAAAGTAAATAAATTTAATTTTTTTTATGATATAAACTCAATCGAGTAACGATTGTGGTGGTAAATTTGAATGCTACAAGCACGACCGCAATAAGCTCAGTTGGAAAGAGCTTCGGAACGGTTTTCCAAGGTCGTGAGTTCAAGTCCCGCTTGCGGCAACCACTTTTTCCACCATAATTTAGTTTATTAAGTAAATCATAGCATGTCAATTGCAAAATCAATAAATTACTTTAGTAAATAAATTTATTCATAACAGAACACAGTTAAAAAGAGTACAGAAAACAAGGGAAATAATTAGTAAGTTAACATAAAACATATCTATACTTACTTCTGCTAATGCTAATATTATAAAGCGGAAGAGTTTGTTTGTTTGTTTGAACGCGCTAATCTCAGGAACCACTGGGCCAATTTGAAAAATTCTTTCAGTGTTGGATAGTCTATTTAGCGAGGAAGGCTATAGGCAATATAATAATAAAATAATAAATAAATAAATATTCACGGACATTTCACACCACGTCCTCTGGTCCCAAGCTAAGCTTATATGCTTGTGTTATGGGTACCAGAATACGGATATTGTTCACGCCAAAGTGATGAGTGGGGGCCCTTCAAGTGCTTTGACGATGTTTGTTTTTTAATATAAGAATATAAGTGTTTTAGTTTTAAGATCCTGCATGCAGTCAGTGCGCCTTGAGACGCGGTTTTGTACGGACGACAATTTAATATTGTAAACCACATTACAGTTCATTAAATACAGTGCAAAAACTTCGTAAATTGTCTCAATTCAGTCTTATCCCATCAACGTGAAGACCGGCGCATTCATCTGGTGACCCCGACGTGATCACCTACGTCATCAATCATTTGGTGACCCTCAAAGTGATCACCTACGAGTATGTCACCCATCATATGGTGACTCCTACACGATCATTTATGTCACCCATCACATGGTGACCTCTACACTATAATCTATGTCACCCATCACATGGTGACCTGCAACACGACCATCCATGTCATCGCTACCTGGTGACCTCCACGCTCTACGTGCTCAGCTTCGACTTGGCGCCAATCCGCTGAACTGTTGACACGCAATTCGTCTTATATACGTAGCCAGCCCTCAGGAACTCGCCAGCCTCCAGCTGCAGCAACTATTGCCGAGGGAGAGTATCCTTTACAAAAAATATCCTATCTACTTCGATTCGTGTAAGTATTGTTGATATCATTTTTGTTTTTTACTTAATAACATACCATTTTCTGTTTTAATGTTAACGTTAATTGTTACAAATAGTTATTTGGTATTTTGCAGACATACAAATCACAAATATTTGTGACGTTTTATTTAATTAACGTCGTTTATTTACCTATTTCATCTAAACCACATTTCAAAATTATTCAAAATCTATTCTACAATACATTTGAGTAGATTACAATCGTACTCTCTTAAGAGCTCACACATGTTAAAAATCATTTCTTTCAGCTAAACTTGTACTAAGTTATCATAATAATAACTAATACCCTTTTAAAAACTGCATTCCAGTTCACATCGTGGTACTTCAGTTCCCGCTAAAGTGCCGTCACGGTGTTATCGCGGTCCTTGCAACAAGCAGTGACGCAAGCGCTGCTCTTAAGCTTTCGTCAATTGACAAGGGTCCTGTACTTCGGATATCAAGTTTTTTATCGCTTCGCTCAACGACAGACTACGTAACGTATTGTTTTCACTGTTTATTATTTACTTTGGTTAAAAGTTATAATAATCACTTCTTTTAATTATTCAATTTTTTAAGTCTCTATTATTATTCTTTGCACCGACAAAATGAGTGAGCTAAAGGACCTTATTAAACAAAGGGGACATATAAAAACGCGATTAACACTGTTTGAAAAATATTTGCGGCCTTTGTTAAACACTGAGGAAACAAGTGCAACTAAATTAAACGAACTTCGCTTGCGCTTAACAAAGCTACGCGATGTTTCAAGCAACTACGACGACATTCAGTCGAAAATTGAAATGTTAGACGATGATACCGATAATCAAACACTAGAACGCGAAACTACTGAAAACCAATTCTTTTACTTATTGTCTGAAACGCAGTCACTTATTGACACGTTTGAAAAGTCTAATAAATTAGAAGCTTCATCAAGTTCCAGCCACCATAATATTCATTTGCAATTGCCGCCCATTAAGATACCTATCTTTAACGGTGCGGCCAATGAATGGCTATCTTTTAGAGATACATATTCATCCTTAATACACAATAACAAATCTATTCCAGAGATAAACAAATTTCATTACCTTAAGACATATTTAGCAGGGCCAGCTAGTGCCATTATCAACTCAATTATCGTATCGTCAACTAATTATTCTATTGCATGGAATTTACTTTGCGAACGATACGATAATAAACGCATTTTAATAAATGAACATATTAAGTGCTTGTTTTCGATAGAGCCACTAAACAAAGAAACACATCGCGGTATACGTAGTTTAATAGACACATTAAGCAAAAATTTAAGCGCATTACAATCCCTTGGGGAACCTACTAACAAGTGGGACACTTTAATCATTTATATGGCATCAACTAAATTAGACAGTTTCACATTCAGAAACTGGGAAGAATATAGGAGCAACATGGCATCACCTACTATAGATGACTTTTATTCATTTCTACGTAAGCGTTCTACAATTTTGGAAACTATGGAAGTTAGTAAGGTCGATAGGTACCACAAACGTCACAACTCACCTAACTCGAAAGCGTTCCATAGTTCATCCATAAAGTCATCTTCATATGATATGTATCAATGTCCTGTTTGCCAGGAAAATCATAAAATATATCAGTGTCCTACTTTCAAGTCATTATCGATTAAAGATAGAATTTCTAAGGTAATTTTATTGAACCTATGTAAAAATTGTCTTCGTAAGGACCACCAGTCCTACGAATGTAAGCTAGGCAGTTGCAGAATTTGTAATAGAAAACACAATACTTTACTACACATACAAAATTCTGCACAAATGTCCAACAATCGGGAACCAGCCAACAGAAAAGCCACTAACAACATTCATAGTCCTATAACTAAATCTGAGGAACCGAGTACCTCTACTTCTGTTTCCATGGCTGCTAGTTCTCCCAACAAGGCTCTACTTTCTACTGCCTTAGTCAAAGTAATAAGTAATGGGCAAACATTTATTCTAAGAGCATTACTTGATTGCGGTAGTCAATCTACATTTATCACAGCTCAAGCTCAAAGGCAAACATGTTCACCAAAATATAATCACGACTATCACTGCGTTTCGGGTATAGGCAGTACTATTTTAAATGTTACCGAACATTGTTATCTTAATCTTATGTCTTTGAACAGTTCATATAGTATTCGTGTTAAATGTTTTGTGCTGCCATCTATTACAGACAAGCTGCCACACGTTGCAGTAGACACACGCGATTTTAATATTCCTCCTAATGTTCATCTTGCCGATCCTAACTTTTACAAACCCGACCAAATTGATATTTTATTAGGTGCTGACGTATTTTGGGATATTGTGGGACCAGGAAAAATTAATATAGGACCACAAAAACCGATTTTACAAGAAACACAGTTAGGATGGATAGTGGCTGGCCCCACAGCGATTTATAATAAACAAAACGATTTAAAATCTCATTGCCATTTATCTCTAGATATAAGCCAGCAACTTCGTAAATTTTGGGAACTCGAGGAAATTAATTTTGACACCACAAATACTAGTGATAATTATTGTGAAACTTTATTTACTAACACCATGAGCCGAGACATTAATGGTAGATTTTGTGTACAAATTCCATTTAAAGAGTCCACTCAAAGCTTAGGTGAATCATACAATATAGCCGAAAGAAGGTTATTACAGCTAGAAAGAAAATTAAAGAGCAAACCCGAGCTTAAATTAAACTATCGCGAATTCATTCATGAGTATGAACGCTTAGGCCATATGACGGAAATTTCCCGACCTGTATTCGGTTGTTATTTGCCTCACCACGCCGTCATACGCGAGTCTAGTGAAACTACAAAACTTCGGGTCGTCTTTGATGCGTCGTCAAAGACTTCTAGTGGATTATCACTTAATGATATACAATACGTCGGACCTGTCGTGCAGGACGATTTATTTTCAATTCTTCTAAGATATAGACAACATAGATTTGTTGTTTCAGCGGACGTAGAAAAAATGTATCGCCAAATACTAGTTGATCCTAAACAACGACATTTACAATTAATTTTATGGCGAGACGAGCCCTCGCATCCAATTAAAATATATCAATTAAATACTATTACATATGGAACGGCTAGTGCGCCTTATCTTAGTACTAGGTGTTTATTACAACTATCAAAAGAATGTAATGACAAAAAACTAGCTCAAATCATTAAAAAAGATCTGTACATATACGATTTTCTTTCAGGAGCGGAAAATTATGACGATCTAAAGAAAATAATCGACTCTGTTACTAATAAATCTTTAAGCATCTTAATCAAACAACAGCAAGGTGAATGTTTTAGCAATGAATTAAAAATCTTAAAAAATAATGAAACATTACTATCTAAGTCGCGTATTTTATCTCTAAGTCCTTATATCAATCAAAGCGGTATTATTTTTGTCGGTGCAAATAATGAAATTGCTAGCTTTTTACAAAACAGTGAAGCCATTACAAGTTTTTCTGCCGAAGAGGGCATAATCTTTAAATTTTCACCTGCTTATTCACCTCATTTCGGAGGCCTATGGGAAGTAGGTATCAAATCTGCTAAATACCACATAACTCGTATTTTACGCGATAAACATTTTACATTTGAGGAATTATCAACATTATTTTCGCAAAATTGAAGCTCTCCTGAATTCCAGACCTCTAACTCCTCTCTCATCTGATCCCAATGACCTCGATCCTTTAACTCCTGCTCACTTTCTCATCGGCAAGCCTCTTACTTCATTGCCTTCAGAAAACCTGAAGGATGTCAACTCTAACCGACTGGATCGATACCATCTAATTGAAATATTGCGACAACATTTTTGGGATCGATGGCAACAAGAATACCTCTGCGAATTACAGCAAATATCAAAATGGAAAATTCAACAAAAGGGATTCCAGAAAGGAGATTTAGTCATCATAAAAGAGGCCAACACACCACCATTAAAATGGCGATTGGGCCGAATACACCATCTTTTTCCCGGACCTGACGGAATCGCCAGAGTTGCGGAAGTCTTCACTTCTAAGGGGGTCATACGCAGAGCAGTACATAACCTCTGCCCTTTGGAAGATGACCACATCTCAAAACCCTAAGAATTTTGAGGGCGGGGAGGATGTTCACGCCAAAGTGATGAGTGGGGGCCCTTCAAGTGCTTTGACGATGTTTGTTTTTTAATATAAGAATATAAGTGTTTTAGTTTTAAGATCCTGCATGCAGTCAGTGCGCCTTGAGACGCGGTTTTGTACGGACGACAATTTAATATTGTAAACCACATTACAGTTCATTAAATACAGTGCAAAAACTTCGTAAATTGTCTCAATTCAGTCTTATCCCATCAACGTGAAGACCGGCGCATTCAGATATAATACATAAACTACTTTTCTTTTGTAAATACATACTTATAATACATAGAAAACACCCAGACGCAGTACAAACATTTGTATGACATTTATGGATATCACACAAATGATTGTCCCTAGCGGGAATCGAACCCGCGACCTCGTGACCGGCAGTCCATTAAATAAACCACTCCATCACGAAGCCCGTCATATATGTAATATAATATCACACTGCGACCAATAGGAGCGAAGCATTAGTGAAGTTGCAAAAACGGGGAAAATTTCCTGAATTCCATGTCTGAGAAGTCGCTGGCAATAGTTATTTGGTTATACAGTAGGTATAAAAGATTGAAAAACTTTTTACTCCTTTGTCCACGCAATTTTCATAAAAGGAGATACGATGTTTTTACATAGCGTATATATAGACATTAGTTATACTCTGCAGTTTTACTTGCGTCCTTACTGAAACCATCTACCGTTTATGATTAACAAGTTTATGACAAACAACTTTGTACACGGTTAAACCTTTTTTTTTAAAGGCCTACATCAATATTATCGTATATCATCGCCGACATGTACATATTAACACAGCCAGTAGGCACAGAAAATGAAGAATTAGGGATATTTTTTTTGTTTACTCAAAATCTACTAAATATATTTTAATTCTGATTTACGTGTTTCTATATATAATAGTTACTTATGTTTTTAAAGTTATTTCATTAGTTAATACGCGATAATAGACCGACAAATGAAAAAAATAAAAAATGAGAGAGGTTGTTTCGCTAAGATTTTCTATCGAGAAAACTTTTTTCAATCGCGTTTCTGAGTTTATGCGATCCTAGATCATATATTGTAAACACATATACTTAAAAATTAGAGCTTTAGCCATTCAATCTAAAGAAACAATGAAAACTTCGTACGTAGAAAAATGCACGAAGCTATTTTGGTATCGTCTTAAACTCAATTATTAAGTTAAGTTTAGTTGTGTACGTACAATTGGAACCAAGAACCTAGAGTCGTGTTACATATCGGTTAGCAACTGAGCGATAGAGCATTCTCAATGTCATACTAAAGTAATTTTAAAATTACATGCATTCTTTGTTACAAACATAATTTATAATCAGTACGTGATAAGGTTTTCTTCATGGTTAGTTGTTTTGACAAAAAACGGGTAAGTACGAATTAAATTCGAGTACGAAGGATTCCGTATTATCTTTACTTATCATCAGCATCCTCATTACATCACGCGTTTTTCCCATGTAGTAGGCAGAGACTATAGAGCGCCATCTGATACGATCCAAACACACTTCCTTGGCTTCATCCATATTCATACATCTGGTCATACATGCCCGACAATTGTAAATGCTACGCACTTGACTTTTGGAGTTTGTTTTTACTTATTATAAGACAAAGTCAGTGGCGGATTTGCTGTCTCGGCCACCCTAGGCCCGAAGCCTTTCTCAGCATGAACTATTTACACTATATAGTGAAATAACTTCATTGCCAAGTTTTATCTAATTAGATTTAGAAATTTAGGAGATTAATTCAGCTTATTTCGCAAAAATAGGGTACATAAGTTGTTACAACTAGTTATTTGCTCTAACATACTCTGCCAACTTGGCATACTTGGTTATGATAACCTTGGTTACAAACAAATAAGCAAGCAAACAGGCTGATAGGTGAAACTAGTAAAAGCGTGTTTAAAACATAAGAGTATATTTTCTAACATTTGCGCGACTCATTTGTTTAAATAAAACTACTTTTTACGGATTTAGACGCGTATATTTGTTTTAAATTTTAGCCCGACGTTTCGGAGACTTTGCAGTCACCATGGTCACTTGATACTACAAACGGCGTATTAATATAGCGTGAAAGAGACAGATGTATATAGAAAATAAGATGAGGCCAGAAAGAGAGATATATATTAATACCTATACCGAGATGTACTTATGTCGTCACCGACAGATATATAATATGTGTCTTACTCGCCTCATCTTTTTTCTATGTATATTCTGTCTCTCTCTCGCTATATTAATTATATATTAATATGCTGTTTGTGACGCGCTTAAATTAATTGTCGCGGGCAACAGCGAGTTATTTAAATAAAATGAAACAAGGAAATGTCAAAGAATACAACACATACGTCATACAATAACACATACATTATCAAAAACCTAAAAGTTTTGCCAAAATTTAAAAATAAAATATGTTGATTGATTTTCAAGAATATTTAAAAAGCAATGAATTTATTATTTCCATTATGTTTGTGGACAATTGTCGTCATTCTGTTTCATAGATATTTTGGACATCATTTCGTCACACAGGTTGTTAACCTAGGCCTTCACCTTAACAAGGCTACTAGGTATACTTAAGTCTAAAATAGATTTTTAAATTAAGTAATTAAATACTTAATTTAACGGTGGGTAATTTTAAACAATTGTAAATTAAATTAATTAATTGTCTATCGGCAGAAGAATCAAGTTAAGATTGTTCATGTGGTGACGAATTAAGAATACAAGTGTCGCCACCCCATTTCCTTGCCAGGGTACTGTAAAAGCCAGCTAAAGAATTTTGTACACTATTTGTATACCGTCATAGTACCTTAACTCTTTCTCTCTCTCCAGCCTACTGCTGGGCACGGTCCTCCTCTACTTTGGGAGAGATTACGGTCTACTGTGTCGCCTTGACCAGGTATGTTGGAATAGGGTATATTTTGGTGTTTACGTCTCTCACAGAAGAATATTTTCGTTACAAAATAGTCACTATTGAATGCAAATACTCTGTTCACAACCATTAGGTAGGTGAGATATGATATGTAGCTGATATTTTTGAAGTATTTATGAGCCTCATATTTAAGAGCGTGTGGCATTATCATTGGATTTACCCGCGTGAAGTTATGTTATTGGTTTCTTACGTAAACATTCACCCTGCTCTAAATTTAGAATATCCTTATTCTATAAATAGACTTTTTAGGGTTCCGTACCCAAAGGGTAAAAACGGGACCCTATTACTGAGACTTCGCTGTCCGTCCGTCCGTCCGTCCGTCTGTCACCAGGCTGTATCTCAAGAACGGTGATAGCTAGACAGTTGACATTTTCACAGATGATGTATTTCTATTGCCGCTATAACAACAAATACTAAAAATAAAATAAAATAAATATTTAAGGGGGGCTCCAATACAACAAACATGATTTTTTTACCGTTTCTTGCTCGATACTAATAACGTTGCCTTATGTTGCATAGATAATGGTACGGAACCCTTCGTGCGCGAGTCCGACTCGCACTTGATCAATTTTTTTAGATATACGTAGAAATTTACTTACGTATATAATTTGTGGGATTTTTAACCTAATTTTCTTGAAATCAAAATGCGATAAGGTTAAAACTATAAGTTCTTCTAACGAAGCGATCTTTTGGAAGATTTAAATAGCTGTGCCAAATTGTCAGCCTCTAGCCAATAACTTCTGGGCACGGGACAACTCCACTTTGGGAAGGATTACGGTCTACCGTGCTGCGCTGACCAGGGGCTCAAGTCTGCTATTCAATATTCAATGGTGTCACAATGAAAGTTCAATCGAATGATATCATTTGTGACAAAAATTTACAGACTAATGCAGTAACTGATTGCTTAGTAGCGAATTTTATCAACTTTGGTAGTCTACTGTTATTTTTTTGTGGTTATAATGGTGTCATTGAACTATCATTGTGACATAATTCATTAGCAGACTTGGCCCCCTGGCATGTTGATGGGTTGATTTTTTGAGTTCTGGAGCTCTGAGTCTTTCAATGAGCACGTTATCTGCGTACTATATCTCTTTGTTTTTTACAGCACCCTGGGAAGGAACAGGGATGGTAATACTTGTATTCTTGATCCATCATCACACGGTTATGACAATAACTTTGGGTTACCTATAAATAACATAATCTTGTCTAATCTATACTGTACGCGTGCTCTGGAACCTCAGGGCCGATTAGAAAAATTCTTTCATTGTTAGATTTATCGAGGAAGGCTTTAAGCTATATAAGATCACGCTGCGACCAACAGGAGCGAAGCATCAGTAAAAAGTGTTACAAAAACGAAGAAATTTTTTCTAAATTTGACGCATATGAAATTGCGGGCGGCAGCCAGTTTATTACATTTACAAAGCTAGATATGTTATAACTTATTCTAATCTAATTCCAGTCTATTTAAGTACTTAAAGTACAAACATTCGGGTATGCCTTCATATTTACATTATTTTAATGATGTAAGTAAACGCACGATATTGACATCAGCAATTTGATTGATGTATTTTCTATTTGTATGTATGTTGCTAATATTATCTCTATTAAAACGTAGATACATAACGAAATAGCGTTATTTTTATTTATCGCAACCGATCTGATTTATCTGTGGTATTGCCATACTGTGTGATGCGGGGCTATTATAAGACAAAATATGATGTATGACTGGGATAAGCCCTTTTGTTTATTATTGCGATGATCTCTATCTGATAGAGTTATGTTAGTACATATTTTTTAATATTACAAACAGTAGTTAGCTTGTTTGTTGATCAAATATTCTTCATGGAGTGCAAAACTTCAAAATAAACGTGACTAAATAAGATAAAGAATAGTTTTGATTTAACTTTAGTAAGAAATAAACAATTTATACCATATTCTTGTTCATTGACATTTCACACAAATTTACACAGCCCCTAGTCCCAAACTTGGCTTACATGCTTGTCACCGTCCAAAATCGCCTCAGGGATACTAAAAGACGATAGGGTTCGCACACAATAAGTCTTAGAGTTGTCCTCGTGCCTTTTCCAGCGCCTACTCCTGTTATTTTATCGTTCTAAAACTGAAAAAACTGAAAACCAAAACTGAAAAAGAAAATTTATTTTTTCTTTGTCTTTACTTATTAAACAATATCGTTATTTTCGCATCTATGTATATACGTGAGCTTGTATCTTTAAAACTGCGCAACGGATTTTGTTGTGTTTTTTTTTATAGATAGAAGTGTCCAAGTGTCGATTATTTGTATATTTTTTTAAGGTAATAATTGGGTTTTTAAGTGTGTGAAACCGCGGGCAGTAGCTAGTAATCAATAAAAGAATGTTGCAAAACAAAATTAAACAGACAAATTGACGGGCTTCGTGGTGGAGTGGTTTATGTAATGGAGATCACGAGGTCGCGGGTTCGATTCCCGCTTGGGACAATCATTTGTGTGATATCCATAAATGTCACACAAATGTTTGTACTGCGTCTGGGTGTTTTCTATGTATTTACAAAAGAAAAGTAGTTTATGTATTATATCCGTATTCTGGTACCCATAACACAAGCATAAAAGCTTAGCTTGGGACCAGAGGACGTTGTGTGAAATGTCCATGAATATTTATTATTATTATTATAAATAACTTTTAAAGTATAACAAAGAATCAATTTTGATTTGCAAATTAATTCAATAAGAGTAAAAAATTCAAGGTGAAGACAAACATACCTAAATATGCAATACCATATTGAAAAAGACACACTGACACGGGTTTTCAGCAACGTGACCCTCTCTATAGTACCAATTCTACTTCCACAACTAAACTTAACTAAAACATGTATTATATTTTTTAATGGCGTCAATAACACAATTCGGTGATTATTGATAAACATTTCATCTATACTAACAATTTCAGAAAGTGATGGTGAGATCCTAATAAGTAAGTAACTATTAAAAAAAAAAGTTGAATTGACTTTATGTGCCTTTGAAATTCGAGGGTTTGCCTTGATTTCTAAGGAGATAACCATCAGATCCTGATCTGGAGTTAAAGGGACCACACGGGAACCACCAGCTTTCAAATAAACAAAGAATCATTAAGGGCCTACATCAATATTATCGTATATCATCGCCGACACGTAC
Source organism: Orgyia antiqua (assembly GCA_916999025.1). Taxonomy (NCBI): domain Eukaryota; kingdom Metazoa; phylum Arthropoda; class Insecta; order Lepidoptera; family Erebidae; genus Orgyia; species Orgyia antiqua. The sequence continues at coordinate 22,622,367 of OU779869.1, forward strand.
ATATTAACACAGCCAGTAGGCACAGAAAATGAAGAATTAGGGATACTTTTCCTATTTACTCAAAATCTACTAAATATATTTTAATTCTGATTTACGTGTTTCTATATATAATAGTTACTTATGTTTTTAAAGTTATTTCATTAGTTAATACGCGATAATAGACCGAAAAATGAAAAAAATAAAAAATTAGAGAGGTTGTTTCGCTAAGATTTTCTATCGAGAAAACTTTTTTCAATCGTGTTTCTGAGTTTATGCGATCCTAGATCATATATTGAAAAAACATATACTTAAAAATTAGAGCTCTAGCCATTCAATCTAAAGAAACAATGAAAACTTCGTACGTAGAAAAATGCACGAAGCTATTTTGGTATCGTCTTAAAACCGCTTCGCCCAGTTAAAAGTTATTAGGTAACAAACATAAAAAAAAATTAAAAAACATACATACAGACGATATGAAAACTTCCTTCCTTTTTAAAACTGATTAAATATAATTTCACTAATAGGAAGAAGCAGTCTAAACGAGAGGCTGATAGATGGATGGACACTATAAATTTGGTTAAGTTTAGTTTAGTTTTTGATGCAACAGATTTGTTGCCTTTAATGTTATGATTATTTCATCATGTTGTTTTTGTGAATGAAAAAGTGATCGAAATATATTTTCGATTGAAACTAAATTTGAAATTCTTAAGTTTACATTGTAAGATTTGTATGGTTAAGTAGTTGTAATAAAACATGGACCTGTCAATCAATCTGTCATAGCAAGGATACTGACTGAAAATAACACATCTATATTAATCTATACTTACTAATGATATAAGGCTGAAGAGTTTGTTTATTTGAACGCGCTAATCTCAGAAACCGCTGGTCCGATTTGGAAAATTCTATCAGTGTTGGATAGTACAGTTTAGGCTATTGCATTATTTCTATCGCGACTGTGAGCGTGGAGACCGAATCCAGAAATTCCGTAACGAAAATAATGTAATAAAAAAACCTTACATTATCGGGGCTAATGCGCATGCGTGGATTACGCATGCGCAGTAACGCCGTTTTATGACTCATGTCAGTTTCAGCAGATTGACATTTGATTGACAATCGCTATTTTATCATAATTAAAATAAACAATGGACAGATGTAAGCATCAGTAAATAAGGATTAATATCTTATTTTAGTTTATGGTATTTAGATTCTTGCATAAATAAAATAAATAAATAATTATAATTGCTTAAGTTGATGAAAAATGCTATGCAATAGCTTTACTGCGGCAGTCCCCAAGTGCTTAAGGGCCTACATCAATATTATCGTCGACATGTACATATTAACACAGCTAGTAGGTATAGAAAATGAAGAATTAGGGATATTTTTTTTGTTTACTCAAAATCTACTAAATATATTTTAATTCTGATTTACGTGTTTCTATATATAATAGTTACTTATGTTTTTAAAGTTGTTTCATTAGTTAATACGCGATAATAGACCGACAAATGAAAAAAATAAAAAATGAGAGAGGTTGTTTCGCTAAGATTTTCTATCGAGAAAACTTTTTTCAATCGCGTTTCTGAGTTTATGCGATCCTAGATCATATATTTAAAAAACATATACTTAAAAATTAGAGCTCTAGCCATTCAATCTAAAGAAACAATGAAAACTTCGTACGTAGAAAAATGCACGAAGCTATTTTGGTATACTCTTAACGTCTTTTTTTTTAATTCCACTTGTACGAAGTCGCGGGCAACAGCTAGTCCTTCTATAAGAGATATTGTTTGTAATATTATATAATCCATAGAAAACACTCAGACGCAGTACAACTATTTATCTTATATATAAAATTCACGTGTCACAGTGTTAGTTACCGTACTCCTCCGAAACGGCTTGACCGATTTTTATGAAATTTTACATGGATATTCAGTAGGTCTGAGAATCGGCCAACATCTATTTTTCAAACCTTTTTATTTTTTAATCTGGCAAAACTACGTTTGCCGGGTCAGCTAGTATGATATAAATATCACACAAATGATTGTACTGAGCGGAAATTGAACCCGCTACCCCGTGATATGAATCGCTGGACCACGAGGCGACGTCGAATATTGTACAACATCTCTCTCTCTCTCTCTAACACCCCACTGTTGGGCACGGACCTCCTCTACTTTGGGAGGGTTTGTTGTCAGAATGTGGTCTTTTGTACGTGTACCGCAATGACCAGGGATGATGGCATAGGGTTTAGTTTAGAGTTATCCGTCTCAGAGGACGTTATCTGTGTACAATATCACTTGGCTTTTTCAGTACACGGGGAGGAAAAGGGGTGGTGACATTTCCAGTCTTAACCCGTCACCACCAGAGGCGTATTTTGAAAACTAGCGCCTAGAGCCATTTGATTTATCGCCCAGGGCCAATTTAATTAGAAGGCTTTCGCCACCTTTCTCAGGCTGGCCGCCCTGGGCCATGGCCCCTATGGCCTTATGGTAAATACGCCTCTAGTCACCACACGGATCAGTTATACACATCACATATCGTACTAAATATCTATACTCCACATATATATTGCTCGAAACTTTGCATTGTTTTGTTTTTTGTCCTACTATTCAACCCTAATTGATCGCCTTAAAATCAATCAAGTACTTAGTTTTAATGAATCTTTAATGATTAAGTCTATTAATAGCAGAAATAATGATTAAACAAATGTATTTGTTAATCGAATTTTGATATCTTTGAGTAGTATTCTATTAAATTAGGTACATTTTTGTTTACCACTATACCCTAACTAGCTAAATTCTGCGGCCGTATATAATGCAATTGTTTATTTAATTTATCACAAAATATTCTAACGTCTAGTAGTCCAGTCAAATTACGGCTGAGAATGGGAAAAATAATCACTAAAATACCTAGTTTGGGAATTATGAAGGATCGATCGGGGGGTGTATTCTGAGCTTATATTCCAATTTGAGGGAATCTAGGGAGGTCAGCTCAAGGTCATTTCGATGAAAACGCGTTTAATTCGATATCTCGAGAACGGTTAATGTTAGGCAAAAAATTGTAGAGACCTTTTCTCTTTTAAATTAAATTTACTAACTTTTTTATCCGAAACTTTTTTTTATCATCAATATTTTACAATTTATTGCTTCTGATAGGCAAAAATTTGACTTTAATTCCTCCCTTTTTTTTAGTTTTCGCCATTTTCTCCCCAACCGTTCAATTTTATTAAATTTTACCCGAATATGAAAGTGTTGCTCTTTTAATTATGAACAACTTTATATATAAACTTTTTTCTGTAATGCCAATACCTTCGGAGTTATATATTACTTTACCGAGCGAAATCCATGCCACTGTCGCAATATCATCGACATCAGTGGGTATTTAGTATTTGAAAGAAATATTAAAGTATTCCATGATCATTTATTAGCCAACTTACCTGTATCCAAAGGTGAATCGATTAAACTATTAAAAAATTGAACTTCATTTAAATATTAAATATTGTAATAATTGAAATATCATTTAAATATTGTAATTTTTCAATTTGGGTATTTTTTATTCCATTCAATGGGATAATAATGTGAATAAGGATTAGAAAAAGAAGTAAACGAATAATTGAAACTGTTTCACACATTTATTGATAAAAAAATAGGTCATAAAATGGGTAAAATTAAGTACGCGAGGTCGATGGAAGTGAATCGTCAATATTAAAGGCCCTGACGGTATCGGGGCATACGTCGTCCTCGTCCATTGCGTCAAAAATATCATCGTTGACATCACATCGGCGATATTAGAACAATAGTTCTCTTGGCAATTAGTGCAAATTACGGAGCAAAACAGGCCGGCCTTTCTACATCCGCACGCTTTGCCGCAGTTAGTTTTGGATTTGCACGCAATCGATCTAAACAAATCTTCCGGAGCTGGTTTCAGTGACATCAGTATCGGCTCCAATCCACGGGGGGTGCGACGCCAGCCCCACTCCTCGGGTCCCAGATAATTTTCGAGCCAGTATTGTATTTGGTAGTAACACCTCAATGAGTGAAAAAATGCGGCATCGGAGGTAGGAGGAAGGGATTGCAATTTAACCCTCCCACTGCTTGCCAATTTTCCTTGCCTTTCGGAAGCAATAAATTGAAAAATATTGATGATAAAAAAAAAGTTTCGGATAAAAAAGTTAGTAAATTTAATTTAGAAGAGAAAAGGTCTCTACAATTTTTTGCCTAACACTAACCGTTCTCGAGATATCGAATTAAACGCATTTTCATCGAAATGACCTTGAGCTGACCTCCCTAGATTCCCTCAAATTGGAATATAAGCTCAGAATACACCCCCCGATCGATCCTTCATAATTCCCAAACTAGGTATTTTAGTGATTATTTCTTTCGGTAATTTGACTGGACTATAGTTCAAACGATAGTTTTGTTAAAGTTTCGTTATTATTGCGTTTATTATTTCGTTATTATTTCGTTATTATTTATATCTTCGTACTCGTCTTCGGCGTACTTCTTTACTTAAATATAAAAGTGAAAGTGAGTTTGTTTGTTTTTTTTTTTCACGCAAAATCTAAAGAATGGAATGGCACGAAAATTGGTATAGAGATAATTTATAGTCCTGGAATTGAAATAGGCTATATATTATTTCGCTAAAAACTCTGTACCTACGGAGATAATAAACTCAAACATTTGTGAAATACAGTATAAAATAATTGTATCACGCCATCTTAATTATTTTGCAACTAATTTGCTTTCAGCAACTCATAGAATCCGTCGACTAATTAGTTTTTTTTTAAATTTGGCCAAGAAGTTATCCCAAAGTTACACATGCGATTTACGCGGTTGCTCAGAATAGAAACCTTGTGTGATACTTAGATCCAATATATTTTTTTTATTGAAAACCTTTTCTACTTAAAGAGGTTGGCATGTTAAGTATTTTATTTAAAACTAGCTGCCCCGGCAAACGTTGTTTTGCCATACAATTCTGTATAAAATAAAATTTCATCAAAATCGGTCCAGCCAATTTGTAGCCTATGTGTTATTCTGATGTATAAGCTATATTGTGGTAAAGTTTCATTCAAATCCATTCAGTAGTTTTTACGTGAAAGAGTAACAAACATCCATACATACAAACTTTCGCCTTTATAATATTAGTAGGACTACGTCGATTTCTTTTTGTCATATTGAATTAATAATTTCTTACAATATTAATCACAATTGAATTTAGTATTTATTTTGGTTTACTGTAGGTATTTTGATATCAATCGTAGTTGTCGTCATTTTGGTATCGTATTTTGCTTTGATTTTAGTTGGGAGGATACGCAGTATTTTGTATCGATTGTTGATCGATGTAAATTTTGCTATCGATTTCAGTATCGATTTTAGTCTCTATTAATGTTAGTTCCCAATTCAGTTTTTATTTTAGGTTTGATTTCAAATTCGATTCGAGTTGTCCATAATATAACGTTCCCAAGCTTCTGAATGATTCATTAAACATTACCGATGACGACAATTGTATGATCTTTTATTCAAAAGTTTTGCCATATGTGTATTTCAATAAATTATGATTTTACTTCTAAATCATCTATATGATTTCGGTCCAATCGTGTTCTGTAAAGAACATTAAGTGTTCGATCGATCGAGTTGGTGCAAACCGATCCATGCTCGATTGCGCTGGTCAAAAACATCGAGCGATATTTAACTCACATTGAGAAATATTGCAGTGGAAAATTTGGTTATCATGTCCTCGTGCCATGGTAGCTCAGTTGGAAGACCAACGGAACGGTATTCCGAAGTCTTGGGTTCAAGTCCCGCTCATGGTGATAATTTTTTCCACTATAATTTGATGTATTAAGAAAAATCATAGCAAGTCAATTGCAAAAATTGATAAATTGCTATTCTATTTGAATGCAGCACTCTATGTTATTACAAATTTTTCAAGTATTACAGCACGCAAAAACCCAATTACGGAATTTCGAGCTTTTTTTAAGCTATTCTCCTCCGCCCTAACAGGCCTTGGTGGTGCATTGAGCCTTACCGCGACCCGGACGGGTTTTCGAGTGTTTAAGTACTTGAGAAATTCATACCTATCTTAATTAAGTTAATACATGAGTAAAGCGATTTTTGTCAGGAACCTACTGCTTTATGATAGGGATGTGATATTATATTACCTCAGTTAAGATTAGCACGCTGAAGAGGCAATGGGTAGGCCACATCGCTTGAAGGAATCATGACCATTGCGGAAGGAAGGTCCTGGAGTGGCGACCACGTGCCGGACGACGCAGCTTTAGGCGGCGCCGACAAGGTGGAGAAACCATATCGTCAAAGTCGCAGGGAGCCATTGGATGGAAATGGCGCAAGACCGCGCGTTATGGTGTACTATTGAGGAAGCCTAAATCCAACAGTGGACCAAGACGGACTGATAGATGGATGGATGGATGACATCAGATTGCATAGATACTTTACTTCGGTCATTAAAAGATCAAAACCTAATGGCAACATCATGACGGTCATGTCAATAAAATACTAATTTAATTAAGGCCAACAATAAAACGTCCATCAAATTGTTAACAAAATCAATAGCTGTTGATGAATGTGGAATATTCCTTGCATCAGATGCGTTGTATTGCACGAGATTGATTGTGTTTAATAATGGAAAACGTCTATTGTGTACAAAATATAGTGTTGATTTTATTAAATACTAGATGACCCGGCAAACGTTGTTTTGCTATATAATTGTGAGAGGTGGACAGCCCTTATCACTTAGGGGTATGAAAAATAGATAGTAGCCGATTCTCAGACCTACTGAATATGCATAAATAATTTCATAAGAATCGGTCAAGCCGTTTCGGAGGAGTATGGGGACGAACATTGTGACACAAGAATTTTATTCATTAGATTAATGGACTTTTCACACTACGTCATCGTGTCCCAAATCTACAGGTGGCGGACTCGACTAGGGCACGACCAGTATCCGGAGCCGACTTTTGCCAAACTATTGACACGGGCCTTTACAGGTACAAGTACCTCGCTGGTGACCCGTATCCCACGCACCCCTAAATGCGTTAAAGAGGAAACTTCCACACTTGCATCAATGAAAGACCAATCCTTAGAAAGAAAGAAAGAAAGAAAGAAAAAGTTTATTTCTAACTTGCGAACATGGTTACATAATAAAAAGAAAGAAGTTACAAACACCCTGTTATAACGAAATTACAATATTAAAAAAATAAAAACTAGGTAAATAAATTACTTTTGACAATTAGGAATTAAAACACTTGATCAAAAAAAAAAATAAACAAAAAATAATAAAATAAAATGAAAATAGTAGTAATATTTTATGCTAGCAACCCGCCCGCAAGTGAAATAGGATCACTGCTCAGCTTTGTGTTGTGGAATTGCTTCCCAACGCTGATTTTCAGCAGTGTCCGCCAAACAGAACATACAGACTGTAATAAACCGTCACCACACCCCGATGAAGGGGATACTAAAATGCAGAAAAATAATACACGGAGAAAAAAAAAAAATTACAAATAGCATTATACCCATTAAATACCCATTATACAGTAGAGCACAGAACCTTCTTCTTTTTGAAGTCGGTTAGGAGAAAAAAAAAAGTCAAGCAAAAAATAGAAACAAACTACGACAGTGCAGGCAAAGGCAGTTAAAGGCGTATGCCTTTAACTGCCTTTGCCTGCACTGCACTGTGTTTGTACTGCATGTAGCTGGTGTAAATGTTACCTACCATCGCTGTATGCGATGGTAGGTAACATTTACACCAGCTACATTGTTATACTCTGAGCACAAGAACAGACAGAAATAATTTCAGGGTTTATTTGTTTGTGGTATTTAGGATGTTTTCAGTCTGTGCAAGAGTCAAAGTCATAGACAACAGACGCTGAACAAAATGGTTGTTCTGTGTTTACAAACCTTTCAGGCTTGAAAAAAAAAAACAAATATTACAACAATAATGTTATTTAGTATATGCATATGCATTGGGTACATTTCAAAAATGGAGCCGAAATCTCAAACAATATCAACAAGTAAAGACTATAACATCGTACAGAAAAAGTAAATTATGGGAACACGTTAGGTAGTTTATAAATTAAAAGTAGTATATCTTTAGCTATGTCTCTAAAATAATTGGATTTCTAGGTTATTACAATTAATAGGGAGTATCTAAGAGTTCTTTTTGAGTAGACATAATTTTTTTCTTTAAACAACGTTTAAGTGCTTGTTTTGTTTTCAGGTTACGTTCTAAGTTCCTTAATAAGAGGTGGCAGTCTTCTGAGATCAATCTTTATTTCTGCGACTTTTTATCCCTTTTGTTCTCTTGTTCGTATCGAGTTCATTTGAATTCGTTAGAATTCGTTAAAGTTCGTAGAGTTCGTAGATTTCGTAATTAAACAAAGCAAGAGCCCTGCCATTCTCCTGGCCTGGCTCGGCCATTTACCGTATTGAGGGCCTTGTAATTCTGACCCTTTTGTCTTTCAATTTTTACTTAATTGATCTCTTAAGATTCCTTCCCTCTCTTTTATTATTATCAATATCCATATAAATCTTGTGGTGTTAAATATGTCCCACCTTACCACATTATGTAATGTAACAATAACCCTTATTAGTCTAGAATACAAAAACTTTCTAGAACATTAACATAGAAAAATATTGTAAAAATCACAAAGAACAAACTTAAAACTATCATAGTTTCATTAATACTAAGTCAATCTACATGATTTAAACGTTATTGCCTTCTCTAAGCCCTACCCATCACTATGAAACCAAGGGTGAGCATTTATTTAATAATAAGGGACCACATCCTCATAATTCAAAATTTACATAGTACAAATTCTTATTTCTAAATTACTAAGTAAAACCTTATAAAATAACACTTATTACAGCCCTTCCACACAATACCTCTTACCATACATAATATTTTATAATCAACACTCAATCCTTACCAGATTTAACAATCAAACAGGTAAGTTCCCGTGGCGCATAACTGCGTCGCCGACACTACACTATATAATAAAGCTGTTAAGTTTATTTGTTTGTTTAAACGTGCTAATCTTAGGAATCGCTAGTTCGAATTGAAAAATTCTTTCAGTGTTGGATAGTACATTTATCGAGGAAGGCTATAGGCTATATATCATCACACTGCGACTAATAGGAGCGCGGCATCAGTGAAAAATATTCAAAAAACGGGGATATACATATTTCTAAGTTTCACGCCTACAAAGTCGCAGGCAACGGCTTGTCAATAATCCCGTTTTACCTTTTCATATGGTTTCTTTTTGCTCCTGCCCTACCGGGTCATGAACGGTACAATGACCGAGAGAAGACCGTCCCAGGCCGTACCCAAACCAAAGGTGTGCTCCGCCGTGTGCAAGATTGCCCGCTACCACAATTGGGATTGTTCATAATTTTTGACCTGCTGTTTTTATAATTTTTTTATAAAATTTTGACTATTTCAAGCAATTAATTTCAATATTATTGAAATATTCACTATATAGAATTTATAAAGTACTTAAATATTATTTTAAATGTTGTGACGTCATCTTTGTACGCAATCTGTGTATGCCTTTTCCTGCCGGCGTATTATGAGCTTTTTAAAATCATTCAAGTTCCAGGCAGGCCGTAAACTGCATGGCTAAATTAGGTATTATGGCAAAAATAAAACTTTTAGTTGAAAATTTTTAATTAGTACTTTAACTTTTAGTTGTACCTTCTGCTTAAACATATTAATGTATGACTGGTTTAGCGAACTGACTGACTAATAATTTGTTCATAATACGAATTTGCCAGACAGTTCAATTCACGGCGTAAACTGCCTGTAAATAAAAGCTCATAATACGGCCGCTGATAGACTTAAAACAGATTACAATACATCTTTTTACAGCCAAGTTGATATAATAGACCAATTTCAACTCAACCACAGAGTAGTATATCCCTAAGAACGCCTTAATATTTTAAGTCCTTCATTTCTAGGGGAAATAGAGATCATTTGCTTTTTTGGAAAAATAAACGTTAATGTAGCAAATTTTCTGAAATAACTAATGGATCATGATTAGGAACTCTATTCCAAGAAATGGTTTTTGAATTAAGAGTTTAATAAAAATATGAACAATGCCCATTGGGATTGCTCATATTTTTTCTGGAATTAAGAGTTAAAAAAAAATGAACAATGCCAATTGCGGCACGCGGGATACCATAAAAACAATGTGTTCACAACCCAAGTAAAGAAAGTAATGTACATAATAATATGGACACGTTAGTTTAAATTTAAACACATGTGTTTATTTTTTATTTTTTTTTATTTTATTTAAAAGGCTTGGTCGCTTTGCGACTATATCGCCCTATCAGTACAAATCCTTAGAGTACCTTAACTAAGTGAATAATGTGTAGTTACAATAAAATACAAAAAAAAAAACATGTGTTTTGTCATCAATATATTTTAACAACTGTCAAATGATTCGTCAGATTTGTAGGTGGTGTCACTTTAGTTATTCACATTTCTACAATCAGTAATTTATTGTAAAGTACAATTTTAGACTTTGAAACATCAATTGGCCAGTCACCGATGTCTAAGTGGCTAAATTATTGGCAACTATAGGATTACTAGCTTATGCCCGCGGTTTCAGTCGCATTTGAAGTTACTGCCAAGCTATTTGGCTTTTAACGTGATTATATATAGCGTATGTGTTATTCTAAACTTTAAGCTATATATCTGAGAAGTTTCATTAAAATCTATCCAGTAGTGTTTGCGTGAAAGTGCAACAAATACATGCAAACATTCTTACAAACTTTCTCTCTCTCTCTCTCTCTCCAACCCAGTAACGTCCCACTGTTGGGCACGGGTCTCCTCCCCTTTGAGCAGGATTACGGTCTACTATACCGCGTTCACTAGGCATGTTGGCACAGGGTTTATATTATATCCAATTCCCGCTCGGGACAATCATATTTTGTGTGATTTTTCTAATTGTCATACAAATGTTTGTACTGATTCTGGGTGTTTCTATGTATTATAAGTATGTATATACAAAAGAAAAGTAGTATATGTATTCTATCCGTATTCTGGTACCCATAACACAAGCATATAAAGCTTAGCTTGGGAGCAGAGGACGTTGTGTGAAATGTCCATGAATATTCATTTATTTATTATTTATATTTCACAGAGGATGTTATCCGTGTACAATATTCTTTAGCTGGCGTTTACAACACCCTGGGAAGAGGGGTAGTGACACTCTTGTATTCTTAGATTGTCACCACACAGAAAGTAAAATTCTATTCATTAAAATCTACCCAGTAGCATTTGCGTAACAGAACGTAAATATCTTTACATACAAACTTCTACACATTCTTATTAACTTTTACGACTATTAGTAGAGTCGGTAGCGTCATTGTCAGGGCCATTTTCTCTGTCATTAAAGCATGTCTGTCAGACCTATCAACACATTATGAACTATTGCTTTTTGTTAATTCCTAAATTAAATAGGTCATTTTAGACGCATGCTGGCATCGTCTTTTTTTAACACGCTCTTATTAACTCGGTACGTATCTATCAAGTTGTGATATATATATTTTCACCCACTTGCAGTAGTCAAATTGGGATTGTTCATCATTTTTGACCTGCTGTTTTTATATTTTTTTTAGAAAATATAGACTATTTCTAGCAACTAATTTCAATATTACTGAAGTATATAGATTATATAGATTTTTTTAAATACTATATCTGAAAATTTGGTCACATATTATGGACCGATGATTATGCAAAAATTAAAAAAGAATCTGGAGTGTCAAACGCATTTTTTTAGTTTTTAGGGTTCCGTACCCAAAGGGTAAAAACGGGACCCTATTACTGAGACTTCGCTGTCCATCCATCCGTCCGTCCGTCCGTCCGTCCGTCCGTCCGTCCGTCCGTCTGTCACCAGGCTGTATCTCAAGAACGGTGATAGCTAGAGAGTTGAAATTTTCACAGATGATGTATTTCTATTGCCGCTATAACAACAAATACTAAAAATAAAATAAAACAAATATTTAAGGGGGGCTCCCATACAACAAACATGATTTTTTTACCGTTTCTAGCTCGATACTAATAACGTTGCCTTATGTTGCATAGATAATGGTACGGAACCCTTCGTGCGCGAGTCCGACTCGCACTTGACCAATTTTATTGAACTACGCAAATCCTTTATCACGCTTTTATTAGTTCTGTTCGCATCTATCTATGTTTATATTCATTTATGTATCCATGTAACGGAATCTTTAGTATCTAGTAATTTTCACCCTTATCCGTGTGGTGACGGATTAAGAATACTAGTGTCACCACCCCATCTCTTCCTAAGGGTGCTGTAAAAGTCAGCTAAGGGATATTGCACACAGATAACATCTTCTTCTGTGAGAGACGGAAAATTCGAAAATAAACCTTGTGCCAACACGCCTGGTCAGCGCGGCACAGTAGACCATAATCCCTCCCAAAGTGGAGGAGGCCCGTGCCCAACAGTGGGACGTAAATGGGCCGGAGAAGAAGAGAAGAATTTTCACCCACTTACAATATACGGATTGATAATGAAATACACCCAGAAAGTAGATAGCGTTCAGAAGTGGATAATGGTGATTACATCCATCTACAAGTTTGCGTTTTAGTTTTGTAATTATGTAGTCGATGTCAGGAACCGCAGTCAGATTTAAAAAATTGGTCAAGTGCGAGTCGCACTCGCGCACGAAGGGTTCCGTACCGTTATCAATGCAACATAAGGCAACGTTATTAGTATCGAGCAAGAAACGGTAAAAAAATCATGTTTGTTGTATGGGAGCCCCCCTTAAATATTTATTTTATTTTATTTTTAGTATTTGTTGTTATAGCGGCAATAGAAATACATCATCTGTGAAAATTTCAACTGTCTAGCTATCACCGTTCTTGAGATACAGCCCGGTGACAGACGGACGGACGGACGGACGGACAGCGAAGTCTCAGTAATAGGGTCCCGTTTTTACCCTTTGGGTACGGAACCCTAAAAATACTTTTTTTTGATAGTGCATTTAACGAGGAAGCTTTTGGCTATTAATACATCACGCTGCGACCAATAGGATCGAAGCTAAATTGAAATATTTGCTAATACGATTTTTTTTTCTAAATTCCACGCGTACAATTCGGGGGCTACAGCTAACATTTTTCACTACTGCTTCTCTCCTATTAGTCGCAGCGTGATGTTATATAGCAGTCTTCCTCGCTAAATAGACAATCCAAAACTAAAAGAATTTTTCAAATCGGACCAGAGGTTCCCTAGATTAGCGCGTTTAAACAAACAAACTCTTCAGCTTTATATTATTAGTAAGTAAAGATGAATAGTTTACGTAAATACTCAGCAACTATTACAGTTTTCGTTAGAAATCTATAAATATACTTTTGCACGTATCATAGCTAATTATGACATACAATTCATAAGAATTTGCAAAATTTCCTTAATTGGCTGTCTTTAAATATAGTAATGTGGACTGTAAATTTATATCAGAAGTTAATTTCCTGTTAAATATATAATACCCATATAAAATAATTTCTTCGAACTATTTAATCGTTTTTTTAGTTTTAAATAAATTTGCGTACTAGTGTAGCTGTAACCTGTTCCTAATGACGTCAAAGATAAATTGTAGTCTTCTAAAATAAAAAATAAAACTATAATTGCCATTTATAATGAAAATCTACAATATGCATTAGTTATAATGGGATTACGTAATGGTCAGACAAAAGTCTGAATTCGATAACATCTTAAAAATATATATATGTTACCAGCTAACACTCACTTTTATAGGATCGATGATGTCGACCCAGGTTTCGAGCATATCGTCCTGATGATGTACATCGGATATGCTCGAAACCTGGGTCGACATCATCGATCCTATAAAAGTGAGCGTTAGCCGGTAACATAATATACAGGGTGTCCCAGAACTCAACGTCAAGCCGAAACGGGGTGACAGGATAGATCATAACCATCACGAGAAAAATCAGAAAAAAAATCTATCCCATGCAGTTTGAAAATTATGGGCATTTTAAGAAAAACCTAGAAATTTGGTCTAACTGTACCATTTTTCGGTTATTGTGGTTAATTTTTATTATTTTTGGTCATTTAAACTTTGGAACCGTAACCCTAAATAACATCTCGAGAATCACAGTCTAAAATAATGACACAATTACCCCAAGTTTCCTAGAATTTAGACTATTTGTTAAACTATGAATTTAAAATTTTCAAACTTTGTCGACTTTGAAACACCCTCCTTTAAAAAAAATGTACTAGAGTGCCTTGGCAAGTGCCATTAAGAGTTGGCGCATTTAATCAGGATTGTAAAATGGTACAATACTTGTAAGTTTCGTACTAAAAAAAACGAGTAAAAAATAAAAACCTCAAGTAACCCGATTTTTGCTAACCCATTTTACTCAGTTAAAATGTTTTTTATTCGCACAAGCCCTTGGTAGGTTCTTTATTTTACGGCAAAATGATGAGAGAGATGGATAGTGGACATGTTTGCCATGAGCGAGCGAGACAGATAGTGACGCCACGCAGTGAGACGGAGATGCATCGTTTAAACGAGTGCGAATGAAACAGATACAGACGCCATACCAAGCAAATAGCTACGCTGCCAGTCTGACACCAGTTAGTACATTTCGCTCATTCGTCTACTGCGCACCTTTCCGTATTCGCTTGTGTTAATTTAGTACTGACAACTTTGGCTTTTCTTTTTGGACTTGGATTTTTGTGAATTGGACTTGTTGATTACATACCGGCAACTTTGGCTTCTCTCTTTTGGAATTGGACTTTTGTGTTGACATCCTTCTCATCACTATGCCTACGCGCTACACTTCACAAGAATATGCGAACATGCATCTCATTTATGGGGAATGCAGATGCAACGCAAGTGCCGCCGCTAGACTTTATCGTGAAAGATATCCAAATTTAGAGCGCTATCCGGATCACCGCGTGTTTGTTAATGTGCACCATTCACTCACAGAGGACGGCCATTTCCCGAATCAAATACGGGCTGGAGGTAGACCTCGCTTTCCTTACGAAGAAGAAGTGTTGGAAGAGGTCGCAGATGACCCAAGTATTTCCGTTCGTGGAATTGAAGAAAGAACGGGAATACCCAAAAGCACAGCACATCGTATTTTACAAAGAGCTGAAATGCATCCATTTCACGTACAACGAGTTCAAAGTCTTCTCCCTCGAGATTATCCTGAAAGGATTTCATTTTGTAGAACAATGCTACAGAGGCATAATGAAAATCCCCAATTCATCCAAAAAATTCTCTGGTCAGATGAATCTACATTTAAAAAAGATGGCTACATAAACTTACACAATTTTCATGAGTGGCATGTGGAGAATCCACATTTAATGCGAGAAGACCGATCCCAATATCGCTTTAAAGTTAACCTGTGGACAGGAATTTTAAACGGCAAAATAGTTGGGCCTTTTGAGCTGCCTGAGAATTTGAATGGCACGAATTACCTAAATTTTTTACGAGAAAATTTACCAAGTTTGTTAGAGGACGTACCACTAACAGATCGTTGCCACATGTGGTATCAACAAGATGGCTGCCCAGCGCATTACGCAGTGCAAGTAAGAGATTTCCTTGACCAAGAATATCCGGGAAGGTGGATTGGACGTTCAGGCACTATCTCGTGGCCAGCCCGTTCCCCAGATTTAAATCCCCTGGATTTTTTTTATTGGGGCGTTCTCAAAGAAAAAGTTTATTCTAAGCCCATTGAGAGCGTAGCCGAGCTGCGTGAACGAATTTCTCAAGCTGCTGAGGACATCAACTCTCGAGGATATGCCCGGCTAATAAGTAGATCTTTTTTAAGAAGATGTAGGGCGTGTGTTGAAGCTGATGGTAAACAATTTGAACATTTGTTTTAATAAAAAATGTTATTTTCAAATCTGACTTTTATTCCAATAAACCTAAACAAAACAAGGTCAACATTTTTCATTATTTTATTAGTATTTTGTTGCTTTGGTAAAAGTGGCGTCACTATCTGTCTCGCTCGCTCATGGCAAACATGTCCACTATCCATATCTCTCATCATTTTACCGTAAAATAAAGAACCTACCAAGGGCTTGTGCGAATAAAAAACATTTTAACTGAGTAAAATGGGTTAGCAAAAATCGGGTTACTTGAGGTTTTTATTTTTTACTCGTTTTTTTTAGTACGAAACTTACAAGTATTGTACCATTTTACAATCCTGATTAAATGCGCCAACTCTTAATGGCACTTGCCAAGGCACTCTAGTACATTTTTTTTAAAGGAGGGTGTTTCAAAGTCGACAAAGTTTGAAAATTTTAAATTCATAGTTTAACAAATAGTCTAAATTCTAGGAAACTTGGGGTAATTGTGTCATTATTTTAGACTGTGATTCTCGAGATGTTATTTAGGGTTACGGTTCCAAAGTTTAAATGACCAAAAATAATAAAAATTAACCACAATAACCGAAAAATGGTACAGTTAGACCAAATTTCTAGGTTTTTCTTAAAATGCCCATAATTTCCAAACTGCATGGGATAGATTTTTTTTCTGATTTTTCTCGTGATGGTTATGATCTATCCTGTCACCCCGTTTCGGCTTGACGTTGAGTTCTGGGACACCCTGTATGTATATACTAGCTGTCCCGGCAAACGTTGTTTTGCCATACAATTCTGTGTAAAAAGCAAGAACAAAAATTTTTATCAAAATCTGTCCAGCCAATTGTGAATCTAAACCATCCTCAAGCCCCCTTGAATACACACAACAAATTTCATCAAAATAGGTCCAGCCGTTTAGGAGGAGTTCAATTACAAACACACGTACAGAAGATTAATAGTCATCTTAAAAATCTTTATATATATATAAAGATTTTTAAGATGACTCAATCTCACGAAGTCAAAGTATTTTTAATGTGGACATATAGGTACATAAGATGTTGAGATCCGTAGAAATTAAAACAGGTTTCACTATGTCCTGCCGATTTGCTGAAAATTTCAATAACATCTGTTCAATTTGAAGATGCTTTTGCCCGCGATTTCATTCACTTGGAATTTGAATTAACTAGTTATTTTTGCTATATAGCCTACAGTTTTAATAAGAGTTGTTGCACACACTGTTTGCTAACTCTTCGGGCTATGACGGACATACACGCCCTTTCACGGATTTTACTATCCTAAAAGCAGATGGCGCTCTATAGTCTCTGCCTACCCCCATGGGAAAAAGGTGTGATGTTATGATGATGATGATTAACGGATTTTATCACATCCCTACTAATATTATAAATGCGAAAGTAACTCTGTCTGTCTGTCTGTTACGCTTTACGGCTTACACCTCTCACCCATATTTTGATGAAATTTGGCACAGACCCTGATAAAAGACATACTACATAAAGGCTACCTTTTATTGCGAAAAAAAAAATTCCAAATTCCACTCGGACGGAGTCGCGGGCAACAGCTAGAATATAAGAATATAAGAAATAAAGAGCATAGCTCTCTCCTTAGTATGAAACATTACTTAAGTTATTTTTCACGTAAATTTCGGATACAATAAAAATACTGTTAATATAAAATGTTAACTAGAGTAACAAGTTAAATTTAAATAAAGTAATTTAATTTTATATTCTTTTAAATACTTTGTAATGAACTCTATGTGGATGTAAACTTGAACTTGCCATTATTAAGACGCGCCTCATGGTATAGTCATTCATGTAATATTACCGTTCGGAGGTCTCGGGCTCGATTTCCGCACGGGACAATCATTTGTGTGATGCTTATATTATGATGTGGTGGTGACACTTGTATTCTTAATCCGTCACCACATGGAGGTAATCCGAAGTAAGTCTAAGTAGTAAAATTGAGTATTTAAAAAAAAAATCATCAGACTTCATGTGCCTTTGAAATTTGACGGTTCTCCTCGATTTCTTAAGAGATAACCATCAGATCCTAACCTGGTGCCAATGGGACCAATCGGGAACCACCAGATTTCAAATAAATAAATAAATCATCATTAAAATCGCTTCGCCCACTATGAGGTAACAAACATAAACAAAGGAATTGAGAACCTCCTCCTGTTTTTTTGAGGTCGTTTAATAAAATCGATAAAGAAGTATAACTTCTTACGTAGATATGTAAGTATTAATATCTTTTGAAGTAACATCTTGAATACCTGTTCTTCTGCTGACGCAAAACAAGGCGTTACCGTTACCTACAATGACGTCAATTCCCACACAACTTGATGACCATGACTTTGTATGTTATGCTAAATAATACCATTGAAATAAGGTTAATAAAACATAAACTACCATACTAATATTATAAAGTTGAAGAGATTGTTTGTTTGAACGCGCTTATCTCAAGAACTGCTGGTCCGACTTAAAAACTTTTTTCAGTGTTGGATAGTACAGTTATTGAGGACGGCTATAGGCTAAATAACATCACGCTGCGACCAATAGGAGCGCGGCATCAAGGAAAAATGTTGCGAAAAGGGAATTTTTTCTAATTTCCACGCGTACGATCTCGCGGGCAACACAGCTAGTTCTATAATATAAAAACTGGTCACGTACGAGTTGGAATCGTACAGGACGGGCTCCGTACAGTCATTAAGAAGACCGCAAATAAGAGGATAAGGGCAGGAAGATAATGATCATAAGTAATTGTTGTCGGCGTTGTAGTAATTGGCATTGTTCATATTTTTTTTAAACTCGTAACTCTTAAACCATTTCGGGGAATAGAGTTTCTGATCACGATCCATTAGTTTTATTCGGAAAATTTGCTATATTAACGATTATTTTTCAAAAAGGATTTGATCTCTATTTGCCCTTGAAATGAAGGACTTAAAATATTAAGGCGTCTTAGGGATATACTACTTTGTGGTGAAATTGAAATTGGTCTATTATATCAACTTGGCAACTTTGAAAAGATGTATTGTAATCTGTCATAAGTCTATCAGGAAAAGGCAATACGCAGATTGCGTACAACGATGACGTCACAACATTTAAAATAATATCTTTAAGTATTTAAAAAAAAATTCTATGTAATGAATATTTCAATAATATTGAAATTAGTTACTTAAAATAGTCTGTATTTTCTAAAAAAATATAAAAGCAGCAGGTCAAAAATTATGAACAATCACATCAAATAACTATATTACAAAAAAAAACCCAAAAAAAGTCTAATAAGTGTGTAATATTGAAGTGCTCAAGTACAAAAAAACGGTAAAAAAATCATGTTTGTTGTATGGGAGCCCCCCTTAAATATTTATTTTATTTTATTGTTAGTATTTGTTGTTATAGCGGCAATAGAAATACATCATCTGTGAAAATTTCAACTCTCTAGCTATCACCGTTCTTGAGATACAGCCTGGTGACAGACGGACGGACGGACGGACGGACGGACGGACAGCGAAGTCTCAGTAATAGGGTCCTGTTTTTACTCTTTGGGTACGGAACCCTAAAAAACTGTATACTGTAAAGATATAATGTATTATGGCATTCCTCCGCTTTAGGAAGGATTACGGTTTATTGTGCCGGGCTGATCAAGCGTGTTCGCATAGAGCTTATTTTCAAGTTGTCCATTTTCTGGCTTTTAAAGCACACTGGGAAGGAGATGGGGTGGTGACCACGTAAATACTAGTTAGTGAATACGCATTCTAACTTGAAGACACTTAACTTTAGCCTTGCTAAAGCGCAAAGGGTTTTCAGGGTCTAAAAAAATGTGATATTCTGTATTCACGTGACGTGTAATTTTGTCACTTTTTCAAGCTATAAAATGAATAAAACGGTTACCTATTGATTAAATTAGAATAAGAATTCATGGACATTTCACACAACGTCCTCTGGTCCCAAGCTAAGCTTATATGCTTGTGTTATGGGTACCAGAATACGGATATAATACATATACTACTTTTCTTTTGTATATACATACTTATAATACATAGAAACACCCAGACGCAGTACAAACATTTGTATGACAATTAGAAAAATCACACAAATGATTGTCCCGAGCGGGAATCGAACCCGCAACCTCTTGATCGCCAGTCCGTTACGTAAACCACTCAACCACGAGGCTCGTCAATTATAGACACAAAACGTATTTTACGCACACATAGATTCTTCAAGTCGGATAACTTATTTAGGCATTGACACACCATCAAATATATCTTTGTCCATCACCTCACGGATAAGTAATAAATGATGTAAATAATGATGAATAACTAATCAACTATCAATAATTTTACTACGCGTGATAAGATGGGGGCTTGGCTTTGCGTCATTCATTGATAACGTGATTGTAAACACAGTAGTAACTAATACAAACACAAGGTGATAACTGAACGTGTGATATTTGTTGTATTTATGTACAATCTGTGTTATATTGCCGTTGTTTATTTAAATACTTAGCATGAGATAACTTTCGGACTATTTTTACGTAACCTTGCTACGGTAATTCGAAATGATTGACATTTTATGTGCGTGTGATGATAGATTAATAATACAAGTGTCACCACCCCTATTCTTTCCGGGGGTTTTGTAAAAGCCAGCTAAGGGATATTTTACATAGTAAATATCCTATGTGAGAGATCGAAAACTCGAAAATAAGCCCGCCAATACGCCTGGTAAGCGCTGCGCAGTAGACTCTCTCTCCAGCTCAGTAACGTCCCACTGTGCACTGTTAAGCACGGGCCTTCTCAGCTTTGGAGGGATTATGATCTTATGGTCTCACACAGAGGATGCTATCTGTGTACAATACCTCTGTGTAAAAAGGTCGTAACAAATTGTGTTCTTAATCCGTCACCACACGGACAAGAAAAGTAGTCGTTGGTATTCAATCTTTACTTCTTATAAAACAAAGTCGTTATTTTTGTATGTATGCCCCTATAGATGTGAGCTATTGGTGCCGATTCTGAGTGCACAACTAAACTTAACTTAACTAAAAAATTGAAATTGATAGCGTCATTATCACAATTCGGCAATGTTAACTAAAGTTTCTTATTATTAAAACTGTGTATTGTAGACTAACGATTTTAATTCATATAAATGTTTACAACGAAATAGCAAGTAATAGCTATATTGACACTACCAATTTTCATTTTTTAGTTAAGTTAAGTTTAGTTGTGTACCTAGAATTGGTACCTATATCTTTAAAACTATACAACAGATTTTGATGGGGTTCTCTCTGATAGATAGAATGGTACAAGAGGATGGCGTTTTTATTAGGGTTCCGTACCCAAAGGGTAAAAACGGGACCCTATTACTGAGACTTCGCTGTCCGTCCGTCCGTCCGTCCGTCCGTCCGTCTGTCACCAGGCTGTATCTCAAGAACGGTGATAGCTAGACAGTTGAAATTTTCACAGATGATGTATTTCTATTGCCGCTATAACGACAAATACTAAAAATAAAATAAAATAAATATTTAAGAGGGGCTCCCATACAACAAACATGATTTTTTTACCGTTTCTTGCTCGATACTAATAACGTTGCCTTATGTTGCATAGATAATGGCACGGAACCCTTCGTGCGCGAGTCCGACTCGCACTTGACCAATTTTTATTATATAATTTGTTAGGATTTGATTTCTATATTCCACGCGTACGAAGTTGCGGGAAACAGACGTCTTAAATACATGCAACTTACGACTTTAATTATTATTTCTAAAGATATTTATCAGTAAGTTGTTATTTATATTGATGAGTGGAATATACCGCAGTGTATATGCTGTTATTTGTAGCCTCATTATAATACTTATGTAAGGCATTTATCGTTCACTAGCAATCGGCCGCCACTCCGTAGTGTATAATTTAAAAAAAATCCCCGTTTTTGCAACATTTTCCACTGATGCTTCGCTCCTATTAGGCGCAGCGTGATGTTATATAGCCTATAGCCTTCCTCGATAGATGTACTATCCATCGCTGAAAGGAATTTTCTAATTGGAGCAGTTGTTCTTGAGATTCAACCGCGTTGAAACAAACAAACAAACTCTTCAGTTTTATAATATTTGCATAGATAAAGATGTAGCGCAGTTTATCGTTCTTTACTGACAAATATGTATGTACTTCGGATTCGCGTGTGGCAGGAGAATGATGGAGATGAGTTTGTTGTTGCAGCATCAACCGATATACTAAATAATAATAATAATATAAACTGCGAAATTTTCAGCTCTTTAGCTAGCTCTATTTTGACTGGCTTCCTGGTATAGTGGTTTATGTAACGGACTGCCGTTCACGAGGTCGCGGGTTCGATTCCCGCACCGGACATCATTTGTGTGATATTTATAACTGTCGTAGAAAGATGTGTACTGCGTCTGGGTGTTTCTATATATTACTAGCTGTCCCGACAAACGATGTTTTGCCATACTAAAAAAAAAGGTTTGATAAATAGATCAAGCCGTTTCGGAGGAGTACGGTAACCAACACCGTGACACGTGAATTTTATATATAAGATATTATAAGTATGTATTTACAAAAGAAAAGTAGTTTATGTAGTATATCCGTATTCTGGCATCCATAACACAAGCATATAATATTGTGTTTGAAGCACACTGTCAAGCACTATGCCGACCGACGGACGCCCGTTTACGCCTATTTTCTGGACATGTCCAGGGCGTTCGACATGGTGTCGTATGACATTCTGTGGAATAAGCTACAGAGTGTGGGGTTGCCACTGGATATAATTAGTATATTTAAATATTGGTATAGTAATCAATCTAACGGTTAGGTGGGCGACTGCTATGTCAAAGCCATATAAGATGGAATGTGGGGTAAGACAAGGGGGGCGGGCTCACTTCTCCTCGTCTCTTTAACCTCTACATAAACGCACTCATAGTGGCGCTTAGCAGGTGCTCAAGTCCACTATTTTGGAACAATTGTCATACCGGCACAATACATATGCCGTCATAACGGTCTTTCAATGGTAATAGAATTGTCGATCTCTTTTATCTATGCATTGAATTTTCGGTCTCTTTTATCTATGGATTGTGTTAGAATGGTATGTATGTGTTGCCGTTTTTAAAAAATGCGTTAGTTGAAGTGATTTTCGAAAAACTACTAATAAATTTAAACATTTAATCATGCTAGACTTCGTTTAAATATATTTGTACATACTATTTATTAGTATAAAAAGCAATGTGAAGTTTAGGAGATTAGTAAATTGCAATAAATTACAAAGAACAATTTCTAATATTTCTATCTATCTATTTTTTATTTATGGCAATCTGTCGACACAGGACAATTTAAAAATATTACTGTCAAATTCAAAATAGCAGACTACCGAAACATTTCAGTCATTGAATTGCAATTGTGAAGCAGTTGTGTACGGGACTAGCAATTTATGTCACTTTGACAATTGTAAGACAATGATGAAGTCGTTATGACGACACATTATTAGTAGACTACCAAAAACTTTACTATTGCACCATAATGGTACAATAATGGTACAGTTGTGACACCGTTGAAATACCCGACTCAGGGCCCTGCTGCCGTGTCGGTTGTCATATTGAAGATGTTTGTGTAAACAACGTATCTTACGCAGATGACATGGCACTGCTCAGTGCTTCTGTATGTGGCATTCGTAAGCTGTATATGTGAGACTTATGCGTCTTCCCATGGTCTTGTGCATAATGTGGACAAAAGTATGTTTATGGTTTTTTCAGCGGGTAATAAATCTCCTAGTTTCGTACCTCCTATTAAACTTAATGGTAACGATCTACAAAAAGTTCCTACGTTCAAATATCTTGGCCACATTTTGACGGAGGACCTCAGGGACGACGCCGATATGGAACGCGAGCGGAGGGCGCTGTCTGTGAGAGCAAATATGTTGGCTCGCAGGTTTGCACGTTGTTCAAACGAAGTTAAACTCGCACTATTTAGGGCATATTGTACATCTCTCTACACGTGCAGCCTGTGGGCTAACTACACTCGAAAAGCACATAGCGCCCTTCGTGTACAATATAACAATGCGCTCAGGACGTTGTTGCGACTGCCTCGCTACTGCAGTGCATCGGGCATGTTTGCCGAAGCGCGCATCGACTGCTTCTACGCTACTCTGCGCAAGCGGTGCGCGTCCATGCTAAGCAGAGTGCGAGCCAGTCGCAACAGCGTTCTAGCGATGATAGCTGGCCGCTTAGACTGTCAATACATAAACCACTGTATCAAAAAACATGTACATCTAGACACAATGACAGTTTTATGAGGCCAGAGAATATATACTTAGTATTAGTTAAATAAATAAATAAAAACTGTAATACTAACATAGACATTAAGTAACATGTAATACTAACAAATGATGGATCACTAGTTATCTGAATAAATGATTTTATTATTATTATTATGTTTCTCTCTTTGCAATTCACGGGTTATTTCTTAACGAAATACCCGGTCCTTTATTAGGCTTGCGTGGGGACATGGGTCCAACACGTAGAGGCCCTTTGAGATTTTTAATGAATTTAAAAATGGGATGGGACACATACCAGGGACATTCCACGCCTGCACTATAAAAATGCAGCCATGGAATGCCAGTGGTACGAGTAAATCTATTGCAAATGATAATATGAAAAACGAACAGGTCTATTGAGTTTGGTGTTTAGTGGACTGGTTGCCTTTAGAACTATTGATTAAACTATGGACGTCTGCCTTCAACACTTTTATGTAGATTGAACCGTGGCAGACGGTGATACGCCGACTCACTAGATGGCCCCACACCACACAGCCGCCAGACAAGGCAGCAGGGAGCAACACCGGTGTGAGCGGCTTGGGGTGTAGAGCGGTGCGGCACCGGTTTCACCATCGCGGGCCAAGACCCGGAGCGGGTTTCCCCGTAATTACGCCCTTGAAATTGACACTTCCACCCCCGAGCATATAGCTCTGGCGACCCCACTCAGTCCGGCCGGTGAAGGCAAGACAGAGGCGAGAGTCCAGGCACTCTCGGTTTCCAGTTCGGCCAGCCAACGAAGGCAAGCCGAAGGCGAGTCCTTAACCGACTCTCAGGGGCACTTGGGACCGCAGTGTCGCCACTCACATTCAGCTCGCCACAAGCTGCCCTTATTATTATAAGCTTATCTTGGTACCAGAGTGTGTGGGATGTCCATAAATATTTATTTATTTATAACATTTTAGAGATACAGCCTGGTGACAGACGAACAGACAACGAAGTCTCAGTAATAGCACATAATAGGGTCCCTGTTTTACCTTTTGGTACGGAACTGTAATGAGGAAAATAGAATAATTTAGAATTACCATGAAATATGGTAAATCGAAATCATGTCAAGTGTCCATGATAATATTTTTGCGTATTATATCGTTCAATACACGCGTAATTATTACGGATGTATAAAAACATGTTTACACAAATGATATTAACTTATCATTTAAATTTACGCATATATTCTAAAGGCTAATAAAGAAATGAAATCCTTCAAATAACTCACTTTTGTTAACACAATTAATTATTATCTACTACAATTGTGTGTTGTGACTAATTATATAAACAGCTGTTTAAACTATTTATTGTTATCCTGAACAAATTCCAATTTACTTAACTATCTCATCTATTTAATATGTACCACAGATTACTGCCAATAGATTCCGCAACAAGGTCATTAACGCACAACAAAAGTTTTCGCTAACAAGCATAAAGTCGACCAGTATTTTAGATGGAAATCTCACTTTAAGTAAAATGTTGGTAAATTTACTTAGTAAGGTAAATATTCACGGACCTTTTACACAATGTCCTCTGGTCCCAGGCTAAGCTTATATGCTTGTGTAATGGGTATCAGACTTCGGATAAAATACATATACATACTACTTTTCTTTAGTAAATATTTACTCATAATACATAGAAACCACAGATAGAAACCCCCAAACGCAGAACTACATTTGTATGACATTTATAAACATCACACATCCCGTGCGGAAATCGAACCCGCGACCTACTTCCTGAACGGCAGTCCGTTATATAAATCACTAGACCACGAGGACCGTGAAGAGTCAAGTTAAATACTTTGTAGTAGGAGTACTTTAAAAAAGTACGAAAGGTTTCATGTGCCTTTGAAATTTGAGGGTTTTCCTCGATTTCTCAGGAGATAACCATCATATCCAATGGTGCCAATGTAACCACACGGGAACCACCAGCTTTCAAATAAAAAAAGAATCATGTTAATCGCTTCGCCTAGTTAAAAGTTATGAAATAACAAACATAAAAAAACATACAGACGAATTTGTCTGTATGTTTTTTGAGAACCTCCTCTTTTTTTTAAGGTCGGTTAAAAATAGTTTTCTGTTTTATGTAGCTTCTTTTGTTATATACCTATAAGTTTTAACCTGTATCATTAAACTGTAGCTGAGAAGTAAATCTGGACCGACCGACGAACAGATATTATTAAATGAATAGGTAAATCTTTCGCCTCTCTCTCTACAGCCCATTTAACGTCCCACTTTTGGGCACGGGCCTCCTCCACTTTGGGACGGATTTTGGTCTACTGTGCCGAGGCATACGTGTCGGCACAGGGTTTATTGTCGCGTCTTCCGTCTCTCACAGAGGATGTTATCTGTGCACAATATCCCTTAGCTGCCTTTTACTAGAAGGAAAAGGGGTGGTGACACAGTTTTAGTCCGTCACCACACGGACAAGTATCCCTTGTCCGTGTGGTGACGTACTAAAACTACAAGTGTTATTTTGTTTGTGTAAAGCTCTTAAAACACAATTTGTAAAGCAAATATAAATAATACATCCTCAATTCTAATACAATAACCTATTTAGATAACCCTATGACCGTGTGTCAACCGGTCGAATCTGGGTAAAGTTAAAACGATAAGACAAGTATATTAATGACGTTTTTTTACGTTGTACATTTGTAACACTGATTTCAAATAAATTATAAAAACAGTTTTTTACGTCGCATGACGCGGTTTATTGTGGCGCAAATTGAGAGAAGTCTATATCCAGTAGTGGACTATAAGTAAAAAATACTGTCTGCATGGTGAGGGAATAAGAATATGTACTTGTGTTGTGTGTACCAGAATACGGATAGAATACATATACTTTTCTTTTCTAAATACATACTTATAATACATAGAAACACTCGTCGTATTACAAAAATTTGTATGACATTTATAAGAAAAGTGATAGGTAAAAAGTTTGTAGGGATTGTGATAGATCCTACAGGATTGAGTGACTGTCCCTGATAATAGTAGATTGCGTAACAGGTTTAAAAGATAAAAACACAACCTACTGCGATGGATGCTTTATTGTCACTAGTTAGTAAAGAATATTATACAATTACAAAAAGAATGTGGTGTCGTGGGACACCAGGTAGGAACGAAGTTCCTTCGGCTAATGTAGAATCGACACAATTTGCAAAAAAAGAAAGAAAGAGAAAGGTATTATACATTACTCGCTTGTGTATACGACTGTCGCGCCTGCGCACGTCTCATTTAACGGTTTTATTCCACGGACTTTTTTCCACGGCGTTTTTTCCACGGTATTTTTCTTACGGTTTTACTATCACATTTTTTTCAGTTCGGTCGCGCAGCAAAATCCCTATCTCCTCCAAGC
The DNA here is from genome assembly GCA_916999025.1 of Orgyia antiqua. Taxonomy (NCBI): domain Eukaryota; kingdom Metazoa; phylum Arthropoda; class Insecta; order Lepidoptera; family Erebidae; genus Orgyia; species Orgyia antiqua. The sequence continues at coordinate 22,649,874 of OU779869.1, forward strand.
CTGCCAACTTCGTTTCAATAAAATGCTGACAGTTCTTTTACTTAGATTGCATATAAATTGTACCTTGTTCACAAGCATTTAAATCCGTAAAACATCCATACATACTTGCGAACTTGTAAGTTTATAATATTAGTAAAATATTTTCCTTCAAATCTAGCAGAAATCTTGTCGTTAAACATACGTCACTAATACAAACGTTGAATGAGCATATTTTCTACAAAATATACGACATTTTCTACCAATTTATCCTGTGTTATTGTGGTGGGATATTTATTATACAATGATGATATAATGACCCTGAGTATTATGTAAATAATTATGAGTAATTCATTCATAACAATAAAAGTAAGAAAAACAAACTTTATTAGCAAACTACACAGATATAACAGATGGTGGGTTGACGTTTAAAATTGAGGAAAAGTAACTTTAGCCTGACTAAATCGTACTTCATAGAATAATGACGTTTCATATAACGTATAGCCTGTATCATTGACACACATAGATACATGTTCACTCACACATATATATAAGTATGTGGCTTCAAGCCGACTAATGATGGTGTTATTCATAATGACTTATCGGACGGTTAAACGGAGATTTTATCGTAGAGATAATAAACGTTTTAGCGTAAAAAGACTATTATGAATAACAATTTTTGACAATTTTCGCGAACCGATTTTAGCGAACTTTTAAACCTCCGATGAGTCATTATGTCATAATTTATGAATAAGACCGTAAGTGATGTAGCCATAGACACTATATCTGGTACCTATGTCTGTGGCAAACTAGCCGTTGCTCGCAATTTTGTACGCGGAATTTAGAAATCAAACCTTAATAACTTATACAAAAAAGCCTTCCTCTGAAACCACTCTATCCACTTACATTAAAAAAACCGCATCAAAATCTGTTGCGTAGTCTTAAAGATATATACGCTCACATAGGGACATAAAAATAACGACTATGTTTTACAATAACCGACCGACTATATGTGACCGAACTATATTTCGCAAACGTTTGCGTTTATTATCTCGTACAGAGTTTTTAGCGAAATAATATGGGAGAAAATGCCGTTGGCATTAAGTCCGCCATTGTACAAAATCATTTATTCTGTACAAAAAAAATGTAAATAATATTATATAGCCTATTTAACTTCCAAGACATCGGTCCTTATATGCGCGCAAAATTTCAGATCAATCCGACTACTACCATTTTACTTTGTAGTACCTACTCGTACTAACAAAAATTGGATCCTAAAAGCAATCCTGTTTGGTAATTGTTATTGTAATAAGTAAGTTATTCACTGTAGTTTAATATGGAAAGTCCAATGTGTCACAATTTCTGACCAAATATATGATAATGTTTTAATTACTAAAATCGCGTAAATGTTAAAACAAATTTTCTATTTTCACAAGCTGAAGAGTTTGTTTGTTTGTTTGGACGCACTAATATCAGGAATAAGTGGTCCAATTTAAAATTTTCTTTCAGTTTTGGATAGTACATTTATTTAGGAAGGCTGCAGACTTATAACATCACGCTACGACCAATAGCAGTTAAGGATCAGTGAAAAATGTTGCAAAAACGTGGAAAATTTACTAAATTCAGTTCAACAGCTAGTTTATGCATAATATGAATCAGTTTGAACTTATTATGACAAATAATATTGATTAAGGGCCTACATCAATATTATCGTATATCATCGCCGACACGTACATATTAACACAGCCAGTAGGCACAGAAAATGAAGAATTAGGGATACTTTTCCTATTTACTCAAAATCTACTAAATATATTTTAATTCTGATTTACGTGTTTCTATATATAATAGTTACTTATGTTTTTAAAGTTATTTCATTAGTTATTACGCGATAATAGAGCGACAAATGAAAAAAAAAAAATTAGAGAGGTTGTTATGCTAAGATTTTCTATCGAGAAAACTTTTTTCAATCGTGTTTCTGAGTTTATGCGATCCTAGATCATATATTGAAAAAACATATACTTAAAAATTAGAGCTCTAGCCATTCAATCTAAAGAAACAATGAAAACTTCGTACGTAGAAAAATGCACGAAGCTATTTTGGTATCCTCTTAATAACAATAGCTGAGCTTACAACCACTTCAAAACAAACTTTAACAGCTGTTTGTATGACGTCATTACTTTCTGATTGAACTAACTAGAATACAAACATGTAAATAGGTGATTTAATTGTTCAATTGTAATAGTTGCGGTTTCTATTATATAATACTCAGTAACTTATGACGAATGTACTAGGTGATCAAAGTACCTAAGTCAATGACAGTAACAAGTAAGAGTAGTTCTGAAAGAAAGTGATCAAAGTACCAAAGTCAGTGACTTAGATTAAAATTATATTTTATCATAAAACCTAAGTTTAAAGGTCGTGGTCATTAGTAGTTTATTTTAAAATATACCATCATATGCTTGCTTGTTTATCATGGTTCATATGCTTGATTCATATACATATGGATAGCTCAGATGGGAGAGCAACGGAACGGTATTCCGAGGTCGTGGGTTCAAGTCCCGCTCATGGTTATCATTCTTTCCACTATAATTTAGTTTATTTAGTAAAAGCATAGCAAGTCAATTGCAAAAATTAATAAATTAAGTATGTTGTCAAACAAACGTTACCATTATACAAAAAGAAAACTATCCTCTTATACCACTTTACCTATTAAAAAAAATTGGTCAAGTGCGAGTCGGACTCGCGCACGAAGGGTTCCGTACCATTATCTATGCAACTTAAGGCGACGTTATTAGTATCGAGCAAGAAACGGTAAAAAAATCATGTTTGTTGTATGGGACCCCCTTAAATATTTATTTTATTTTATTTTTAGTATTTGTTGTTATAGCGGCAATAGAAATACATCATCTGTGAAAATTTCAACTCTCTAGCTATCACCGTTCTTGAGATACAGCCTGGTGACAGACGGACGGACGGACGGACGGACGGACAGCGAAGTCTCAGTAATAGGGTCCCGTTTTTACCCTTTGGGTACGGAACCCTAAAAACCGCTTAAAAATCCGTTGCGTATTTTGGTAGATTTTTCATTACATAGATAGCAATTTACTGAGTAAAATCTTTTTGTGTTCGTGTTAACGCTAATTTTAGTGCAGGTATAACTTTAATAGTATTACCAGATACTTTAATATATTTATTTATGCAATTCAAATTTTGTTTTATAGGTACGTAATAAAATATATTTTACGAGATTGCGGTTTAGTCCGAGGTGAATGACGTTTATCGTGTTAATTTTATGAATATTCATGTATCATCTTTAAACAAATATTAATTGGGGTAAATTGTTTCAAAAAGTACGATTTGCAGTTATATACCGACAAAAAAAAGGGAAGCTCCTAATTCCAAGCTAGTTATATGAGTGTGTTTTGTGTGTTTATTATGTGATGGGTGTGATGTTGGTTGGTTGGTTTAATATAGATAATATGACGGCTGACAGAAGGCTATGGAAGAAGAAAACATGTTGCCCCGACCCCAAATAATGGGATAAGGCCAAGAGGATCATATGTTGGCTATACTTAAATCTATTTATTTTTGTTTTGACAAATAGAAATAAATAAATATTCATGGACATTTCTTACTACGTACTCTGGTCACAAGCTAAGCTTATATGCTTGTGTTATGGGTACCAGAATTCGGATATACTACATATATTACTTTTATTTTTAAATGCATACTTATAATACATAGAAACACCCAGACGACATTTGTATGACAAAATATAAAGATCACACAAAAGATTGTCCCGAGCGGGAATCGAACCCGAGACCTCGTGATCGGCAGTCCGTTACATGAACCACTAGACCACGAAGCCCGTAAATATAAAAAAAAACCAGTTAAATTTCAAAATCAATTACAGTTTTCTACAGCACATAACTTCTAATGTCAGATCTAAATCGACTTGCGATGCTGACACACTTCACAGGATAAAACAGAACCAAACTATTTATATTTGGAAGGTATCCAGACAACACGATGTAAACTGACACAACATGTTTTATTTACGTGAAGCGTATGTTCATATTATAATAAATAAATAATAATAAATATTCATGGACATTTCACACAACGTCCTCTGGTCCCAAGCTAAGCTTATTATGCTTGTGTTATGGGTACCAGAATACGGATAGAATACATATACTACTTTTCTTTTGTAAATATATACTTATAATACATAGAAACACCCAGACGCAGTACAAACATTTGTATGACAATTAGAAAAATCACACAAATGATTGTCCCGAGCGGGAATCGAACCCGCGACCTCTTGATCGGCAGTCCATTACCAGAACCACTACACCACGAGGCTCGTCAGATATTCGGAAAGCTATGCATATTAATATGTATTAAAAAGCTGAAGAGTTTGTTTTTGTACGCCCTAATAATATAAACTACTATTTCAATTCGAATAATATATATTGTTGTTGGATAGTTTATCTGGCGATTAATAGGAGCGAAACAACAGTAAAATAAGTTGCGAAAACGGGGAAATGTCCCTACAGCATATTATGAGCTAGATCAGACTGAGCCGCGAGCAGAAGAAGGGCCTGGGTGGCTGACCACAAATCTGGGCTCTAGATTAAATGATGGTGTACACCCAGGAGCTCAGAGGGGCACGTGTTCACCTGTGCTAGGAGAAGCCAGGCTGGCAAATGCCATTTTGAATTTTTGAGAAGACCGATGCTGAAAGGAAATTGATAATCAAAGGTGTCCCATGTGGGTTCGGCAAGAGATCAGTATCTAGATAATCCTTTCATTTAACTTTTACAATATTTACAAGTGATAACAAGCCTTGTGTACTAAACAATTAGGTCATCACCACGCTGACATGTTAGCATTCAATGGAAATAGCATCATACTAAAAATAAAATTAAAGTAATCATCGTTTTCATAGGCAGTTTCTAGACAATGCGCATTGTTCTTTGTTTGTACGTATGTTTACATAATAGTCCTAAACTAAATATTTCTGCCACCTGATGGTAATGAACTTTAGTACGGCCTAATTACTAACATAAAAAGATCTAATTACTAGCTAGATCAACAGCTAAATTGGAATTAATGCTTCATAAAGTTTGTCACGTCTCAATTAAGTGGAAGTTCTAAATGAATGCAAAATTAATAATGAACACAATGTTTAAATAAGCTTTTTTAATAAATGGAGTAGTTCAATAGCCCAAAACATCCTAGCCGTGGAATTTAGAAGAAGAAGAAGAAGAAGAAAATTAATTTATTCATAACAGACCACAGTTGAAAACAGTACAGAAGACAAGGAAAGTAAGTTGACATAAGAGCAAGAAATAAAAATAAAATAAAAACAAAACAAAAACTTAAAAAAAAAATTTTTCCGACTTGTCACGAAACGGCCACAGCTCAGCTGGATTGCTAGTTGAAAACCAGCGCTGGTCTTCCGCTGGGCCGTTACTTACGTATTTACATACTAAACCTTAACAAATCATCCAAAAACCATCCTCTTGAACCAGCCTATCATTTAAAATAAGCCGCATCAAAATCCGTTGCGTAGTTTTTAGGGTTCCGTACCCAAAGGGTAAAAACGGGACCCTATTACTGAGACTTCGCTGTCCGTCCGTCCGTCTGTCACCAGGCAGTATCTAAAGAACGGTGATAGCTAGACAGTTGAAATTTTCACAGATGATGTATTTCTATTGCCGCTATAACAACAAATACTAAAAACAAAATAAAATAAATATTTAAGGGGGGCTCCCATACAATAAACATGATTTTTTTACCGTTTCTTGCTCGATACTAATAACGTTGCCTTATGTTGCATAGATAATGGTACGGAACCCTTCGTGCGCGAGTCCAACTCGCACTTGACCAATTTTTAAGATATAAGCTCACATAGGGACATACTCGTACATATACATACAACTAACGACTTTGTTTTATAACAAGTAGAAAAGACAAGACCTCCTACTTAACTATTGCTGTTCAGGCTATGTGTAACTGTAATCGCGGTGTTACACACGGTAAAAAGGATAAAAAATCAGTTCGTTTTTAGGGTTCCGTACCCAAAGGGTAAAAACGGGACCCTATTACTGAGACTTCGCTGTCCGTCCGTCCGTCCGTCCGTCCGTCTGTCACCAGGCTGTATCTCAAGAACGGTAATAGCTAGAGAGTTGAAATTTTCACAGATGATGTATTTCTATTGCCGCTATAACAACAAATACTAAAAATAAAATAAAATAAATATTTAAGGGGGGCTCCCATACAACAAACATGATTTTTTTACCGTTTCTTGCTCTCATACAACAAACGTGATTAATTAAGTATTGTGTGTGATTAATAACGTGCCTTATGTTGCATAGATAATGGTACGAAACCCTTCGTGCGTGAGTCCGACTCGCACTTGACCAATTTTTTATTATCCCACGGGAACATTGCATACTTTCGGGATAAAAAGTAGCCTATAATATGTTATTCTGGTATAATAAAAAAATATACACTCATACAACTTAAAATAAATAAAATTCCTAAATTAAATCTAATTAAATTAAAGTAATAAGCTACATTATTGTAAAGTTTCATTAAAATCCATTCAGTAATTTTTTTTTGCGTAAAAGAGTAAGAAACATCCCCTAGCTGTGCCCCACGGTGTTACCCGCGGTAAAAAGGATAAAATATCAGTTCGTTTTTTATCATCCCACAGGAACATTGCATTCTTTTGCGATAAAAAGTAGCATATAATTTATTCTGATGTATAAACTACATTATTGTAAAAAGAAAGAAAAACAAATATCCATACTTTTCACATTTATAATATTGTTAAAATTAGGATATGAATAGTTTATAGATTTAATTACAAATATAATTTTAATGCTAAGTCCTGGATGATGTATAGTTCTAGTCAAGGTTTGATCCCAAGAATGGATAGAGGCCACGTGAACAATTGATAAGTTTAATAAACAATAAAAGTATATAGATGCCTTTAGAGGGACCGCTTAAATACGTATTTGAACACTCTTTAAGTAAAATTATGGCCGCTTAGTATCGCTTGTCCGTGTGGTGACGGATTAAGAATACAAGTGTCATTACCCCATCTCCTCCCAAGGGTGCTGTAAAAGTCAGCTAAGGGATATTGTACACAGATAACATCTTCTGTGAGAGACGGAAAACTTGAAAATAAACCCTGTACCAATCGCCTGGTCAGCGCGGCACAGTAGACCATAATCCCTCCCAAAGTGGAGGAGGCCCGTGCCCAACAATGTCCCATTGTAAATAAATGGGCCGGAGAAGAAGAGAGTATCGCTCGTGTCTACGGGGCTTAATGAGCTCACCGAATCGGGCTCTGAGTAATGAGGTCAACCCTCGCCAAGCCATAATCAAGCTCAAGGCACTATACCGTGGCCGGTAAGTGCGAGAAAGAACACTACCTACTAAACACCATGTTTAGTAGGTAGTCAGGCTCCCCTTAAGAGGGCACAATACCAAATTATGCTCCATACAAAAATATGGGTATCGTACTTCCCTTTTTTCTTCGCGACAGTTAAACCGATTTTAATTATTTTTACGCTATATTATATCTATGCTTCTGTCACTTAAATACATAATAAGTAAAAGAAATATGACCAATCGAAAATCCCGTTTTTAGGGTTCCGTAGCCAAACGGTAAAAATGGGACCCTATTACTGAGACTTCGCTGTCCATCCGTCCGTCCGTCCGTCTGTCACCAGGCTATATCTGAAGAACGGCGATAGCTAGACAGTTGAAATTTTCACAGATGATGTATTTCTATTGCCGCTATAACAACAAATACTAAAAATAAAATAAAATAAATATTTAAGCGGGGCTCCCATACAACAATGATTTTTTTACCGTTTCGTGCTCGATACTAATAACGTTGTCTTATGTTGCATAGATAATGGTACGGAACCCTTCGTGCACGAGTCCGACTCGCACTTGACCAATTTTTTTTTGTTTTATTTAGGTAAAGTTGCAGCGTCAATCACACATATTTGGTAACATTTTACCAAAAAATAAAGTGATACAAGCATAGATATACTCTTCATCTAAAATATGTATCAAAATCGGTTTAACTTTCGCAAGGAAAACGAAGCGTCTTTTTTTCAAAGAATTAGTAGGTAAAATCTGCTTCAGCTGTCCCTTTCAGCACGGTGCTCGGGAATAGGGATAGCAATACCTAAGGCAAATACCTAAATTAGGAGTACAGTACCCTCCTCTTAACTGACTTTTACAGCACCCTTGGGAGGATGGGATGGTGACACTTGTATTCTTAATCCGTCACCACACGGAGGAGAATTAGTATGTGTAGTGTATATTTTTGTGTAGACAAATTTTACTATTATGTTATGAAAACACCCGGGATGATTATGGGATGTAAATTATACCTCTTATTGGCGAAGAAATTGGATTGTATTTAATAGCAATACGAAAGTCAATGTCATCCAAAGATTTTGCTACACACAAGTCTACATAACTACGCGTTAACATCACAATTTAATTAAAACTATTTTAATTAAAATTGTGTTTGTTATAATAAATGAAACGTATATTGCTTAAAATAGCTGTCAGATCGACTACATTAACTTAAAGCTTATATAAAGTTGCCATAGTTAATAGAATTTAATAAACAATTAAGTTAGCTATCGCCCATCTATTTAACATGTCATTATATTCGTTAAGCCTCGAGTCCTCTACAAAGCCACATGGGCGAAGTGCGTACTCCCCATTTAAATAAAATATAACTTGTGTCTAATCTCTCTAAATCTGTGATGTGAACAATTTTATTATAGCGATATTCTGCAAATCTAAATATTTTAATTCTAAAGATTCCTTTCTAGATTATTCGAATGTTGAAATAGCTTATACTATCGGAGAGATCATGCCCCGACCAGATTCCAAAAAGGGTAGGTTAGGTATATCCAATAAGAATTAACGACCGCGGTATTTTATCTAATTCTAAAGCTAATGACGATGACGTCTCAATGAACATACCTATAATTACGTATTTTATGACAGCAATCATATACCAAATAACATAAAGACTGCCATAAACGGGGCTAATGGACGATCCTTGAGTAGGCCTTGTGCGTATAACCGCAGAATATGTAATAGGACTCGCAACAGGTGCGCTGTAAAAATTGTCGGCTGCCAATTATTGTCAGTTAGATCTATGGAAGATATCTCTTCAGTTTTTACCCCATTAAGAGGGTACTGTACTCCTCATTTAGGTATTTGCCTTAGGTATTGCTATACCTATTTCCGAGCGCCGCGCTGAAAGGGACAAATATAGATGAAGCGGATTTTACCTACAAATGCTTTGAAAAAAGACGTCTCGTACTTCCGTTTTTTTTTCGCGAAAGTTAAACCGATTTTAATAGTTTTTGCATTATATTATAGGTAAAGAGTATATCTATGCTCCTATCACTTTCTTTTGTGGTAAAACTTTACCAAATTTGTGTGATAGACGCTGCAACTTTATCTAAAGATATGATAGAAGCATAGATATACTCTTTATCTATAATATAACGCAAAACGGAAGTACGATACCCATACTTTTGTATGGAGCATAATTTGGTATCGTACCGTCTTAATGTACTGCTCTTAAGCGCAGGCATCCTCAGCTTCAGTAAGGTACCTAGGTCTACTATGCTACGCTGACCAGGGGTAGGTATTGGATACGGAGTTTTATTTCACGTTTCCGTCTCTCATAGAGTACATTAATTGCATAAGTTAACGCTTTAAGATGGAGGCAGTAAGGTACTTGTATTTTTAATCTGTGACCACACGGATCATGCCTTATAGTATAATATTTTTACTGTTAAGAACCGCTGTTTTCCATGCCAATGAACATGCGTTATATCATGTGGGATTGAGGTCATGTCCAAGCTCATTGTGTATATTTGTATAGCAACTTGTTTATTGCTTATTCTTTATTTTATTTCATTTGTTTTATAATACTTACGTTTGCATATTATATTTACTTATTCATATCAGGCAACGCGTTCTGTATTTCATTTGATTTATCAGTATCACTGCTTATATATTTCATCTACTCAGTAGGTCCAATAGTTGTATTTACAATATCTATTCATACTTACACTATAGATATATCATTATGTCGTGATATGTGGCTAAAATACTTACTGAAAGGATTTTAAAGGTGCTAAGGTCTGGAAATATGTTCGTAGCAATAAAGAGTCAAGAATAGAACCCAACTCCTCTAAATCTCTGTTAATGTATCTTGAAATGTCTCAGAACCATGGAAGGAATCTATTATTTTGGTCTTGGTAATTTTTGTAATAAGCTTTTGATTATGGGCTTGCTTCATAATAATAATTAGTGTACTAAACCAGACCAGACATTTTGTTCATTCCTAGCAGTATATTTTTGTGGTTAAATCTCTAAACTGACTCTAAAAAAAAATGCCATAGTGGCATGTTTAATACGTCATCGAAATGGCAATCAATTAAAAATGATATCAAGCAAAATAATCGCAAAATATGTAATTACCATTGTACAATATTGTCTCAGATTGTGTTATGCTAAAACAGTAATAAATATTCTTTCATAAATGTTTAAAGATATTGCAATGACTTTAGACACTACAGTGTAATGTTGTATTCTTGAGACATAATAATGGTCACAGTTACAAATGTTTTGTAACATATGAATGAGTTCCGATCTTACTACACTGTCAACCTTCAGGTAAAAATTCTCTTTACATGTAAATGCGCCTTCGCGGTTCGCCACCAAACCGCGACGACTATTACGGTTACAAATTGAAACTACAGTATATATTTCACTACAATTCGTATTTATTTTTCTCTTACATATATCAGGTAATAAAAATTTACTCCGCTGAGCGGAAAGGTACATGGACATAATAAATTAACTTAATACTAAATCAGTCTAACGGTCGTGCCGAAAGCGGTACGGCTTACTCTAGTATCACAGATTAGTAGAGCGGTGGGTCGCGGGGCAAAGTGCACCCGCGAGGGGTGGGGCGCGGGTCACTCGTCCGAAGCAGACGACAGCTGCGTACTGCCACCAGAGCTGAAGGAACCACGGCAGGCACCTGCATTACTAGTGGTCGCCGCTGTTGTGTCAGCGCTGCCACCCGGCGACAGTGTACGTAGTAGATCTAGCGCAGCGCGAGCTCTCTGCCCATCTACTGCAGCTGCATTCGCTACACTGGATGCCCGATCCCACGCGCTCTTCTCCGGTAGCAGTAGCCGACGCGCTTCTCGTTGAACACGCCGTGATCTCAGAGCAAATAGGAACGGTGAAGCCGCTGACGCAAGTAAAAGTAACGCCAACGCAGGTGTGCGCACACAGTCAGCTAAACCAGGCAGAGCTACTCCAACAAGAACAACTACGGCATGAGGTATGTGTAACATCACTAATGCACCAGTTAATAGTCCGACACGTGCTGCACGAGATTCTTCTCTATATCTAAATAATGAAGCGTTTGAAATGCGACATCTTATTGAAGTTATTCTAGATCCACTGTGAGATGGTTGCGGTGTACGGTGTTGAATGGCAAGTAGCGGTGCCGCTAATGTAGGAGCAGAACTAACTGCTGGGAGACCTTTTCTGAGATCTTCACTAGACTTGCCTTCCCTTCTGGAATTACGTAGACTGGCCACTGAAGGACAGCGAATTGGTCGTTCAGGTGGTAGTAGGAATGGTCCAAATTTACGTTCATTTTCTACAACTACTGAACTTTCAGGTCCATCAATTTTAAGAGTGAGCCCTTCTCCTTCTTCAATGAGGTCAGGTAATATCGTAGGAGGCTCGTGTAGTTGCAATGCGCTGGCACCGTGAGCTCGCGCCCTCAATCCAGAAGAGCGTGCTGCACGGTATATTCTCGCATACATTATACAAACTATGGCAATTGGTGTGATAACTCCTAATATTAAGTACACAATACTATATGTTAACTCAATTCCTAGCAGCGCAGGCTTGAGAGGACAGAAGTAGCGTACTACTGCTATCGTAGCTCGAAGGCCGGCAGCACAAGCTGCTGCGAACCAGGTAGCTGCACATAGAGCTACGGGGCGGCGTTGTATCAAACGCGTGTGACAGCGTAGTGGATCAGTGACAGCATGATGCTGATCTAACGCTATGAGCATGATGGTCAGTAGAGGCGCCAAGCTGCATGCCGCTGCTGCTGCGTCACCCGCTTCAATCCAAGCCACGGTATTTTCCCTCGCCGAGTGCTCGCCGAACAATGCGGGCGCAAGCAGGGAGGTCGTCAAAAGATTCGCCGCTAGCAAATTGATGACGAACCTGTAACAATGAGAAAACGCACTTTAGTTAAATATTCAAAATATTTGGATTGCGGACACGTAACGCCAAATTTGTACAACGCCATAAAGCCAAGGTTGTGTCAGAAAGGCCGTATATCGTTGATTTCATTTGCGAATTAATAGACGTCCTATTTCAACAAAGCTGTGTAGATCAAATATTATGATGTGTTTGTAAACAGTATGTCACGCTAGTCGACATTAATAACAAAAATGGAACGCATTAAAGTTATAAATATAACTAGCTGTCCCGGTAAACGTTTTTTTGTCATACTAAAAAAAAAAGGTTTGAAAAATAGATGTTGGCCGATTCTCAGACCTACTGAATGTCAAGCCGTTTCGGAGGAGTACGGTAACTAACACTGTGACACGTAAATTTTATATATTAGATTTTATAGCAATTTCTATTTTTTTAAACTAGCATTCTGGTGCAGAAATTGGTTAAGACAGTTTTGTTTTTGAGGAAAAATACCGTCAGGTGAACAAAGCAGTGACCAAGTTGTGTTCATGTTTACGAAATCTTCTATTTATCCTGCTCGTAATTTATTGCAGCTCATAGATTATAAGATAACTTGAACATTCGACACAAGACTTTCGTAAAGTTTGCAACAGAGTGTGCAATACGACCGAGTTCTGTTCACCATTAATTGAATGCAATTGTTGTTCATATATAGTGACTAATGGCCTCTTGTTGCCTCTGATTTAGGATAACAATTCCATCATAATTTCACCTTCAATTCAGAATCTAGTACAATTCAAAGAATGATATGCTTAGTGTAAAAACTAAATACGCGGTAGAAAATCTACGTAATCTATACTATGTTAAATGTATATTATGGTGTACAATAAAGTATAAATAAATAAATAAAATCCGAAAATTCCCGAATATTGCTATAAATTATTTCATTGCCATCGGTTTAATGTGTGCAAAATTTCATCCGACTACTGCAAGTGGGTGAAAATCGCTTTCAAAGATTCCTTTACAGAGATTACTACATCGATAGATACGCTAATAAAATCATGTTAAAAACTAGATAATTCGAGAATTTTTATTAAAATTCTTAATGATAAGTGTGTCGATTTGTTATATTTATGTAAAATATTTGATTGAATATTTCCGGCCATTAGATTTGTATTGCTTCTTATTGCTCTTAGATCTATTAAAGCAAACTTCCCATAATTTTCTATTGATACACATCACGTAACAGTTATTTAGAACACTATAATAATATGCATCGTCATTCAATATATCAAAGCGTTCAAGGGAAGGTTATTCTATTTATTTACAAATATACGAAAACTGACTAAGGTCTAATAAACAATTACTAGACGGGGAAGTAGTTTAGTTCGAAATATTACTATAAAATATGCATATATAATACTAAGATAACATGATATGGTGCAGAGAACTGTTATACTAAATAATCTTGATTTAATATTATTATATTAATAAATAAATAAATATTCATGGACTTTTTCACACAACGTCCTCTGGTCCCAAGCTAAGATTATACGCTTGTGTTATGGGTACCAGCATACGGATATACTACATATACTACTTTTCTTTTGTAAATACATACTTATAATACATGAAAACACCCAGACCCAGAACAAACATTTGTATGACATTTGTAAACATCACACAAATGATTGTCCCGTGCGGGAATCGAACCCGCGACCTCGTGAACGTCAGTCCGTTACATGAACCACTAGACCACGAAACCCGTCATTAATCCTTAACAATTGGTTCAAATTAAAAAAATTTTCAATATGCAACAATAATAAAATATACAAGGTTTTCAAGTCTTTTTTCTTTTTATTAAAGGTAAATCGAATAGGATACTAAGTTATGAATAATTAAGTAGTGTAATATTTTAATTATGTCTCAGATAGAACTTGATATATATATGCCCTTAAACTTAAGAAATAAAGTTAAGTTAAGTAATAAACACAAACATATAGATAAAAACTTATGGTCCTATTCATAATGACTTATCGGAGGTTTAAAAGTTCGCTAAAATAGGTTCAAGAAAATTGACAAAACTTGTTATTCATCTTTCCGATAAAAATCATGATTCATTATGTATCTTTCCGATAAAAATCTCCGTTTAAACCTCCGATAAGTCGTTATGAATAAGACCATATATCATAGCTTAGCTTGGGACCAGAGGACGTTGTGTGAAATGTTCATGAAATATTTATAGATATTTATATTTATTTATTATTTATTTTATTCTAGTTTACATTAAACTAGTCTAAAACTGGAGATATTTTAAATATTTGAATAATTTCAGCATTTAGTTTTTAGGGTTCCGTACCCAAAGGGTAAAAACGGGACCCTATTACTGAGACTTCGCTGTCCGTCCGTCCGTCTGTCACCAGGCTGTATTTCAAGAACGGTGATAGCTAGACAGTTGAAATTTTCACAGATGATGTATTTCTATTGCCGCTATAACAACAAATACTAAAAATAAAATAAATATTTAAGGGGGGCTCCCATACAACAAACATGATTTTTTTACCGTTTCTTGCTCAATACTAATAACGTTGCCTTATGTTGCATAGATAATGGTACGGAACCCTTCGTGCGCGAGTCCGACTCGCACTTGACCAATTTTTTTAAGTAATTAATTTAATGTGCGTTTAGTAACTGTAAATTGATTAATGATAAATTAATACCAAATTAGAATCTAACTCATAAATATTTACGTGACTATTAAGTATTTATGTGTTATCAGTACAGCTGTAGCTTTAAAATTCGATAGAAATACGACATTTTTATTTGACTCTAAAATTGGGATGTCACACAAATGTGTTTATTTTTTAAACTTTATTTATCTAGTTAATGCCCGCATTTATTTAATTATTGTGTCTTCCTTCCCCAAAACAAACCCTTTTTTAAATTTTACAAAAAACGCTATCTTCATGAACAACTCTACCTAAAAACCGCATCAAAATCCGTTGCGTAGTATTGAAGATATAAGCTTTTACAGCTCCCTGGGATAGAATACGAGTGTCACAACCCCCTTGGGTGGTGACACTCGTATTTTTAATCCGTCACCACACAATCTACTATTTTAGTAAATTATTTATCTACATTTTAAAAGAAAATCCTATCTATTAATAGCTTATTGAAAAGCGATTTAAATAACAACAATTTTTAATAGATAAAATGTGAAACACTGTCTTAAACGATTAAAATAACCTTCTCGGCATTTATTGCTTTTCCAGAATATTCTATCCACCATCTTTAATAATCTAAAGTCCAATATATTAACATAAATGATAAATATTACCCTTGAGGATTATGTAAAGATGAGACATTGGATTCTCTTAGACCTTTTGCATATAAGAAAATAATATTTACAAACCAAATACACCTTAGAATGTATGTCACTATGTGAGCTTATATCTTCCAAACTACGCAACGGATTTTGATGTAGTTTTCTTAGTAGATAGATTGCTTCAAAAGGATGGCTTTTTTGGACAATTTGGTAAGGTTTCGTTTCTAAATTCTAAGCATACGAAGTCGCGGGCAACAGCTGGTAATATTATAAAACTGAAGAGTTTGTTTGTTTGAACGCGCTAATATCAGGAATTACTGTATCGAATTGAAAAAATATGTTTGTCTTGGATAGTTTATTTATCGAGGAAGGCTTTATAACATCATCCTGCGAGCAATAGGAGCAAAGCATTAGTGGAAAATGTTGCAAAAATGTTGCGTTTTTTTTATTTTACTCTGTATATGTAGGTATGTATTAATTATTTCCTATTTTAAATTGTGTCTCGCATTTTTTAATGTGCCTCCCTGAAATTCTCTCTGCATCACCCATGATTGACTGTTAGAGAATGCCCAAGGCATTAAGTCCGCCATTGTATATTTTTATATGCATAAAGTTAAATAAAAAAAATAAAAAAATGGGGAAGTTTACTTATTTCCACGCGTACGAAGTCTCGGATAACTAGTTGCATATAAGACATGCAATTTGTGTCTTAAACACATTAAAATATTGATAAATGCTAACATATTTTTCTAGGGTTGGCCATGATTGCATTCAAGGTTTTATATACAAATCATAATTATATTTCAACATCTTCATAAAATGCAATAAAACATAAAATAATATAGCAAATATAGAGCATTAAAATGATGACAGCGCTTTTAGTTCCTATGTATCTATCAATGTATTAATCTATGTAACGGAATCTTTGAAAGTGATTTTCATCCACTTGCTGTAATCAGATTGATCTGAAATTTTGCACATGCAACAATTTAAAATAATTCAAGATTTTCAAGCGTATTTTTTGTTTTTTTTTTTTACTTTTTATTAATAAGAGAGTTTTATTAATATGGACGAATTTTAATAATTTTACTAGCCATATTTATGTTTCAAATTGACAATATTATCAATTTATCACTCTTTAATTGAATCTAAGTTAATTAAGATATCTAACAATATGGAGTGTTTACTATATAAACAACAAAATGCTTTGTTGTCTGTTCTATCGATAATATAATCGTTAAGATAAGGCATTCTAACAAAAAATAGATAAAATCTAAAGTTTTTAAGTTTATGAGTGCACATTTGAATTAAATTAAGGCCATAAGGTACCATAATGGTTTCCTACCATAATTAAGGTGAAATCGTTTTACCTGTATGCTTTTTTGAACACAAAAGGTAATTCTTTATACCATTTCGAGGCCAATTACGTATAACTCATAGTCAATGTAATGTTTAAAAATCTTAGTTTTGCTATTTTTTTGGATATATGCAATTTGGTTGGTCTGATAAACAAAATTGATTAAGATTATGGATGTATTACCTATAGTGTCTAAAACCATTCTCTCTCTCTCTCTCTCTCTCTCGTCCCACTCGTTGGGCACGGACCTTCTCCACTGTAGCAGGGATTATGGTCTACAGTACCGCGCTGGCAAGGCGGGTTGGTATAGGGAGCAATTTCGAGTTTTCCATCTCTTACAGGAGATGTTATCTGTGTACAATATTCCTTGGCTAGCTTATACAGCACCTTGAGAAGAAAGGGGTGACGTGATGAGAACAAATGGTCTTAATCCGTCACCACAGAAACTAAAACCGATTATACATAATATATGTGTATAAAATTCTCGAATCGCAGGTACCAAACTCTTCTGTAGCTGCCCTATCATTTTCTATGAAATTTTGTAAGTTCGAGAATAGGGCAACGACTATTTTTTATTCCAACCATTTGATCATATGGGAGAGGCGGTTTCCAGCAAATACGCAAGTGAAACTACGAGGCGTAGCTAGTTAAAGATTGATAATTGTATCTTAAAACGATTTTATTTCGATAAAATAGTTAATAGACTATCCATATTCTATAGTATTAATAAGCTTTTAATAAAATAAGGCAACAGAAAGTTAGAAACCACTTTTTTAAAGTAAGACTTACATTAATTATAAGCTATTTAATAGTTATATGACTTTAAAAGGACATCCGGTTATGTTTTAAAGAATCGTTTTCTATCTTTGTTCATTAGTTGTTTGTTCCGGTTGTATTTTTTAAACCTTCAAAATGTGTAAATATTGAAAACCTTCAATTTGTTTAATAATTTTGGTGCCTTCTGCTTTAAGTATATCAAAATAAAGATTTTTTAAATTATTGTTAGTGCTCTATAACAAAAGATAAAACAAGACTCTATGCTGAGACTTTACTGTCCGTTATCTGTCCCGTCGGTATCTCTGGAACGATGACAGGTAGTGCATAGCAAAATGTAATAAGCGCTATATGTAGTACAAATATATAAATAAATTCTCGTCACGAAACGCATGCATGTGGGTCGAACATCGAATCATATTTAGCCTTGAGTAAAGCTCTTAGTGTCTTCAAAGTTGTTTTTTACCAATAAATTAAATACGAATTTTATAAACACATATTCCACAAATGTAAACATCAATATTTACTTGAAAAGTCGGTATTTCTTTAAATAAAAACCACAAGGTCGGGGAAACCCCGCGTAACATGAAACATTCCATTCTTTTAACCAATTATTTTGTTCATCAGATTGCTTATGATTATTGAGTGCTAGTGTATATGATGATCTAAACACACAAGTCTTTTCTTTCCCTTAAGTGTCATGTATTTAAAGCACACCATTCACAATTCTGAATGACATAGTTTCTAAAGAAATAGAGCGTCGCAGGATTTAATTTCGAGAGGGTTTATTATTATTTTTTTATCTTTGTTTTATTTTTGAGCTACAAATCCGTTACATAGATTCATACATTGATAGATACCTACCGAACTTATATAAGCGTGTTAAAAAGCAATCGCTTTAAAAACATGTCATGTAAATAGTTGCCAGAGTTAGTATTTTTTACCGACTTCAAAAAAAGGATGGGGTTATCAATCTGTCTGTATGTTTTTTTATGTTTGTTTTATCATAACTTTTACCTAACTGAGCGAAGCACTTTTAATGAATCTTTTTTTATTTCCAAGGCGAATCTGATGGCTATCTCCTGAGAAATCGAGGAACATCATCTCTAAAGCACATGTAGTTGGTTGAACTTTTTTTCAAATACATATACTCAATTAAAACATCATACCATAACTGTTTAAGTCCTCAGCAATTGCAAACTGGATATTTCATATCGTAATTATCATTTAAATTCTTACTAAATACAATCTTCAATTATGTACTTATTGTTACAATACAAATTACTTAAAAGTATTTGGAAAAAATACATTTATGAGTACATTGCTTTATTTACGCGTTTAATGTTGAAACAATAACTCGAATGTATGTTTTAATCAATCTTTTGGATATCAAACTCTAAAATAATAATAATATTATAAAAAATGCTGACAAAATGCTGA
Organism: Orgyia antiqua; assembly: GCA_916999025.1. Lineage (NCBI taxonomy): Eukaryota > Metazoa > Arthropoda > Insecta > Lepidoptera > Erebidae > Orgyia > Orgyia antiqua. Next base: position 22,669,046 of record OU779869.1, read on the forward strand.
ATTTAAAAGCTAGGAAGCTAGAAAGGTCTCCTTCTGACATAGAGGAAGGTCATTGGCAAACTTCAAATAGCCAGGTGACGCTTATAAAATGTTACAGAACGAAAACAAAACTGGCGTATACTTATATAATGTTAGCGGAAATGTAGTTTTAAATATCGGAAAACATTTGTATTTAGAAACGCTAATGGGTGTATTAATATATATGTATATACATATAACATACATTGTCACAATAGAGATGTATGTAAGATTGGTTACATTTAAAATGTATCACAACCTTAATTTTCGTTAGTTTTAATTTTATTCATTCACAGTTAACTAAACTGTGAGTGTTAGCCCTGTGGTTTTAATTATTAACAGACTTAAAAAAAAGAAGGAGGTTCTCAACTCGTCTGTATGTTTTTTTTTATGTTTTTATTTGAAAGCTGGTGTTTCCCGTATGGTCCCATTGGCATCTGATGAGGATCTAATGGGTATCTCCTGAGAAATCAAAGAAAACCCTCAAATTTCAAAGGTACATGTAATCGTTGAAAATTTTTTTTAAGACTCATTTATATTCACTCACAGTTAACTAAACTGTTCTAAACGGTTGTTTTTAAAGGGAAAAATTCTTTAAATTCCACGTGTACGGAGTCGCGGGCAACACCTAGTACCTAATATTCGAAGTTTTTGTTGGTATATTTCGGATGCCAGCATAAACGACTATCTGTTAATTTACAAGTAGGTATTATATTTTATTTATGCTTGTTGTGTAATTGAAATATTTAGTAAATCCGTATTCTATTTGTAGATATACGAAAACAGGTTGTTTTTGTGATAACTGCTGGTACCAATTCTACTTACACTTATTTAAAACATAAATATTGATAGTGATAAGAAGAAATCTCAATGGCAGTTTTCCATACAAACGTAGGCCATTATTTCCTTCCTGGATATTTCCGTAGAGCAATAATTTTTTTCATAAATATATTTAAATAAAACTACTTTTTACGGATTTAGACGCGTATATTTGTTTTAAATTTTGGCCCGACGTTTCGGAGACTTTGCAGTCACCATGGTCACGGGTGAGACATGGGTGGTGTAGTTTTATTTAAACAGATGAGTCGCGCAAGTGTTAGAAAAAATTTCATAAATATATTGTTACTATTGACATGTTCCTATGCGTTTCTTTATTTCATAAATTGATTCTTACAAAATATATAACCCTTTTTTATTGATAACAACGTGTATTACAGAATAGTTTAAATAACTACTTGAATTAATAGATATAAATATGTACTAAGTAATAGCCATTAAGTTAAAATAGACTATCTGCCGCACTCAGAGACATTTAATGGTTACTTGAGGAGCTCTTTAGTATTGATTTAAAAAGTTTTAACTTAACTTTTACTTTTTTAAATCAATACTAAAGAGCTCCTTAAGTAACCATTAAATGTCTATGAGTGCGGCAGTGAAGTTCGTTTTAGTTAAGCTAGGTTTAGTTTTTGAAGCAACATAATTGGTGCTATCTTACATACTTACATTAAAAAGTCAAATGTATAAAGTGAAGGTTAATTAGATTCTACATTCGGTATAACTTTTAGTTTTAGCTTGCTATCGAATGATTTCTCAATTATACATCCTGTTTTATATCTAATATATATAATTCTCGAGTCACAATGTTTCGTTCCCATACTCCTGCAAAACGACTTGACCGATTCTTATGAAATTTTATATGCATATTCAGCAGGTCTGAGAATCGGCTACTATCTACTTATTTTTCAAACCTCTAAGTGATAAGGGTTTTCCGCCTCTAACATTTGTATGGCAAAACACCATGTTTTTTAACAAGTAAAACAACTAGTTGGCAAAACGTTTTGTATAAGTTTGTTAAGCTTTGTTTCGAGTTCAGAAGAGAGAGAGAGAGACAAAGAAAGAGAGAGAGAGATATATATATATATATATATACATATGGTCTACCAATTTAGAAAAATTCGAATTCAGTTTAAATTTTTTGCAATACTATTTACTTAAATGAAAACAAACTGTATTAGAATTATTCAAAATAGTTCAGATAAATTATGATATGACAGAGCAATTAATTACCTAATATTACCCTTAACCGTGTCAGTTTCGGTCACAAAAATGGAATCTGCCAACCACTTAACTTTATTAGTGAGCGAACACAGATTATACCTAATAGATTCGACATGCAAGGCAATCATCGCACACAAAAACTTATGCGCTAAAGAGTTAATTATTATGCATGAAAACTGTATGTATCAGAATTCGGCGTGTGGTTTTGCAACGACTAATCAGAATGCATTCTGCCATAGTCCACATCCCGCAAACCGCACCTTCTTCAACGCTGGTGCGTTTATTCCTTAACAAAAACCTCTTAATGCTCTATCTGTTATAGGTGATCTGTGTAAGCGAAGTAAGCCGATGGATTCTACAAGTATTTTCACCATAACTAACGGCGATATTGACCTACTCTTCGAAAAAGTAAAATTATAAACGCTTGTTTTTTTTTAATCATGACGTCATTTCGCAGTGAATGAAACACACTTTTGAATGAAACTCGTGATCAAATAAATATTAGTGTTTTAGTGGAAAAATACTAAGATTTGTTTTAGTGCATTATAAATGAGTGATAGAAGATTTATTAGTTATTGTTAGGGTTTTTCCAATCTTTGTGGTGACGGATAAAGAATTATTATTCTAATTAGGCCATTTTCAAAAGATATTATGGCACGCTGAAAGTACCCCAAACAATTAAAGATAATTCGAATTTATTTGAGATGACTAAATTAATTTCTAGTTTGCATGAAATAATTATGGAAATCTAAATCGGGGCTATCTCAGGAACTATTGGTTCGAATTAGGAAATTCTTTTTGATAGCAAAAATAGTTTTTAAATTCTCTATTCAACTCCTATTGGTAGCAGCGTGATTTTATATAGATAACGTCACGCTGCGACCAATACGAGTGAAGCATCAGTGAAAAATATTGCAAAGAACGGCGAAAATTTTCTAAATTACACGCGTACGAAGTCGCGGGCAACAGCTAGTCATCATTTAATCTATTATTTTCCATGAACTCTGTAAATATTTTGAAAAGTTTTATTTGTATTTATATATTACAGCATTTTTTCTTAGCCCTGAATAACTACGCGCAAAAGAGTATTTTGCCTTTGTTTACAGTAATCGAAGATTGTATGTTAATTAAGTTTCATATAACCTAGGAACTAGGAAGCTAAGTTACAACCTACAATATCATTAACATTGTTAACAATAGGGCAATATATGTCTCTTGTAATTAATTGTACCAGTTTAATTAATTATTGAGTAGGATGTCATGTCAAAAGCGCATGAAATAAAAGCTTAAAACATACTAATAAGACAACACAGAAGTACAAAAGCAAAAAATATATATACAGAGTGTGGCGTAAATGGTGATCCAACGCTAAGGTGGTTATAGTTCAAGTATTCACCTATCATATAAAAAAAAATTAACCATTTTTAGCCATTTTTTTTTACACTACTCACATCTAAAATGCATGATTTGTTAAATACGAGAAATTAATTTTCAGTTTTTTTTTATTTATTGGTTTATTTTTGGGGTTTACATGAAAAAACGAAAATGCATGTGCTAGTGCTAGTACTCGCCCGTACAACACAAAAAACACACTCAAAAAATAATGTCATTTGTCGAAGTTACATTCTCATTTATAAAATATTTATCGATTTTTTACAAAAAAATAAAAAAAATCATATTTCCGAAACCAATGGCTAAAAATGGTTATTTTTTTTTTATATGATAGGTGAATACTTGAACTATAACCACCTTAGCGTTGGACCACCATTTATGCCACACCCTGTATATTACTATACTTACATATTATTTACACGGGTAACTTTCAAGGCCAAAGATTTATAGAAATGAGGTGATGACATACATGCCATCACTTCAACGGAAGTATTACATGACGTCATGATTTTCATATACATGAAAAAGAAATAAATAATATGGTATGGTGTAATGGTATGCCTAAACGTACATTCAATTAGTGTTCTTATGGTGTCATGTAATGTCTTCGAGAACGAATTTGGCAGCAAATAAGCTATTAATATGAACATAATGTCGTTCCCTTTTATTGTTAGAACATACCGGCCATAGTTTGGCAAAGGCACCGAAGTGATAGTGGTATTTTATATTAATCAAAGCTTGATTTATTTAGCATATGTTATTTATTAGTTAAGTATAAGAAAGAACGAAAGTGGAATCTAAATCTGTATACAAAAATTATAAAGCTTTGTTTAAACGCGCTAATCTCAAGAACCGCGGGTCCGATTTGAAAAATTATTTTTGTGTTATATAGTACATTTATCGAGGAAGGTTTTAAGCTATATAACATCACACTGCTACTAATAGGAGCGAAGCATCAGTGAAAAACGTTGCAAAAACGGGGAACATTTTTTACAAATTCCACGCCACTTGTACGACATAAGATAAGCTAGACACCTTCTTTTAGGTGTCTTGCTTTACTAAAGTGTATGTGTATGGCAAGATTAGAAGATAATATTTAATTAAAATAATTATGGAAGTTGTAATGAGGTATGTACTAAAATTAGCATATTAAATTAAAATTGTTTTTGTTACAATGATTGCGTAGTGGCGTAAACCTGTTTGGAGTCCATATCAAGTCTATACTAGAAAGTCTCTCTTAGATCTATAGATTAATAAAACATAGTATTACTTACATGCTTAAATCGTTACAAATAACCATTTCGAATCGATTATTTCATGACTATTCGATAATATTGCGAGTAAAATATTCCACTAAGCGATTTCACCTTAGTTTATGGTTAGTGCTCCTCTGAATAGCTTTATGCATGAAGATAGCCACTCTTATATATTTCTTATAACTACAAATGTATGTATGTAGTTGTAAAATTTAAACTCCGTTTATCTGTTTTTGCATTGTAGTGTAAGAGACTTATGAAAATAGTCCCAATAAGTGGTATAATATAATAGAAGTTAACTAATATCTTTTTTTTTCAAAATATAAATGTCCCACCGTTAGGCACAGGCCTCCACAAGTATTTGTGGGTACTTGGTCTGCATATGCCAAGCCTGCTGGCCCAGGGTTTGGTTTCGAGACTTTTGTCTCTTACCTTATGACCTAACTACATGTATTTTGCCGTCAAATCAAGTGCCCTAATAAGCTAATTCCTAATTTACGCATTTTTATGCGTTTGCTTGTTTAGTTATAAAGAAAGATCGTCAGATTTTTATTTATCTTCCGATATTTGACATTCAGGAAATTTACTAAGAATTGTTTTTAGTTTTGTGACGTGAACTTCCGACCTTATCTGTTAACACTAGCGTAAATATTATGCTAATGACGTAATCTTGATGAGCTGTTAAATACATGTAATGCGTAAACTTATTGAAGGTTAGGGATAGTGAGGTAAGAACTTAATCTATAATTTTTTTTTCTTTTATTGTATGGCTTTCGTATTATATAATTTTGCCAACCATTTATTTAGTGTATTAGCAAAGTGTAATAAGCTCTGTATCGAAATAGTATAAAATATAAATAGATATTTATAACAACCTTCACTGCCGGGAATTTCATTCGAATTGAGGAAATATTATATTTCGATAGTTTGTTCTTATGACAACAAAGAGATTATAATTACCGTACATATAGTGAAAGGAACTTGGCATAATGCTCAATTTTTTTTAAATTACGTATAAACGGATATAGTGAACGATTAAGGTATTAAAATATAGAGGTCACTAAATGGAAATGTACTTTAATTACTTCTAGAATCGCTTTGTTGGATTCCCCGTTTTAAACAACTTTGAAAAAGGAATTTCCATGAATATCCTTAGACTTATTATAAATCAAAGTCGTTATCTTTAATTGTAAGTCCCAATGATCCCAAAGTTTTTTTGATAGATAGAGTATAGTTCAAGAGGTTGGCTTTTTTGTATCAGTTGTTAAGGTATTTTGATTATCTAAATTACATACGTATGAAGTTTCAAGCAACAGTGGTAATATCATTATACATTTTATTGTAAATAAGTATTTAAAATTTGAAATAAATAAAATGATTGATTGATAGATACGTAACGTAAATACCACTTTATAATATGTTTTTTTTGTAGTTATTTTTAACTGGTAAAATATTATTATGCAATGTACACTGATAGACTGATACAAAACTCCAAAATTGAGCTCAGGGCCACAAATATTATTAAATGTGCATAACTATTTTTTGCTGGGAAGGATACAGAAAGACAAACATAATAATTATTTCTGAAACGTGTTAAAACTTATAATTCATATTAGCTGTTACAATATTTACCTGTCAAAAACATACACATAATTATGCAAGTTAATATATAATTATATACTTTACATTAACTTCTTTATTTATTTATTTTATGACTTGTGGACAGTACGCTGGCCGGTCGCCTAAGTGCCAATTACATCCTACACGCTTTTAATTGTATTTGACAGTTTAATCATCTATTCGAAATTTAAAAATAAAGTTTCTAGAATGTACCGTGTGAACAGCAGTTGCGAAATAACAATGGATGTCTTATTTGCCCTTATTACAATTTGTATGGTTTTATTTCAAATTTACAATTGTATTGTTCCTTTTTACACAGAGAACTTACTCTATTTTACCATAAACAAAATTTTATTGAGTCAGCATAGCATATAGTCACGTACTAAACTGATTATCAAGCTGTTATTGCACGCTACATTTCATACAAGATATTTAAGTATCAGTTTTTGTATCACAATCTGGATATCACACGGTAACCGCGTGCAAAATACAATGGACTGCGTACCCGACGGAAACCAGAGCCATTGTTAACAAATCCAATATGGCTGAGGTTCGATTAAAAAAACAAGGTGTAACTGAGACGTTAGACTTTAACTAGACATTATAATAATCTTAAAATACAATATTCTTTGTACTATTAGCATTTGTGTTAGATATTTTGGAATTATAGTATTTTATTACATCATCTTCCAAAATTTCAAGATAGAAAAATACTTGTCAATGTTGTAGTAATCATTTTTGAAAACCCAAACTTTACGTTTACAACCTTTACATAACAAGTACGGCATTGCGATGAGAAGACCAGTGTTATTAGACTATGATTAAATCCTAGTAATGATTACTTTTTTAATTCTAAATATAAATTTTTTAATAAATTACAGAATTCCAGAAACATTCATTGCTAACCGGGCTTCGTGGTGGAGTGGTTTATGCAATGGACTGCCGATCACGAGGTCTTGGGTTCGATTCCCGGTTGGGACAATCATTTGTGGACCATAAATCTACTATATAAAAATAAGTCGGGTTTTCCTTCCTGACGCTATAACTCCAGAACGCACGAACCGATTTCCACGGTTTTGCATTCGTTGGAAAGGTCTCGGGCTCCGTGAGGTTTATAGTTCTTTTTTTTTATTTATTTTTTTACTTTTTTTTTGGTATGGCAAAACAGCGTTTGCCGGGCCAGCTAGTGTCATACAAATGTTTGTACTGCGTCTGGGTGTTTACTATGTATTATATATTATGTATTTATTTACAAAAGAAAAGTAGTATATGTATTCTATCAGTATTCTGATACCCATAACACAAGCATATAAGCTTAGCTTGGGACCACAGGACGTTGTGTGAAATGTCCATGAATATTTATTTATTTATTTATTTATTACAAATGCAAATATGAAGCTTTTAGACTAATAACTTGTATTGTATACATTGCAGTGACCTTCACCTGGTAACATGAAAACCTTCATGAGAGACTGACGGTGACCTAATTCCTGAATAGGACTGCAAACTAAACGGCCATTAGAGAATTAAATTTAAAAATGTAGAGTTGCCAGGATGATATTAGGTATATATAATAATGAGGTAAAGTTTGTTATAAGCATGTAGGGGTTAAGAATACAAATGTCGCCACTCCATTTCCTTCTCAGGGTTCTTTAATAGCCAGTTAAGTGATATTGTACACAAATAACATCCTCTATGAGAGAAAAAACCTCGGAAATAAACCCTATACCATCACACTTGGTCAGCGCGACATAGTTAGACCGTAATCCCTTCCAAAGTGGAGGAGACCCGTGCCATACATAGGACGTTAATGGGTTGAAGAGATAGATGATATTGTAGACTACCTACCCCTGTAATTTTAGCGTAATGATGTAAAAGAAACATAACGATTATTACAAAGATCTACATTATAATTAAGTGCAATTGATAAACAATCGCAGTGCTCAAGGCTGTTGCGGTTTGCAGCCATTCTATCTGTAAGATTGATCATGAACCTGTAACTTGCATTATATTCAATATTACTTACTAGCACTGTTATTACGTTTTAAGATACGCTATAACACTGACTGACTTTTTTATCCTTCCCTAAAAAACATCCCTTATGTTTCTTTCTCACGGGATAAAAAAGTCCCATCATATAAAGGCCTCCTAGAAAGCGTGTTAAAAACTACAGATCTACCAAATAGTGGATTTCACATCACAACATGTCATAATATAGATGAAGAGTATATCTATGCTTCTTTTACTTTCTTTTTTGGTAAAACCTTACCAAATTTATGTGATAGACGCTGCAAGTTTATCTAAAGACAACGGTAAAAAACGAGATTTTGTATGGTCATATTTCTTTTAGTAATCATATTTTGGAAAAAAGAAAGTATTACCAGCATAGATCCATAAGACTTAGATACTGTGAGACAAACTTGTTGCTATAGAGGCAATATTCACAAAGAAAACAGCGGAGTACGATGATTGTATAGAGCAAGTTTTGACGAGCCTCGTGGTTGAGTGGTCTATGTAATGGACTGCCGATCTAGAGGTCGCGGGTTCGATTCCCGCTCGGGACAATCATTTGTGTGATTTTTCTAATTGTCATACAAATGTTTGTTCTGCGTCTGGGTGTTTCTATGTATTATAAGTATGTATTTACAAAAGAAAAGTAGTTTATGTATTCTATCCGTATTCTGGTACCCATAACAAGCATATAAGCTTAGCTTGGGACCAGAGGACGTTGTGTGAAATGTCCGTGAATATTTATTTATTTATTTAATTTTTACTACCGTGTCCTCTTAAAAAACTATATTCACAAAACGACTCAGAAAAAAAAAACTTAGTATTTGTTTATGCAATAGCTCACGTTTTCTGAATAAACAAAGTAATATCTGTCACTATAATACTGTACATAATAATGTTAATAGATTAGTTATATACTCGTAAAAAGACATTCATATTTATGTGCTATAAAATATTATATACCTATTATTTTGTAATAGGTAGGGATGTTTTATCTTCCACAGTCTTCTATTAGCCGTCATGTCTGTGTCAAATCTTTTTTTCGTGTGAAAGAGGACATGAAAGAAAGAGGAGTTGACACAGACATGACGGCTAATAGAAGTCTGTGGAAGAAAAAGACATGTTGCACCGACCCCAAATAATGGGATAAGGGCAGGAGGATGATGATCATATTTTGTAATAGGTATTTTGTATTGTATTTATTTCTTATTGATCTTAATCTTTACTTATTATAAAACAAAGTCGATAGTTTTCTATGTATGTCCTCATGTGAGCTTATTGGAAGATCCAATATACGCAACGGATTTTGATGCGGTTTTTTTCATGAGTAGAGTGGTTTAAGAGCATAGGTTTTTTGTATAACTTGTTAAGATGATTTCTAATTTTCAGGCGGAAGAAGTTTTAAGCTTATTAGGTAGTACTTATCCTTACTGATTTATAAATGCGAAAACGAGCTGATGGTAATATAGAAATATTGACGACCTTAAGTTTAGTGTTAATGTGTAAAACGAAATTATAGCGCGATTAAAAAAAAACGACACAACGCCATCTATCGATTGTCATAGTAAACTTCTGATTGTTAAGGTTTAATTTCTAAATTTCACGCGTATGAAGTCGTGGGCAACAGCTAGTTATAAAATAAAGTCGTTATTCCCGTATGTCTCTATGTAAGCTTACTTTTTGAAACTACGCTACAGATCTTGATACGTTTTTCTTTAATAGATTGGACCTGTTTTTTTTTATATTTTAGGTGTTTAAGGCTAGTGTTTTAGTTTTTGATTTTTCTGCCTGTGTTCGAATTTATTGTGTTTTCCTTTTCTCTATCCCATTACTTGCAGTTCACTTAAAATAAATTACGTTTTCCTAAATTAATTATGATACCGTGACAGTAAATGGGTCAATAAAAGTTATCAAGGCAAAACTAGATAATAATGAGTACCTGAAACCTCGAAATGCACGTGGTTTTGCATCAAAACGTTAAAATTCATGTTTATATTTCAGACTAGGCACCTACAAAACAACGCTAAGAAGTCTATAAATTGTTTTTTTTTTTTCTTTAGAGTATAAACTAAATTTAACTGTGTATTATTTTTTACGACTAGATTATAAAACTAAAGACTACATTTTGAGGCAAACATTAAAAATATAAAATTAAGTAACTAATTATAAAACTATTAACCTTCATTTAATTTAAAAAGTTAGTAAGTTCGGAATTTTTAAATATCGAATACAAATTGCGCGTTTTTTTTTAAATAATCGATTAAAGACCGATGATGGAGTTGCATTACATTACTGTATAGACGTCCCATATTTATGCCACGTCTATATACTCCGCCTTCCGCATCAATCTATTTCAGTCACTTTTTTAAGGTCATTGGACTACCGAGAAGACGACCTACCTTGCGGTTCATTTTAAATTAATTGAAGATATTAAGTTTATCCTATCATAGATACTTAGGTGTTAATAGACCTAAGGATAGCTATCTCTATTAGAAATAGTTTTACCTACAATCAATCTATTTTTTTTAATCACGTGATAAAGCATATAAACTGGCCATTTAATTACAATAAAACTTACAAATAGCAGCGGAAATTGCAACTCAATATCCGTTATCTATTGATTCTGCGATTGTATACGATTAATTTCCTCTTTTAATTCAAATTACTTTTTTTAAATACATAGTGTTGTGTAATAGTGGTGATATTAAAAGTTTAAATTTAGAACGCTTTTTAAAAATAATTATGATATACATTTATTTTCACCGTGTAGGTATATAAAGAGTATAGAAATGATATTTTTCAAAATTTTAATTTAGAACGATAATTTAAAAACTATTTTATGGAAAATATAAAGAAATCCTTGCAGTCTTTACATTTTTAATCTACTGACGTAATTATGGAACTTGTTACCGTATGTCATTTTCCGGGGATTTTAATTGCATTAATACTCGTTCAACAGAACTGTCCTTAAGTGTTATTACATAGATAAAGTACAAAGGTGTGGTATTAATTAAATAAGTGCTTTGGACTTGGTATAAAATATATTGATTTGAAATAAATAGTCGGTCAACTAGAACATTCCAATTACTTAAAATAATACCTAATGTTATTAAAAGAAAACAATGATAGGCTTGGGAAATACAAGCACAATTAAGATCGATTGCTTCTAAGAAAAAGTATTCTAACTGTCATTATCTAACAATGGCCATATAGAAAGAAAAAAAACACGTGACCATAGATTAAAAAACTGATTGTGTGAAGGCATCCGGATGAATTAGCATTGACGTCAAGTGTATAGTACTTAAAAGATGAACGAGTCCTTGTTGGGATGGATTAAAAACGTTCAAGTCACACAGTCCATTTACTTCTATGGGTTGCTAACGACGAAAATTAACCACATGAAAAAACTCGAATACAAATTCTATGCGCTACATTTTTTTTCTTTTTGATTGGCGCGCGCTTTTTGCGTAGTAGCCACATGCTCTAACATTTTATATTTCAAATCACAAGAAGAGTTTTTAAATGTTTTTTTTTACCTTATTAGCAATAAATTAGGAAGTTTAAGAATAAATATATCTTGGTAGATGAATCAGTTGACTATCAAAATTAATTATATATTCTGTTTAAAGAGCGCTACCACGCGTCAAATAGCCAGTATAGTAGCCAAATAATTCTGCAATGAGATGAACAGGTGGCAATGGCAGTGAATGACTATGCCTATTAATATTAAACAAATCGTAGGTATAATATAATATATCATTTATAATTATGTGGAATATCTGGAAACATTTTCTGGTCAACATAAAGTAATTATTAAAACGCCCAAATTCTTTGGTACAAATACAGTAACCATTTTAACTTATTCTAGTATCATGAAAAATAGACCCAGAATTATAAAGCATAAAATACTTACGTAGCAATACGACTATTTACTATATTTATAGAACAAACTTAACGTTTATTTATGAGACCAAAAGATATGCGAAAATATCATAAATATTATTTATTTTTTTTATTTCCTAGCAACATCATTATTTATCTTACTACTTAAAAATGGCTTGATGTCATGCAAATTAATTTTGTTTTAGGTTTTATTAGCCCTCGGTTCATTTTATTACCACAAAAATAAAGATAAATCTTATTATATTATTTTATTTCCAAGTTAATTCTAATATCATAATTTAATATTTATTTAGCTATATCTATAATGTTAGTATTTGTCATAATATTCTAATTACCTTAATTTACCTTATTAATTACGCTTTTATCAGGGCAACGGAAGAGACCTATCAAATTTTGGAGCCATTTTGTGCAATAGATATAATTCAAATATGGAATTGCCGTAGTCTGTACTCAACTTTTTTTATGTAAGCTTATGATAAACTTTTTAATAAAATTATTGATATAATTCTTTTTTTTTTCGAATTCCTTTTTTAAAATTTTAAACGGACGAAAGTATTAACCAATGATTGAACAATATTTCTTGCTACATTTCTATCTATACTGTAACTCGAAACAACGGTGCCCTGACCGTGAAAATATTGTAGGTTATAATTACATCAGCCTCGGGCTTTTTGCTATTTGATATTGATTACAGTTATCTTATAAAATTACTTCATAGAAATTCAATTACATTAATTATTTTTGCCTTCGTAACAATAAAAGTGCTTTGTTAATTAGTTGCGACGTGTTGTTATAAATATTGGTACCAGTTTTTTGGACAATATATCATCCAAATCAAAAAGTAATGCCTAGAGAAAACTAAATTAATTTGTGCAAAATAATTATTTTGGACTCTACAAAAATCTATAGGTACAACAGCATGGAAAAAAAAGACTAAATATTTAATTGCTATGTATTTTTTACTACACACACATTTGACTGATCGTAAAATGACGTCCTCTTTTTTTTCGCCATGGTAACACATAAACCTAAACATTAAAAAGTCAAAACAGCGTATTCGAAATTTGAATTCCGAATTTTTTTATATGACATCATGATCTAATTCCGTGTAATAGCAACTAGCCTAAATGACTCTATCCAATATATTATTATTTTCCCACACATTTTAAATATAGAACAAAGAAGCCCACACTATATTTTAAGGATATGGGCATAGCAACCGACAAGTTACAACTATTTATTTCTTGATACATAGCATACATAAAAAAAGTCGAATATGGTTATAATAAGTTTCCTATTTTTTTTATTTTATTATTTTATTAACAACCTTGTACTACATTTATTAGCCGTATATCATGTAAAAATATTAATCGGATCAAATTATTGCATCTTTGATCTTTTAGTATTAGCATATTTGCGTACAAGAGAATTTATCCTTCAGACCATGCGACCTAAAATCTCTTTGATATGTTAAAAATATTACTGTCTTTGTAATGTCGTATTTAGATCATGATCTAATTACATTTCATATTTAATTTGTCACTAATTAAAATGTAGAATAGTTGGTTGATAAACATAATATTTAGAATTAGGTAATTAAACTTATGTTAATTGGATTAATTTTTAATAATTTAGTTTAAATATTATCCTATCGAAATAAGCGACTAAATAACGACGTCGTCAGGGACCGATAAAAAAATATTATAAATCTGGATTGTTTCTTAATTCAAAACTTATCAGGCCTCTTTCTGAATTTATTTTAATATTAATAAACTATTAGTATGTTATATAATATTGACACACAGAATAATGTATGTAAATATATCTGCCTATTATAGGTTTATAGTCCGTGTAATAAGCTCAAGGTTAAACTAATTAACGTAATTGGAGCCAAACATACATACAACGATAATATTAGTGCAATACAAATTCATTATTGCAAGAATGTCGAATATGTTACTTCAGTAATTTCATTTCCTTTGCTACACGAAATCAAAGCATCCTATTCTATAAATAAAAAAGTAAATTGTTCCATTCATTTAAATTTGAAATAGGAACTTTTTGAGTTAGTTCTATGACATAAAAAAAAATCTTTTTTATTTTCTCCACTTTTTCCTTTTTTTAAAGTAAACAAAAAAATAGAAGTAGGTAATAAACTATGTATCTTAAACTCCTTTAAAATGAACAATACATTTAAATGTAGAATGAAAAATATCATTCGATTTTTAAATATACGAGTTGTATTATTGGACTGTGATACTTTATACAAAAGGCATAATATATAATGAAAACTGTAACCGTAATTATAAATGTAACTATTACAATGAATAATGCAGTAGTTAATTAACAAATAGTTTTAAATTAAATACTTTCCGGCTGTTACTATCCATACATATACTTATACGCAAATTTACGAGATAGGCTACATCACTCGTAGCTTGAACCCACATAAATATCTATGTGTGCGTGAAATATGTATCTATGTGTGTCTAAGATACAGGCTTAACGTTATATGACATATTATTAGACTATGAAGTACAATTTAGTCAAGCTAAATTTACGTGACTTCAAGATTGAACGCAAAACTAAAAGACATAATCGAAAGTTAAAAGAAAGTTTTGCTATCAATTTTGTCATCAATGTCAATTTATGACAGACATCATTCTATTATTAAATAATTATGATCTTTTTTTTTCTTTACGATTATTTAAATAATCAAATTTGTCTCGAGTAATTCAAAAATAGAACTCATTGGTTTACAATGTAGACCTCTTATTGTAAAAGCTCTATGTAAACTTTACATAGAGCTTTTACAATAAGAGGTCTATTAAAAAAAAGTTAGGACCATTTCAGCTTTTGGTAAGTTTTACTGCTAGCTGAGCCATGCTCCATCAATCCGTATGGTAGAACCGATTGATGGATTACTAATAAAGTTGTTTTTGTTTATTTTATACGGCAACACCAAGGTATGAAAAGTTCAAAGTATATTCACCTTCGTTGCAAATAACTATCCAAAAGGTTAGTAACATAAATCCAATTGAATGTAACATTTTATATGCTTGTTTGGTGAACCTAAATTAGCTAACAGTCCTTACCGCTAAAACGCATTTCTTTTTCTGATGGCTCATCACTGTTTGCGCTTTGCCAATGATAATGCCTATAGTTACTAAACTACTATATTGGTAGTCAATCACAAATCATAATAAAGATACCGGCTGTTAGTATTAAAAAAATAAAGCCTTCAATAAAAAAAAAGTACAAACATTAACTTTCAAAGACTAATTCAAACGCCATTTTCTTCACGTTTCTACACGTTCCAAGTTTAAAAATGGATTCGTCATTTACATAAATTGCTTTTCAACCAGTATTTTACCATCTTAGTTCAACAACATTCCCATTTAGATAAGTAAAAAGAGGTAACATATCTTGAAAGTCACTTAAGTGATATCTAGAACACTCTGTTACCCAACTTATCACTTACACTTAAATTTTCTTTCTATTAGACATTTTCACATCACATTTTCATTTTAAATGTTTGAGTAATCCTTACTAATTTATAGATGCGAAAACGAGCTGATAATAATAATAGAAAATTTGCGATTAAAAAAAACGGTACAACGCCATCTATCGATTGTCATAGTAAACTTCTGTTTGTTAAGGTTTAATTATTAAATGTCGCGGGCAACAGCTAGTCTTTAATAAAATCAGGATGACCAAATTTTGTAGAATTACGATAGTAAAACTTTTTTATATATGTAATTATGTTTATGAATTCATAAGACTTAATAAACTTATTGTTGACAGACTCCACTGGGTTTTTCCAATTTTGTATTAGTTCTCATATCAAGTTGTGAGTCCAAATATACCTAAAATACGTTTAGTTAATAAAAGGTAAAAGATAAGTTATTATTATATATCGGTTTAACTCTGAACTGATAAACCTAAAAAATTAATTATCTTGCAGTTGTACTGTTTCGGCATTTCCTAATCTTTTAACGTTATTCATAAAAGTATTATCGCAACAATTTCCTGCATATAATTACTGAATATGATGTAATATTTGATAAAAAGTTATAGATTAATACATTCTTATAATGAAATACTGCTATTTACACAGTATGACAATTGTGGAATGAAGCGAGTTAACTAAACTGGCGAATATTGATGCCATTAACTACTATATAAAACATAATAATTGGTGGGATATTTACTTAGTAAATTATAATAAATTATGCCATATGTTTCTTAACTCTACCAAAAGTAGAGCTTTCAATATCTTAAAAGGATTATTACTATCATAACCGCTTTATTAAACTTTCAAAAGCTAGTCAATTAAAAAAAAAGGTTTGTTGTCATTGATTTTAAATTCGAATAATATTTGAATTTGAGTTCTATATAATAAGTCTATGGAATTTCATAAAGGAATCACGAACTCGGAAAATAAATCGAGTAACAATATGCCCTTGATGTATTCGCGTGACATTAACGCTGACGTCATAATCAGCCCAAATGGTTTACATAAGATTTGCTTCTATTGGTTTTCAATTGAAACAAAAATTTGAATTTGGAAAACAAATCACGAACTCGGCAAAATATCGAAATAATGTCTGCGTATGTGAATAACGATAACGCTGATGTCACTATGTAGAGATTGTAATTCTCTAGACTTTAGATGAATAACCGCCTTATTCATAATGACTTATCAGAGGTTTAAAAGTGCGCTAAAATAGGTTCGCGAAAATTGTCAAAACTCGTTATTCATAATGGTCTTTTTATGCTAAAACGTTTATTATCTCTCCGATAAAATCTCTGTATAAACCTCCGATAAGTCATAAGACGGTAAGTCTTTACATATCATCACTAATCGTTATCCACAAAACCTAGCACGGCCTGTTTTTGCTCCAAAGTAAACAAAAAAGTAAAAACATTTAAAAATACATGAATAAAAAAATATGACAATCCAACGAGAAGCCATCCCTTTTGTTCTGAGAGAAGGGCAAAAGATAAAAAAAAATGACTTAAATTTAAAAATGGAATAGAGAATTTTAAACTATTATCTTTTTAATATATTTTTTTTGTTAGTGTTGGAGGCAAAGGTGTATTTATAAACAGATGTTTCAAAAAACTACTCGTTTACGTATTTCTTGCTAGCTATTTGTGTTATGACATTAATGAAACGGTCAATATAATATCTGTGCATAAAATATGCATTTGAAAGATTCATGGGAAACGACTTTCGGAAATATAATATTAGCTATGGAAATACTAAGAAATCCTTAAAATAAAAATTACTTGGCAACATACATTATTATAATATAAGATTCATTCGCATTCATGTATTCTAAATAAATTGGCCACTGAAATATTTATTTATTGCACATATAAATAAATTAAATTGCTAGGAAAATTACTAAAAACACAAAAATACATAACAACATAAGTTTTATATTGTATGTTGATGGACTTAAACGTAATACAATAATACATTGGACATCAAACCTATTAGCTTACACGGTTGGTGTGCGTGATAGCTAAAGGCTCTACAAAATAAAAACATAGGTACTAAATACTTAATCTATATTATATTAATTATACTAACACTTCATTTAGCGTGGCAATGTAGACAACTTTTTAATTAAAGGCGTTGAGTTTTTTTTTTAATTTGGGGCTTGCAATGCTTCACATTTGCCAGAATATTTAGATTAAAAAATTAGCTATGTTTCTTTTCGGCCAGTGCCCACGAGTAAAGTTGTTAAAATTAAAGTAAAAACACAAAAAGTAGGTACATACATAGTTTACTAGGTAGTAACGTTAAGTATTCTATGCTGGTAGTTTGATACATTTGAATAAATACTTAATAAAACCTCTTTATGTGTTCTTGACGTCAAATGTTATTAATTACAACTTACATTGTTCTACTTGACCGAGACAAGTGGAAACATATATATTATTTGCGTATAATATGTATGTTGTGGACGTGAAAATTATCATTACACATTCAGATACACGCGTGTAAAATATGATTTACCAAAGATTAACTTTTGATAATTATTATGCAATAAATTATGGTAATAGAATAGTGATAGACACAGAAATTTAATTTGTATTTGCACTTGAACACTTGAGTAACAATAACAGGACAGGAATGTCTTACTATACAAAAAGCGTCTAAATCAAAGATGCGACGCAGATGGAACTCTAACTTAGGTAAACAAGCATAACTTCAACCGACTGTTTGGGTTTATTTTCTTTGAAAACGTTCTAAAATAGCGTGTCTGTTATTCCCTGTCAATACACCCTTTAAATACTTTTAATGGCGGGCAGAAATCTAACAACTATGCATACTGACTTCTTTGTAAGTCCATAAAAAAACTGAAAGGTTTCTTTATGGTTGGAGCTGCATGAGTGATATAATAAAAAAAAAAGCTTGAATGTTTACAAAGCCAGTCAGGATTAGCAAATACTTTTCGTAGCTCTACGCGACTTTGATAACAGCAACGCATATTTAATTAAACCCTACAATAAGCTAGTCATTATTCAATCAATCAAATTAATAACACAAATATTTACACCACTTAAAACAAAATTGAATAGTCACAAGTGAAATATTTTAGCATGTAACCATGACTAAACATTATTCTTTTGCCATTAAAATTAATCACATCTTAATGATAATAAAAAAGAGATATATTATTATATCTATAACATTAAAGAAATCGGTTTTATTAATAAACTATTTGTTTGTACATTTAATAATTATTTACATTTAATAACTAACATAACGTTATATAAGTATTACAAAAATTCATTTTGCAAATCAATATTCAGATCAATTAAATTCTTAAATTTAAATTCTCAAAATTTGAGTTCTTTATTTAAAAATATTACGGGAAAAGAAGTATTTTGTTTTTTATCCTTTTTTTGCTTTTTTTTCGTTTATTTCGCCATTTACTTTGTTTTTTACCAGTAACATGTGCGTTACTAATATGACTCTCAATCTCAAAGTACTTTCTTGTTCTATGAACAATAAATCAAACTAAAAAGTTTTAATTACTAGACACACTTTTTTAATTCATTAAATATGTTCTGACTATATTATTATGTTGATAAGTATAGTACATTTCTTGCTTCATTACTATTAAATAAACATAAAAATTTAGTGTTTTACTAATGGAGTAAATTACAAAACATAAAGATGACCGTTTGGTAACCAGTTCAGACTTAAATTTCATGACTGACCAATCCCAATGACTCATAATAATATATAAAATATTGGTTTGTAGTAATTCTGAATAATTTTGGTAATATATTTAAGTACTATAATTGAGATAAGATATTAAACTTCATTCTAAGCATTAGTCAATGTTACTTTAAAATGTTAGTCACCAAGCTCCGTGACAAGAAATGACAAAATTAAGTCTATGATTGGGATTGTTAAGTGCTTAAGTGCCATACTTACTTTAAGTTGTCTACAAATAAAGTAAAATTACAAGCTATGCCCCGCAGTTTCACTTGTATATTTAGAAGAACCCCTCTCATTCTTATTAGAAGTATAAAATACCTAATAACAAAAGTCACAAAATATGGTTAAACTTTTTCGAATGAATTTAGTAACTGTATTAAATACTTTTGAAATGGTACGATACCAAAATTTTACTGTATTTGATGTATGTTAGATGTAGTCAACAGCACACGCTTATATGCGAATGAGACAAACACTATCATCATAAGAAAGAGAGAGGGAGAGAGAGAGAGAGAGAGTCTCTGTTAGCGCACTTTGCTTTTAATAGCATCTCTACATTTAGTGCATGTGTGATTACTCTGTAAATTTTTCTATCTGGCAATGAGCCAAGAATACAGAAATACATTTATCATTTACTACGTAATTTCCAAATCCTAATAAATGATTTTAAATTATTAATTTAATATCGTAACACAACTCCATAATAAGAAATAATTCATCAATTTCTTACTTTTTATTTTTTACTTAATATTAAGCTTCAAATAACTATATCATGAATATGTAGGTATATATTTTTTATAAGTTTTATTAAATAATTTATACATAAGAAATATTTTTAACGTCAATTTGAAAAACCTTGGTATGTCGTAAAATAATATTACAACATAAAGACCGAGCTTATTGATATCAAATTCAACACTAAAAATCTAATATAAAAACGTAACGTAACAATGTAAAAGTGTTATTTCTTTATTTATTCAAAACTGACGCTCCAGTAGAACTAAAATTTTAACAAAATACGTAGATATTTCTTCATTAGCTTAAGTTTTAATATTAGATTAAGTAGGTGAAAAAAAAATTCGGTAGCAGCGTGACAGTTAAACGTAAAATAATAGAATCTAATTTAAAAAAAAATAGAAAACAAATCACGCAGTTTCGTTGGCTGAAGCTATTTTTCAATATTTCATAATAAATATATTAGATTTCATGTCTAAACGCATTTATTTTTAATTGGTAAACGTTAAAACTTGTCTAGACTATACCTACTTAGATGCCGTGCCAAATAAAATTTCTACCAATAAAAAAAACAACGTACATGCAATGATATACGAGAGAAAGGAATTAGATTGTAAAATTCAAATTTTTGGAGGGAAAACATGAAACAATCATGGTGTTGTAAATTAGGAAAGCTTGGATACGAGTGCTATGGTCAAAATTCGTGCCACTTAAGTGACTATGAGACGATGCCATAAAAATAAATTGTCTATTTACAAATTAATTATTTAGTACTGGTGTTTAATATTTCCATGACGCCTCCACTAGAATACAATTTTCTCATTACTTTAATTTAAAAAAGTTTTATAGTAACAGCTCTACATTTTTTCTTAATTTCTTTGTCTTTGACTATTACTTGTTTAAAAAAAATAAACATCGCTTGAATCTGGCCACAATACCAATAATAAAAAAGTTAGTGATGATTGCAATTATTGTCGTAAGACCAAGGTTAGACATTCATATTGCTACCTTCAATTATTATTAAGCCCGTGTAAAAAATTTCTTACATCAATCATTTTGTTGTTATTAAATTATATAAAAGATTAAATTTCTTAATAACTACTATAAATTAAGAAAATGCAATGCAGTATTATATATTACCGGTTTTCTTGAAATAACTATTGATATTCGCACAATGGTTTGTAGATAAATGTAGTGGGATCTACTCTAAAAACAAACACTTGATATAATTTTTGTAGACATATGTGTCCAGAAATATTCAAATAGTTTTCAGACCATTAAAGTATTTAATGATCTATTTTGTATTCAGTTTTATAAGTTCAGCAATAACTAACTACATTGCAATCGTGGTTTCGCAATAATCACTAAGCAGAATACATTTGCAATTGTATCATTTTTTAAAATTTAAAAATGAAATGCTTATTAAAAGAAATAACTACACCCATAGACTACAGCTATATAGTATTATGCCAGTAAATTAAAAAAATAATTGAACAAAATGTGGACGTTGTATTTCGCACGATAAGTGTTCCTAGACTAACAGAGCTAGGGTAGGGGTACAACAGGAAGATAATGTTAAGTTTTAAATGATAAACTACATAGTAACGGAATAAATTGCAACACTGCGTTCAATAAAGATTGTTACTCACGTCAGTTACCATTTACAATTGGTAGGGTAATTATTTAGGGTGACAATTGAATGAATCATGGCGTAATCATGCGATATACTTTAAAGAAGAATTAGACATGATAGCATTAAGACGATACCAAAATAGCTTCGTGCATTTTTCTATGTACGAAGTTTTCATTGTTTCTTTAGATTGAATGGCTAGAGCTCTAATTTTTAAGTATATGTTTATTCAATATATGATCTAGGATCGCATCAACTCAGAAACGCGATTGAAAAAAGTTTTCTCGATAGAAAATCTTGGCGAAACAACCTCTCAATTTTTTTATTTTTTTCATTTGTCGGTCTATTATCGCGTATTAACTAATGAAATAACTTTAAAAACATAAGTAACTATTATATATAGAAACACGTAAATCAGAATTAAAATATATTTAGTAGATTTTGAGTAAATAGGAAAAGTATCCCTAATTCTTCATTTTCTGTGCCTACTGGCTGTGTTAATATGTACGTGGCGGCGATGATATACGATAATATTGATGTAGGCCCTTAATATAATGACAATATTCAAACAATGACGTCAGAAGGACATAAAAATCCGTTTCTGGAACCTTCTTTATACTAAAAAGAGATGGTTAAGTAAAAAGTCGTCATCATTCTCCCGCCCTTATCTCGTCATTTGGGGTCGACACAACAGGCCATGTTGTTCAGGCTGCAATGAGATTTAGCTGATTTTTAGGACTGGCGCGGCGGCGTCAACGCTTTTTTTTGGGTCTGTGCACAGCCGTAATGCAAAGTGGTTCTCTCGGTCGCGGTCGGTTCATAAGTCCCCGCGGGCAAGACATGGTCAGGTGACACTTGTTTTACTTTTTGTCAGTCACCCCACGGAAGTAAAATGTAACAAAAAAAAAAGAGAATAGAGTCAAAAGAGGTCTCTAGCTATTTAATTAAGATAATACAAATTCTTATAAGAAAATTAATAACCTGATTATAATTTCCAGAAATTTATTGTTTTTTAAAAGATTTAATAGACAAACTTACATAAAGAGGTAGTATACAGTAAAACCTCATGATTTACAACGAAAGCCGAAGATCAAATCATCATGACATCAGCTATCAGTTTGTTTTGATATCTTTCATAATACCTTGTTTGTCTCATAAAGTAGTTCATAAGAGTTATTTGTTCTTACACAAGTATCTTAATGAGTTTAGTCTTAATAGACAAAGTCATTTAGACCAATAATTACATAGTTTAAAATAATGCTGCCATCCGGTTTTTCCCAAAAATGTCCTAATTTAAAGAGCGCCCGAAAACCACCTGGTAAAGTAATATAACTTTTATTGTCAATGAAGGCAAATAAATTTAAAAAAGAAGTTAATATTTGAGCAAAAATAAAAGAAAATTACGTATTTTTTTGCTTACATTTTATGTAGTTAGCAATACAGGTGATAGCAACCCTAATTAAAAGCATCTTTTTAAAAATGTGAGGTCATATAATACGTGAATGTAGCAAATCTTATTGATTAACTTAATCTTCTAGATTATTCGATTGAAAATAGTTAATATTATTGTAGTTAGTTCTTGAACTTTAAAATCCGATAGCTTAATTCAAGAATATATATTTCAATCAACAAACAATTACATTACATATATATTAAATTACAGAAGACGACGTACAATGTAAGTTTATACCTAGCTATTAGGCATAATGCCGTGTCAAAATGTGTAATGGAAACTTCTAGACTAAAAAGTTTCATGTCAGCTTTTATAAAGAAAAACAATATGACGAAAAAAACAAACTAACTTCAAAAATAGTTCTTTTTTTGAAATTCTTAATTTAAAAAAAACAAAATTCCGGTCTATTTTGTTGTTTACACACTAAACAACAAAATAGACCGGAATTTTGTTTTGGATTAAACTGCATTGATGCATTTTTAGGGTTCCGTACCCAAAGGGTAAAAACGGGACCCTATTACTGAGACTTCGCTGTCCGTCCGTCCGTCCGTCTGTCACTAGGCTGTATCTCAAGAACGGTGATAGCTAGATAGTTGAAATTTTCACAGATGATGTATTTCTATTGCCGCTATAACAACAAATACTAAAAATAAAATAAAATAAATATTTAAGGGGGGCTCCCATACAACAAACATGATTTTTTTACCGTTTCTTGCTCTCATACAACAAACGTGATTAATTAAGTATTGTGTGTGTTGTTTGCTCATTTATTAATAACGTGCCTTATGTTCGTAATCTAATGAAATTGAACTGAATAAAACGGGCTTGAATTTTTATTTGCAAAATCTAGTTGCGTTAATTCATTGCATTTTTATGTAGATACAGGAAATACAATTCTAATTAAGATAATTAAATTAATTTATGATCATAATATTATTTTAGCAACCGGTTGTGATTGTTTTTTTTAAGGAAAATGTATGTTTGCTCGCGATGTTAGCATATTAAATTTCACGTCTTGCAACTAAGTTCATTACCATCATCATATCATCAAGCCTTTTTGAAGTGAATTACGATTTAGCCAGACTAAAGTTACTTGTCCTCAATTTTAACTGTCTACCTACCATCTGATATATCTGTGATCTAAACAATTTTATTTTTGTTATAAATAAACAATTAGCATAACCTAATTGTTTCCAAGAAAACAAATATTAAATTAATATTTCAAGTGTAGGTGTCTAATAAATTTACATTTTGATAAACCAATGGTAAAACCCACAGGGTTATGATAATAGAACCATTCACTTATTCAAATATAGAATTTAACAAAACTTTTATAGATAACATAACATAACCTTGATTTGCAATAAGTAGTTAACTATTTTCATTTATTTCTACAGAACTAAATTGGCCTTATAAACGATATCGCTCAAAACTTGAACCGTAATGTGGCCTTAACCGGAAATAAAGGCCAAATTGAATGTAATAAAATGTTATTTTAGACTTTGTGGCCATTTAAAATCGGAAGTAGGCTTAATGTAGAACTAAATATGAATGAAATTAAAATTGGAATAAACATTCTTTTAGTTTTTTTTATGACAAAATTTTCTTTTTCCGTTTTTTGTGGCGTTTAGGACCACAGGTGATTTTATTAGCTTTTTAAAAATGTATATTTTTTTTTTGAGATTTTATGGCGAGTACGTATTTCTTAGCTTCCAATTTATTGCTGTTTAATTAATAAGCGTCAAATTACAATAACAATATGCAAAAATACAATACATAACTTAAAAAGATACCTATTAGTAATTTAACGATTTTTTTAACAAAAAAAACAATATTAGTTCTTAACTTAGTCTTATGATATAGAAGTTAAAATAAAATTAATAGTAAAATGTTGTTTGAACATTAGTTTATTTTTACATTATGTTACTGTTAAGGAGAATGGTAGAGTCTGAATTTTGAAACGGATTCATTTCAAGTGCACTCAGACCGTATCAAGAAACCGTTACAATAACTTATTTTATGACTTGAAATGGCATCTCGAGGCAATTCATGACCCTCTGGCGAAAACTAAACAAACGTTACCCATAAGTTTTATTTAAGATAAATGTGATTCAAATTTAGAATTTAGTTTTCTCCAGAAAAAACAGGTTTTATGTTTATTTTAGTTTTGGAATTAGTGAAAAATCACGATTTTGGTTAATTTAAATTTGGAATTTGATATTTGATAACTAATGAACTGGGTCTATTTTCTTTTCTTTTTTTTTTCTTCTTTTTTGGCTTCGGTGTAGTTCTATTTCTATTATTGTAATATTTAAAAATAGTTAGACTGTCAATTAGAAGTAGTAATTATTGTTATCTTAGATATCGTAGTTAGACTGTATTAGTGAAGGATACTAGTAGGCAATTTATAAAGACGTGACAATATGCAAATTTTATGATAGGAAATTTATCTTTATAAGATTTTGATGTAAATTGTTAACTTAAAAAATATTTTTAGAACTCAATAAATCACTGGCAAAATGTCGTAAAATTTTATTAG
The DNA here is from genome assembly GCA_916999025.1 of Orgyia antiqua. Classification (NCBI taxonomy): domain Eukaryota; kingdom Metazoa; phylum Arthropoda; class Insecta; order Lepidoptera; family Erebidae; genus Orgyia; species Orgyia antiqua. The sequence continues at coordinate 22,694,903 of OU779869.1, forward strand.
AATTTTCTAATATAATATTATTTATAGTAAATAATAAATTTTACGGATAATAAATGATAAAAACAACAAAATTTCAAATACATTCAAAGAGGTGAAGCAGGTAAAAACCGTTTCTAATTATACTGGACGTTTTTGGCCGTTGGCCCAACTTAAATAATTATATTTCTCATTAAAACAAAGTACGTTTTCACCACGCTGTTATTAATTTTATGCGTACCTATCTAACTATCTTTATGTAGAGCAATAGTTGGGTTTTGATCTGACACTTTTCACACCTAAGTAATAAGTGCCAATGACAATGCCATAATTTAAAAAAAAATCCAAGTTTTCAAGTGTGTTTTTTAGTTTTTATTCAGTATATGGATGTGACATTGTACATAAAAAATCTATTTTTAAATAATCGATTATTTTTTCACATCCCTAATTCAGTTATATGTCGTGGTCTTACAACTTCAAAAGCTGAATGCATTCATAGCCTTTGTCTGTTCGCTTATTTTAACATTTAATTTTACAATCTTAACCATTTGCATCATCGTTATTACATAGATTTATCTATGTTGAAAGTCACGATTATAACTATTGCTTTCGCCGATAACGTTCATGATTAATCTATTTAAATAATTATTTACGACATAGACAACTCTCTCTTATTTTTTTACAACTATTTTTTACAAACAACACGTCTTGTGAAATACAAACTTCTGAGAAGCATTAAGTATTAATATTAAACGGTTTTGATTTTGGGAACACGCTAACCTTGAAACTTATAAACGACTCTAGCATCCTGCTACAAAACTTTAGTTAAGTAATATAAAGAAAACGTAACTTTAATTCAAATAAAGTAAAACTTACCGATTAGAAATAGTTCTTAATCCTGGTCGTCGACAGAAAACAAGTAACGCCAACGAGTTAGCTGCAGTTGACACAAGGAACAGCGCTAGGAGTATAATCTCCTCCACTAGTCGGTCTCTCGCGTCCATCCCTGACATCAGAGCTTGTCTAGAAGACATGAAAGACAATAGTTCCAAAACAATGTCATCACTAACACAACACTTTAACTTGCAACTGAACACTCTCAGTCTAATGTTTTTATATACTGCAGTTGTTACTCGCGTAAAGTTTTTGAGAACACGCAGGTCGTTTAGGCCGCGTCTTTCTCGCTCGGCTGTCGAATGACAACTGGTTGGTTAGATCGCGCGGAAAGTGTTCGTGGCTCGCGTGGCGGCGCCCCACCATTCGCCTTCATCGGTACTTCAGACTGGCTTGGCTAGCGACTCTACAAATAAATCTGCCCAACTAATGTCGGTCGGTCAACATCCTGAGTTTTGTTTTATCGCTTGTGAAATTTTGCAACGTGCTTTAAATGCCATCTCTACATTGCATTTTGATGAGGAACTTAAGTGCATGGCAAACATGACAACTATAATATTTTTACTAGTAGACGATATAACGAAAAGGACTGTAAACAAAGGGCTCTTTCTATTTATATGTCTAGGTAAAACTAAAGTTAGGAGATTGCATAGAGCATTAAGATACTGCCTATATAACAGTAGGGCTAAGTTGATAGAGCCAGCAGACATAATTGCTTTGGATATTTCTGTAGAGTTTGAGAAGATCACTACCTAACTTATAAAAACCTCATTGAAAATATGCATAAGTATATGTATAAAGTATCTTAATTTTGTAATAATTGCATAATCAATCCTTGATATTTTTATGGTGACGTATTTGTAGGAAGAAAATGCGTGCAAAGACATAGATTCATCTATAGCTAAGCTAATAAAAGTGTAGTAAAAAGCTCTACTTCCTGCCCGTATCCCAAAACCATTTGGAGCAATAAAGAGTTTTAAACGATATATATACACAAGATTATCGACACGCAAATACGATAGAACTAGATACGATGTAGAGTCATTTAGTGTAAAAGAAAAATAATCAAGATCGGCTGCGTATTGATGAGTAAGTCAGTCAATCAACCCATCAACCCTTCAACCCTTCTGGTCATTGTCATAGTCTTGCAGTTTTGGCAGAATTTTCATTACCTAATTACTAATATGAAATTTTAATTTTTTTTGTACAAGCGACTTTTGTTTATATGTAATAAAATTGTCAGGTGGTCTGTTTTGTTTGTTTTTGTAAAGTGTTACCTATTTAAATTGTTGGTACCTCTAAATAAATAAACAAGTGTCATTCCCGTTCGTCCACACTCCTTCCACCACAGTGAGGACCAACGGGAATAGTGTGGACGAATGGGAATAAAATAGAAGTAGACGAGAGGTGCCTTTTATTCCTGTTCGTCCACACTATACTGCAAGAGCCGACACTCCAAAAAGTAATCTTTTAAAAAAGATGATAAACAAATTATTCGTGGTGGTGGTGGCTTCGTGGTGGAGTGGTTTATGTAATGGACTGCCGATCACGAGGTCGCGGGTTCGATTCCCGCTTGGGACAATCAAACATAAATGTCATACAAATGTTTGTACTGCGTCTGGGTGTTTTCTATGTATTATAAGTATGTATTTACGAAAGAAAAGTAGTTTATGTAGTATATCCGTATTCTGGTACCCATAACACAAACATATAGCATAAGCTTAGCTTGGGACCAGAGGACGTTGTGTGAAATGTCCATGAATATTTATTATATTTATTTATTTACTATTAAATTAAGCTATCGACACCTATAATAATAAAGTTCCAAAACTATGCTGTGGACTTTTAAATTGTTATAATTGTTTACTTGTTCTGTGTTTACCGTACCGGAGTGGCTGATAAAAGAACAATAGATTTTAATGACAATTGAGTAGTAAAATGTTTTCTACGTTGAAACAGACAACTCAAAAGATCACGACAAGAAGTTAAACTGTTGACTTTTAAATTGTTAGATTTACCTGCTCTGTGTCTCGATACCTTATGCTCTCCCCTACGAGGCGCCTTTACTTGTTGCGGCCGTCATTGTCTCCTAAATTCTGGACAATGGTATTTTTATTGCAATTTTACGACCACATCCTCTCACTCTGATATTATGGATAGATTGTTCATTGTTCTTCCTCGTTTATCAGTATTTTTTTTCTGTTGTTTTCAAGTTACAATAGAAAATGCTCTCATTAGTAACTTAATGAAAAGTTATTAGAGACAAAAGTTAAGATTAGTCTCATTGATTTCAGTCTTATAATAGTCATACAAATATTTTTGATGTTTACTATGTATTATAAATGTTTATTCACAAAAAAAAAAACTAATTTATGTAGTGTATCCCTATTCTGGTTTCCATAATACAATCATATAAATAAGCTTAGCTTAAGACCAGAGGACGTTGTATGAGAAAAATACTTAATACAGTCAGCATTTTCCTTTAAATAAATAATAATAAATAACAGCCTTCAAAGTCCTAAAAATATCGCTAATTATAACGACAGTCTAAACTTTTAATTGTTTGTTTTGATGATATTTATATTCTGTTTTAGGGCATGACAATTTTATTACATAACAGTTTATTAAAATACTGAAAAAACTTGACAAAGAACATTCCAGACACTTTTGTTTTTTTTGATATAACAAAATTATATTTGTGATATAATAACATGATTAAGACGGCATGATACCAAATTATGCTCCATACCAAAGTATGGGTATGGTACTTCCGTTTTTTCTTCGCGAAAGTTAAACCGATTTAAATAGTTTTTGCGTTATATTATAGATAAAGAGTGTATCTATGCTTCTATCACTATATTTTTTTCAAAACATAATAACTAAAAGAAATATCACGATCCGAAAACCCCACTTTTTCGGTTTTCTTTAGATAAAGTTGCAGCGTCTATCACACAAATTTGGAGACCCAACAGCAAACATAATATAAAGAATATACAACTTGATCAATAAACATTTTACCAATTGGGATTGTTCATAATTTTTGACCTGCAGTTTTTATATTTTTTTTAGAAAATATAGACTATTATAAGCAACTAATTTCAATATTATTGAAATATTCACTATATAGAATTTTTTAAAAATACTTAAAGATAATATTTTAAATGTTGTGACGTCATCGTTGTACTCGATCAACGATGACGTTGTACTCAATCTGTGTATTGTATTTTCCTGATAGACTTAAGACAGAATGCAATACATCTTTTCAAAGTTGCCAAGTTGATATAATAGACCAATTTCAACTCCACCAAGAGTAGCATATCCCTAAGAACGCCTTAATATTTTAAGTCCTTCATTTCAAGAGCAAATAGAGGTCATATGCTTTTTTGGAAAAATAATCGTTATTATAGCAAATTTTCCAAAAAAAATTAATGGGTCATGACAAAAACACTATTCCCCGAAATGGTTTTCGAATTAAGAGTTTAAAAAAAATATGAACAATGCCCATTACAGGGTCTCACGTTTAAGAACTACAATATGACTTACAGCAGTTATGAACAGTCTAACACACATTACCTAAATCCCTCACATCAAACCAAAAACACAACAATACAAATACAACAATTTAATCGACAGGGAAATAACCGACACTAACCGAAATAACCGGAACTTAATTTTTAATTTATAATTGTTATTAAAAGTGTAAGAAATTATTAATTCAATATTGAAAAGAAAAACAACTTAGTAGGTTTAGAATATAAATACTTAACTATTCCAACATCTTTAAATAGGAAAGCATTTCAATAAAAAAAAGAAAATGGAACTAAGTACCAACAAGGAGTTTGTATTCCGAACAACCGCGTAAATCGCATGTGTCAGTCTAGGATCAAAACCTTCACGGCCAAATTTAAAAAAAAAAAATAAGTTGACGGCTTTTAAGGGCCTACATCAATATTATCGTCGACATGTACATATTAACACAGCTAGTAGGTATAGAAAATGAAGAATTAGGGATATTTTTTTGTTTACTCAAAATCTACTAAATATATTTTAATTCTGATTTACGTGTTTCTATATATAATAGTTACTTATGTTTTTAAAGTTATTTCATTAGTTAATACGCGATAATAGACCGACAAATGAAAAAAAAAATTAGAGAGGTTGTTTCGCTAAGATTTTCTATCGAGAAAACTTTTCTCAATCGCGTTTCTGAGTTTATGCGATCCTAGATCATATATGGAAAAAACATATACTTAAAAATTAGAGCTCTAGCCATTCAATCTAAAGAAACAATGAAAACTTCGTACGTAGAAAAATGCACGAAGCTATTTTGGTATCCTCTTAAGAGTTGCTATGAAAACTGTAAAATAACAAAATGGCTGAACTATTATTTCATTACCGTATTTCACAAATATTTGCTTTTATTATCTCGTACAGAGTTTGTAGCGAAAAAATATATTGCCTATTTTACTTCCAGGACTATAAATTATCTGTATACCAATTTTCGCCAAAGCGTCACAAACGAACAAACAAACAAACAAACTCACTTTCACCTTTATATATAAGTAAGGATAAGAAAATATGACAAGAACCGATAAGATTTGATTATTTAACAATATCATACAAAAGTTGATAATGACAAGTAAATAAATAAAATTTCCATATGTATGTTAATATGATATTTTGATAGGAATAAATGATTGCTACTCAATATAATATGTATTGTCATCTTGGCTATATCCCTACTATCCCTACTAATATTATAAATGCGAAAGTAACTCTGTCTGTCTGTCTGTTACGCTTTCCCGCTTGAACCTCTAAAGATTGTCTGTGCCAAATTTCATCAAAATCGCTTAATTTTGATGAAATTTGGCACAGACAATCTTTAGACCCTGAGAAAGGACATAGGCTACCTTTTATTGCGAAAAAAGGGATGAAAAGTTTTCTAAATTTTACGCGGACGGAGTCGCGGGCAACAGCTAGTTTATACTAACTGTTACTCGCAACTTCGCACGCGTGAAGTTTAGAAACCAAACGGTAACAAATCATACCAAAAGGCGTTCTTTTTAAATGACCCTGAATTTAGCAGACAGCAGACAACATGAAATTTCTGATAGGGATATCTATAGCAAAATTAAGTTCTCCAAGTGTACGAAATTGGAAAATTGTTTGTCGTTGACATACCTACAGGTAAACAAATAATTTTTTTGAGTTATAAAAAATTTTTTTCCAAAGAAATAAAATTTTGGGAAGCCCTCACCTCAAAATCAAAAAACAGTCACCTTTAGATTTTTTGAAAACGAAGCGATGGCTTTTTTTTATTCACATAATTTATCTAAAAAAAAAGGTTTAAATAATAAAAATTAAAAAAAATTAAAATCCGAGATAAATCATGTTTAGACTAAAAAAATTAAGACATGATATATTTTTGATTTTGATTTAGATTATTTTTAGCTTTGATATCCCACTTCAAAATTTCCAAAGAAATCTAAAATTAAGGATATCTTACGATCCGACTAACATGTTCAAAATCAAAAAATTACCATATTTTTTTTCAATTTTTTTTTCGCTGATATATGGCCCAGAATGCTATAAGCCAAAATTAAAAAAAAAAACTAAGTAACATCACCTTCTCTAAATCCAAAAATAAAACTAAATTTCAAAGTTTCAGATTTTTAAAACAATTGGCACCACAGTGAGGGCTTCCCAAATTTTTATTTTTTTGTAAAAAATTTATTATAACTCAAAAAAAAAAAGATTTGTTTATGATTATCACCTGTAGGTATGTCAACGACAAACAATTTTCCAATTTCGTAAACTTGGAGAACTTAATTTTGCTTTAGATATCCCTATCTGAAATTTCATTTTGTCTGCTGACTGCTAAATTCAGGGTCATCTTTTTAACTACTCTGTCATTTAAAAAAAACTGCATCGGAATCCGTTACATAGTTTTGAAGATATAAGCTCACATAGGGACATACATACAAAAATAACGACTTTGTTTTATAAATAAGTAAAGTTTATATACTAGAGTTTTACTCATGTCTTTAGATTTGTACCTACTCATTTCTTAATGTGTTTATTAATTTTGACTTGCTATACTTTTTTATGTAATAAACATGTATTCAATTTTCATGGACATTTTACACAACTTTCTCTTGTCCCAAGCTAAGCTTAAAAGCTAGTCTATAGGGTACCAGAATACAGTTATACTACAAAAACTACTTTTCTTTTGTAAATACATACTTATAATACATAGAAACACCCAGACGCAGAACAAACATATGTATGACATTTACAAACATCTTATTTATTTATTAAAATAGATACACCAATGTTATTTACACAAAATACATAAAAATAAAATAACAATTGATTCCTTAGTCTATGTGCAACAGCTATAAAGGTGTTTACAGCATTTACAGAAATATAATAAGAAATTGTTTAATTTTTTTTTGACAAACATCTTCACACATGATTTATAATAAATAATAATAAATATTCAGGACATTTCACACAACGTCCTCTGGTCCCAAAGTAAGCTATATTTCTATGCTTGTATTATGGGTACCAGATACGGATAGACTACATAATACTACTTTTCTTTTGTAAATACATACTTATAATACATAGAAAACACCCAGAAGCAGTACAAACATTTGTATGACATTTATGGATATCACACAAATGATTGTCCCAAGCGGGAATCGAACCCGCGACCTCGTGATCGGCAGTCCGTTACATGAACCACTAGACCACGAAGCCCGTCAATTGTTGTCTATGTTTTCATTGTCATTGTCATTGTTAAACATCACACATGATTGTCCCATGCGGGAATCGAACCCCTTGTGAACGGCAGTCCGTTACATGAACCACTAGACCGCGAAGCCCGTCAAATTGTTTTATTTATATTGAAGATGTAAACAAACTTGTTAAATACATAGACAGTTTTTTTATTCTTTTTAATAATTTATACAGACGAACGTTTGTAATAATCCTCTTAAGAGGGCACGATACCAAATTATGCTCCATACAAAAATATGGGTATCGAACTTCCCATTTATCTTCGCGAAAATTAAACCGATTTTAATTGTTTCTGCGCTATATTATAGATGAAGAGTATATCTATGCTTTTGTCACTTTCTTTTCTTCAATACATAATAACTACAAGAAATATGACCATCTGAAAATCCCGATTTTTCCGGTTTTCTTTAGATAAAATTGCAGCGTCTATCACACATATTTGGTAACGTTTTACCAAAAAAAGTGATACAAGCATAGATATACTCTTCATCTATAATATGGCGGAAAAACAATTAAAATTGATTTAACTTTCGCGAAGAAAAAAGGAGAGTACGAAAGGTCTTTTTTTCAAAGAATTTGTAGGTAAAATCTGTTTCAGCTATATGTATTTGCCCCTCTCAGCGCGGCGCTCGGGAATTGGGATAGCAATACCTAAGGCAAATACCTAAATTAGGAGTATAGTACCCTCTTAACAACGCTATTTTTGTGGATATAATGATGTTATTGTTTCACAATAGTTTATTTATAGAAAATAGATTAGATTTTTAGATTGAAAATAATAATAATAATAATAAAAAGATAGATATCAAATATATTATATTTAATGTATCTCGACTGACGACATTTTCTTCTATATTTTATTCGTAGAACTCACCTGACGATATTACTTTCCTGGCACAGAACTCGTGAAAGAAAATGGAGTAATATCATGTGATTTTCTAATCACCACACGGAAATGTTCACTCACAACATAATACCTGGGCTCTAATAAGAACTATATTAAATAGTAGCAATTGCAAGCGTCTTCGAACGCGTGGAATAAAAACAAATCAGTTTTTGCAACATTTTTCACTGATGCTTCGCTCCTATTGGTCGCAGCTTGTTATGATATAGCCTAAAATCACCATCGATAAATGTACTATCCAACACTGAAAGAATTTTTCAAATCGGACCAGTAGTTCCTGAGATTAGTGCGTTCAAACAAACAAACTCTTCAGCTTTATAATATACATGTGTTAAATAAACAAGGCATCTTTTGTTGTCTCAGTATATTATGTATTTATTTTAAAAAACAAACAATTTTAAACTGTATAAATTTGTGTGTAAGAAACTAAGTAATAAAAGTATTATTTATTTAAAGTTATCAGTTTTCATTGATGTTCCATTTTGATTGAAATCTCAGTAGGTAATAAAATTAGATGCAAAACTAAATAAACTGAAAATATTGTATTTATTACATCTTGTAGACTTGTTACGGATTTTCACCTATAACTAAGGTGCATGTGTCTAAAACGGAACCTCATTACTGAGACTTCCGTGTCCGTCCGTCTGTCTGTCATCAGACTGTATTTCTGGGACGGTGATAGCTAGATACAGTTTACGTATATCAAGTAATGCGATATGGAATGTCCGTGTGGTGATGGATTAAGAATACAAGTGTCACCACCCCAATTCCTCCCCAGGGTGCTGTAAAAGCCAGCTAAGGGATATTGTACACAGATAACATCCTCTGTGAGAGTTGGAAAACTCGAAAATATACCCTGTGCCAACACGTCTGGTCAGTGCGGCACAATAGACCATAATCCCTTGCGAAGTAGAGGAGACCCGTGCTCAGCAGTGGGACGTAAATGGGCTGGAGGAGGAGGAGGAGGAAGTGATGCGATAACAACACTCTTTCACTCTTCAAGAAAGTGCCGATAGGCGATTCTATATTTTTATCATCATCATCACCTTACTGTCACTCCTCCTTCACATAGGGATAGAGGGAGACTATAGAGCCCCATCTGCTACGATCTACAGACACTTCTATGGCTTCATTTCTTTTCGAATTCCGAGCTACTTAAACATAGAGATAAATAGAAATAAATTATTGTACTTGATGTGTAGAATATTGATATTTAATTATTGATAAGTTTATCGTGAACACTAACCCATGTTAGTAAATATTTGACCAATCTTGTTACAGTCAAAACTTTGACATACAGTACCCTAGACCCAATTTCTTAATACTTCAGTATTAGTCAGATTTATATTATCAGTGCATTACTGATAAGTAAGGATTTAGGGGCTTAGCAACATTCTCTGTAACACAAGCTGCTGCCTACGCCTTCCTACGCGTGAAATTTATAAAATTTTCCCAACATTAGTATTTCCAACATTTTTCACTGATGCTTCGCTCCTATTGGTCGCAGCGTGATGTTATATAGCCTATAGCCTTCCTCGATATATGTACTATCCAACACTTAAAAATTTCAAATCGGACCAGTGCAATGGTTCCTAAGATTAGCGCGTTGAAACAAACAAACAAACTCTTCAGCTATATAATGATAATAATAAAATAATAAATATTTATGGACATTTCACACAACGTCCTCTGGTCCCAAGCTAAGCTTATATGCTTGTGTTATGGGTACCAGAATACGGATAGAATACTTAAACTACTTTTCTTTTGTAAATACATACTTATAATACATTGAAACACCCAGACGCATTACAAATATTTGTATGACAATTAGAAAAATAATATTAGTATTGATAGATCATAGTAGCGGGTACCACCTAATATGCCTAGGGCCTCTACTAGATATAAGATGGCGCTGGATATCCGGTTAACCTAGGATACAATTATAATCATTTATATCATTATTTGAACATCTGTTATTATCAATAGGCCTCGTAATCATGATTGTACGGTTTTATTTATAAAACAAACACTCATTGGACATTCCAAATAGATTATAAATACAAATACACAATGATGCAAGTGTAATCTTTATTATGAATTAAAAATTCTTTTGTAATAGTGTTTATGACGAGCCTCGTGGTCCAGTGGTTTATGTAACGGACTGCCGTTCACGAGGTCGCGGTTTCGATTCCGACAAGACAATCATTTGTGTGATATTTATAATTGTCATACAAATGTTTGTACTGCGTCTGGGTGTTTACTATGTATTATAAGTATGTATTTACAAAAGAAAAAGTCAATACACAGATTGCATACAACGATGACGTCACAACATTTAAAATAATATCTTTAAGTATTTTTTAAAAATTCTATATAATGAATATTTCAATATTATTGAAATTAGTTGCTTTAAATAGTCTATAATTTCTAAAAAAAATATAAAAACAGCAAGTCAAAAATTATGAACAATGCCAATATAAACTTTTAAAGATTTTTTGTTTTTTTTCTTAATGGACATTTCACACACCGTCCTCTGGTCCCAAGCTAAGCTTAATATGCTTGTGTTATGGGTACCAGAATGCGGATAGAATACATATACTACTTTTTCTTTGTAAATACATACTTATAATACATAGAAACACCCAGACGCAGTACAAACATTTGTTTGACAATTAGAAAAATCGCACAAATGTTTGTCCCGAGCGGGAATCGAACCCGCGACCTCTTGATCGGCAGTCCGTTATCAGAACCACTACACCACGAGGCCCGTCTTTTATAGATGTTTGAATACTGTGTTTAACTACCAATAAAATATAATAATATATCAAAATCTGTAAAAATTATTATAAAAAACATAAATGGAATAACTAGATAGACAAAGTTTAAATTTAACAAATAATTGTGGGACATTCCAACAAGATAATATTGACAATCTTGTATATGATATTTCAATGATTCAATGCTGTATCAAGTGATACAATCTATGACAAATATAATAGATAAAATCTATTGTTTAATCGTTCTGAAAATAGAATTCAGGCGCCCCGTTCATTTAACATTGTTCATTTTAAAGTAATTTATTAATTTTTGCATTTGACATGCTATGCTTTTACTTAATAATAATGCAAGTAGACCGCAATAAGCTCAGTAGGAAGAGCTTAGGAACGGTATTCCGAGGTCGTGGGTTCAAGTCCCACTTGCGGCATTTCACTTTTTCCACCATAATTTGATTTATTAACAAAAGAAAAGTAGTATATGTATTCTATCCGTATTCTGGTACCCATAACACAAGCATATAAGCTTAGCTTGGGACTAGAGGACGTTGTGTGAAATGTCCGTGAATATTTATATTTATTTAGTAATACTAATATATAATAATTTAATTTAAATTATGGTGGAAAAAGTGAAATGCCGCAAGTGGGACTTGAACCCACGACCTCGGAATACCGTTCCTAAGCTCTTCCTACTGAGCTTATTGCGGTCTACTTGCAACACTTCAAATTAACCACCATATCTGTCACTCGTATGAGTTTATATATTTTTACGTACACCGCCATCTATCAAGATAGCTTTACACCATCTCGACCAACACTTGAGTATTCTTTCCAGAATACGAATGGTTGAAATAATGACGCGACGTTCATTATTAAAGTAATTTATTAATTTTTGCCATTGACTTGTTATGCTTTTACTAAATAAACTAAATTATAGTGTCGTTGAGCTCGTTGGGTTCATGCCCCGCTCACGGTTATCATTTTTTCCACTATAATTTAGTTTATTTAGTAAAAGCATAGCAAGTCAATTGCAAAAATTAATAAATTAATATATCAACGTTTCTATAAAAGACCAATATGGTGTAAGAAAAATTCGTTGCTCTGGAGGCAATATTCACGAAGAAAACAGCAGAGTACAAAGACCATATTTTTGTATGGAACATGACTTGCTATCCTAACCTCTTAATTTGCATTTTGATATCTTATTAACCAATTTATTTTATTATTTTCAATGATCTTGGTAGAAGTTTTAAAACCGTGGATACTATACATCTGTATATTTTGCTAACAATAGGAAAATTTTACGAAAACAACAATAATATTTAGATGGTAATAAATGGTAACAAATATGCTACTGATTACAATTGTATAACATAAATATTCGCGTATTGACGTCATTATTTTGTTTTTAGTTATAATCAAACATCAGATATTTTGAATTGAAGTGGTTTATTTCAATGTTTATCTAATCTAAACCAATTCTATCTAGTTAGATTGACACTTTTTTAATATTTAAAATTATTTATACATATAATAAATTATGGTAAGGTTTGCAATAAATAAGAAAGATCTAATGTTCGAAACTATTACTACGATCCTAAATTTTTATTTACTAATTGAGGATTTTGAAAGAAGTTCAACCGAAGTCGTGTGCCTTTCAAATTTGAGGGTAATCCTCGATATCTCAGGAAATAACCATCAGATCCTGACCTGGTGCCAATGGGATCACACGTGAGCTACCAGCTATCAAATAAATAAAGAATCATTAAAATCGCTTCGCCCAGTTAAAAGTTATGAGGTAACAAAAATAAAAAAATATACAGACGAATTGAAAACCTCCTCGCAGATGAAGGTAAATTGTTTTGATGTGATGTTATATACCCTATAGCCTTCCTTGATAAATGGACTATATAATTTTTAAATTCGAACCAGTAGTTCTTGAGGCAAAGCGCGTTCAAACAAACAAACTCTTCAGCTTAATAATCTAATATATAAAATTCACGTGTCACAGTGTTAGTTACCGTACTCCTCCGAAACGGCTCGACCGATTTTCATGAAATTTTGTGTACATATCCTATAGGTCTGAGAATCGGCCAACATCTATTTTTCAAACTTTTTTTTTTGGTATGGCATAACTACGTTTGCCGGGTCAGCTAGTATTAGTATAGATATCTTTTCTACGCTCCTTCAAGAGTCCGCTAACAGATTAACTTTAAAGATTGTATGAACTGGGAGTGAACTGAAATCCATGATTGAATGAATATGTACCGTCTGCATCTTCTTATAATTAATGGACACGAGTTTATTAGTTAGACAATTAAATTTTACGACGAATACAATTTGTAATTACACAACAGATAATTAAATTTATAATAAAGTAGTTGATTGTTTGGTATGCAGCGTGTCTATACTACTTACTATGTAGTATCATTGACGAGGTCGCGTTGCGCCGGCGCAAGTATAAAACGTGCGGTTTTTTTAATAACTCTATCGCTTCTGTTACTTCCTTAAGCAGTTGTGTTATAACTCAAATTAAACAAAGAATATTAACAGTTAATACAATTGCCGAAAGTGTTAAGAGTCTCTCAGCACCCCGTGAACTTGCTTTATATGCAAATCAACCATGTAGTAGCGAATGCTACAGACCTCGCACGGACGCCTTTCGAAGCCAGAAATGTTATTTAACAATGGCAAAACTAAAAGGCAGTTGAAGTGTTGTTTTATTGAATTTGCTACAAGCCAAGCGTTGACTTAATCCGGCATTGGGCCTTGGCATCAGTGGTCCTTTTGGCAGCAGGTTGGGATCTGATAGTTATCGAGGAAAACCCTCAAATTTCAAAGGCATATGAAGTCGGTTGAACATTTTTTTTCAATTATCAATTCTTGAAGAGCGTGATACGTCTCCACTCACTATTTGCATGTTAAAATTCTGTTCAAGTGAGACAAAGAAGTCATTACATATAATTGTTGGAAGATATTTCGCAGAAGTCACGAGTAGTGACACGTGGTTAAAGATCATGGCACCTACACATGTAGTCTTTGAATAAATTAAAATCGAGATCTATGGCATACATGTTAATTATAGCTTTGGATTGTTAATTATTACTGTAAATATTATAGGCATTTGTTAGATTATAGCTTTGCACTTTATTAGCTGATGCCTTTGATAATATTCCTTAACAGAAGAATATAAATATTCATGGACATTTCACACAACGTGCTCTGGTCCCAAGCTAAGCTTATATGCTTGTGTTATGGGTACCAGAATACGGATAGAATACATATACTACTTTTTTTGTAAATACATACTTATAATACATAGAAAACACCCAGACGCAGTACAAACATTTGTATGACAATTAGAAAAATCACACAAATGATTGTCCCGAGCGGGAATTGAACCCGCAACCTCTTGATCGGCAGTCCGTTACATAAACCACTAGACCACGAGGCTCGTCAATATGGTAAATATATCCCGTATTTACAATATTTTGACTGATGCTTCGCTCCTATTGGTCGCAGCGTGATGTTGTATAGCCTAAAGCATTCCTCAATAAAGGATAATCCAACACTGAAAGACTTTTTCAAATCGGACGAGCGTTTCCTGGGATAAGAGCTTTTAAACCAATGGGTTCAAACAAACAAACTCTTCAGTTTTATAATCTTAGTATATAGTAAAGGGCCTCATTCACTTTGGTAGGGATTATGGTCTACTATGCTGATGGTATGGTACGATTTATTTTCGAGTTTTCCGTATCTCACAGAGAATGTTACCTGTGTACAATATGTTACTAAGCTGGCTTTACAGCACCCTGGGAAAGGAAATGGGTGGTGACACTTGTATTCTTAATCCGTCACCACACTCACGCACTATCATTGTAATTGCTTCATATTAATTACGGTATTATTATAAAATAAAGTTATTGTATTTCAATGATATAACAAAGTACATAACTTATATATTTATATCACTGTTATATATCAAAATACGTGCATTTTTTAAGTAACAAAGTTCTATGTTGTGTAATAAATTCACGTGTACAATTTTTGATTAGCACGAGACCAATTACAAAATAAAGGATTGATAATAATTGAATCTCTACTAATATAAACTTATAAACTTATAATGTTGAAAAGTTTGTTTGTTGGATACAGCCTGCAGACAGTCGGATGAACATCATTTTACTTTATGCAGTCGATCGGAAGTTGAATTTGAAATACACTTTGCCGTTTAGCTTTAATTTAAACATAGTCGAAGGACATATTGTACTATTGCTACTTCTTCTTATATTTTTTCGTTTTGCTTTATTTATCTGCATCAATTAAAGGCAGTCGCTAATGAGCGTCACCTGTTGCAGATTAGGACGTTGGAGAATATCAGCGTTGTGATTGCTAAATGCTGTCACAATATATGCTGACCAACGCTCCTTTTGTCTCCCATTTTGCATGCACTTATCGCAGTTTTTATATAATTATTACAATTTATACATACTACTTTTTCTGTGTAATATTCTCTCCAAAGAGGCAATAAAATATTTCTTTCTTTCCTTCTTCTTTCTTTCTTTCTTACATAGAAGATTTTTTATCCCACTCGCTTTAATAACTTCCTATCCCTTAGATACAACACTGCCTGGCTTCGATATGCGGTAGGACGCACTCCGGCATGGTTGGCAACAGTCAGCCGGAGTGGTGGAAGCGAATGGACGAGAAACCGACGTACTATTTGGCATGTCTAGCAAGACTGCTTTCTGCATCTGAGCCGTCAACGACTTGCTATTCACGCCGAGCTTATCGAGGTCTTGTGAGAAGCTCTTCTGGAACAAACCATTCACCGTTACAACTATCGGGATTATTTCTGTGGATACCAACCTCCACATATCGGTAACCTTGTGCACCAGGTGAAGATACTTGGTCTTCTTGTCTGCTTCGGCTCGCACGAGGTTCTCGTCATAGGTAATCCTACTTATGCCTTATTATTTTAACTCCCAAAAAATAAAATAACACTTAAAACAATAGGATTTACATAAAACACTAGCTGGCAAACGTTGTTTTGCCATACATAAAAAAAGTAAAAAATAAATTTCAAAAAAATGAACTATAAACCTCACAGAGCCCGAGACCTTTCCAACGAATGAAACAAACAAAACCGTGGAAATCGGTTCGTGCGTTCTGGAGTTATAGCGTCAGGAAGGAAAATCCGACTTATTTTTATATAGTAGATAACTAGTAAGAAACTATGTTTTAGGAAGTATTAAATAATATAATTTTAATTTGAACCATCCTATTTATGATTTTCACCGTGAAGGTAGCGCCATTATTCTATATTTTAAAAACCTGTGAGCGTTAATCTCTTATATATAAAATTCACGTGTCACAGTGTTAGTTACCGTACTCTTCCGAAACGGCTTGACCGATTTTTATGAAATTTTACATGCGTATTCAGTAGGTCTGAGAATCGGCTAACATCTATTTTTCAAACTTTTTTTTAGTATGGCAAAACAACGTTTGCCGGGACAGCTAGTAATTATATATATTCAAGTATATTATTTAAGTAAATTTATGAAGGAAACCTTGCAAAATATTAATTAAACAATGATACCAATTCTAGGTGTACAACTAAACTTAATGAAAAATAATTTGCTTTGTTCAAAAAGTAAAAAACACGTTTGATAATACTAAATATTTTTTTATATTATTGCATTGTCATCGGTCCTTAATATGTAAACAAAATTCTAGATCAATCCAACTACTGCAAGTGAGCGAAAATTACTTTCAAAGATTCCGTTACATAGATTAATACATTGGTAGATAATATGAGCGTGTTAATAAGCGTGTTAATGAAAGTTGACAGTGTCAATATATACTTGCTAGTTCGTTGTACACATTCATATTAATTAAAATCCTAGTCTATAATACAGAGTTTTTATAATAAGAAAGCTCAGTTAACATTGCCAAATTGTGCTATTGACACTATCGACTTTCATTTTTAGGGTTCCGTACCCAAAGGGTAAAAACGGGACCCTATTACTGAGACTTCGCTGTCCGTCCGTCCGTCCGTCCGTCCGTCTGTCACCAGGCTGTATCTCAAGAACGGTGATAGCTAGAGAGTTGAAATTTTCACAGATGATGTATTTCTATTGCCGCTATAACAACAAATACTAAAAATAAAATAAAATAAATATTTAAGGGGGGCTTCCATACAACAAACATGATTTTTTTACCGTTTCTTGCTCGATACTAATAACGTTGCCTTATGTTGCATAGATAATGGTACGGAACCCTTCGTGCGCGAGTCCGACTCGCACTTGACCAATTTTTTATTTAGTTAAGTTTAGTTTTGCGCGTAGAATCTGTACCAATATATACTATTTTTTTTATTTTTTTTATTTCAAACTCACATCAAATTACGATACACTTAAATTAAGTACAAGATAATACAGACATAAACAGTGTAATATATATATGACCACTGACTCCTAAGCTAATAAAAAGATTTGGTTATGTTCTAAAATATAGGTTAAGTTAAAACATTGGCCGTTTACACATAACACAGGATAATCTATACTAGTAAGTATAGAATTAAGAAAAAAAAATTTATTAAATTTTGCATTTGACTTGCTATGCTTTTACTTAATAAATTTAATTGTAAAACACAAAGTCCCGCTTGCGGTGATCACTTTTTCCACTACAGTTTAATTTATTAAGTAAAAAATATCTTAACAAATTATATATAAAAAAACCATCATCTTAACCACTCTATCTATTAAATAAAAAAAACTATTTTTATATAATTGCATTGCCGTCGGTCCTCATTATGTATGCAAAATTTCAAACCAATCCGACTATTGCAAGTGGGTGAAAATCGCGTTCAAAAACTGAATATATAAAAGCGTGTTAATAATAAAAAGATGATGAATATGAATGCGTATGGCTGGAAAAAGAGAGGGTGGATGAACTGTGTAAGCGACTATATGAAAGAAAAAAGACATAATAAAAATTTGACGGCTGATAGGAGAGGTTGGAAGAAAAAAACGTGCTGCGCCGACCTCAAGTAGCTTGGGAAAAGGGCAGGAAGAAGAAGACTTCACTTTACGAATAAGTTAAACGGGTAAAATTTCATATCAACCAAACAAGCTAATTGACGGGTCTCGAGGTCGAGTGGTTCATGTAACGGACTGCCGTTCACGAGGTTGCGGGTTCGATTCCCGCTCGGAACAATCATTTGTTTGATCTTTATAATTGTCATACAAATGTTTTTACTGCGTCTGGGTGTTTACTATGTATTATAAGTATGTATTTACAAAAGAAACGTAGTATAATAATATGTAGTCTATCCCTATTCTGGTGCACATAACACAAGCATAGAAATATAGCTTATTTTGGGACCAGAGGACGTTGTGTAAAATGTCCATGAATATTTAATAAATATTATATATATTATATAATAATATTATATAATAAATATAATTCAAACTTGTTTAAGTTAGTAAATAAAACAAACCGCTCTCTGACGTAATTCGCTTTATCATTCATTCATTACAATTAATATTAACGTTTGAAGAACGACCCTGTCTTTATCTTTAAACAGATATACCTATAATAACTATACATAATTATAAATAAAATACAATGAATTATGAAACACTGCAATGTATTGCCCAATAGAAATTGCGTGAGGGATCACGTGGAAACTCGACATAACTCTTGCTTAAGCGATACTTAACTAAGTCAGAACATTTCCCATTCACGTGTTAACTGTTTGTTTACATTTTTTTTAATCTAGCCATTGTTATGTTTTCCTTATAATAAACTAGCTGTTACTTGCTACTCAGTACACATGGAATTTAAAGACGAAGAAACTTACCAATTTAAAAAAAAAACCATCTATTGAACCACTCTATCTACTAAAAGTTGAACAGATTTCATGGTGACTTTGAAATTTGAAGGTTTTTCTTAATTCTTCAGGAGATAGCCATCAGATCCTGGTGCCAATGAGACCAAACGGGAACCAACAGCTTTCAAATATAAAAAGGATCATAAAAACCGCTTCGCCCAGTTAAAAGTTACGAGTTTATGCGGTAACAAACATAAAAAAAATATACAGACGAATTAAAAAACCTCCTCCTTTTTTGAAGTCGGTTAAAATAACTGCGTTCAAATTCTTTGCGTAGTTTTAAAGATTTAAGCTCACATGGGACACGCATAGTACATACATAATCCTTACTTATATATAAAAGTGAAAGTGAGTTTGTTTTTTTGTTTGTGACGCTTTCACGCAAAATCTACCGAATGGAATTGCACGAAAATTGGTATAGAGATAATTTATAGTCCTGGAAGTAACATAGGCTATAATTATATTGTTTCGCTAAAAACTCTGTACGAGATAATAAACGCAAATGTTTGTGAAATATGGTATGAAATAATAGTTCAGCCATATTGTTTATTTTACAGTTGTCATAGCAACACATAGAATCCGTGGACTTATAGGTTTTTTTTTAATTTCGCCAAGAAAGTTTTAATCCCGAGACTGACACATGCGATTTACGCGGTAACTCGGAATAGAAACTCCTTGTGTGGTACTTACTTAGTTCCAACTTTTTTCTTAAGAGGGTACTGTACTCCTCATTTAGGTATTTGCCTTAGGTATTGCTATCCCTATTTCCGAGCGCCGCGCTGAAAGGGACAATTTAAGATAAAGCTGATTTTACCTACAAATTCTGAAAAAAGACGTTTCGTACTTCCGTTTTTTTTTCGCGAAAGTTAAACCGATTTTAATAGTTTTTGCGTTATATTATAGGTAAAGAGTATATCTATGCTCCTATCACTTTCTTTTGTGGTAAAACTTTACCAAATTTGTGTGATAGACGCTGCAACTTTATCTAAAGAAAACCGAAAAAAGTGGGTTTTTCGGATCGTCATATTTCTTTTAGTTATTATGTTTTGAAAAAAAGAAAGTGATAGAAGCATAGATATACTCTTTATCTATAATTAAAATCGGTTTAACTTTCGCGAAGAAAAAATCGAAGTACGACACCCATACTTTTGTATAGAGCATAATTTGGTATCGTACCGTCTTAATTGAGAGAATTAAAGAAGTTGGAATAGTTAAGTATCTATATTCTGTACTACGTCGATTGTTTTTTTATTTTGGCCGAGTTACAAGTTTTTGAGAGTTACAGTATTGAATTAATATTTACTTACAATTTTTATAACAATTGAACTTAGTATTTGTTTTGGTTTGTGTCAATTGTAGTTGTCATTTTGGTATCGTATTTAACTCTGATTTTAGTAGATATACATAGTATTTTGTAACGATTGTTGATTGACGTAAATTTTGCTATAGATTTCAGTATTGATTTTAGTATCTATTAATTTTTAGGGTTCCGTACCCAAAGGGTAAAAACGGGACCCTATTACTGAGACTTCGCTGTCCGTCCGTCCGTCCGTCCGTCCGTCCGTCCGTCCGTCCGTCCGTCTGTCACCAGGCTGTATCTCAAGAACGGTGATAGCTAGAGAGTTGAAATTTTCACAGATGATGTATTTCTATTGCCGCTATAACAACAAATAGGTACTAAAAATAAAATAAAATAAATATTTAAGGGGGGCTCCCCTACAACAAACATGATTTTTTTACCGTTTCTTGCTCGATACTAATAACGTTGCCTTATGTTGCATAGATAATGGTACGGAACCCTTCGTGCGCGAGTCCGACTCGCACTTGACCAATTTTTGATAGTAATTTTTTAGATTTCAGTTTTTATTTTAGGTTTGTTTTCAAATTCGATTCGGCCACTAATGCGTGCGAAGCCGCGGGCAGAAGCTAGTGTAATACATAATACAAGAAAAACGTCTTGACTTTTTACAGTCTACCCCAAGATAGCGTTTGCCACATGCGGAGGCCCACGCTGGCCTAATAACTGACCCTAAGGGTAAAAGCAAGTAAAAGACGGAAAAGACGCCAGATCTGCGTGATATACCAACATAGGGAAATCCCGTGATTAATTTGGGAACTTAAAAAAAATAAGAACAAAAACCAATTAGTTCTTGTTAAATTGATATTAACGAGAAATAATTATAACAAATAGATGATTCATTTTTTATTATTATTTCCTTGTTTACGTATTTTATCAATAGTTTTAACCCAAAACTTAATATGAGGCGTTTTATTTAGTGATAAATGGGCGTATATGGTATCAGATTGCGTGTTTTAAAATTTCATTCATGTTGTTATCTATGCGGTTAATACAAAGAGCATATTATTATTTTGTTCTGCGTAATAATTAACAGATGTAACAAATGACAAGTTATTATTTAAAATTTACTTGTTTTAAGTTAACTCTAAATAACAATTTGTCATCTTTATAATATACATTTTTTTATTCTCCTTCTGTCCTAACGGGTTAAGGCTGTGGGTCTTGAGCCTTATCATAACCCGGCAAGGATGGCCTTATAACCCGCCCTCGGTGAGGTTAGCAAAGATTGATTTATCTATGTGTCAGTATTTTTTCTACGTCCATACCTACCTCGTTGGAGTTAAGACGGGACAATACCAAATTATGCTCCATACAAAAGTATGGGTATCGTACTTCCGTTTTTTCTTCGCGAAAGTTAAACCGATTTTAATAGATTTTACGTTATATTATAGATAAAGAGTAAATCTATGCTTTTATCACTTTCTTTTTTTCAAAACATAATAACTAAAAGAAATATGACGATCCGAAAAACCCACTTTTTTCGGTTTTCTTTAGATAAAGTTGCAGCGTCTATCACACAAATTTGGTAAAGTTTTACCACAAAAGAAAGTGATAGAAGCATAGATATACTCTTTATCTATAATATAACGTAAAAACTATTAAAATCGGTTTAACTTTCGCGAAAAGAAAACGTAAGAACGAAACGTCTTTTTTCAAAGAATTTGTAGGTAAAATCCGCTTCATCTATATTTGTCCCTTTCCGCGCGGCGCTCGGAAATAGGGATAGCAATACCTAAGGCAAATACCTAAATGAGGAGTACAGTACCCTCTTAACTGTTATAATAACTATACTTTTATCACAGCACGATATCTTACAGCAATTTTGAAAACAAGCCATATTGGGAAATCTGAAATTTAGAGTATTAATTACAAAACATCAGATGCAGGCGGCACAGGACCGCGCGTTTTGGCGTTCTATGGAGGAGGCCTATGTCCAACAGTGGACGGAGAGAGGCTGGGATGGAATTACAAAAATTGAAAAGGAAATATGTATAGGTAATTATGCATGTTGGTGCTTGAAATTTCTTTTTTGCTATTTAAATATAATCTTCATATCGCTTGAACTTTGTTTCAAAGATATTTTTTTACATTACTCCTAACAATGTATATGTAAAGTACATATACGAGTAAATACAATATTTTCCACTATAATTTAGTTTTTTACGCGCTTTATATTAGCTTCACCTGTATGTTTGTTTGTATGTTTGTTTGTATGTTTGTTTGTATGTTTGTAACCGACTCCTTTGGACGCTATTTTGACCCACTTTAAACGGTCAGATTCTATTCAAATTTTACACACCTGTCAAAGACCGATGACAATACAATAATTCGATTAAATAAAGCGTGTTTTTTAGTTTTTTTAAACTATTTTTAATTTATAACAAACTTCCTAATGATGTGAAAGAATTAAAAAAATCTAAGTTTAAAAAATTTGTAAAATCTAAACTATGTAAAATGGCGTATTATAAAATTTCAGACGATGTTAATGACAATAAAGCTTGGGAGTAAGTTGTTCCAGAGCAACACATATTATTATAATTGTAATTTATATAAATTGTAAGAACCATTGTAATGATTATTTAAAAAAAAGATTAATATGACAAAAGATAACGATATCTGCTGAGTTTCTTACGCCGGTTCTTCTCAGCAGATTAAAAGTCCTGAACCGGTGGTAGGGAAAAAATTTTTGGACATATCATAGGAGCTTATTTTTTTTTTTTGGCAAAAAGAGAATATGCCTACGTGAATAAATGATTTTTGATTTTGTTTTTTGATTTTTTTAGTAAAACATATAAACATAGCAAGTCAATTGCAAAAATTAATAAATTAATGTACATAAAAATACTTATATAATTTCGTATGCAACGCTTGATATCGCACTGGTACCATAAAATACATCATAAACCTAGCTAATATAATGTGGGCGTAGAGACATCTCTACCATTCAGATAATTATATTCCTCTGAATGGCACGAATTATTACTGTGATATGAGTATTAATACACAGCATAGAAGCTTAAAAGTCAGAGCTTAAAATAAGTATCAAAATGTCAGTGCATTTTATGGCATTGATTATTTATTTATTTATTAAAAACAGATACACCAGTGTTATTTACACAAAATACATAAAAATAAAATAACAATTGATTCCTTAGTCTATGTGCAACAACTTTAAAGGTGTATACAGCACTTACAGAAATATAATAAGAAATGGTTAAATTTTTTTTTTTTTTTTTATACAGATATTAAGAATTTATATATATACTTAAACACATATACGTCAATTACAACAAAAAAAAAAAAAAAAAAAAAAAATAATTTAATTAGAATAATGAAAACACATTGATGCACATTATAGCTTATTAGTTATTACTGGCTTATGCAAATCGGGTAAACTAAATATTGTCCGAGTATTAATAATTCCAAATTCGTAAATTACAATTACACTATTTATATTTCTTTATTTTTCTCTATGACATTTTTAATTTATCCATTTATTTATTATTTGCTCTATATTATTATTAGATATGTAAGATTTTTGTTTCGCGGTGTTTGTAGTAACCACGTAACAGTTTAATTCATTTTAAAGAGGCACCGTAACGTCTTCTTAGCCGACTTCAAAAAAAGTTGGAGGTTTTCAATTCGTCTGTTTTTTTTGCCGTTTATTCTTCTTCTTCAGCCTCTCTCCGTCCACTGTTGGACATACCTGCATCCAATGTCTCCCCGCGACCTTGACGATATCGTCGCTCCACCTTGTCGGGGGCCGCCCAACGCTGCGTCGTCCGGTACGTGGTCGCCACTCTAGGACCTTCCTTCCCCAACGATCATCAGTCCTACGAGCGATGTGGCCTGCCCATTGCCACTTCAGCGTGCTAACCTTTCGGGCTATGTCGGACACGCCAGTTCTCCTACGGATCTCCGTGTTTCGGATTTTATCCCATAGGGAAATACCGAGCATAGCCCTCTCCATAGCACGCTGTGCAACCTTGAGCTTATTTACGAGGCCAACATTTAAGGACCACGTCTCTGTTCCGTATGTCATCACTGGTAACACACACTGGTCATAGACCTTCGTCTTCAGGCACTGCGGAATGTTGGACGAGAAGATATGCCTAAGCTTCCCGAACGCTGCCCAGCCGAGTTGGATTCGTCGATTGACCTCTTTCTCGAAGTTGGATTTGCCTAACTAGACTGTTTGTCCTAGATAGACGTATTGGTCGACAACTTCGAGAATCGCATTCCCAATAGATACTAGTGCCGGAGTGACATGGACATTGAACATAACCTTGGTTTTATCCATGTTCATCCTTAAACCGACCCGTTGGGAAACACTGCTGAGGTAATTGAGCATTGTGCCAAGGTCCTCCAGGGATTCTGCCATGACCACGATATCGTCTGCAAATCGAAGGTGAGTGATGTATTCTTGAGTTCCATGAGCTCAAGAGTGTGGTCAGAGAGTTTACTGGTTCTAGGAGCACGGCGGGTCCTGAAAAATTTCGACCTAACCGTGTGTACAGTTTCCACAAACTTGTTGTTCATATCGTCCGCTGTTTCGCACTCGCCTAGGCATAGGAAGCGATTTTGAAGTTCGAGCTGAAAGCTTTCGGGGTTTTCGTACTCGGCAGGTGTAGGGCGTACTGTAGACTTCATCAGTCGGGACCGCTCGGCTTTGACACGAATTTTCAATGTGCCTCGTACCATTCGGTCATCGCTTCCGGTTTTCACCATATTGATCACTGAGACATCATTGAATATTTGCCTTTTGTCCGACAAGATGAAGTCTATTTCGTTTCGTGTCGAACCATTAGGGCTTATCCAGGTCCATTTCCTTTGTTGTGGTTTTTTGAAGAAGGAATTCATCATGAAGAGATTTTACTTCTCCAAAAAATCAGCCAACTTCTGCCCCCTCTGGTTTCTCTGCCCGAATCCGAATTGTCCCACTCTCAGCTCACCGCCTTTTCCTTTGCCTAGTTTCGCGTTAAAGTCTCCCATAACCTCAGTGAAGTGATTTTTGGACGAGTGGATGGCTTTTGAGATGTCCTCGTAGAGAGCCTCCACCTCATCGTCGGGGTGTGCTGAGGTCGGTGCGTAGACCTGGATAACCTTCAAGGAATACCGTTTGGTTATTCTGAGTATCAGGTACGCTACCCGACTCGACACACTCAATCCTCTCCACGTTGGCTACGAGAGACTTGCGGACGATAAACCCGACACCACCCTGCGACAAGTCGTCGCCTTCCCGGCGGTAGAGCAAGTTTCCAGACCGGAGGGTTATCGTGTCCTGCCCCTCTCTTCGGACTTCTGACAACCCTACAATGTCCCACCGAATCTTGCTCAGTTCCTCTTCCAGCTCGGCGATCTTCTCGTCGGTCCTGAGTGTGCGGATGTTGTGTGTTACCAGGGCCAGGGTCTGTTTGGGTTGGTGGCCGGATCTCTGCCGGAGATTCTTCGCACCCCCTACCCCGCCGTTACCGGGCCCGCCACCGTGAGCCAATGGAATAGCGGGGCTGCCGTGACTGGGGGCCATTGGTTTATTGTGCGCCATCATGGGGAGTATTTGCCATAATCGCCACGATTGGCAGGCGGATTGGCGATCGCAGTGGGTGTTATGATACTCAGGAGAACGCTGCTGCCCGTTCTCCTGGTGCTCCCTTAGTCGCCTTTTACGACACCCAGGTGAAGAAATGGGGAGGTGCAAATATTCTATGCCAGCACCCCACGGCAGTTTGTTTCCTCATAACTTTTAACTGGGTGAAGCGATTTTAATGATTGTTTTATTATTTGAAAGCTGGTGCTTACCGCGTGGTTCCATTGGCACCCGGTTAGGATGTGATGGATATCTCCTAAGAAATCAAGGAAATCCCTCAACAAAGGCACATAAAGCCGCTTCAACTTTTTTTTCAATACCCAAATATTCTCTTGGGTATGCAGAGAATACAAAGTGTCGTCTGCCATGATGTGGACATGTGATTATAGTTCTATGATCTGGACATGTGATTATAGTTTTATTTGTATATATTATTCTAATATATAAAATTCTCGTGTCACAATGTTCGTTCCCATACTCCTCCGAAACGGCTTGACCGATTCTTATGAAATTTTATATGCACATTCAGTAGCTCTTAGAATCGGCTACTATCTATTTTTCAGATCTCTAAGTGATAAGGGTTGTTCACCCATAACATTTACATTATGGCATAACAACGTTTGCCGGGTCAGCTAGTTAGTTGATAAATATAACGCCCATATGGCAATATCCGCAAAACACCGGTATAAATATTTGACTCGGTTTGTTCTAAATGACGCTGTGGGGAACACCGCGGCACCGGTCAATATTTGTTTATTGTTTATTAAGTACATAACTTAAGAAAAACCGGTTTAAGACTTAAAGTAGATACCTACATACAATATTTTATTTAAACATTATTTAATACATTTTTGAAGTTAACTGGTATAGGCACGTTAGATAAGAAAATCGGTCAAGTGCGAGTTGGACTCGCCCAGGAGGCCTAAATAACCCCAAATAACGGGATAAGGGCAGGAAAATAATGATACGTAGTTATTGTTGCAGTATCACTTAAATTTTCAGCTCGCTAGCTATTACTGTTCCAGAGATATAGCCGTATGACTAGTAATAACAAACGGACGGACAGTGAAATCTCAGTAATAGAGTCCTATTTTATCTTTAAGTACGGAACCCAAAAAACATGGTTTCATCATGTCAACCTATCGCAGTCCACTGCTGGACATAGGTCTCTCCCAATTCACGCCACAATATACGGTCCTCCGCCTTCCGCATCCAGTCCCTCCCCACGACCTTCTTCAGGCGTCCGACCCTACGCTTGCCGAGTCGCGGTCTCCACTACAGAACTCATCTGCTCCTCCAAAAAAACATGGTTTGATAAACCAAAAACCCTCACGATAATGGAGGACTTCCATGCCCAATAGTAATAAATTTCTAAGTAGTAGAATAACTGTTACTAAATATTTATGTTATTCTTTTGTGCAAAATATTAATACCTCAATAAATGCGTATTACGTCATTATAGAATCAATGCGTATACGTCGATTCAATCGCGTCATAATCAAATACAACTCAGACTAAATTAAACTTTACTATTTATTAAACAAGGTTTATAATTCTTTATTAATCAGATTGTGTGATAACTTTAATTGCTAGCAGAATGAAATGAAAATAAGATGTAATATATTTTATTGATAAGTTTGCGGTCATTGATCAATGACCGAATTCTGATAATTAGAAATATATCCATCTCTCTCTCTCTCCAGCCCATTAACGTCCCACTGTTGGGCACGGGCCTCCTCCAATTTGAGAGGGATTATGGTCTACTGTACCGCGCTGACCAGGCGTGTTGGCACAGAGTATATTTCCGAGTTTTCTATCTCTCACAGAGAATGTTATCTGTGTACAATATCCCTTAGCTGGCTTTCACAACACCCTGGGGATGAAATGTGGTGGTGACACTTGTATTCTTAATCCGTCACCACACGGACAGAACACACGATTCAAAATATATAAAACTAGCTGTTGCCCGCGACTTCGTACGCGTGGAATTTAGAAAATATTCCCCATTTTTAAAACATTTTTCACTGATGATTCGCTCCTATTAGACACAGCGTGATGTTATACAGCCTAAAGCCTTTCACGATAGATGTACTATCCAACACTAAAATAGTTTTTCAAATTGGAATACTTAGTAGTTTCTCTGATTCCTGATGGTGTGTCAACGGCTGCGTAACTCACCCAGTTCGAAGCCACATAAATATCCATGTTTGCGTGAAATACACTCTATGTATTTGAGTAAAATGTAATATCTGAATTTTAAGATAAAAGAATATCTTTATGGTCAATGTAAATTTAAATATAAAAGTGGGTAAACCTTGTACCAAATGGTCGTAGAGGACAGTAGGACCACCCGTGACCATGGCTACTGAAAAGTCTACCGAAGGTCGTAATAAAATTTCAAACAAATATAAGCGTCTAAATCCGTAAAAAATGATATTATTTGAAAAATAATCGAGGTGATTTCCAATTTTCTCTCATCGTACTTATTTTATAAATATAATTTTGTACCAAGACATCTTAATTTAAAGGGGTATACCTTTAAATTAAGATGTCTTGTTACCTACCTACTAATCGATTACCCAATCGATTAGTAGGTACTGTAGTAAATGTTCTTGGAATATTCTAGATGCTTCGTTCTAGTGAATCAATTTTAAATAACAAAAAACTTAATTTAACCTAAAAACTGAATTCAGATAACGCCTCGTTAATAGTAAACAATGTTAATAAGTAGTAAAAACTTTGAAGGCACGAGTAACTTTGGTGACCTTTATTTAGCCCTATAAAAAGGTCAAACCCTTTTATGGTGAAGTGCTTGGAACTACTTTTTAATTGTTTTGTCGCAAGTAAAAGTATACAGGAAGTTAAGTAAGAAGCAGCTTAATCGTAGGAATTACACGTGTATTGCTCCGAACCATAGATAATCCTCAATAGATTCCTCACGCAAAGCGATCACGCCGATTATGAGCTTTGCAACGCACAGTTTTGGCAGATGATGATGGCTACATCACTCAGCTGGCTTGAAGCCCGTTACATATCTATGTGTGCGTGAAATTCGTCCTATATGCCACAAGTTAATTTGACCCATAGACAGGTCTTCCCTTCTCAATGGAAAACTTGTTATAATGCTTGTAAAAGTAATGATTGTAGATGGCTAAAACTACATACTTATCACATGAATGCCATATTTTATTAGACCCTAGAGTACGATTTAGCCTGGCCAGTTTTGTGTCTTCAAGATAGAACGCATATTCGCTAACTGGCAAATCTGTGGTTTTACGGATATAAATGTAATGTTAATTAGGTAAATGAATACATATTTCTACATCAGCTTCTGGTAGACTATGGAATGAACTAACTATGTATGTATTTTAACAACTTTGTATCACCCATTTTCAACAAATAAATGTTTTGTTTGTTTGTCTGTTGTATAATATAAAAACTCGATGTATGGGAACTCAGTGTGTCATTTTGCTATGATGGATGAAAATGCAATATTCCATACCAAGGTTAGTGCGTTGAGTCGTTAACAAAGATCTCCTAGAGCTCTATTTATTGTAAGGTGATCTTTGCTATGTACCAACACAGGGCAAAAAAAAAGCGTATTTTTTTATTGCTCTAGTGTGGTATGACTTTGAAAGATAGATAGATAGATAGATAGATTAACTCTTTATTGTACACATTTACAAGAAACAGAAAACAGAAATTTCGCTTAAAACTAGGTACAAATGGCGGCCTTATCACATAAAGTGATCTCTTCCAGGCAACCATGGGATGGAAAGAAAAGTTAGGGACTAAAATAAAGTGGGGCTGCAGTGTACAAGTAGATTAATGTAAGGGAAGAGAAAAAAAAATTAATAATAATAATAATAATGTTATTATAATAATAAAATAAATAAGTAAATATTACTTAAAATGTACTATACATAAACTACTTATATACCGTTAATATCATATACATACATAAACAAGTACACATATTTATTTACTGTAACACTAACCAAAATTAAGGTTAAATAATATAATAATAGTTAAGAACTGATAGATAATTATTGATCATTCACAAGTTTTTTAAATGATTTTGAGCTTTTAGCTTGTTTTATAAATAGTGGTAATTCATTCCATAGTCGGACAGCTTGCACTGAGAAAGATTTGGACATAAAATTAGTAGAGTGTTTAAGAAAGAAAGATAGATTAAGGAATGAAGTCAAAAGAACGTTGAAAAAATAAACTGTTTTGATGAAGTTTTTACCAAAATAACGTGAAGTTTACACGTAGTTTGAAACGTGAAATGTCAAATAAAGCAAAGTCAAACTTACGTAAATAAAATAACCTCCCAGAGTCCATGGTAATTAGTAACTTGTGGTAAATAAACTGCTATAAGTTGTCCGGTTTGTTACAATTTATTTATGTCTCAAAAACGTGAGAGAAGTGTTAACAAGTTGTGTTAAAAAGTTGGTGGATTGGGATTTGATGAAGAAAAACATCAACACAGGAGGGAAATGTGTGCCTTTGAAAAGAAAATAATGTAAAAAATTTTTAATGAACAATAAAACACTTTTTTTAAATTTCATTTTTTTATTTCACTTGTTGTATGTAAGTACATAATATACATATAAAAACGAAATTACCGGAGCAAAGATGCAAAATAATCATTTACTATTCTGTTTCTTACACCTGCATCTTGAATGTTACTATTGTATCCATTTTCAATGTCACACATATAATTATAAGCTTCCATATAGTTATTGCGATGCCGAAACACAGGATCTCTGCGCGAACCGCGCAGAGATCCTGTGTTTATTGTATTTTATGTTTATTGTATTGTATGTTTATGTTGTGTTAAAAGATCCATAAAATCATTAAAATCGTCTTCAATGATAGCAAATATTTCCATTTTTCTAATCATTTACGAAAAAACACCACAACAAGATCAACAGACAACTGTTACTAATGAAATAACATCTGTCTGCATCTGTCAAATAATTTAACTGACATATATCTTTGCTATTTGCCACTAAACTTGATCCGACCTATAGTTTATTTGACGCTTTATTTGGAAGTTAGCGCTATTTAGGAATTGTGAAACGCAAGCTGTGTCGATATTCAATGGATAAGTAGCAAGTAGCTTATTTGGGACTTTATTTGGACTTTGTGAAACAGGCTCTAAATAGCACTTTATGGTCGAATGAGATATTGACATGGTATTTTCGCAAACTAATGTCTCTTTTACAACCAGCAAACAATTATGTCATTGGGAAAAGAAGACCAGGGGGCCAAGTCTGCTATTCAATGTTGCCACAATGATAGTTCAATGACACCATTATGGCGCCATAATGGCATCATTTGTGACAAATAATTAACAGTAGACTACCAAACTTGATAAAATTCGCCATCATGCAATCAGTTATTGCATTTTTTGATAGCGAATTTTATTAAGTCTAAAGATACTATCTTAATCTAAAGATTTGCACCAACAAGAAATTAGACAAGGACAAATACAAAATGAATATTGACAACAAAATGAACATTTACAAAATGGAAAAGCTTTCTTTTGTTAGTCTTAATATGTTCATCTATCTTTATTACCTCATATCTGTTATATTAGCTGTTCTCATTCTACAGGCGATATTATTATTTTATTTTATTTTTTTCTTGAAACAATATAAGTGATTAATAGTCTTATTATGGCTAAGTGTCAGCTGTGTGGAAGATTTATTCCTACTAAAGGGGGAGCTACTTGTAGCATATCTTCGTGCCCTAACAGGTACCATTTTTCTTGTTTACACTTGCCTGAAACAACTCAATTGGGAAGTAATTGGAAATGCCCAGATTGCAAGAAAAAGTTGACACTGAGGAGTGATAATACCGCTACTCCAGTCCAAGCTTTAAGTAGTACCTCCACAAACAGCACACCGGTTCCGCCTGACGACAAATCCTCCGATATCTATTTGGGGAGCACGTTACAATTGGAGAATCTGGACGAAGGCGCTCTTCTCGAGTCCCCGCTTACACTGCGCGAGGAGATCAGACTGTTCAGGACAGAACTTAAGGAAGTCCGAGATGAGCTGAGGGATTTTCGTTTGGAGTTAGCCGACCTCAAGACCGCTTTTGGGATATACACTAAACGTGTTGATGGTCTAGAAGGCAGGATCTTGGATTTGGAGAACAAGTCATCAGCGACTTCAGAGAACAACAGCCTATCTCAATTGCGTAGCACTGTCATGAAATTGCAGCTTGATCTTAATGACAGGGATCAGGAATTACTTGGTTCTGACCTGGAAATAGATAACATACCCGAGATACCTGGAGAAAACGTGTGTCACACCGTCGGACTGGTCGCCACTAAGCTCGGTGTCACCCTGGAGGAGCGAGACATCGTGTATGCGCAGCGCGTCGGAGCGCGCGCGGTGAAGGAACCGGCAGGGGAGCAAGCGGGCGCGGGGGGGGGCCGCGGACGGCGGATCGTTGTGAGGCTGGCGCGGCGCGCACTGCGCGACGCACTGCTGCAGAGCGCGCGGGTGCGCCGTGGTGCTTCCACGCACGACCTGGGCCTGCCCGCACCTGCGCGGCGCTTCTACTTGAACGAGAGACTGACTAGACCAAACAAATTCTTATTTTACAAACTTCGTGAACTTGGCAGCCGTTGCGGCTGGAAGTACATGTGGATAAAGTCTGGTCGCATCTTAGCTAAACAGGGGGACGGTAAACCAACCTACAATATTCGGTCTGAAGAAGATCTGCAGCGTGTTTTTGGAGATGAGGCGACAATTGTTGGAAGCTCCTAACGGGTTACAGTGTGGGTCTTTCATATATTGCGGTTGGGCTTTAGTGATGATTACGTTTAATTCTAGGGACTCCATATACTTGCTTAATATGTTTGTTACTGAGTTGCAATTTTTGCTAGTGTTTTTTATTGTATGGGCTACTACAGGATATATATTTGTACTGGTTGTTGTTTATTTAGTTATTTATATGTTTTTGTACTTTGTTACACATCAGTTACACGTGATATATTTTTTAATATACATTAATTATAGAACTATAACTTTTTCATTAAATGTACAAACTCAAGAAATCACAACTGTTTATGTAGTTCTATATTTTATTACGCATTTGAATTCAAATACACTCATGTTACGATGTTTGCACTCTTATAACTTCATTGATCTTAAAATGAATAAATTATTATTTATGGCACTAACACATGTAAATTATACTTTTATTTATGCTGTTTTATATTTTGATATACACATATTACGAACTTTACATATTACTCTATACATTGGCTTTTTAATAGATGAATTATTGAATACAAGAAATTACATAATTTTAAACTTCTCTATAATAAACATTTGCTATCATGTTAAAATCAAAAAATATTAAGTTGGGATTATTTAATGCGGGATCCCTCGGTTCACGTCATGATGAATTTGTCGTAGCTATGGAGAATATAAACGTCGATATAATGGCCATAAACGAGACATGGCTCAGGCAGGGAGAAGAGGGTCGCGCGCCCACGCTGGCCGAGTACCGGCTGCGTCATGTGCCGCGGCCTTCCGATGTTCGTGGCGGCCGCGGCGGAGGCGTCGGCTTCTACGTGCGGCGCGGACTGCGCGTGCGCGCTGTGCCGCACCCTCACGCGCCGCAGGTTGAGCAGATGTGGCTTCGGCTTATCGTCAACTCACGGTCGCTCGTCGTCGGGACGGCTTACAGGCCTCCCTGGCTTGATGTCAATACATTTATTGACGCAATTACCGAATCAGTCACTTCTTTTCGTAATGTCGATAAAATTATATTGCTAGGTGACTTCAATATCAATATGCTAAATCTGATAGATAATAAAACAAAATTACTAATTAATTTTCTTGATTATTGCAACCTAAAACAAATTGTCAGTGCGCCTACTCACTTCACTGAACACTGTGAAACTCTGATTGATGTTGTTTGCACCGACGCCTACGTATCTTCTGTGTTAGTTTCTCACATACCTGAACTAGGCCACCATGCCATTATATCGGTGGAACTAAGTTTTAAAATAGAAAAACCTAAACCACACTGGGTCACATACAGGCCACTAAAAGACATTTTACCTGATCTTTTTGATAATGACCTAAATAATATTAACTGGGCGAATATTGAGAATTTTGGTGATGTTGATAGCATGTTAAATGTATTTAACAGCGGTATTTTAACTCTTTTTAATTTGCATGCCCCTTTAAAAAAAGTATTAATCAAGGAAAAGTCCTTCCCTTGGATTACTGCCACAATAAAAGAAATGATTAGGCTTCGGGATAGGTGTCATCGACAATTTAAATTAACTAAATGTGATCGCCATCTCTCTTGTTACAAAGAGTTAAAATATATAGTTCGTGCGGCAATTGATGCAGAAAAGCGTGCATATTTCAACTCACAAATTAATAAAACTATAATACACCCTCACAAATTATGGAGGAATCTTAAGTCTATTATTACAATCTCCAACAAACAGTGTCATGACTTATCTAACCTTTGTAGCGACCCTGAGACCTTAAATTCACATTTTTTGGATGTACCGGGTAATGGACTAGTCAATATATCTGAACTAACTTATTTTGAATTTCATACGTCTGGTTCGGACACAATGCAGCTTCAAACGGTGGATGAAGAGGATGTGTTAAACATTATTAGAAGCCTACATTCTAATGCCCTTGGCGCTGATAATATTTCGCTTGATATGCTGATGTTAGTGCTCCCCAATGCTCTTCCCGCTATTACATCAATTATAAACACCTCCATCTCTACCTCCACCTACCCCGAGCTATGGAAGCTAGCATTAGTTAAACCAATTCCAAAGGTTGCACATCCTACACATCCTAAAGATTTACGTCCTATTAGTGTTCTATGTTGTATTTCTAAAATTTTAGAGAGAGTGGTTTGCATGCAACTCAGAAAACATCTTGAGCTCTCTAAAATCCTTCCTGCAGTTCAGTCAGGCTTTCGTCAGGGACATAGTACTTCCACTGCTCTTATTGATGTTGTTGACAATATCCTCGAGGCCAGGGACCAGGGTATGGCTACTTTACTTGTTCTCCTTGATTATTCTCGCGCATTTGATGTTATCAATGTTCCACTTCTCCTCTCTAAACTGTCTTACTATGGCTGTCACGTAAATACTGTTAAATGGTTTCACAGTTACCTTTCAAGTAGATCACAGTTAGTCCAAGTCCCAGACAAAGATAGTGGAATGCTTTCATCATCCACTAAACAGGTAACTAGAGGAGTTCCTCAGGGGTCTATCCTTGGACCACTCCTTTTCATTCTTTACACTGCCGACATCACCAATTGTTTCATTAACACCAAATATCACCTTTACGCCGATGATCTTCAGGTATATCTCCATTTCAAGCCTCAGGATATCACAGAAGCCGTAACTAAAATAAACGAGGATCTCTATAGAATCACAGAGTGGTCAGCTAGAAACTCGCTAGTTTTAAATCCTAGTAAATGTAAGTTTATGTTCATGGGTTCTCGTGAGATGTTGAAAAGGTGTGAAGATGTGGATATTCATGTCGTGGTTGGTGAGAGTTACATTGAGCGAGTACAGGAGGCGCGTAATCTTGGCCTTATTTTTGATGGGCAATTGCATTTTGAGTCGCACGTAACTGAAGCAGTTCGTAATTGTTTTTATCGTCTCAAATTGTTATATAAAATTCGTCCATATATAAACACCGATTTGCGTATTAAATTATGTGAATCATTGATACTGTCTAAACTAAACTATGCTGATACAGTATACGGGCCTTGCATACTCGGTAAAACCGCTAAGCTGATACAGCGCATACAGAATGCCTGCGCGCGTTTTTGTTATCAGGTTCCTCCTCGTTGGCACATTACACCCTTTCTCAATAATGGAAATCTGATGAGGATGGATGCGCGTAGGAAACTGCATTTAGCGTCCCTTATGTTCGGCGTTGTTTTATGGAAAACGCCTGAATACCTTTACCGCAAACTGGTGTGATCACGTGATGTCAGTTCAAGAAACACCAGAGCGTCTTCATATCTCCTGTTAACGCCTAACCATAGAACAGCCGCATTTCGTGGTAGCTTTAAATTTGCTGCAACACATTGCTGGAATGCCTTGTTACCTCCATTTCGTGCATTCAAAAGCGTTAAATCTTTTAAAAATAAATACAAAAAATATCTGTTAACTCAACAAAAAGAAAACCTTTAACCTCTTTGATATTAGGATTCAAATTTATCTTACATAATCTTAGCTCTTAGATTCCAGCAATGGTGGTTGGTCAAGAATTTCGTTTTGGGTGATCCCTGGATTACTTATTGATTTTAGATTACTTCTCTTAAGCTCTCTATTAACTCCATTTCAACTGTACCTTCTTATGTATATTTATATTGTATTTATTATATTTATACGTATATACGTAATATGTGTATGATATATGCTTAATTACATGTTTTATTATTTCTTCTGTATTTATTTAAACTTGTACCCTTTTTTATTTTTATTAATTATCTGTCGTAGCCGCCTGTTCTCACTAGTTTACTGGTTCTTACTGAAAACCAGCGCTGTGGTAGCTTGCTACTATAGCAATTGCTGAGGAAGGACCATTTTCAGCCTTTAATATTAATGTTCTTATTATGTGAATTTTAAACTTTGTTCTGTAGTTGAGGTTACTGAAATAAATTTATTTTCTTTCTTTCTTTCTTTCTTTCATATCAAACGTGTGACAAGATTCGTTTTATTTCGTGTAGAAAAATACAACGTCTGGTAATGGTAGATAACAAACTCTACTTATATTGACGGTGGTACCAATTCCACGCGTCTAACTTAACATAACTAAAAAATTAAAATTGATTGTGTCAATTACATAATTTAGAAGTGTTAACTGAACTTTCTTATGATCAAAACTGTGTATTATATAATATTAACGTTAAGGGCCTACATCAATATTAACGTCGACATGTACCTATTAACACAGCTAGTAGGTATAGAAAATGAAGAATTAGGAATATTTTTTTTGTTTACTCAAATTCTACTAAATATATTTTAATCCTGATTTACGTGTTTCTATATATAATAGTTACTTATGTTTTGAAAGTTATTTCATTAGTTAATACGCGATAAGAGACCGACAAATGACAAAAAAAAAATGAGAGAGGTTATTTCGCTAAATTTTTCTATCGAGAAAACTTTTTGCAATCGCGTTTCTGAGTTTATGCGATCCTAGATTATATATTGAAAAAACATATACTTAAAAATTAGAGCTCTAGCTATTCAATATAAAGAAAAAATGAAAACTTTGTACGTAGAAAAATGCACGATAATATTGATGCAGGCCCTTAATATCATACAACTATTGCAATTAATTTAGAAGTTACTCAATGCCAAAAAACAGATGGAGAATTTATTTAATGACTTGATATATCTTTCATGAATCGGACATTCTTGTGGTCATTATAAATAACTCGTAAACATTGAACTTGAACTGCTGATATAAATAATTTATACACATAATTTTATTAAGTTGTTAAAATTTTTTTAATAATTCAGAAGTCTTCAGAACATTCCCTTACACATCGATTCATTTATTCAAATATAAAATCACTTTTAGCGAATTTAGACGGTGACGGTGACTGAAATGTTTTCGATACATAGGGCTAAAATTTTAATATACGTGAGTGAGTGGTTTTATTTGAAAATCTCCAGAGTTTAAAATCCAAAAAATACATTATTAGTTAGTTAATTTTTTTTCTTTTCTCGATTTTGATCTTTGGTCAATGTAAAATTATAATCGAATGTTGGTAAACCCTGTAGTAACTGATCACAGAAGACACATTACGGCTCAGTCTCGCCCGTGACCATGGTGACTGCAAAGTCTCCGAAACGTCGGGCCAAAATTTAAAACAAATATATATGCATCTAAATCCGTAAAAAGTAGTTTTGTTTAAACAAATGAGTCGCGCAAGTCTTAGAAAATATTATAATAATTGCAATGTCATACGTATGTGTCATCAATTCAGATAATTTTCTCATAATCACAGATAGACCACGTAGTCTATTGGCGTTCAAATTTAAAGACACATAGCTTTAGCCCGGCTATATCGTACTTCATAGACTAGTGATGTTTCATATAACGTACAGCCTATATCATAGACACACATACATATATATTTTACGCACACATAGATAATAATAAATATGTATGTTGCTTCAAACCGTCTGAGGGATTTTTTTTATATCTCCGCTTTCTACCCTGCTGGGCCATGATGGTACCTTGAGCTTTACCATGACCCAGCGAGGGGACTGAGGGATGTAGCCATAGACACTACATCTGTGGTCAAAATTATGATAATTTTCTCAGACATTAGTAAAATAACCTAAGAACCCAGAATATACCTAGGATAATGAATATACCTACGATATTGGCATAATATCAATTTTCACACCACGCATATGCGCTGTGACTCCGACGTAAATATAAAAATTGTCTATTTTTATAGCTATCAGTCAGCCAATTTTATATCATCATTTTCCTGCCCATCTCCCATTGTCTCAGGTCAACGTAACATGTTTTTTTTTACCTCATTACTCTTCTAAGTAACGAATCTGTACCTAATATTATAAAGCTGAAGAGTTTATGCTCATGATTGTAAATGACCTTTGAGACAAGTTACAATTAAACTTTCTTTCTTTCTTTCTTTCTTTCTTTCTTTCTTTCTTTCTTTATTTGAACGCACTAATCTCAGGAACCACAAGTCCGAGTTAAAAAATTCTTTCAGTGTTGGATAGTACATTTATCGAGGAAGGCTATAAGCTATATAACATCACGCTGCGACTGATAGGGGCGATGTATCAACGGATGCAAAATCGGAGAAAATGTTTAAATTCCACGCGTACAGGCAAATTACTTATATTTACGATCACTGATTTTTTTTTCTAAATATATTATCCTCTTATAAATAATACAAAAAATAATATACTCTTTTATAACGGGACCCTATTACTGAGACTTCGGTGTCTGTCCGTCCATCTGTCTCCAGGCTGTGCTGAAACGCTACGAAACCCTACTTAGCCGCTTTTAATTGATAGATGGATTCAAGAGGATGGTTTAAATATATACTTAGTTAAGATTTTGTTTTTAAATTCCATGTCCAATATTGTAATTTTTCACATGCCTTTCTGGCTAAATAGATAGGCTATTGTGACTAATTTATGTAACACCTTTGTTAACTCTATTTTAAGTGAAATAAAGTTCATTCATTCATTCATGCAAACCAAGTTGCGTGTAACAGCTAGTCGTGTTAAATAAAAATCCTCTTACATTTGTTCGCTTCTGGTAAAACTAAAGGTGTGTCCAAACATTGAGCGGCAATCGAGCGCTACTGCCGCGCGCGGCCCGCTGCGCTACGATTGGACGACAGCCACGCGGACTACCTGCCGCGCACGTTGAAGGCTAAGCGTATGCTGAGACGCAGGCGACGTAGGTCCACGCAGGGCAGGGTGGTGCAAAATTTGTAATGCTCGAGCGCCGTGTGTAGTATTTTTTAGTTACGCTATCTTTGTTACGGAATTTAAATTTCGAATTTTGTGCATTTGGTCTCCACGCTCAAGGCCCGCGATAGAAACTATGCAATAGCTTAACACGTCCGAACTCGTACGCGTTTAAATAAATAAATAAATATTCATGGACATTTCACACAACGTCCTCTGGTCCCAAGCTAAGCTTATATGCTTGTGTTATGGGTACCAGAATACGGATAGAATACATATACTACTTTTTTTTGTAAACACATACTTATAATACAATAGGAACACCCAGACGCAGTACAAAGATTTGTATGACAATTAGAAAAATCACACAAATGATTGTCCCGAGCGGGAATCGAACCCGCAGTAATCTGTGCCGGTCAAGTGCCGGCACTACAACGGGGCACGGAGCAGAGCAGACTCGTGTCTGCGTCGCATGCAACCTGCGTCGCAACGTACGTAACATACGGTACGCTCAAGCATTACAAAATCTGCGCCGCCCTGCCCTGCGTGGACTTGCGTCGCCTGCGTCTCAGCATACGCTTAGCCTTAGTCAGCTTTGTTCTAACTACAGCACGGCAGAAATGTGTCCTGCAAACGCCGCGTGTTGCTGCCGCGCTCTTGCCGCTCAATGTTTGGACACACCTTTAGAATGTCAATTAGATTTTTTGCTATGTCATAAAATGTAAACAAAATCTTCCAGGTTATTCTAAAACAGTCATCATTATACTGCGTCTGCGTTACCTTGAAGTTACACAATAAATTGCTATACAAAATGTCACCATTCTTGTCTATTCAGATTTGGGCAGTGCGGATACTATAAAATATAACAAACTAGTGCTAGGCTAGAAATGCACAATAGGGCTAACGGACAATATCATTCTGCAGCGATCGGAGCGACATGTCTACATATTGCAGTGGGTTTGGCAAGATTATTACAATCGACCACCTTCCTGACGTCAATCCTCTTTGGGTCACGACGTGGGTCTTTCAGTGGGTTCTTACGGCCCCCGCGGATAAGAGAACACTTATATTTTTTTTGTCCGTCACCCTACGGACTCCTCACCATTGCGCCATAAGATCGTAAACTTCCTCCACTCTGGAAGGGATTATGGTCTACTGTGCCTCGATGGCCAAGTGTGTTGGCACAGGGTTTCGTTTCGAGTTATCCGTCTCTCACAGTAGACGTGAACTGCTTATATTATCTCAGCATTATGCTGAGTTGGGTCCGTATTTGTGACTGCTCACATTAATATTTTGTCATTATTTTTATTCACTTTTACTGTATGAGTAGTTACAAATAAAATTTTTCTTTCTTTCTTTCTTTCTTTCTATATTGTTCTTTAGCTGGTTGGGTAAGAATTGGGGTGGTGACACTTGTATTCTTAATCCGTCACCACAGGGACATAACAAACTTCCATTACAAGAAAATTCTAAATAGCCATACGTAACACCTTAATTTCGCGTAACTTTCAAAAAATTATAAAACACACCTTTTGTTATTGTTTTGGTTAGAACTGGTTATAAAAAAGAAAATGTAATGAGTGAATGCTGGAATCTCATCGTATTCATAATTTACACTCATTCACAGACGCATCACCGACTATTGTCATGTATATTCCCAGAGTTTGTTCTACTTTTACCATTACATCATAGTTTTGCTTGATGACATTTTTTATCGACTTCAAAAAAGGAGGAGGTTCTCAATTCATCTGTATGTTTTTCTTATGTTTGTTACCTCATAACTTTTAACTGGGTGAAACGATTTTAATGATTAATTTTTGTTTAAAAGCTGGTCTCATTGGCTCAAGTAAAACCCTCAAATTTAAAAAAAATACTCATTAACAAAACAAATATTCTCTATTTTAGGGTTGTACTTCTTCTGGTGCGATAAGGTATGATTGAATGATTAGGGTGAATTTTCAAGAGGTGAATGCACACCGTTACAAAAAAATAGAAAATGCGCGCGCACACGTTTAGGTACTCTAAAGTTAGCTAAGAGGAGAAAACAACAAATATTGAAAAGTACAGCGTTACGTCTGTACACACTTATATACACATTTTTTTTTAATCTTAAGGCTTCTACCTGTTGTATTTGTCGGGATAAATACAGAAAAATTGTCAAATTTATAGGAGTACAAGTCGCACACACAATAAAGTACTTTGGATTTAATGCTACTGCCCAGGAACACGCTTTACGCTAAGTGCCTAGTTGGTATATCAGCGTTAAATCATAAAGACTAAGATAAATTCGATTAGCTAAGAAAAACACTGAGAAGTTTTCATTGCAGCAATAAAATATGCACTTAATTTTCTTATTTAAAAAATATGAAGATAAAAATTTACGCACAGCCCTCTGTGAGTGACGGAAAACACGAAAATAAACCGTTTGCCAACACGCATGGTCAGCGCAGCAGAGTAGACCATAATCCCTCCCAAAGTGGAGGAGGCCGGTGCCCAACAGTGGAAAGTTAATGGGCTGGAAAGCCCATACCAACACGCTTTGTCAGCGCAGCACTGCAGACCATATCCGCTTCTAAAAAAAAGGAGGTTGGAGCCCAGTGAACAGTGCTACATGAATGAGCTAAAAAGAGAGTTCTTCTAAAATAACAAAAAATCTTCAGAAAAAACCGCTCATTGCATTTGTAAAATAATTTTATTTGGCTATTTATCTTTGGTGTATAAAGCAAGAAACAGACAAAATAAATACATAATAAGTTATAAAATGTAAACAGTGTTTTGCTGAAAGTTTTCCTATGAACATAATCTAGGGCGGCCACCACGTGTTTTGTACAGACGCCGCGCCGTTTAATATTCTTTCCTCGTCCTTCAAACAAAACACGTTCTCAATAAAACAATAGTGTTTACGTTAACGTTTATATGATGCAATGTTTAAAAATTATCAATGTCCAGATAAAAGACAGAAGTACTAAATTATTTTTAACACGCTTTTATTTGTTAATTCGGTACGTTTTTATTAATGTTTAATCTGTGGGATCTTTAAATGTAATTACCCAGTAGTCGTATTGATCTTGCACTCAGGTCTGAATATTATATTGAAGGTCTGATATATTATCAGTCCTGGTATGGGCATTTAATTAGGAGGGATAAAAGGCATTTAAGCAAAACGGTGATGAATATGAGAATATGATGGCTGATAGGAGAAGCTGGATGTTTTGCGTCTACCTCAAGTAATAAAATCAGGCCATGGCAATGAAGAAAATTTGTTTGTTTGTTTTTTTAAACGCGCTAATGTCAGGAAGCACTGGTCGGATTTGAAAAATTCTTACAGTGTTTGATAGTACACTTATCGAGGAAGGCTATAGGCTATATAAAATCACGCTGCAACCAATAGGAGTAAACCAAAAACTCAGAACTTTTTACGACAACAACAAGAGCTATAATTTATGTATGTAATTACAAAAGAAATATAGTTGTATGTAGTATATATAAATGTTCTGGTACCCATAACACAAGCATATAAGCTTAGCTTGGGACCAGAGGACTTTGTGTGAAATGTCCATGAATATTTATTTATTTATTTAAAATGAAGCTTTTCTTTTCTATAAGAGTGTAGGAAGACTGAAGAATAATTATGATACATAAACCACTAGCACAGCGCACGTAAAAGAAGAATATTAATACATAGAACTTTCCCCGTGTTTGCAACAATATTTTTTTTTTTACTGGTTCCTGGTCGGGACAGGTTATACCTGAGTGACTACCATGGCCCGGCCAAGGGGCGAGAAGGAACACCGTGGGGTTTAGTGGGTAGTCCGGGTCCGTTTCTGACCCGGGAGTCCCACACAATGTGCGTAAATGCATTCCCCAAGGAAAAAAAAAAAACATTTTTACTGATGCTTCACTCCTTTTGGTCGTAGCGTGATGTTATGTTATATGGCCTATATTTTTCCTCGATAAATTTACTATCTAGCACTGACAGAATTTTTCAAATCTAACCAGTGCAGTGGTTCGTAAGATTAGCGCGATCCAAAAAACAAACATCTTCCACTTAAAAATATTAGTACAGATTTCATGCTATGCTTATGGAAATGGTTTTAATTTCGTATTGTTATGACAAATTATAGTATTTCAATGATAATTAACATTAAAATTACTGTTATATCACTTTACAATATAATTTATGGTATCCCTAACCGACTTTACTAGCCCATTTCCTAAAGACATCACATGTAGTTTAACATTAAGTTTACAAAGTCAAATTTTACACAATAGGCTTGCCTTTTTTGACATTGGGCTCTTTAAACAAAGGAACAAATTTCCTAGTTGTTTACTATTTCGAATTATATAATAATCACAAAAGGCTCACTATTAGGTAACATTATAATAAAAGCCACGTGACAATAACTGTATAGTAAATAATTTGGAAACTAATAATCCCTTAACGTAAACGTATAGAAATTTATTGCGTCATTTCGGCTCGACATTACAACGGGAATTTTAGTAGACAAAAGAATTACATGATGAATAACATAAATAAACTTGTACTTCTTCTCTGGAATTGTACTTCTTCTTCTGGAATTTTAGAAATTTTTCCCTGTTTTTGCAACATTTTTCACTGATGCTTTGCTCCTATTTATCGCAGCGTGATGTTATATTGCCTATAGCCTTCCTCGCTAAATGGACTATCCAACACTGAAAATTTTTTTCAAATGGGACCAGTAGTTCCTGAGATTAGCGCGTTTAAACAAACTAAACAAAGAAACAAACTCTTCAGCTTAGCTTAGCTTACATTTATTAATTATTGTCATTTTGTCTTCAGTATGCGCGTAGATTATACTGTCCGTGCGGTGACGGATTACGAATACAATTGCCGCCACCACTTTTCTTTCGCAGGGTGCTGTAAAGCCAACTAAGAATGTTGTACACAGAATATCCTCTATGAGAGATGGAAAAGTCG
The DNA here is from genome assembly GCA_916999025.1 of Orgyia antiqua. Classification (NCBI taxonomy): domain Eukaryota; kingdom Metazoa; phylum Arthropoda; class Insecta; order Lepidoptera; family Erebidae; genus Orgyia; species Orgyia antiqua. Next base: position 22,739,539 of record OU779869.1, read on the forward strand.
AAAATAAACCCTGTGCCAACAGACCTGGTCAGCGCAGCATAGTAGACTATAATCCCTGCCACAGAGGAGGAGGCTCGTGCCCAACAGTGAGCCGTAAATGGGCTGGAGAAAGAGAGAGAGAGAAAGATGAGCGTGGATGGATGTAGTTTGTTGGTGTACAATAAAGTTTGTTATTGGTAGCAGAAAGATGCGATGTCTGTGCTCATTCGGTTCTGCTATTACTGACTGCTAAATGCTTGGAATATAGTTAGATTCTTTTTCTTCTACTCTGTTGATTCCTCATGTCTGAGGATTGTCACTGCGATGGTCTAAACTGTGTCCCTCCAGGCATCTATCTTAACGTGTCTAATAGCAGCTGAGATGCTGATGTTTGGGGCCTGCTTGACGGTATCGGACCTCCTCATCGGCAATCTGCTTCTACTCCTTTTGCCTTCCACGTAACCCATAACTAATAGCTTGGATAGTATAGAATCCTAAAAAATTGATCAAGTGCGAGTCGGACTCGCGCACGAAGGGTTCCGTACCATTATCTATGCAACATAAGGCAACGTTATTAGTATCGAGCAAGAAACGGTAAAAAAGTCATGTTTGTTGTATGGGAGCCCCCCTTAAATATTTATTTTATTTTTAGTATTTGTTGTTATAGCGGCAATAGAAATACATCATCTGTGAAAATTTCAACTGTCTAGCTATTACCGTTCTTGAGATACAGCCTGGTGACAGACGGACGGACGGACGGACGGACAGCGAAGTCTTAGTAATAGGGTCCCGTTTTTACCCTTTGGGTACGGAACCCTAAAAATAAAGAAGTAATCGGAACACCACAAATGAAACCCTATGAGAAACATATAGGAAAACAAACCCAATTAATTTTCCACACACTGTAGTTTAATATATTGGTAAATATTGTAACTTTGAAACAAACAAGAAACTCGTGTTGAATTTCGACACAGTATGTAAATTTCGATAGTTTATAAGATTTCGGTCTAACATGTTTCCTCAGACTGTTTGCCACCGGCAGAAAAACCGAGAAACTTGGTAAATTACGGCCGATTATTTGAATTTGTGAAGGTCAATACGTAATAGCGCAAAATAAATCACGTCTACAATATTATGTAAAAATTGGTCAAGTGCGAGTCGGACTCGCGCACGAAGGGTTCCGTACCATTATCTATGCAACATAAGGAACGTTATTAATAAATGAGCAAACAACACACACAATACTTAATTAATCACGTTTGTTGTATGAGAGCAAGAAACGGTAAAAAAATCATGTTTGTTGTATGGGAGCCCCCCTTAAATATTTATTTTATTTTTAGTATTTGTTGTTATAGCGGCAATAGAAATACATCATCTGTGAAAATTTCAACTCTCTAGCTATCACCGTTCTTGAGATACAGCCTGGTGACAGACGGACGGACGGACGGACGGACAGCGAAGTCTCAGTAATAGGGTCCCGTTTTTACCCTTTGGGTACGGAACCCTAAAAATGAGATTGCTTTTATAATTCCAGAATATAAAAAAGAATTGGCCAAGTGCGAGTCGGACTCGCGCACGAAGGGTTCCGTACCATTATCTATGCAACATAAGGCAACGTTATTAGTATCGAGCAAGAAACGGTAAAAAAATCATGTTTGTTGTATGGGAGCCCCCCTTAAATATTTATATTATTTTATTTTTAGTATTTGTTGTTATAGCGGCAATAGAAATACATCATCTGTGAAAATTTCAACTGTCTAGCTATCACCGTTCTTGAGATACAGCCTGGTGACAGACGGACGGACGGACGGACGGACAGCGAAGTCTCAGTAATAGGGTCCCGTTTTTACCCTTTGGGTACGGAACCCTAATTAGCTATTCCTTGTGACTCCGTACGCGTTTAGAAAGTATATAGGCTATAGCTTTCCTCGATAAATGGACTAATAGACGCAAAAAGAGTTTTTCAATTCGAACCAGTATTTCCTGAGATTGGTGCGTTCAAACAAACAAACTGTTTAGTTTTATAATCTTTTATATAAAATTCACGTGTCACAGTGTTAGTTACCGTACTCCTCCGAAACGGCTTGACCGATTTTTATGAAATTTTACATGCATATTCAGTAGGTATATATATTAAACAATAGATATAATAGTATAGATGTGCAATGAAAAACATAATAATAATATATTAAGTGTACGTGAAAAACATGTAGCATTTATTTCAAGAATAGAAGAATGTGGAATAAAGGGAAAGATCAAGAATTAATTGTAGAAACCAAATTGGTTATTTATTAAAAAAAAGTAAATCTTCCGACAGTTAAAAAGTATAGTCGATAGTGTATCAAAAGAAAAGCCTCGACAGAAAAAAATATGTAATTAAGAATAGAACCCTCTAAAACTCTATTCTGTCTACCTTCCCCGTAAGATATCTGGTATATTGCCGACAAGTTTTGCGGTATAAAGTCTGAATTTGTGATTTTACTCAATTGTTGACAAATTTTGTTTCTTTGTCCTAAAAAGAAATGACACTCGTATGGTTTTAGTTTTATAAACTAAAACAAAAATCATAATTAACACTACTTGACAGTCGGACAAAAAGATAAATATTAAATGCAATCAAAAACATGATGCTTGTATTGAAATGATAGGTAAAGGGACAATAAATCTCGATGAGCCCCGATGATGTAACAATATTATGGAGACATACCACGCAATAACTACACTGTAAGTGAAGCCAGTTTAGTTGTATTGCGACTGTTATGTCATTGTTGGGCAATGACAAATAAGATGAGAAGGGCCTATAAACTTATACTAATATTTTAAAACTGAAGAGTTTGTTTGTTTGAAAACGCTAAGCTCAAGAACTACTGGTTCGAATTGAAAAATTATTTCTGTTGAATGGTAAATTTATCGAGGAAGGCTTTAGGCTATATAATATCACGCTACGACCAACAGGAGTGAAGCATTAGTGAAAAATGTGTTAAAAACGGGGAAAGATTTCTAAAGTCCAGGCGTACGGAGTCACGGATAATAGCTAGTTTAAATTAGAAACAGTAAGATATCATTGATTTTATGCGATTAAATGTTGCATACAGATGTGGATGAAGCTATGGAACTGTGTTTGGATCTTAGCAGGGCCTCGACTCCGGTAAATGAATGGTGTCAAAATGGCACCACAATGACAATAACATTAGTGTTTGGGGTGGTTGCCCTAAGACATTGATGATTTCATTAGAAAGATCACAAAGAGCTGTCTTGAAGGTCATGACGTCTAAACCAATAAGATATCCTACAATCGTTATATGCCAATACTAATGTTCTTTCAGTCAGAATGCTTTTCATCTTGCAGACAATTTTACGTAGGCATAAGAATAAGTTAACTTCGCAGGATCTTACCTCTAGTCGACGAAAATCTGCTAATGTCCTCAATGTAAAAAAAAATTGGTTAAGTGCGAGTCGGACTCGCGCACGAAGGGTTCCGTACCATTATCTATGCAACATAAGGCAACGTTATTAGTATCGAGCAAGAAACGGTAAAAAAATCATGTTTGTTGTATGGGAGCCCCCCTTAAATATTTATTTTATTTTATTTTTACAGCCTGGTGACAGACGGACGGACGGACGGACGGACGGACGGACGGACGGACGGACGGACAGCGAAGTCTCAGTAATAGGGTCCCGTTTTTACCCTTTGGGTACGGAACCCTAAAAACATAGGACTACCCTGGCTAGTAGGCACTATAATGTAATAAGTCAGGAAACCAAAATTGTATTATTATTATTAAGGTTCAATAAAGTTTTTTTATTTTTTATTTTTTTTAACCCGTGGGATAAGGCGCCAATAGTAATTATAGTTAGTACCTTTATAAATTGCATGCATGACACCTACAGCCGAGGACCGACTTATACCCGAGGAGGGATGACATCAGCCAAAACCTACTACGACATGAACAAAAAGGTAGGTTACGTCGACCCCGAATAACTGGATAAGTTTATGAGAATGATGATGTTCGTTTCAAACAGTCATAAATGTTGTGTTTTGATTGAATTAATAATTACAACACTATTAGTTTTCATAAGAATGCAAGGTTAATATTTATCATTAGTTACATAGTTCACAAAACTAGATCTGTCTGGTGTATTGGTATCATTAAGATAACTGGGTAAACCCAATATTAAAGTATTTAGTGATAACAGTTATTAAACTAGAACTTCAAGTGGGTACTACAGATATTTCATCACAATTATTGCATCATTATATAAAACTAAGACCATGGTCACCTCTGTCTATTCGTCTGGTTGTGATAGTCAAAGACTATTGAAAGATTTTCGTGCGATTTCCATAAAGAAATTGCCTCATTACGTGTAAAGGGCGTCACAAACGTCATATTAATATCTTACTAATTTATAAATGTGAAAAGTAGATTAGAAACAACTGATTTTGACGAGCTTAAGTGTTAATGTGTGTAACCAAACCATAGTGCGTTTAAAAAACGGTACAACGCCATCTTTTGAGCGCTACAGTAAAGTTCTGTTTGTTAAAGGTTTGATTTCTAAATTTTACGCAGACGAAGTCGCGGGCAACAGCAAGTATATTAATATAGCGAGATAGAGGTATATAGAGACAGATACATAGAAAAAATGCGATGCGAAAAAGACACAGATATATCTGTCGGTGACGTCATAAATTTAGATACATCTCGCTATATTAATATGCCGTTTGTGGTGCCCTTAATTCAATATATTATTATTAATCTGTGTAACGTAATCTTTGAAAGTGTTTATCATCCACTTGCAGTAGTCGAGTTTATCTGAAATTTTGCTCACATATTAATAACCGATGACAATGCGATAATTTAACAAAAACATATTCAAGATTTTAAAGCGTGTTTAGTTTCCGAATTAAGCAAAGTTATTAACTGTTTAATTATATAATGTTTTTACTTAATAAATTAAATTATAGTGGAAAAAGTGATCACCGCAAGCGGGACTTGAACCCACGACTTCGGCATACCATTCCGTCGCTCTACCGACTCAGCTATTGCAGCCGTGCCAACAGTAACCAATTTCTCCACTACAATGTTACTCGAATGAGTCTACATCGCATTTTGATGTAATTAATGTTGTTGAGAATACGAGTATCTAAAGAAGTCAAGTTGTTAATGCTACCCGTTGGAAACTTCATTAAGCTAGTAGATATATCTATCTATGTTAAAGAACAGATAGATGTAGAAAATATTAGGCAAACAAACTCAAGTAGATTCACTTTTGCGGATTCTATTGCATTTATTTGAAGTCAATATTTATCCCAAGGTGTCGCAAATGATAGCCACAATAGCGATGAGTAGGACTGATATCTAATGTGTCCTTTATGATTAATTGTTACGGTCTTAGGATTTCCCCACATTACAACTTAATCTAATCTAATATAAAATAGTTTTGTTTAGAATGATCTACTCGTAATATAGTTATTTTATTACTTTAGATACATATATCTATATTATTTGGTATCTAAAAAATATAATGTAATTGACGCAATATTACCTTTTTCGAAACTTTTAATGAGCTGTACTTAGGTCGAATAACTCTCTCTCTCTCCAACCCACTAATATCCCATTGTTCGGCACGAACCTTCTACTCTGTGAGGGTTTATGGACTACTATGCCGTATTGACCAAGCATGTTGGCATGAGGTTTATTTTAGAGTTTTCTGTCTCTCACAGAAGATGTTGTCTGTGTACAATATTCCTTAGCTGGCCTTTACAGAAACCTGGGAAGGAAAAGGGTGGTGACACTTGTATTCTAAACCTGTCATCATATGGACATTGTGGAACAGTATTTGCCGATGTGAGTGACTAACAAGATAAAATAGAATCGATAGATGGCGTTGCACATCAAAAATGCAATGTAGACTCAATCGAGGAACATTGTGGTGGTCAGATTGATTATTAGCACGACCGCAATATGAGCATATTCTTGGTTCTTGGCTCTTCTTGGCAGAGCTACGGAACAGTATTCCGAGGTCGTGGGTTCAAGTTCCGCTTGCGGTGATCGCTTTTTCCACTACAATTTAATTTATTAAGATAACATGCTTAGATCCCATTTCTTGAAGATGCTGTAAGAGCCAGCTAAGAAAAACTAAACAGACAACTTCCTTTGTGTAAATTATATGCGTACAAACGGTTTTATATAAACCATGCCATGCTATGCATACCATGCTATGCCTAAGTAAGTGTAAATGTACTGAATAGGAATATTTTTATTGCATAAACGTTTCTTATTGACAATGGTCTTAGTAATTGCGCCACGGATAAGGACCATCGATATCAGTACTTAGGACGATTTTTATTATTAAACACAATTGTCGTAACTGTGCAAGGTTCAGACTTATCTTTGATAAAAATCTAAATTAATCTGGTTAAATCAGTTATTAATAACATGCAGTAGCGTATTTTGAAAGTTAGGGAGCCGAATCAGACGCCCTAATATGCCTATAAGTTTTAATAATATTTTAATGAATTAAAATTGTAAGAAAAAGTTATTAAATAAATTTAATTGGGGAACGAACGAGTAATAATACCTTACTCAGTAAATGTACTATCAAACACTGAAAGAATTTTTTAAATCCGAACAGTGGTTGACTGAGATTAGCGCGTTCTAACAAACAAACTCTTCAGCTCTATATAATATTAGAATAGAAACGCGCAGGAAATCACTAACAACAATATGTTAATTCGAAATAAGCCAATAAGTTGTTTAAATCATGATTTAAATTACATACCTACACCAATAAGTCGATCTAATCGCTTAGTAACCGATAAAAATGTATGTAAATTAGAATCGGACAATATTTGCATGACTTTATTAATAATGTATGTGCTATTGTCTACGTGGTATCAAAAAATATAGTTACCTACTGTCCATAGTCCAAAGTTTATGTTTATGTAGATTCATGTATTTTGGATCAATACTTACTTATTTATATTCGCTGATTTTTAGGGTTCCATGCAAAAAAATGGGATCTTAATTACTGAGACTTTGCTCTCCGTCCGTCCGTTTGTAACCCGGCTATATCTCTAGAACGGTCATAGTTAGAGAGCTAAAAATTTCAGTTTGTGGATGTTACAGAAACAAAAACGTTCTGTTACTTGGTGTTAGTTGTGTATCGAAAATATTATGATTATAACGGTAATAACGAATCCTTCGTGTACGAGCCCAACTCGTTCTTGGCCGATTTTTTTATTCTTCTGTCCAGCCCATTTTCGTCCCACTGTTGGGCACAGGCCTCCTCCACTTTGGGAGGGATTGTGGTCTACTGTGCCGCGCTGACCAGGCGTGTTGGTATAAGGTTTACTTCCGAGTTTCCGTCTCTCACAGAGGACGTCATGTGTGTAAAATATCCCATAGCTGGCTTTTACAGCACCCTGGGGAGGAGACCCTTTTTTACTTTTAAGGATTCATTATTCATCTAAAATTCTGAAATAATGAAGCGGCTATGATCAGATATCACTAAATCACCTAAGAACTTCTAGAAGGAGCTCAATAATGGGACATTAATGGGCTGTAACGCCAAAAATATAGATTCTTCTTCTTCTCAGTCGGACTCTCTTTTGTAGAGTGGTCGTGGTTATGGACTGTTTAGCGACTTAGTCGTTGCCTTCACAATTTGTCTCCATCTGTCTCTGTTAGAGGCATTTCGCAAGCATTCTGCAGCAGGGCAATGCATGACTGATTTTATGAGGTCTAGCCATCTTGTAGGGGATCGTCCACGTGACCGCTTTCTATAGATTACTTTGTTTATATTAATCTAATAATATCACCGGATTTTTGTTTCATAAATAAATTGGGAAGGGGGAATACCTTCAGGTATCCTTCAATATCTCAAAATCAGATGTTCTATCTCGGCATTTCACGCTTCTTTCTGTCTTGCATATTTATATGTAAAGAAATATGTGACTATCATTCGCATAGAGGTAGTATATATTCTGTATAACTGGATAGAGAACTCTAGATAAACTTGTTGTACACTTCTTCTTCTTGTGGTGCCGTCTCCTACCGGAGGTTGGCGATCGTCATTATAATCTTTAGTCTGTCGACAGCGGTTCTAAACAGAGACCTGGTGCTCATGCCGAACCACTGTCTAAAATTTTTCAGCCAGGATGTGCGGCGTCTGCCTGGTCTTCGGTGGTCCTGTATCTTTCCATGCATAATCAGTTGTTGTACACCCGTAGAGTAAACCACAAGAGATACCAAACCTACCTACTTTATAGTGCACAGCAAAAAGGTAAGCAACTAGATAGATCAGTGCAATGAAAGAGCTCCTTACCAAAAAGATAAAATAGAATTACTAAGACTTCGTTGACCGTCTAAGTGTAAACAGGTTGTATCTCAAGAATTGTGATAGTTAAACAGTTTGTAACAAATGGTGTATTTATGTCACTGCTATTATAACAAATGATATGCACTAAGTAATAACTAGAATAAAATAAATATTTATAGATTTAGACGCGTGTATTCGTTTGTAAATCCGCAAAAAGTGATTTTATTTTAACGAGTGAATAGCGCAAGTATTAGAGAATATTAAATATTTATAATTAAAATAAATATGTATGCCCATTTAATGCAAAGGTGCAATACAAAGGTAAATAAATGAATAAATATTCATGGACATTTCACACCACGTCCTCAATCCTTTTGTTCATGATCATGGCGAACTTATTCAGTACGCACTTTTCTTAAATCTTTTAACGTAGTACACTGAAATGTTGAGTAGTACTTACTCCAGTATTAAAATACATACAAAATCTTTGATCATACGTTCCATAAAAGTCTTCTAAGAAACATTTACGTTTCTTAATAAAATCGTGTATCAAATCATACATAGTAATTTTGTATTCTATCTATACAAATATTACATAGATAAAGAATTTGTTTGTTTGAACACGTAAATCTCAGGAACCACTAGTCCGATTTGAAAAATTATTTCAGTTTCGGATAGTACATTTATTGAGTAAGGCTATAGGTCGCCCTGCGACTAATAGGGGCGAAGAAGCAGAGAAAAATATTGTGAAAACGGTGGAAAATGTCATAATTCCACGCGTACAAAGTCGCGGGCAGCAGCTAGTTTACTATACAGGGTTCCAGGAAAAGTCGTGCTAGATCCGTTAAGGGCGTGGAGTACCCATCATTTCTGACTTATTTCACTATGAAACACCCTACCCTAAACTTAACCCTTTTCGAGATATTCAACTTTTATTTTTTTATTGAAAATTGCCGATTTTTCGGCTAATAATACTAATTTTGTATATTTTGTGTGTCTTATTATTATTATTATTGCATTTTTACATGTGTAATAAGTAGCCTTAGGACGTCAATCATTAAAATAGTGCATAAGTTAATTGAATAGGCCGCAGTAGACAAGTGAAAGATAAGAAATTTAAAAAAATATTAAAAGTTTATTTTTCTTTAAGGGATATCTAAAAAAAATGGTATGGCAGTTGTTCGGCAGATGTGTTTTAAAATATCTACGTTTCATCAGCTATCTAACGAGGTATAACAATGTAGGGATTTATTTAAATTCATTGAAAAAAACTTAGTTCATAGGCGACGGTGCGTAAGACGGTGCGGTTAAGACGCACCGTGCGAGCGAGACAAATGACGATTTATGTAGGTGTGAATGAAAGAAAAAATGTGTAGAGACCGGTTAGGGCTGGGAATACAACGTGGGATATTGTTTTGGTTGTCAGTCTGCTTTTGTGCTTAGTACATAGTAGATGTGATATCGTTTTGCTCTTTTTCTCGACTTGGTTGTGATTCTGGACTATTTCTTCTGATTTGTGACTACTGTGTTTGTTAAACGGACTCGTTAGTAGTCAGAAATGATGGGTACTTCACGCCCTTAACGGATCTAGCACGACTTTTCCTGTAACCCTGTATAACCTTGACATTTTAGAAACACGTGGCGAATTTTCTTTATTTGGATATCGTGTAGGTATATACCAAAATATACGTACCAGGTATTTTATATTGAGAATGTTTTTCAGACGATTTATTCAAGGCCAGTGATTATAGACAATCAATAATAGATCTATTACTAAACCTATCAAATACTAATAAGAGTAATTCACTTTCAACTATTGTGTGTCTATAGAATATTACCTTTGCTTTTTATTATTTCTATTCGCCCGCTTTTCTCTGTTTTGTCCTGTTTTATTGTGAGTAATGTCTTGGGCTTCAGCTAGTAAGTAATAAAGGTGGCACTATATTTATTCTGATCACGTGTACTCCACATTATAATGATGCCAGGGGCGTAGCTTCCGCCGTATTAGCCGTATCAATTATACGGGGCCCCCGGGCCATGGGGGCCCCTAACGTGCGTAAGCAATAATTAATAAATACTTCCCAAATTATTTATTATTTCAGAAATGACAAATATATTTATCAAAAATATATTTTGTCATGGTATTCAAGTAACAGTAATCTACAAAATAAAAACAATTCCAAAAAATAGTCAACACCCTTATTAAGATGATTTTTTTTTCTTTTGTAAGACATTTTTACCCTTCATAAGGGCCCCCAAATAATTTTTTATACGGAGCCCCACAAAGGTACGCTACGCCACTTAATGATGCTGTCCTTCTCATACTTATAATAAAATGGATTAGAACCAGTTGCTTTCTTTTCTATTCAATGCATTTATTGTGATTAAGAAACATGCTTATATTGATTCATATACTGAGTCATTTGACTAAAAAGGGCTGTTACATAAATCTGTACGGTCATTGTTAGAAGCGACGTTGGTTTGGTAACCGTTGGAGAAGATATTGAATTGGTGACAACAAAACTGTGATGGATAGTCCCACAAAAATAGAGCTTTTCACTTTGTTTAGGATTATATTGACAAACATGCAATGCGTTATTTGCAGCAGACCAAAACGTTTGGAGAAGCAAAAATTCAAAATCAAATCAATCATTTATTCGAAAGAATATGGCACAAAAAGTGGTCTTGAGTAACATTTTACAATTCTTACATATTCTGCCAGTATTGGCGTGCGAAAGTTAATTATTATTAGTTTATTTTGTCATTTAGGAATAATTTATTGTTCTTTGTATTTATAGTACTTCTGCCTATCTAAGCTTGTCCATCCCGATGCTAAGAATTTTACCAACGGGTAACGGGTGAATATTTGATATCACAACAACTAACCAATCACATTAGTGTAAGTACCCTTTATTTTTTAAGATTTCAGCCTCTCGCAGATAATAATTCATGTGTTGCTTAAGATTTTTAAGCCAATTTAAAATATGACAACTATGAAACAAAGTGCCTGACATTTACTTTCTTGATTTGTCACCACACAGACAATTATTCACTTAAAGTAATAAAACAACGAAATCTACTGGCATCATTTTAAAATGCCTAGTTATGGAACACTTGAGCGACTTATTTATTCCAAGAAAAACCACGAATTCAAATTAAAAAGGGTATTTTATTAATTTAGCCCGAGGTTTTCGCTAACTCCAGCTACTGTGATCCGAGTCCTATCCTTAATCACGTAGGTAGTTCGTTAGTACGTTCAAGCAATGTTTACAACAGTACCTAATAAATGGTTTCATTTGAATGCTCAATTCACTTGTACGTCTTAGAATCCAGTCGTTCATAATCAACATTATATTATTATGATTCTTTCTGCTATATCGTTGACAAAATTCTTTGAAGGCAAAATATCCACTGCCCCTTTACACACGGTAAGTCGAGCCCCTTGTTATACTTTATGGCTAATAATGGAAATCTACTGCATTCACTGTTTTGTTTTGTTTGGTCGTATGCATGGTACATTGTCATATATTTAAATATTTATAAGGTGTTTCGTGTAGTTTAATGGTTAGTACCAACATATGTAGTATATACGCTATGAGCATATTAATTGTTGTTTTATTTAAGTGGTTGCTAAACCGTCAGAGCCCTATGTCACTTTATGGCGACTTTATAACTAGGAAATCTTCCCAAAACAAAGTAAAATATTTTTATTTGAAATAGGCAATATTTAAACAAGGTCTTTCAAAACGTCAGAAGCTAGGAGGTGTCTCCGTGTCTGTTCCAAAAGGGAATCCTATGGAGAAGAATAGACAAGATTTATGGATATTTTTTAATTGTTTTTTTTTTCAATTTTTTTTTCAATTAAAGTTGCTGACTTGACGGCGACTATCACACATATTTGGTAAGGTTTTACCAAAAAAGAAAGTGATAAAAGCATAGGGATATACTTTTCATCTATATTATAGCGTAAAAACAATTGAAATCGGTTTGACTTTCGCAAAGAAAAATGTGGACTACGTTGCCCATATTTTTGTATATATGCCCTCTTAAATGTATATAACAAGAATAGAGTAATATGAATACACTATGAACATTATAAATTCAGACATAACTATATTCTGTAAAGTAGAGTTAGGCAAATGATGTCGCGAACATCCATATCATGTAAGTATTTAGTACAAATTGATACAGAATTTATGAAAATGATTGATAGATAAAATCAATGCAAATACTATATTTAGATAACGTTTGTTTTTGTAGTATTTCTGTCTGCTGATAGCAACAAACAAGTGAAAGTCTACAAACATAATATTTCATTATCGGTTAATAACAGGACTGACTTATTGTAACCTATACTTATCTAAAGAGTTTTTTGTTTGTTTGCTTGTTTGAACGCGCTAAACACAGATACCACAGGTCCGATTTAAAAAATTCTTGTAGTGTTGGATAGTACGTTTATCGAGGAAGGCTATAGGCTATAAAACATGACACTGCGACTAATAGGGACGAAGCAGTAGTGAAAAATTTTGTAAAAACGGGGAATTGATTAAAATTCCACGCGTGCGGAGTTGCGGGCAACAGCTAGTAATATTATTATAAAGCTGAAGAGTTTGTTTGTTTGTTTGTTTGAACACGCTTATCTCAGGAACCACTGGTCCGATTAAAAAAATTATTTTTGTGTTGGATAGCCCATTTATCGAGGAAGGCTTTAGCCATAACATCACGCTGCTATCAATCGGAGCAAAGCATCAGTGAAAATGTTGCAAAAACGGGGAAAATTTTCCACGCATACGAAGTCATAGGCGACAGCTAGTCTTAGATAACATCTGAATGTTATCGACTTACTTATGTAAGTAGAAACACGCAAAGATCGTGTGATTCTTTATCTAAGTGATCAATACTATAGATTTGCATTAGACTTTAGATTTAAATATTAATTTAATTACTGATAAATAACACAATAATTTAGCAGAAACGAAATATTATGGCGTCTTGCCTTTTTCTCATAGAGTTAAATGGTCTTATTCATAATGACTTATCGGAGGTTTAAACGGAGAATTTTATCGGAGAGATAATAAACGTTTTAGCGTAAAAAGACCATTATGAATAACAAGTTTTGACAATTTTCGCGAACCGATTTTAGCGAACTTTTAAAACTCCGATAAGTCATTATGAATAAGACCAAAAGTCTATAGTGCCATCTGGTGCGGTTTAAACATACTTCTTTGGCTACATTAATCATACAAGTACGACAGTTGTAACTATGCTATGTAAACAATAAAAATAAGAAACTGCTTATATCTTAGACCTCGCTCTTACAGCATCCTGATAAGGAACTTGAGCGATGACACATTTACATAAAAGATTTTATGGTCAAATTTAAACGTCTAATCATAGAGGCATACCCTGGTCCCAATTCTACGTGTATAACTAAAAATTGGCCAAGTGCGAGTTGGACTCGCGCACGAAGGGTTCCGTACCATTATCTATGCAACATAAGGCAACGTTATTAGTATCGAGCAAGAAACGGTAAAAAAATCATGTTTGTTGTATGGGAGCCCCCCTTAAATTTTTATTTTATTTTATTTTTAATATTTGTTGTTATAGCGGCAATAGAAATACATCATCTGTGAAAATTTCAACTGTCTAGCTATCACCGTTCTTGAGATACAGCCTGGTGACAGACGGACGGACGGACGGACGGACGGACGGACGGACGGACGGACGGACGGACGGACAGCGAAGTCTCAGTAATAGGGTCCCGTTTTTACCCTTTGGGTACGGAACCCTAAAAATTGAAAACAACTATTGCTGTATTTTGATTATTTGGCTATTCTGTTGCGCACATTTATATTAAATAAAATCTTTAGTCTATAATAAACAGTTTTTATGACAAGAAAGTTTAGTTAACATTGAAAAATTGTGTTATCGACACTATCAAATGATTTTTAGTTAAATTTAGTTTAGTTGTGCGCGTAGAATTGATACCCGCTGTCTCGCAATAACCGTATTACAGTAACAACTGATTACAAAATACACCTTACAACTCAGTCCCACCCGTGACCATCATGATTGCAAAGTCTCCCAAACATAGAACTAGATCTAAACAGGCTAGACAATAGACATAAACCACTTCTCACGGATGTCAACGCCTGCTAAATCCATAAACAGTTGTATTCTTTAACGTCCGTTTTCAATATAATTATCTATCCTCGATTCTTGCTGTCAAAGTCTGATTAGTCTATAATTTTTTTTGTCACTATAGGTATATTAGCAATCAATAAGCTACTGATGATAGTATCCTCTATTGAAAATTTGACAGGAGATGGAAATATCGAACTAATAAACAAGGATTCCATCCATCCATCCATCAACCTTTCTCAGTCCACTGCTGGACATAGGCCTCCCCCATAGAACGCCACAACGCGCGGTCCTGCGCTAACTGCATCCAGCGGCCCCCGGCGTATTTGACGATATCGTCAGTCCACCTTGTTGGGCGCCGCCCCGCGCTGCGTCGTCCGATTCGTGGTCGCCACTCGAGGACCTTCCTTGTTTCATGTGGGGGGTTATTGCCATAATCGCCACGCTTGGCAGGCGGGTTGGCGATCGCAGTAGATGTTGTGTTACTCAGGAGAACGCTGCTGCCCTGGTGATCCCTTAGTCGACTTTTACGACACCCACGGAATGTGATGGGGAGGTGCAATATTCTATGCCGGCACCCCACGGTAAACAAGGATTATATATCCGTAATCGTAGATTGGTTATTGAAAATGGCTATATATAAATGAGTCACAAAATTAACCTTCAGTTTCTTTACACTCCTTAACCCACATTGTTATTTAGGTCAAGATATATAATATAAGTATATTATGTTATCATTCTAACCTATTACTATAAGTATGTATGGGAAGCGATTATTTGCGATTTATTGCGATCAATTGACGAGAGAATTAAACCGACACGCAATGATCTTTAGACTAATCTAGGCTCAAGTATATTTCTTAGAACTATTATGCGTTGGTTATTCAGGATAATCTTGAAAAAAGTCGTAGTTGACCTGCATACCTGACCTATTTACCTACATACGAGTAATTTGGTGTTACTATATCCATCATGGGGCTTATATACGTCTGATCAACCTAATTTCCAAGGTTTGGGGTTAGAGATAGCAAATAACATCTGTGTTGGAAGGAAATCTCTCTGTATCTCAAATCCAATAACTTCTCACTGTTGGGCACGGGTCTCCTCCACTTTGCGAGGCGTACCTGACTGCGACTTTATGGCGTACTGTGCCGCGCTGACCGAGCGTGTCGGCACAGGGTTTATTTTCGAGTTTGTCGTCTCAACACCCTGGAAAGGAATTGGGGTGGTGACATTGTATTCTTAATCCGTCACCGCACTGACAGTAATAAATGATGTAAATAATGATGAATAACTAATCAAATATCAATACATTTGGGTTATTGAGTCCAGAGCAAAAGTTGCTGCAAAGAAACTAGGCATACTGGCTAGGGTGCGGCAGTACTTCACCCCTGGACAGCTCTTAACACTCTACAAAGTACAGGTACGTTCTTGCGTGGAGTATTGCTGTCATATTTGGGCTGGTGCTGCTAAATGCCATCTCTCAGTCTTGGACTCGATCGAGCTGTGTGCCAAGAGGATAATTAATGACACTGAACTTGTTGAGGCGAAGTTGCAGAGCCTCAAGCATAGGCTAGTCTCGCTGTATTCTACAGACTGCATTTTTCAGAGTATGCCGAGAAATCATACGAAATAATTCCCCCATCTCCATTCCTTCAACGCACTACCAGACGAACGGGACGTATGCATCCTTATATTGTGGATATACCTCCTGCCCGAACCAAACGTTTTGCGTCGTCCTTAATTTGGCGGACAGCTAAAGACGGGAACAATCTGCCAGCGTCTATGTTCCCGGACAGTTACAATGTGGAAGCATTTAACAGAAGGGTGAATAGGCTTCTAACATAGTTGTTTTACCATCCAAGGCTGCATTACCGCTTAATATCAGGTGGAATGTAGTCAAGCATCAACATATAGGTATTATTTAATAAAAACAATAAAAAAAGGCCTTAACTTCGAAAAATTCAATATGCTTCACCCCCTTCCATCCATCTTTTAAAATTGCTTATATATTATGTTAACTTAGTAACTGTTAGTAAAACTGTTCAAATAATTTCGAATATCCATCTTTTAAAATTGCTTATATACTATGTTAACTTAGTAACTGTTAGTAAAACTGTTCAAATAATTTAAAATAATAATCAATATAACAATGATATGCAAATAATTCTTTGTTGTATGTTTTTATTCTGTGTGTTTTGTTTTTCGTTTCGGAGTAAGTATACGCTGAGCTACCCGTATGTAATGTTTAGTTACAACATATACATACAGAATACATATTATAAAGGTCCTAGGTATATGTAGCATACGATTCGCAAAGCAATTTCTAAAACTTTATTTTTTTGTTAAATAACCAATTTTAGGTGTCAGTATTGAACTAATGTTCAGACCTTCTCCTTGGCAAAGAATATCACACTTTTAGCGAGTAAACAGAATGTTTAAATAATTTGCTTTTATAATACTTACTTACTTTAAAAATAGAATACTTATTTGATAAATTCTTTCAGTGTTGGATAGTACACTTATCGAGAAAGGCTATAGGCTATATAAACATCACGTTGCGACTAATAGGAGTAAAGCATCAGTGAAAAATGTTGCAAACACGGAAAGAAATTCAAAATACCACGTGTTCGAAGTCGCGGGCAACAGTTAGTCTCTTATAAACGTGAGAAAAATAACTACAAAGTTAATATATTCAATGGTCTTTGGCACTTCCAACCTGAAAGTCATAGGGTTGATGACCTAATAAAAGTACTAATGCGATCTACATATTGTTGCCCGTATATACATTACGTTTATAAATTAACATAATCATTTGCGTAAGTAACTTTAGCCATTGTCTTAATAAGAAATGAAAAATAAATAAAATGAAATGTAAGTAAAT
Organism: Orgyia antiqua; assembly: GCA_916999025.1. Taxonomy (NCBI): domain Eukaryota; kingdom Metazoa; phylum Arthropoda; class Insecta; order Lepidoptera; family Erebidae; genus Orgyia; species Orgyia antiqua. Next base: position 22,756,862 of record OU779869.1, read on the forward strand.
TGCTAAATAAAAATATTATGTAAAAGAAACCGGGTAATTATGAGTTGGACTTTCACACGAAGGATTCTGTAACATGATTATCATGGAATGCCTAACGTCCTCGGTTGAGCCACACGCTCAACCGACTGGGGGGACATTGGATAATGGGGTCAACCCTTGCCGAGTCATGGTCAGGCTCAGAGCACATTCCATGGTTGCCGTGAGACGGAACACAAAAAAACGTCCTATTCATGTCGAAATCATGCAATAATTTGCTTAGTACAAAAACTAAAAAATACCAAAAATAAAATTACATTATTGCATTGTCACTAGTCTTTAAAACTTGTGCAAAATTTCAGATAATTCCGACTATTGCAAGTGGGTGAAAATCACTTTTAAAGATTTCGTTACAGAATAATACACTGATCGATAAGTACGTACCGAGCTAATAAGAATGTTTATTGACTTCTTTAAATATTTATGAGCGCTATTTTTAATTAGTCATTTACACAATAATATCTTACAAGTAGGTATGTATATTCGTGTGTCGCGGTGGTAGTTATAAATTCCTCCGAAATGTCTTGACTGATTTTCATCTTTTGTGTCCTGCACTGACCCTACATATTTTGGGATAAGGGAAGGCAGAAGAAGATCTGGTAGGTTTGATAAATCGATCCTAATCTTTTTGCACACAGATAGGTCAAAAGGAGGACTTGAGATAAGTATGCAAGTAATACGACGTGACGGGACAAAAATCTTTTATATTTTTCCTCAATTGAGCGGAATTAAAGTTAATAACATAAAATTTTTCATACAGTACCCATAATTATATTGGGTTTTCATAAACTTTTAATAACAATTATAAGTTAACTAGCTGTTGCACGAGACTCCGTACGCGTGGAATTTAGGAAAGTTTCATGAAAATCCATCCAGTAGTCTTTACGTGAAAGAACAACAAACATCCTTACATTCATACAATCCAACATTAACCAAACATCCAATCATTAGAGTTTGGATAGAAGACCGAGGAAACGTTCGCGTTGCTCGGCCAACAGTTTAAGTATTTTATTTCGTCGCGCGTTTTTCTTTTTTCGTCATATCTCCAAAGATATTCATTTAAATTGCATGCTGTGAAAGCAGTTATAATCTATATTAAACGTGTAAGCTAACTAAGGTATTTAATTTGAAAAAAGATTACTATATACACATAAATAGCTTTTGAAAACACCCTATTGAATTTGATAATTTTTGCGACATTATTATGGGTACAGCCGGTTTCCCTTAATACGTTCAGTGCGGCTAACGCTTATGCGCGTTTTTCTGATCTTCACCAAGTGCGGACCGACGCGTATACGCGTCCATACAAAAAAAAAATCTGTAGGCAAGCGGGGTGCGCCGCACCTGTGCGTTTATTGCGTGTATTCTGGGTGTCTATTGTTTCGAAGCGGTCGTAAAATGTGGAATTGTAAAGGAGACTACACACTAGTCAGGTTTCTGCTACGAATCTTGCAGGGGGGGGGACGGTGGCGGCGACGACAACAATAACCTAATTTAGTACAATAGATTATTGAAATAATTTTATTATGACTCGCTCTTTTAACTAAAGTAATAGGTAGTTTTAGTCTATTTATAAATGGTGTCTATAACGAGACGGGCGAAAAGTCGTAAATTAAAAAAAATTAAGAATAAAAGGGCTTTCGGGAGAAGGTACCTTTACTATTACTGTTTTATTAAGGTATAACTTACTATTTTAACAAAACCGAACGAAGATATATTATGGCGTAAACTTCACAAAATCTCTTACAAATAAACACTAGTGTGGAAGCACCTTTATCCATCCAACACCTTTATATGACCCGTAATTGTTATATGACAGTCATAAAACTCGAAAGTTACCGAACGCACATAAGCGTCGGCCGCACTGCGGGAAGGTAAAAGATAACGCGCTATAGCGTCCAGCCGCACTACGCGAGTTTTCTATGAACGCACATAAGCGTTCTTAGCACTACGCGAAAAATTTTTTGAACGCACATACGCGTTTTCCGCACTGGGCGAATGACTCTTTTATTAGCATTGGCTATAAATTCGCAAATTATTCAGCATTGAACGCGTTAAAAGATAGACATATGCCCTCGCGAACTTTTTTGAAGAACTATAGGTAATAAACAATTCCTCCATACATTAGTTTGTTGTACCTCACATAGATTAGGCAGCGTTTTCATTTATAGCTCGCACGCGTCCGAGTTTCTCGGCAAATTTAATCATATCTCATCCAATATATAGCAAATCCCAACAAATTATGCAAAAAAGCCATCCTCTTGAACCAAAAAAACCGCATCAGGATCCGTTGCGTATTTTTGAAGATATTATCTCACATAGGGACATACATACAAAAATTACGACTTTGTTTTATATGAAGTAAAGTTAAAGAAAAGATAAAGATTACAAAACTCCTTGAACGCTGCATATATTTGACACGAGTTCCAACAACGTGACCACTTAAATATTCACCCCAAAAATTTAAAGACTATAAGAAATAAATCGGACACTAGAATATTATACATATATTGATTATATACTGTGTCTAACCTTGACCGTGACTTGCCAATAGTATAATATATAATAACACTTGTAACTAATGAAAAACTTACAAATTACTAGCTTTTGCTTCGTACGCGTCGAATTTAAAAAATGTTTCTAAATTTTGCAACCTTATTCGCGGCAAATGTGGCACTCGGCCACGCGACGCCGACGGGGGGATCTAATGTTCCCCCCGCCGGGTCGGGCCCCGGTTAGCGGCCCCACCTCTCGCCGGGTCATAGTGAGGCTCAAGGGCAAAAAGGCGAAAATAAATTATTTTATACTAACACTCCTCTCCTAATGGTCACAGTGTAATGTTATATAGCCTATAGTCTTCCTCGATAAATGTACTTTCAAACACTGAAAGAATTTTTCAAATCGGACCACTGGTTCCTGAGATTAGCACGTTCAAACAAACAAACCAACTCTTAAGCTTTGTTATATAAATATAGATAGATTTACTTTATATAATACGAATTCGATACGACTTACCAAATATGTTACATATACAATAATGTTACATTCAAAAGTTTGGATAAAAGAGCAACAAATATCCATATATCTATATCTGTTAATCTATCCATACGTACATATATACTTACAAAAATGTATATTAGCTGTTTCCCGCAACTTCGTACGCGTAGAATTAAGAAACCAAATGTTAGCAAATCGTTATCTTATATAAAACTAGCTGTCCCGGCAAACGTTGTTTTGCCAAACTAAAAAAAAAAAAAGTTTGAAAAATAGATGTTGGCCGATTCTCAGACCTAGAGGATATGTACACAAAATTTCAGGAAAATCGGTCGAGCCGTTTCGGAGGAGTACGGTAACTAACACTGTGACACGTGAATTTTATATATAAGATTTACGTGTCACAGTATTAGTTACCGTACTCCTCCGAAACGGCTTGACCGATTCTTATTAAATTTTACATGCATATTCAGTAGGTCTGAGAATCGGCCAGCATCTATTTTTGGGGGTTTGAGGATGGTTTAGATTCACAATTGGCTGGACCGATTTTGATGAAATTTTTTGTTGTCGATTTTTACTCAGAATTGTATGGCAAAACAACGCTTGCCGGGGCAGCTAGTTATACATAAAAGCATCGTCTTGAACCACTCTATCAAATAAACAACGCAGTAAAATCTGTTGCGTAGTTTGAAAGCTGACATAGGGACTTGCATACAATATGACTACTTTGTTTTATAACAAGTATAGCTGTACCCGGCGTAAGCGGGTATAGCTAGAATATTTATATATTATTGTAAATAAATTTGTAGTAGATTAAAATGTATGGTTAATGAACTCATAAAGATTTCATTAAAAATCCATTACCTAACATTAACAGCTTTAGACAATACCACGAAAACAACTAAAAGAAGTAAGATTGAATTAGTATTAATATTATGTAGAAACGTGACAATGCTTTTGTAGAAAATCCTGTATGCATTTACGAGGATCATAAAAACTTAGTTGAAATTTAAAAAACCCGGCGTCAGAATTAATCTTGTGTTGTAAACAAGAAGAGAAAAGATAGAGGTATAATAACATTATTAGAAAATATTTATTTATTTTATTTTATAATTCATGGAAAACTTACAGCTAAATACATATATAGAAAAACAAGATAACAAATAAATAATATATAGAATAACAAAATATAAATGACAAAGAAGAATAATAATAAATAATCGCGACTATCCTAGAAAAAAAATACAGCTCAAAACACTCTTAACCCATGCAAAACTGGTGTTGAAAATATCGATGTTTACATCCCGGCACATGTCGTTAAACATACGACCATACAACCAACTCTAATTAAAATATATCCAACAGTCTTCTCTATATAGCAATTTAAAAACTTTATTGTGGGCAACTAAAGCTAGTTTATTACTGCATTCGCAAAGATATTTGTGCAGGCACGCACACTTAACTATAGGTACATATTTATAGAAAACTAATTACACACATACACATCAGCCACTGTTAGAGAAACTAGTAAATTACGCATACAAAGTCGGGGTGTGCAGTCTCTAACTCTTAACTTTCTCTCTCTTTCTGTGTGTGTGTCCAACCCAATAACGCCCCACTGTTGGGCACGGGCCTCTTTCCCTTTTTGGCAAAGGGTTTCTATTCTAGAGGATGTTATCTATATACAATATCCGCCAGCTGGCTTTTACAGCACCCTGGATAGGAGAAGGGTGATGACACTTGTATTTTTAATCCGTCACCACACAGGTATATTGTTACTAATTAGCTACACTCCATGTGTAGCTAATTAGTAACAATATAAAAACCAGTTTAATGAATCCACCTATTATTAAATTTTCCATTCCTTTTTCCAGAACTAGGTAACAATCATAATTTCGTGTGTACTGGGAATAGGACAAAACAAACAGATGCAATGTAAGTCATCGACCTAAGCTTTGTACACGCGGTCAGTGGAAAAACCTTTTCCGTAGTTTAAAATTAGTTTCATGTTCTAGAATCATAGTTTATGAAACTGGTTATAACTTTTAAAAAGCTTTTATTTGCGTCGCTTATATTTCTAATTCTACGTACTTATGAACTATCTTTCACATAGGACTTTACACCGAGCAGATGGGTTGTAAAATCCCTTCTAAAGTGCCACGCTAACCGGGCGTGTTGGCACAAGATTAATTTCAGAGTTTTCCATCTCTCACAGAGGATGTTATCAGTGTACAATATCCCTTAGCGTAGCACTTAACACCATCGATCGTAAGGAGAAAATGGGATGGTGACACTTATATTCTTAATCCGTCACCACACGGATTAAAACGAAAATATTAGTTAATATCGTCATAGCGTATTTTAATTAAAGTAAACCTATAGTAAAAACTTAAAGCATTTTATACTTATTATAAAACAAAGTTGCTATTTTTATATGTACCTATGTCCTTATTAGCTTATATCTTCCAAACTACACAACGGATTTTGGTGAGTTTTTTTTAATAGATAGATTGGTATGAGAGTATAGCTTTTTTGTGTAATTTGTTAGGGTTTGTTTTCTTATTTCCACACGTAAGAAGTTGCGGGCAACAGCTAGTATCTTGATAATAAACAAAATATTTCGCATGATTCTTTGATGTTCCTCAAATTATTTCGTTTCAAAGTATATTACACCTATATCATTATTTAAATGTCAATTTTTAATGTAAAGTAGGTACTCATGCCACGATGCTTTACGGCCATTAATATTTATGACTAATATTGTTTATTTAGTTGTAACTGGGTCGAATCTATTTATGTTAGGTTTTCGAATTTAGTTCAATGAAATACTAAATCATATTTTTGCGCTCTGCCTTTATTTATCTATGGAAAAAGGACGCCAGCTGCTGACTGCTAAAGAACTGATCAGAGGATGCTTCTCTCTCTAAAGCCACTGTTGGACACAAAACACCCCGACGCAGTACAAATACTTGCGTAAATCTAAGTGAAATAACACACAAATAATTGTCACGTGTGGGACTCAAACAAAGGATCTCGTGAGGGAGATCCTCTGTATGAACCACTAAAGCACGAGACTCAAATATTGTTTGGCATGCAGTTCAGAAAATCAAAAATATTTCTTTTTTACAATAATATACATTATCAACAAAATCCTGTCCGTGTGGTGACGACATTAAGAATACAAATGTCACCACACCTTTTCCCTTCCAGGGTGCTGTAAAAGCCAGCTAACGCGTATTGTACACAGAACACGTCAGCTGAGACGAAAAGCGTGCCTAGTCAGTGCGGCATAGTACACCATAGCACCATTCAAAGTGTGCTAATGGACTGGAAAGAGAGAGAAACAACACGATCCTTTAACAGTTTTATAAATTGAAACCTTACACGTGGAGTGTATAACAAGAGAGTGTTCTATTCAGACAAATTTTACGACTCATATAATTGTACAAATGACAGTATTATTGGAAAACTATCAGGTTTATGTCTGACTGATGCGTACTTCTGCGGGTTATGTAATTTATTGGATGAAATTCATTTTGATTACCCATTCACAGCAGGACTGCAATTGCTGTTTATATTTCTTACTTATGTAAAAAGCTCATTATGTTTCAACTGTTATGTTGGCAGCGCGCAAGGGTATGGTGCATTAATGTTGGTCTCTTGGTCTGCTTAATCTAGGATTCCCTATTATTCATATTTACTGGCTAGCAATTCTGCTAGCAAATAACTTTGTACGTTTCTCTGAATGTAGTAATCTGGGAATCTTTGAAAGTCATTTTCTCCCCTTGGATAATGTGACCAGACGTCCCGTTTTAAACGGGACTGTCCCTTTTTACAACTACGAGTCCCGGTGTCCCCGAAACTACCTCTGGGACGCAAAATTATCCTGTTTTCAGAAACTGAACTCCAGTAGAAAGAGTATTTTCCGTAATGAACAAATGGTGGACGTCTGAGAAAACTCAGTTACAGGTATCAGTTTTAAAGGCGATTTTGATAATGAAGTTTACTATTAAAAAAACATGCCCAGAGTATAATTATATTGAAGCAAATTTGTTCTTCTGATAGATATAATTAAACCTGTAGGGACACAATATACTGATTTCATTGTTTGCAAGTAGACGTATGTCAACAGGCCTACGAATGCATAAAGACCATTGTGCTAGCCACCTAAGTTATTATATACAAATATATTTATTACAGTATGTATGGGCCTATTGTTTGCTCGCCGGCTAATTTATTATATACAAATATATTATGTATGGATTCATTGTATGCAACACTATGCGTGTCAGCAGTATTAGGAATATATAGAAACGATTGTTCTCCTTACCTATATAAGCTATTACTATATCAAATATAGAGAGTCGCAAATAAACGCCATTCAAGTCCGGACGTATTTCATTTTATCCTCTAACCGAACACACGACATTTACACCCAAAAACCTAATATTTTATGACACTACTAGCTTTTTGTGAATAAACAACTTAAAAAGTGTTTTTCATTTAACTTTAGTTTATGAGCCTAGTTTATAACCCGTTTTGAGTCAAAGAAAAAATGGTCACGTTACCCTTGCAGTAGTCGGATTGATTTGAAATTTTTCACAAGGACCGATGACAATGCAATAATTATAAAATTGTACAGAATTTCTTTCAGTTCTTTTTAGGTTTTAGTTTAAGAAAATTTTTCGTACGTTTAATAGTCACTTTCGCAGTCCAGCACAGCGGACTTACTTACATACTTCATCCTTCTCCTATTCTTATCACGTAATTTGGTGTTGGCGCAATATGTTTCCAAGTTACAATAGGATTTGGCTGTTAATGAACGTCGGGTCAGGTGTTGGCTGCTATTTTTACTTTTGCCTGATGGCAGGCGGCCAAGAGTAGTAAAAATCAGCCAGGAGAAAGGCCAATCTCGAGGATTAGGTTAGGTTAGGTTGACATCAGTCAACCCTCCTCGGGTATATGCGTAAGTGTACAACGTGATTCCCTCAATCGGATTATACGACATCCACGGGCGTCGCGTCGTAAAAGAACTATTATGAAACATAAAATTAAGTTCATTTCAATAAAAATAATTACGTATAGTTTAGTCGGAACATCACCCTTGACCACCTGAAGTGTGATTCCCACTTTTCAAGCGTATTGGGCGGCGGAGGTGACTGCTACTGCGTACATAACCACTAAATACACACACTAACTTGACGGGCTTCGTGGTCTAGTGGTTCATGTAACGGACTGCCGATCAGGAGGTCTCGGGTTCGATTCCCGGTCAGGACAATACTTTGTGTGATGTTTATATTTGTCATACAAATGTTTGTACTGCGTCTGGGTGTTTATATGTATTATAAGTATGTATTTACAAAAGAAAAGTAGTATATGTATTCTATCCGTATTCTGGTACCCATAACACAAGCATATAAGCTTAGCTTGGGACCAGAGGACGCTGTGTGAAATGTCCATGAATATTTATTATTATTATTATTATTACTAATACCACAAACATAAAGTGTGCTAAATATCTCTATTCGTTAAAAATAAAATAGCAATTTTAAATTTATGAGTCTATGTGAATAAAAAAGATTTACTGTCTATCGTAAATAACTAGTGAAAACTAGTTCGTATTTACACGGGTATATAAACATTTATACTTAATACAAATTACTGTTTCTACGTTAGACTGAATGGCGTCATTCAAAGAAATGAATGAATTTTGCCAGCGATTTAGTCCGCCTAAACAATGATTTCAATAACTCTATGTTTTTCAATGATGTTTTTTTTTTATTATTCCCCTTATTTGCTGTAATGAAAGCTGAATTTTTAAGTTATATTGGTACCGATTCTACGTGCACATCTAAACTTAACTTAAAAATAAAAACTGTCAATGGTACACCAATTTTACTAAACTAACTAAACTAAACTAGAAATGAATATTAATAATGTCAATATATGTATGTATTACCTGCTAGTTCGTTGTACACATTGATATTAATTAAAATCGTTAGTTTATAATGCACAGTTTTTGTAATAAGAAAGTTCAGTTAAGAGGATACCAAAATAGCTTCGTGCATTTTTCTACGTACGAAGTTTTCATTGTTTCTTTAGATTGAATGGCTAGAGCTCTAATTTTTAAGTATATGTTTTTTCAATATATGATCTAGGATCGCATAAACTCAGAAACGCGATTGAAAAAAGTTTTCTCGATAGAAAATCTTAGCGAAACAACCTCTCTAATTTTTAATTTTTTTCATTTGTCGGTCTATTATCGCGTATTAACTAATGAAATAACCTTAAAAACATAAGTAACTATTATAATATATAGAAACACGTAAATCAGAATTAAAATATATTTAGTAGATTTTGAGTAAACAAAAAAAATATCCCTAATTCATCATTTTCTACACCTACTAGCTGTGTTAATATGTACATGTCGACGATAATATTGATGTAGGCCCTTAACATTGCCGAATTGTGCTTTTGACACTATCAATTTTCATTTTTTAGTTAAGTTTAGTTATGCGCGTAGAATCAGTACCAATATCTCAAAAATTATTGTACCGTGCGGGGATCGAAGAGGCGACCTCGTCAACGGTATTCCGTTACATTAACCACTAGACGAGAGCAGATAAAACAAGGTCCTTGAAGTTACTATATTGTTGCGTGTTTTCACACAGGTTTAGATAAATTAATATTGAGTATTCCAGCAATAAATCGTTGCGGTACTTCTCTAGAACGGTTATTTATTGTCGTGTGACAATAAACTGCCTTTAGTTTAATTAAACTTGGCTCTTAGGTCAACCTGACCGAACCAGTGACCCCACTGTTACATCGTCATACTATTAAATTGTTTTATGTACACATAAATGCACAGTAAGATACCCTAGTTCCGAATATTTAATTATTACTAGATGGTATCACAGTCAAATTACTTATTGTAAATTATATTGTGCGTTATCAAGGTTTTTACATCAAAACAAAGGCTATTTGCTTTGATTTTAATTAGGTACTTTAAAAAAAGTTCAGGCGACATCATTTCCTTTGAAATTTGAGGATTTCCCTCGATTTCTCAGGAGATATCTATCAAATCCTAACCTGGTTCCAGTGGGACCAAACGGGAAGCACTAGCTTGCAAATAAAAAAAGATTCATGAAAATTGCTTCGCCCCGTCAAAAAATACGAGGCGACAAACATATAAAAAAGAATTTTAAAAAATACAGACGAATTGAGAATTGCCGATAGCTTAAATATATGGAATGCTATAACATTTTGATCCCCATTAGAAATGCTATAAATTTTTACAACTAGCTCTGTCTCTGCAATAATCGTGAGTATCTTAAGTTTCTATTTACGATAGAAAGAGAGCCTGATAACTAGTTGACACCTGTACAACCTGTTACAGAAAGGTGTAGTCATATTTTAAGGTTGCCTTGGATAGGCCTTAAATATTATAAATATTACAGTTACACATAGAAAAATACAGTTTGTAAATGTTTTCTTGTTTATAGCCGACGATTATCTAACTACCAGGAAAGCATCAATTATGAGATGTTTACGGTTTATTGAATGCAATTGAACCTTACGATAAAAGATGACCACATACTAGTGTTGTATTTAAAGAAGATCGATCAATTTAATAAATTAATTAAACTTTTATGAACACATAAAAGTCATAATATAACTAGTATTTGTAATTTCATCCATGCCTAGTGCCTAGTCACCGGCCATGTGTAATGATGGTCAAATATGACTACACCTTTCTGAAACACGTTGTATAAAGCCAGTGAAAATCTCTACACGTGTGTGCTAGCTTGCCATGCGTGTGCTTCATGTGTTTAATTTGTTGACGATACATGAAGACAATCAGGTAATATATGAATGAGAAAGAAATTTCAATCTGCAATAAGAAACATTGAAATCTAATAAGCGACAGCATGGTTCAAGAATCTGTTTTTTATAAAAAGGAATAGGAAATATAAGGAGCATCTCTGTACCATATTTAGTCAGGTCCTTTTTTCTCAATAAAATTTTCTTCCTTGAAAATGACCCGAACATAACAGATTTTCTCACAAAATAAATGTATCTCATTACTGGATTCAATTTAGTTCTGGATTATAGTAATTGACATTTATTAACCTCTTAAAACTTTGTACATTAGAATTTGTAAGTAATTAAAGTGTGGTTCCATTATTCGCTGTAAGAATTTATTTGACTAGTCCACGGATTGTCGAAATTCCAACTCATATATTACTTTGATTTAGTTTTTACTCGCTGTTGCCAGTAACTTCATATGCGTGGAATTGAGCGATTCAACCTTAAGGGCCTACATCAATATTATCGTCGACATGTACATATTAACACAGCTAGTAGGTATAGAAAATGAAGAATAAGGGATATTTTTTTGTTTACTCAAAATCTACTAAATATATTTTAATTCTGATTTACGTGTTTCTATATATAATAGTTACTTATGTTTTTAAAGTTATTTCATCACTTAATACGCGATAATAGACAAATGAAAAAAATTAAAAATTAGAGAGGTTGTTTCGCTAAGATTTTCTATCGAGAAAACTTTTTTCAATCGCGTTGAGTTTATGCGATCCTAGATCATATAATGAAAAAACATATACATAAAAATTAGAGCTCTAGCCATTCAATCTAAAGAAACAATGAAAACTTCGTACGTAGAAAAATGCACGAAGCTATTTTGGTATCCTCTTAACAAATTACACAGAAAATTCTGAACCACTTCATCTATCCAAAAATAAAATCCGTTGCGCAGTTTTGAAGATTGAACCTGACATAGGAATATACATACAAAAATTAAGATTTTGTTTTGTAATAAGTATAAATTTCGTTTTTAGAACGGCTTTTAATAATTTTCGTGATTCCAAAGACCTATTTTCGATTTTTTCTATAAGTGATCCTATTAGCAAAACATTCATTCATTCATGTTTAAAACTTAAGCTCTGTATTGTAATAACCCTTTTCTTGAGCTGGAATTAAAATCGGCCCCTAATTCTCCCGTTAGAATGTCTCTAAAGACAAGTTGACTGTTGCGTCTGCGACAAATTCGAAGTATCCATTCGTCTTCTTAATTAATGTTACAGCTAGTGGGATCGGACTCTAACTCACGTGTTTAAACACGTTTGCAATCGTTTTAATATTAACTAAGTTCACATGCTACACTAATTGTTGCTGTTTTTATCTGCGGTTATACTGCCTGTCTTGTGAACAATTAGTCTTTGATTAATATAGGAATTACTTGAAAAGTATAGCGCCATACATCAACGATTATGTTGTTAGGTCATCATAAAGTCATAAAACAATTGGTTTTATGGTTTATGAACAAACGGAGCTGAAAAAACTATATGAAGTCATCTTTAATAGGTAAACTAAATTACTACTAAAAGATAAATCTTAATAGCTTAAAATTTAAGAATGTATAATTACATCGAACAATGACTTCGAATCACAGCTTCGAACTAAGGTCGGCATTTAAAACATAATAATTTTCTTTGTTCAAAAACTAAAAAACACGCTTGAAAATCCTTAATATATTTTTATATAATTGTATTGTCACCGGTCCTTGATAAGTATGCAAAATTTCAAATCAATCCGACTATTGCAAGTGGGTGAAAATCACGTTCAAAGATTCCGTCACATATAAAAGCGTGTTAAAAAAAACTAATATTTGATGTGCACGCCTAATAATTAAATAATTGAGAATTAAGAGTTATTATCAGCGTCAACCGTTAAATAAAACAAAATAAATTTAATTAAATTAAAATGAACTCTAAGTCAAAATCTAGAGAGAGCTGCCTTGTTACTAAAAAGTAAATTACGACGAGCCTCGTAGTCGAGTGGTTCATATAGCGGACTGCCGATCAAGAGGTCGCGGGTTCGATTCCCGCTCGGGACAATCATTTGTGTGATTTTTCTAATTGTCAAACAAATGTTTGTACTGCGTCTGGGTGTTTCTATGTATTATAAGTATGTATTTACAAAAGAAAAGTAGTATATGTAGTCTATCCGTATTCTGGTACCCATAACACAGGCATATAAGCTTATCTTGGGACCAGAGGACGTTGTGTGAAATGTCCATGAATATTTATTATTTATTTATTATAATTATAATAAAATTCATCATCTTTTCTTCTTTTTCTTCATATTATGTGAAATAACAATAATTCACGTAGTATTTTTAGTCCGCTTTCCGAGCAAGCAATTGCCTTTCTTCGATTTTCATTACAAGTTAAGTAAAAAAATTGGTCAAGTGCGAGTCGGACTCGCGCACGAAAGGTTCCGTACCATTATCTATGCAACATAAGGCAACGTTATTAATAAATGAGCAAACAACACACACAATACTTAATTAATCACGTTTGTTGTATGAGAGCAAGAAACGGTAAAAAAATCATGTTTGTTGTATGGGAGCCCACTTAAATATTTATTTTATTTTTAGTATTTGTTGTTATAGCGGGAATAGAAATACATCATCTGTGAAAATTTCAACTCACTAGCTATCACCGTTCTTGAGATACAGCCTGGTGACAGACGGACGGACAGCGAAGTCTCAGTAATAAGGTCCCGTTTTTACCCTTTGGGTACGGAACCCTAAAAATGAAAGTACCCGCATAATGGTATATAAGATAAAAGTTTAACTTAAGTATAATGACCTCCAAATATGTGTACTGTGTGTAGGCTCTCCATTCTCAGAAATGGCCACTTGAAGATAAGGAAACACTCATTATGTAGCCAGTTTTTTGACCTTTCAACATAAATGTTGTGATATCCGCTTCCGAGATGATTTATATACTTTAGCAAAAATTACTGATCATATCATCACATCAAATACTTAAGAAGTGGGCAGAAAGAACAGAGCAACAGAAAACTATAATAAAAAGAAACCTGAAGCGCGTGAACATTATGACATAGTCTTTTTGAAGCCTAGACAGGCTCTGAGGTAAAAATCAAGGTGATGAGTCAACATCATACTACGATATTAGAGATCTGGAAGCAACTTCAGAAAACTTCTGACCATGATATGCATACTTTCTGATCTTATTTGTATTTCACAAACCTGAATCTCCCACGTAGACATATTCATTCGTCACTTATCAAAAGACACTGGTACCGATTCAACGCGCAGAACTAAACTTAACTAAAATCATATTCATTAATCATTAATCTAAATTCATAGCGTCAAAACACAATGCGGCAATGTTAACAGAACTTTGTTATTATAAAAACTGTGTACATTATAGACTAACGATTTTAATTATTATGAATGTGTACAACGAAATAGCAAGTGATAGATATATTGACACTATTAATTTTTGATTTTTAGTTAAGTTTAGTTGTTTGTACTAAAGAATTAGTACCACTGTGTAAAGCGGGTACAAATATGCTGCGCTATATAATTATACACCAGCTTCTAGTGTTACAAACGTCTATAGGCTGCGGTAACTGCTTACCATCAGGCGGGCAGTACGCTTGTTAGTCACCAGTATAAAAAAATGAAATGTGTTCCATCATTTTAAGTCTTTTTGAAATATGTCGCAGACGCAACAGTCAAGATGTATTTATAGAGATTCTTACGCGAAAATTAAGAGCGGTTTGCAAGTCAAGCTCAAGATACGAGTATGTGTTATTACAATACAGAGTTTTATATGGGCTAAATTAAATCTCTCTATTTTCCTTAAATGCAGACAGATTTTTATTCAAGAAAAGTCCGAATACTTCTCGAATAGTGGCTAAATATAGAGCTAATAAAAAACCTTGGTCTCAACAAACAGGTGTCTAAAAATAGTGTCTCTAAGTGTAGTCCCTTATTGCAATTTTCAAGATGTCCAATTATAGTGGAGTCGATATACGCGAAATGTCTTACATTTACGTCTAAGGTGGCTGATTGGTCGAGTGCAACGACCGGGTGTGGCTCGTGGAATAGTTACGGTGTATTGTGTACCTTAGAAAAGGCATACAATTTATTAGCCAAGGAAAATTTCGCTGCAGGCTACGACATTAAGTGGAATTCATCAATTGCTGATGGATCATAATATGATTATGTTTCTTCTAAATATGTTTTTGACCCAATGTCAATGGATCTATGTCTATATGGCCTGAGCTTTAATTAACTTCATAAAAATATAACATAAGTATCATATACACCATTTTCGACACACTGTAAGAGGCAGTTAAACATTTTTGCCGAATTTTTGTCAAATCTCAATCATATAAGTTAGCGAACCCACTTACACTTAGTATGCCTAATGAATCTGGTCAACGTACTATATAAGACATAAATAGGTGATAAAAAAACAACATTTACACGTTTCTTAAGAAAAAAATTTTCAATTAGTAAAATTATGTCCACATGTATAAGACTTTGGTATCCCTCCTAATATGACACGGACTGCTTGTTCCCATGTGTAATAGTGGAATGTTTATAAGAAGTCTTTCATCAATTATGACATAGGTTGAGATATTTTGTGTTCATACTATAGTTCTTATTAAAGCTAGCCACAATTTTGGCCATCAAAGACCTATTACAACTGCCTTTTACATTAATAAATTTTAGGTCAGTTATTAGACGTATTCGGTACTGTTTTATGGTTTTGTAATATTCCTAGCCCTATTGTTTACTTACTTACATGGTGGAACAATAGAGAACAACTATAAAAATACTAAAAAGGTATCAAAGTTTGTATAATTAGAATGTCGAAAATTAATACAATTAATCTAGGTTACGATTCCTTAAGTTTAGGCTACACCTCTGCTTGCACGCTTATATTACTGATATTGTTGATTCTAAATGCAAATCTTGCCACCATTAATTAGTTAAATTTGTATTTATCACCATCACCATAATTATCACCATAATTAAATAATTAAATAAATAAATAAATATTCATGGACATTTCACACAACGTCCTCTGGTCCCAAGCTAAGCTTATATGCTTGTGTTATGGGTACCAGAATACGGATATAATACATAAACTACTTTTCTTTTGTAAATACATACTTATAATACATAGTAAACACCCAGACGCAGTACAAACATTTGTATGACAATTAAAAACATCACACAAATGATTGTCCTGACCGGGAATCGAACTCGAGACCTCATGATCGGTAGTCCGTTATATGAACCACTACACCACTGTACTTGTATTCTTAACCACACGGAGTATAATATGTACTATTAATAAAGACCTAAAATTTGTAATATAGTTTAATGTGGGGATTAATCTCCGAAAGTAATGGTCCGATTAAAAAAACTTTTACACTGATAGGAAACTATGGTCTCCGAGAGTGCTATAGACTAAAATTATAGTCTTTAAGGTGTATGAAGTCGCAGGCAACAACTAGTACAGAGATATAGAGACGCATTTGCCCAATATAAAGGAAAGTAAAAAAGAATATATATATATATTAGAAAAGTAGTACCTATATGTATTCTATCCGTATTCTGGTACCCATAACACAAGCATAATAAGCTTAGCTTGGGACCAGAGGACGTTGTGTGAAATGTCCATGAATATTTATTTTATTTATTTATTTATATTGGAATGTATATAGGCGAAAAAGAACAGCCTTGTTTAAACGGCTTACAATGAAAAAAAAGTACACAGCCGCTGACGTTGGCAACTCAATATTGATTAACAATGTTCCACCGACCTTTGTAACCATGAACGGTGAGGATAGTACACACGTTCAAGAATATCTTTACGATAGGTTCGTCAATATTACGTCAACGGATGAATGAGATCACTTGGCAAGCCCACGGTCTTGCTACGAAAGAAAACATACACCATACATGCATTCCTCAATATACAGATTTCCATGAACCGTTAATATTTTTAACCTAGACACGTCCTATTGCTAGAAAGCAGTGCCTGTGTCCAACTATGGGTGGATAATAGGTTGGAGAGAGAAAGAAGGAAAATTACATAAAAGCTGCGTCAGGAGATCAATAAAAAATATTTTCGATGGGATCTCCTTACATTTTCTATCAATCTTCTAAACGATTTTATACCAGCCTTGTAACAGAAATAACGCAGATTTTTTTTATTAAAGTTACATAGTGTAATTGAAATAAAATTTCTTTCGTTATAATATTTTACACATTCAACTATAATAAATGCCATAAAACTTAAGTGGACTTCATAAACACTTTAATTTTGCTTTGTTTTTAAATCTGTTTTTTTATAGAATGTTATAGAAAATTTGCCCCGTTTTTGCAACATTTTTCACCAATGCTTCGCTCTTATTGAGCGCAGCGTGATATTATATAGCCTTCCTTGATAAGTGTATTATCCAACACTGGAAGAATTTTTCAAATCAAACCAGTGCAATGGTTCCTAAGATTAGCGCGTTCAAACAAACTCTTCAGCTTTATAATATCAGTATAGAAGTTTACGACAATTCGCAGTCAACCAAACATTTAAATCACTATTCATACACTTAATTTCTTTAAGTAAACACTGCATTTCCTTATAACATTTTTTCTAAGAAACAATTTAAATAGATAATAGGTACTGAGATGTCGGATTTAACAAATAATTGAGTAAGAAAAAATAAGGAACACCTAATTATTGCTATTTAGATGTAAAAAAGAGAACTTTAGAATTCTTTCTCAGTGAAGCCTATTACGGATATTATAGTTTTTGTTAACATAACATTAAATTTGAACTATCTGAAATTGTAGATATTTGAATCTCATTTTCACTTTTTTTAATCCGCAAATTTTTACGTCTACGTCCCGCTGTTGGGTTCAGGCTTTCTTCGCACCATCATACTCATCATAACATCACGCCTTTTTCCCATGGGGGTAGGCAGAGACTATAGAGCGCCATCTGCTACGATCCAAGCATACTTCCTTGGCTTCATCCACACTCAAACATCTGGTCATACATGTCTGACGGTTGTAAGTGCTACGCACTTGCCCCTTCTGGAGTATCCCGGCGATGACATCGGAGTATATTTTTCTCGGACGTCCTCTCCCAGCATTTCCACTTACCTTCGCCGTGTATATGCCTTTCGTTAAGCGTCTCTCATCCATCCTCTCCACATGACCAAACCACCTAAGCATACTTTTCTCCACCTTAGTCACTACATCCTCTTTCAGACCGCAACATTCTCTTATAACTTCATTTCTTAATCTATCTTTCAGAGTCACACCACACATACTTCCCAAAGAGCGCATCTCTACAGCATTTATTTTACTTTTGTGCTTCCTCTGCCACACCCAACATTCGCTTCCATACATAAGCGTAGGTAACAACACGCCATTGTGGATCGCCATTCGAGCCTTTTCAGTAATCGCTTGGTTAGCCACAATAGCATGCAAGGCACAATTATTCAGCTTATTTCCCGCTAACACCCTTCTTTCCACATCACCATCAACCTTACCATCTCTTGTAAAGACACTTCCCAAATAAACAAATACTTGTACCTGTTCCACACTTTCATCATCTATTTTAATATTACACGCAGACATACACTCCTCTTTTTCAAACACCATAACTTTCGTCTTGTTTACGTTTGTTTTTTGCTTTCTTGTCATCGGGGTAGATTTGGCCAACTATGCCGCGCTGAGGCGTGTTACCATAAAGGCATATGTTTTTCTTTCTAAGCGAAAACTAAGAGAGATTTGAAGTAGTAGTGTAGGCAACGATAAACATAATACAGGATTAGCTTATTTAATCTTATTTACAAACAATATATTGACCTTGTTCCTCAATCATATTTTGGACTGGAATGCGTTTACATTGTATTTCGGCGTTCCAATAGAATGTATCATGGAAAAATACTTCTGGTAGTTAACCCCTATATATTAACATAGCCTTCCATCAGTAGTTCAGCATAAGAAAAATTTTAATACCAGTCTCAAATACAGAAAAGATAAAAAAAAATGCAGAGTTATTAACGTGACTAAAAAAATCGAGAGTTTCACTCGATTTCTCTGGGTTAACGATGTCAGACACCAAATTACTGACAATTATGGCACCCCTGATGATGTATAAAGTGAAACTAGAATCATTGATCTAATATTTGGGCAGAAATTACAACAAACATTCAAAAAAACCTACACAAACAGCAGAAAACCTTACTTTTTTAATCAACTCCTTAAGAAGAAGATAATCAATTAATTTTTCAATTCAATTCAATTCAATTTCATTTATTTGCGATAATGGGTAGTAAATAAGATTTTACAATGAA
This sequence comes from Orgyia antiqua, assembly GCA_916999025.1. NCBI lineage: Eukaryota > Metazoa > Arthropoda > Insecta > Lepidoptera > Erebidae > Orgyia > Orgyia antiqua. Next base: position 22,776,110 of record OU779869.1, read on the forward strand.
TATGTATCACCACAATCAGCCAAAATAGCATGCAAATATTTAACTTAATTTTAACGTTATAATTACAATAAATTAAAAACATTATTACAATTAAAATAACATTAGTTCATAATTTGTCAATTTAGGTAAAACAGCAATAAATAAAATACATGTCATCAAGAATTAAAGGCAAAGTCAAATAATAAAATTACTAAAATGATTATACATAAACACTTCAATAGATCATACAATTATTAAAAATCTACACAATAGTTTCGGTCGTTTAAATATTCTTTAGTGCTATACTAACTAACTAGTATTAGAAAACAATGAGTTCATTTCTTCTTCTCCCAGCCCACTGTTGGTCACGAGACTCCTCCATTTTAGGTGGGATTTTGACTAGTATGCCATGCTGACCAGGTGTGTTGGTATAGGGTTTTATTTTGAGTATTTCGCTTCTCATTCGGAAATGGGATGGTGACACTTATATTCTCAATCCGTAACCACACGGCCAGATTTCGAATACACCAGAATAATTGAAAACAATGAGTAAATTACAAAATGTAAATACAAATCTATATCAATAAATATAATGATGAACGATTAGTGAACCTTGGCGTAACGCCAACATGACTCATTCGGGTCGTGAAATTGGGAGTACTGTCTGAGAAACACTTATAACTCGAAACACTTCTAACTGGTACAGCGATAATCTAGCCGATTGCTGTTCAGAAGGTCCTTTTTTCAATCGCCAGGACAATTACTTGAGCCAATAGAATATTTTATAATACTTACCTTTGGATTTTTATAACAATAAATTGGGACTAAGTTGGGTATTTCTGTATATACCGCTCACAAAATAGCATACTCATTACCTCTCTTAATCTGTAAGAAGCTAAATAAGTAAACTAGCTGTTGTCTGCGACTTCTTACGCGCCAAATTTAGAAAAAAATACAGGCAGTCATGGGGACTGCCGATAGAAGTGAAAACTATTAAATAAAAAAGTCTCCGAAACGTCGGGCCAAAATTTAAAACAAATATACGCGTCTAAATCCGTAAAAAGTAGTTTTATTTAAACAGATGAGTCGCGCAAGTGTTAGAGAATATTATGAAAACTATTAATTTAAGTAATTTATTAATTTTGCAATTGACATGCTATGCTTTTACTTAATAAATTGAATTATGGTGGAAAAAGTGACTACCGCAAGCGGGACAAGTCACTTTGTCCACCATAATTCAATTTATTAACTATTAACTTATTAACTTTCGACCGACGACAGGCCGCGTCCAAAAACGCCCAACGTGCCTAAAGAAGTTTTCACTTCAAAAATTCCTCGTTTTTGTAACATTCTTCACTAACGCTTCGCTCCTATTGATCACAGCGTGATGTTATATAACCTATAGCTATCCTTGATAAATGTACTATCCAACGCTCAAAGAATCTTTTAAATCGGACCTGTAGTTCTTGAGATTAGCACGTTCAAACAAACCAATTCTTCAGGTTTATAATATTAGCACAGATAAAATCTTCTGCTAGAGATGGACATTTCTATACTAAGCTTTATACAAACTCGCCATAGACTAAATACCCATCAATTGTGATGAAGGCCCTACAATAGTTTATAGTCTAAGAATAATAAACCAATGAACACTAAAAGGCTAACAGAATCCATTACACGTGGTCCTTTTAACGTTGTCGATTAACAAACAACATGAAACAGATGCCAAAACCAAAAGGTTACCGACAAATAGCATGCGTGAAAAGATGAACTCAAAGGACCTTGGTGAAGTCAATTGTATACACGTCTAATAATAACCGTGGTTAACCATCGATTCTTGTCCTAAACAGTTTCGTGACTTAAAATACACTATAACATACAGGATGATTTTAAATGAAAGTTTCAATGGAAAGATCCAGAAAATAATCTGCTGAAAGATATTTCGGGAGCGTAGTCACCGCCATATCAACCGAATAATCAGTCAATAATTTAAAAAGTTTCATAATTTACTTATTACCATTCAATGATTTACTTATTCCTATTTATCTCAATGTTACCGTTGACTGAACTCATTTTGATAGCCTCTAAAGCAAGTCACCACTGCATTTATTTTATTCTTGACAAATTATAACTATGAGAACAGAACTTCATCAACACTCAATTGATATGGTAATTACGCCCTCAAAAGCAGGTTTTAATATATTATTATTATTATATTGAACCGACTTCATGAGACCATCTCGGTAGTCTACTCTTTGATTATTTAGATACATACTATGTGAAAACAATGTGAGTGCCTTTGAAATCTGAGAGTTTTCCTCGATTTCGTAAGAGATAACCATCAGATCTTGATCTGTTGCCAATGGGACCACAAGGGAAGCATCAGCTTTCAAATAAAAAAAGAATCATCTAAATCGCTTCACCCAGTTAAAATTTATAAGGTAACAAACATTAAAAAAAAATACAGACATATTGAGAACCGTCTCCTTTTTTTGAAGTTGGTTAATAATTGGCATTGTTTATATTTTTTTAAAACTCTTGATTCGAAAACCATTTCGGGGAATAGAGTTTCTGATCATGATCCACTAGTTTTATTCGGAAAATTTGCTATATTAGCTATTATTTTTCCAAAAAAGCAAATGATCTCTATTTGCCCTTGAAATAAAGGACTTAAATTGTTAAGGCGTTCTTAGGGATATACTACTCTGGGGTGGAGCTGAAATTGGTCTATTATATCAACATGGCAACTTATCTTAAATCTGTGATGCAAAATAACATCATTCTCTATTTTAAAGTATGTATACACAAAATACTCTGAAACTAGGTCGGGTTACAACACAGAATGATCCCTCAATACACAAGATATTTAGCTATTTTATATCGATTCTGTTGATTTATCAACAACTAATGGACTATATCATTGTTCAACTCAACCATGCATCTTATCAAGGGTGGCCACAAATCTATATTAATACTAGCTGACCCGGCAAACATTGTTTTGCCAAACTAAAAAAAAAAGGTTTGAATAATAGATGTTGGCCTATTCTCAGACCTACTGAATATGTATGTAAAATTTGAGAAGAATCGGTCAAGCCGTTTCGAAGGAGTACGGTAACTAACACTGTGACACGTGAATTTTATATATTAGATTATAATTATAAAGCGACAGAGTCTGTTTGTTTAAACGCGCTTATATCAGGAGCCACTAGACCGATTTGAAAAATTCTTTCAGTGTTAGATAGGGCATTTATCGAGGAAGGCTTTAGGCTATATAACATCACGCTACGGCCAATAGAAGCGAAACAATAGTAAAAAATGTTGCAAAAACGGGGGAAATTTTCTAAATTCCATGTGGACGGACTCGCAGGCAACAGCAAGTAACTAAATAATAAGATACAGGTACCGACTCTACGTGTACAACTAAACTTAAATAAACTAAAAAATTAAAGTTAGTTGTGTCAATATAACTAATATTATAAGATAGTTCCGTTAACATTGCCGAATTGTGTTATTGACACTATCAATTTTCATTCTTTACTTAACTTCTGTCGTGCACGTAGAATTGGTACCATAGACTAATATCAAATTAAATTTTTTATAAATAAACGAGTAAACTTTTATTCATCTTCATAGCAAAAGAGCACTATGCATACTTACTAGCGCTCTTTTGTGTAGGCACATATTTAAGAAATATGTTAAATATTATAAACACCAATCTCGAACACTTAAACTCCATTTTAAATAAAACTGCTCTACGTATTCATTTATTAGGTGTTTTTATGTTACACCTGGCGTATCGGCCACAATCAGCCATGATCACAAATAGGACTAAGAAGGACTGACGACTGAGTGTGTATGTACATAGCGATCATATCCGCTTTTACTTGATTTTATCTTAGCAAAGCCGAAATTAAGCAGTGACTGTGATTAGAAGTGAAACCACAGGTATATTATAAAATTAAGTGATTGCGAATCGTTTGATATATTAAAAATATCCGCGATTCCCAAATCTTTATTGTTATCCTATTAAAAAGCGTGTATCGCTGCGCATATTTGACCGTGTGCCAGATGTGTCGCTGCGCGTGCGCATCTAATCTTATGTATGTACTACGAGACATATGAATGGTGTCTTTCGAAAGCAAAATATTTTTCACCTTACCGCATACCTGTGGGGTTTTCACACCGAGAAATGTATTTCTTTCAAGGAATATTTCATACGGTTGGGTTCGTTCGTCAGTTTGCGTAAGGAAACCCTGAAGTATTGTTATGGGATGACGGTTGCACACCATTTACTGTTATAACCGTCATAAACGTTAAGATATTTTTTCCCGTCAAATAGAAAGAAAGATTTTTTTTAGCAAAAACCACGGAATAGCTTAAATTATAAAGTAGTAATAAATAGCAAAATGCTAACTCAAAATGGTAAAGCGAAATTAACCAACTCAAAGACAATAAGCTAAACGACAAAAATGGCCACCTAAGATTTAGCCAACGATTTGATCAGCGTTGTAGAGACGTAGACAGTTCAAAACCGTGCTAGGTGGCACACTTGAAAAGGCTTCCAGCAGACAACAGAAAAAATTCAGATATTTTCCTATGATACCCACTGGACAATGAGAAGACCAAAATCTTTGACTGATGATTTATTTATTTATTTATTTATTTATTTATTGAGATAAAAACGAATTAACCACTTACATTTATCTCACAATAACATTAGAATAAAAATTAAATAATATTAGAAGCATGCAAATAAATGTTATACATTTTACATACATTTATATTAAGATATGAAATAAGTAGTTGGATTTAATTATCCACATCATGCACATCGGCGTTGCGTCTATCCCATTGGTCTATTAAATTTTCACAATATGTTTTGAGCGTTGAAGCTATAATATGCCAATTATCGGCAATAATGTCCAAGTTGCTGTCATTGGCAACGAGTGCATTAAATGATGAACTTAGAACGATGAAAAGAACATGAAGAGTAAAGGTTATTAGTACTTTATGAGCTACCTTGGCTTGGCTTGGGGGGCCTGGGGGTTTTCACAACATCTTAACGACCCCAAATGTCATCCTCACCTGCCCGCGTCATCTGTCTTCACGAATAGATGGCGGCGACTCTTGTAGTCGCGGTACTCCCTGCTGAATAACAGACGAGGCAATGGCGACCGAATCAGTGGCGGGATATCCACACACCTGACTGGACAACCAGTCAGAAGAGGCATCAGCGGCCTAGGAGATCAAATATCTTCTGAAAGAACTGGAACGGAAAGGCACGGGAATCTACCGTTTCTATAATCCCAAGAAAACCATCATGAGAAAGACAAAGAACAGAAATAGTTTGTCGAGCACTCCGACTGACCCCCGGCGCCAGGTTGATTCCGGGTCTCCTGGTGTGAAATTGGTGACCGGCTGTAGGTTAGTGCACCAGCGGGCTGCTTACAGAAATTGGGCAACTGCTGATGACAATAACAGTAACTTCAAAAGCATACGTCCCAAACAAATCCTTAACATTGGGACTTGGAACATACGCGGTCTTTTAAGACCGGGCAAAATTGAAATTCTGTGCAAGGAAATGGACCACTACAACCTTGATATACTGGGTATTAGCGAGACTCACTTGAGGGATTCAGGTCACCATATTATGGCATCTGGGAAGTTGAGACTTAGCGCGGGTAACACCGAAAACAGCTATAGCGGCGTTGGGTTTTTAATATCAAAGCACATGCGCGATAAATTGATAGGTTATAACACTATCAGCGATAGAATAATCATTCTTAAACTGTTTGCTCACCCAGCTCCTATCAACATTGTGCAAGTGTATGCCCCAACCTCGAAATCTACTGAAGAGGGAATTGACCAATTCTACAGCGATTTGGAAGCAGCCTACCAGGACATCCCTAAGAAGGAAATCACTATACTTATTGGCGATCTCAATGCAAAGATTGGTAACACGCAACAGGATCATCACTTGCGTGGTATAGTCGGCAGATTTGGCTTAGGTAGACGTAATGACAGGGGCCACATGTTGCTTAACTTCTGCGTAGAGAACAATATCGCAATAATGAACACCTACTTTCAGCAGCACCCCAGAAGATTGTATACGTGGACTTCACCTAACGGCCTACATAAAAATCAAATTGATTATGTTATGATTGGAGATAGATGGAAGTCATCAATACGAAACGCAAAGACAAAACCTGGAGCAGATTGTGGTAGTGATCACCAACTTTTAGTGACCCAGGTTAAGATCCGTCTCAAAGTAGTAACTACAACAAAACAAAAAAAGGTGGTGAGTCTATCATGTGGTGCTGATGAAATCTTTAATAAAACTATAGAAGAGAAACTACGTGACTTTAAAGTTGATCCGCTTGAATCGGCTAACGATACATGGAACCAGCTAAAACAAGTTACTCTACATACGGCCAAGCATGCCATGAACGCCACATTGGTAGATCAACCTAAGGCAAAATGGATGTCCGACGAAACCTGGTCAGTCGTAAACAGAAGAAAAGCATTGAAAGGGGAAGGCCTAACGGATGATACGGCTAAATAGGAATACAAACAACTACACCGCGAAGTTCAAAGACTCTGTAGGCGCGATAGAGATGCCTATATTAATTCTGTTTGCGATGAAATACAGAGATCATCCGATCATGCTCATTCTAAGGATTTGTTCCAGAAGGTGAAACTTTTGACCAAAGATTACAAGCTGAAAACCTGGACCGTAGAGGATGAGCATGGTAAGCTTATTGTTGATAAGAAAGGAGCACTTGACCGATGGAGGAGATACTGCCAACAGTTATATTCTGAGGATAGCAGTGGCGTCAAAACAGGGCTACATTTTGATCAAACTGAACCTGACATCCTTATGGAAGAGACCACAGCAGCCATTGGTAGACTCAAACTAAAAGCTTGCGGGGGTGATGGTGTGACCGCTCAAATGATCAAGGGCTTGGGTACAGATGGCAATAAGATCATACACGAAATTTGCCAGAAAGTTTGGCGTACTGGAAAATGGCCCGAGGACTGGAGAGTGTCAGTATTAATTCCTCTTCATAAAAAAGGCTCCACTCGCAAATGTGAAAACTACAGGACCATCTCACTAATCTCGCACGCAAGCAAGGTTTTGTTGCATATTGTTAACAAGAGACTGGAGCACTTCGTCGGCCATCAAATAGCCAGGGAACAGGCAGGATTTGTGAAAGGTCGTGGTACCAGGGAGCAGATACTGAACATGAGGCAACTGATCGAAAAGTCCCGAGAATTTAACATCCCTATGGCACTATGTTTTATAGATTATGCCAAGGCATTCGACTGTATCCGATGGGAAAAAATGTTTAATGTGATGTTAGAAATGGGTGTGCCTGGCCACTTGATTTCCCTTGTTCAAAGCTTATACTTAGAAGGAAGTACACGGATCAGAGTGGACAGTGAGCTATCCGACCCATTCAGGCCAGAACGTGGAGTGAGACAAGGTTGCATCCTCTCTCCACAGCTTTTTAATCTCATAGGAGAGCATATTATGAGAATTGTACTTGAAGATTGGGAGGGAGGTATTCGAGTTGGGGGCCACCGAATTAATAACCTCAGATTCGCTGATGACACCACTATCATAGGAGCCTCAGAACAAGAAATAGGTGAACTTCTTAGGAGAGTGGAAGATGTCAGCAGAGGTTACGGACTTCACATTAACCGAGCCAAAACCAAGTTGATGTTTGTCGACAGATCTGGAACATTACCACGAACATATAACTTACGGGACCTGGATGAGGTCCATGAGTTCGTTTACCTGGGATCGCTAATAACCAATGACGGTGACTGCGACAGGGAAGTCATAAGGAGGGCTCAAATCGCAAAATCGGCAGTAAAACGGCTGGAGAAGATCTGGAGGAACCGAAATATTAAAAAGAGTACAAAGATGAACCTTATGCGCACCCTTGTCTTCTCCATATTTCTGTACGCCTCCGAAACGTGGACATACAAAGCCCGCACAAGATCAAGAATAGATGCATTCGAAATGTGGTGTTGGCGCCGAATGTTAAGGATTCCTTGGACGGCCCGACGTACTAATGCTTCTATCCTTGCGGAGCTAAACATCAGAACTCGCCTATCGACCATCGCCATGCAGAGACTCCTCAAGTACTTCGGACACGTGGCTCGGCGTGATCCTGACAATTTAGAAAAACTAATTGTCGTGGGTCACGTGGAAGGCAAGAGGAGTCGAGGCAGATCACCGATGAGATGGTCTGATACCGTGAAGCAGGCCACGAACACCGGCATCCCTGCTGCTATCAGACACGCTGAAAGCCGCGACGCCTGGAGGGAATTGGTGCACAGTTTTGACCATGGTGGTCACGACCCTCAGACATGAGGAAGCGACGGTGAAGAAGATGAGCTACCGGAAATTCCTCACTATAAACAGAAGTTCCTTCACGTGGCAAATGAGTTCATTTCAATTTTAGACATCAAGACACGTGATCATAAATCTCTTATACATCACAAAACTATGCAATAAATCAAAATGTGTTTGATTGTGATTAGATTAGTTTACAAATCGTTACGAATTCCACGCATAATTGATTTTGATTTAAGATGTGATTTCATCCGTTTGATTTGCCATTGCCAGTAACGAACAAAGGACAATAAAGAACTTTTGAAAAATACTGACAAAAAAGTCATACATTTATTTTTCTTAGGTCGGGAGAAATGCCTGACCACACATCCCGCTATCCAGGGAAGACTAGGAAGAGTAGCGTGGGGCCTTTACCCACTAAAATCCCCGTCGCGTGCCTACCTCGCTGGGGACTGGCCACCGGTACTGTGGTGGTTCCGCTATCGGTTGCCCCCAGCGGCTGGTGTGGGCGTTGTTCGTAATAAATCATATCTATGCCAACACGTCTCGTTAATGCAGCATATTAGACCATATACCCTCTTGTAATTGAGGAGGCTCATGCCCAGTAGAGATACATTCATGGGCTGTAGGAGGAAGGAGGAACAATTCTAAGCGGTATTCAAATCAACGAAGTCATAACTCAATCAATACGCCTGGAGGCTCAACTAAAACTGCATCAAATATGCAAAACCTCTATTAAAGTAGCCTAAACAAAAATAAAGTTAAAACAATTCTCTACAAAATTTAATATCAGGCAAATTAAAAGCCAAATGACGGGAAAGTTGTAAAGTGAACGTCTGGAATCTGGCGGGACAGGAACTATAAGAACTTACAGATATTAATATCGCTTAGAAACTTTAAAATATAATAAAGATTTAAGAGAAACTTAGAAGACAGGAAAAAACAAGCTGTTAATAATGTAATATTAGTCTGCCTCCCTATCCGTGCCGTCCGTGTGGTGACGGATTAAGAATACAAGTGTCACCACCCCTTTTCCTCCCAGGGTGCTGTAAAAGTCAGCTAAGGATATTGTACACAAATATCATTATCTGTGAGAGACGGAAAACTCGATATTAAACCCTGTGCCAACACGCCTGGTCAGCGCGGTACAGTAGACCATAATCCCTCCCAAAGTGGAGGAGGCCCGTGCCCAAAGTTGGACGTTAATGGACTGGAGAGAGAGATAGTCTGCCTCCCTGTGGTATCCCTTTTGCTAAAAAGTTTTAGCCAATTATGCGAGAGGGGTTATCTATGTTATCTATGTAATCGACGGGCCTCGTGGTGTAGTGGTTCTGGTAACGGACTGCCGATCAAGAGGTCGCGGGTTCGATTCCCGCTCGGGACAATCATTTGTGTGATTTTTCTAATTGTCATACAAATGTTATAAGTTGTTATAAGTGTTGTTATAAGTATGTATTTACAAAAAAAGAAGTAGTATGTGTATTCTATCCGTATTCTGGTAGCCATAACACAAGCATATAAGCTTAGCTTGGGACCAGAGGACGTTGTGTGAAGTGTCCGTGAATATTTATTTATTTATTTATTTATTTATCAAGCTAAAGAGTTTGTTTGTTTGAACGCGCTAATCTATGGAATTACTGGTTCCAATTGAAAGGAACTACTGTTTCGAATAGAAAAATTTATCGAGGAAGGCTAATTTACATCCGTCGCAACGAATAGCAGCGAAGCATCAGTGTAAAATGTTGCTAAAACGGGGAAAATTTTCAAAATTTCACGCGTACTAGTCGTAGGTATGTTTCCCATATGTCAACCAAGCCTCGATTTCAAGAATCGCTTTCAATGGCGGTGGTATTTACTGCATATTTGTGTTGATTCTGCTTGTTGATGTTGGCTAAAGGCGATATCCTTTTTCAGTAAAAGGAATTTTCAATCTCCCTTGGTAGGCACCGTACGCTATATTGAAAAATTTCCATTTAGCATGCACGAAATCGCGGGTAAAAGTTAGTATTAAGTAAGGATAAAGAAGGCGGCTTTCAAACGTATAACAATGTACAGAATCTGAGTCATTTCAGGAAATAAGATAAAGCAATTTGTACGATCCATTACGTATCATAATGTATTTTGTCTGACCTAACTGTGTTATAATATTGAATTGTGAATTATTTGAAACAAAGTGATATAAAACAGATATTTCTTAAAGTTTTATTTTTAAACTTTGAAAGAAACGATAAATTTAAAGCAGGTTTGAGTAATCTTCAAATTACGAAAGAAACTAATGTGTATTTTTAGAGTTCCGTAGCAATATAAAACGGGTTATAGACTTCGCTGTCCGTCCGTTTGACTGACACCAGGGCATATCTCTGGACCGGTGACAGCTAGAGAGCTGAAAATTTCACAGTTCATCAGTTGATGCTACAAGTCATTCAAATCATTCTCCTGGCCTGTTATTTGGGGTCTGTATGACGAATGAATCTTACATATAAAACAAAGTCGTTATTTTTGTATGTATGCCCCTATGTGAGCTTATATTTTGAAAACTACGCAACAATAATGCGGATTTTAAAGGTTGACTTTTTTGTACAATTTGTTAGGTTTTGATTTCTAAATTGCACGCGTACGAAGTAACGAGCAGCAGCTAGTATAACGAATGAATATATTGTAATAATAACAGTGCGAAGCTCTACAGCCTTCCTACTACAGCATTAGTTTGATTTTTTTTTCAGTGCAGTGTCATAAGAGCTTGCTTACAAGGATGTTTTTTTATCTATACTTATAATAAATCTGTAGAGAGGTCAATTCTGTACATGAAATATATTTTCAAAATAACTATCAGGGGGTGATTAGTGATCGATACTGATGCCAAAAATGCAATCAGTAAAATTTTTGTCTGTCTGTCTGTCTGTCTGTCTGTCTGTCTGTCCGTCTGTATGTTCCTTATAGAAACAAAAACTACTCGACGGATTTTAGCGAAACTTGGTACAATTATTCTTCATACTCCTGTGCAGGTTATAGTATACTTTTCATCACGCTACAATCAATAGGAGCAGAGTAGTGAAGGGAAATGTTGGGAAAACGGGAGAAGTTACTCCATTTTTTAAGCTTCCGTCGCGTGTGCAGCCTTAATGGTTAAAGTTACATAGAAATCATGTATGACGAAAATATTCTACATAAAATTGTCTAAAAAATATCCTGCAACAGCATATTTTATGGTTGACTCACAATAACACGTGTAACTCCTGATAGCTTAGCAGTTCGTTCATTCTGATTATATTTGTTTACTCTTACGTTTATAATACTCTCACTCAAGCAGTAGTTAAAAATGTTGCAAAAATAGGGAAAATTTCCTAAATTTTACGCGGACGGAGTCGAGGGCAACAGCTAGTAATAAATAAATATTCATGGACATTTCACATAACGTCCTCTAGTCCCAAGCTATGCTCATATGCCTGTGTTATGGGTACCAGAATACGGATAGAATACATATACTGCTTTTTTTTTGTAAATACATACTTATAATACATAGAAACACCCAGACGCAGGACAAACATTTGTATGACAATGTAATTAATGTTATTTACAGCCCGCTGCGATGAGCATCGGATATGCTCGAAACCTGGGTCGACATCTTCGATCCCAAAACTGTGAGTGTTAGCCGGTAATATAGTATTTCTAATATGACTCAAACTCACGAAAATTTCAATACGAAAGTGTAATCATTTTTTGAGAACATCCAATTTAAACTGTTACGTTAGTTAGTTTAAATTGGATGGTAATGATAATTGGAACAACTTTTACATTTAAAAAGAAAATAAAATATATACCAGACATTCAAATCAATCTACACTGTATACTCACGAAACATAATAATTAATGTTCTCAAAATATCCGAGATCCCACTCGAGAAATTATAAATAGTTAAGGAAAACCCGTCAAAGAAAATACATTCTGGAATTTACCAACAAGCACAAAGGTAGGTGTTTAGTATGCGCATTAAATATTTAGAGGATGTTTTGGAACTTTTAACAATAATTGGTGAATACAACAACAGGGTTAAAGGGTTACCAGACTTAAAATCTCTTTAATCTTGTCTGAACAATCTGTTTTTGGTTCAACGATTTATTACCTTGTACTTTGGAACACAAATTAAGTGGACACGAAACCAAACTATGCTTCATACAAAAATATGGACATCGTAGTCCGCTGTTTTCTTCGTGGATATTGCCAATAGAGCAACGAATTTTTCTTATTAGTATACAGTATCAAGGTCTTATACATATATGTATGCTTTTAAAAATAAAAGTTATAGAAGCATAGATATACTCTTCATCTGTAATATGTCGTAAAAAAATTTTAATCGAATTCATATTCATGAAGAAAACAGCGGACTAGATAGAACACAGTCTCGCCTCAAAAGGCGGCAGGACCAAGAACGCTCTCTGACGAGCTTTGCAACAGTCGGTCAGAGCAGTGGATTTAATGGAAGACCACTGCTAAAAAGAAAAAAAAAGCACAGAAACATGTAAATAATAGTACTTATTTATAGTTTTGCTTCTCAGCAGTACCACATTTCTATTGTCTACTTAATCTATTCTAATATTATAAAGCTGAAGAGTTTGTTTGTTTGTTAGTTCGTTTGTTTAAACGCGCTAATTAGGAACTTAGTAACTTCTCGTCTGATTTGAAAAATTCTTTCAGTGTTGTATAGTACATTTATTGAGGAAGGCTATAGGTTATATAACATCACACCGCGACTTAAAGGAGCAACGTATCAATAAAAATGTTGTAAAACAGGAAAAAATTCCAAATTCCACGCGTACGAAGTGGCAGACAACAGGTAGTCTTTTATACTTGTGTCAAAATCCACCCATGACGATGAAGTCTCCGAGATGCCGCACCGGCAGAAAAACAGAATTTTCAAACAATGGCTATAGAAGCCGTAGAGTTGATATTTTAAATGGATTTTCCTTCTAAATTTAGTTATTCCTTAAAATATATTTCAGATACAAATCAGTTAACCCTGCTCTCCATTGACTGCGCTATCTAGATGGAACATGTCTTGTTTAAAACCGTGTTATTGTTCAGGTCTGAACTCTTGACACAAAACAAGGTCACAGTTTAGCCAAATGTTTAAATCCATAAGGAAAATATGTAAGAATTTTATTCATATGCTAATAAATACAGTATACTACAGACAATCTAAAAATAAACTAAATTAAAGTGGAAAAAGTGACTGCCGCAAGCGGGACTCAAGCTCAGTTGGAAAGAGCTTCGGAACGGTATTCCGAGGTCGTGGGTCCCGCTTGTGGCAGTCACTTATTCCACCATAATTTAGTTTATTAAGGTATGCCTATTTTACACAGATACCATCCCCTAGAGAACCCCATCCCCAAGAGACGGAAAACTCGAAGCTAAACTTGTGCCAACACGCCTGATCAGCGCGGCACCTCTTCCCTAGCCCATGACCGTCCCACTGCTGGGCACACGCTTCCTACACTTTGGAAGGAACTATGGTCTACTGTGCCGTGATTACTAAACTTATAAATAAAGTAAAATTAAAAATAGAACAATAATTCGAGCTTCTGCAATAAATCTAAATTATTTTATACAGTGTTTAAATTAAAATATTAAGTAAATCACAAAATTATAATTGAGATTCTCAATAAGAGTAAAATTGAAAATTATGAAACTGTTAGCTAAACGTACAAATTTCAATAGCCCGTTATATAATTTTAGTTAACTAATTGAAATGAAAGACTTGAATGTATACAAACTAAATAAATTTTCTATAAATTATGCAATGTTATCTGTTGCCCGCAACTTCGTACACGTGCAATTTAAATATTGATCATACAAAAAAACCATCACCATCATATCTTTTGAAAAAAACCACATCAAAATCCGTTGCGTAGTTTTGACGAGATAACCACGTATCCGAACTTCACATAAAGTCCTAATAGATATCCTAGTACATATTCTCCATCGCAGGAACACACAGTATTACCAATATTCCTTAAAAACGGGCCAAGTGCGAACTCGACTGTGAACTCGCACATAAAATGTTCTGTATTGTTATTTTTTTAATATTTTTGCATACTTTAATAAGGCTGCTTTAAAAGGTTATCACCAAGATACACCAAAATCCTTTATTTTATGGGAGGCCCGTTAAATATTTATTGTTTTCTTATTTTCGTATTTGTTACTATAGCATCGATACATACATCATCGGTGATAATTTCAACTATCTAGCGATCACTTTGCCTGAAATACAGCCTGGTGATGAACAGACGGATACGCGGACAGTAAAGTCTCAGTGATAGTATCCCGTTATACCTTTTGGTACACAACTCTAAATATACCACATTTTTTTTATAACAACAATGTTATATTTTCTCTCACGTGCGCGACTCATTCGTTTAAATAAAACCACATTTTACGGATTTAGCCGCGTGTATTTGTTTTAAATACTAGTCCCACGTTTCGGAGACTTTGCACTCACCATGGTCACGAGACTGAGCTGTAAAGTGTCTTCTACGATCAGTTGTTACAGGGTTTACCCACATTCAATATTGATTTTAAACTTATGTGATTTGAACTCATAATTTGTTATTTTTACCGGGACTATAATCACGTTAATAACTTAAAAGGCACAATACCTTTGCTCCCGACGTTCCGACCGAGTTGCATCGATCTATGCAGGTCGATGCAACAAGGTATTGTGCCTTTTTAAGTTATTATCGTGATTATAGTCACATTCAATATTACTTAGAGCTTCTTCATTTTAAACTTAAATGATATACTTAGATACTTCTATACAAGCCAGCACTTAAAATCGAGGTTGCTAACAAGGAAACCTCCGTAATACAATACTGTCTGTGTTACAACTCTGACAGACTGTTTACCGACATCTGTGTACATTATCGAATAGGCTTGGTAAGGACAACAGATATTAGAGAGAAATATTACTGTTGAATTTTTCCGGCATTCATCTTTGATTGAGATAATTGATCTTCTTTATCTTATCTTCTTATATATAAAACAACGTTTGCCGGGTCAGCACCCGGCAAACGTTGTTTTGCCATACAAATGTTAAGGGTGGACAACCATATCACTTAGAGGTTTGAAAAATAGATAGTAGCCGATTCTCAGAGCTACTGAATACCCATATAAAATTTGGTAAAAATCGGTAAAGCCGTTTCGCAGGAGTACGGTAACTAACATTGTGACACGGAATTTTTATATACTCGTATTAGATTCATGTGTCACAGTGTTAGTTACCGTACTCTTCCGAAATGGTTTGACCGATTTTTATGAAATTTTACATGCGTATTCAGTAGGTTTGAGAATCGGCCAACATCTACTTTCAAACTTTTTTTTTAGTATGGCAAAACGACGTTTGCCGGGACAGCTAGTCTTATATAATAAAATTCACGTGTCACAGTGTTAGTTACCGTACTCCTCCGAAACGGCATGACCGATTTTTATGAAATTTTACATGCATATTCAGCAGGTCTGAGAATCGGCCAACATCTATTTTTGTACAAACTATAGATCTCTAAGTTTGTATATATCCTAACTAGATGGCGTTGGTGTCGAAATAGATCACTATGTGGGTTTGTTCACAGTGTTAGCATTTAAGGAGAAATATTTTTATGTTTATTAATTGCAATTGTAATTGTGTTCGGAAGCAATTCGGAACAACTACAAATATATTAGATCAAACGACAGTCGAAGTTTTATTTCGCCTTAGTCGTCCCCTAGTTCAAGTTGTTCCAAGATCAAACCAGTTAAATATCAGCTTGATATTTAACATTGGTCCTTCGAGCCGGATAGCGCTTCCTTTTTGAAGATCAACGGTCTAGTGATAGACCGCCCGTACCCGCAGTGGATCGCTGCACAGAAGGTACGGCGTACTCGCAGTAGACCGCTGCGCGAGGAGTACGCGAGGGACTCCCAAAAAACGGGAGTAAGCGGTGCAGCAGTGGCATCGCGATTTATGGTTGGCGATCTCAGCACTAGCGGAGCGAGCAGTGCGGAGAAGTTGGCAATAGAAGACACCACAAGTGAGAATTTAAAGTGAATTTGTGAAGTGCAACTGTAAGTACTATTTCGCTATTTATTGTTTAAAAAATTGAAGTCACTTTGACTTAGAAGATTCAAAGGACTTAGAACTTTTGGACTTTGAAAATTTAAAAGCAACATTGTTTGGACTTTAAACTAAACTTAGTATATTTCTTAACTCGTAATTTTATTGTAAACTAATATTGTGTGCATGCTAGGACATAGAATAATTTTATAGAAAACGGGGGAACGGGGAACCTATGCCCGATTTCCGCCAACATTTAAATACATGTTAAAACACTTGTAATTTTTTCGAGAGTGTTTCGCAAATAATTTCTAAGTCCAGTAGAACACTTATAATTTTTTCACGCTTGATAAATATTTTTTGCAGCTATTTATATTAGTTGTATATTTCAGACTTTGTTATTTCTTATGTTATTTAGAGGCTTTTTGGCTTGTCATTTTACTCAGCTTTTTATTATTTATTTGTGCTTGTTATTTTAGTAGATGCTTTTAGGCTTACTTATATAGCGGTAGATTGTTACAAAAATAAAATTTTAGGTATATTTTTACAACACATTTATTTATATGAAAATGGAGGGAATGTTTAACGTTTTACAAAAAATACAACTTACAATACATAAGGGGTTTATTAATTTTAAGAAGACTCCAAAAGAGAGGCTAACTGTAGAATATATTGAAACTAGACAGGAACTTTTAGAACAAAATTGGATAAAGTTTGAAGAAATACATTGTAAGTTACATGAACAATATAGTGAAGAAGATTTAGATAAAAATGTAGAAGATATTTATGACTCTACTGAGGATAACTATATTAA
Source organism: Orgyia antiqua (assembly GCA_916999025.1). Taxonomy (NCBI): domain Eukaryota; kingdom Metazoa; phylum Arthropoda; class Insecta; order Lepidoptera; family Erebidae; genus Orgyia; species Orgyia antiqua. The sequence goes on from OU779869.1 coordinate 22,793,348, forward strand.
TTATAAAGCTCACATGAAATCTGTATACAATACAATTACTGGTAATGTGTCATATCAAAAAAAATCTTTTGATAGTTCAGTTAGTTGTAAAAAATCTAGCCCCTTTGTTAGGTTACCAGAGATATCCATTCCTACATTTTCTGGGAAGTATAGCGAATGGACTACTTTTAAAGATTTGTTTAAATCCCTAGTACATAAGAATGAGTCTCTAGACGATTGCCAAAAATTACATTATTTGAAAAATCATCTCACTGGTGAAGCTGAGCAATTAATCAGACACAGGCCGATTACTGACGCTAATTATATTCCATCTTGGGAGATTCTAGAGAAACGCTATAATAATAAAAGGCACTTAGCTAATTCTATTCTGAAGCGTTTGTTTGCCCAAAAACGTTTACATTCCGAGTCTGGCACGGGTCTCAAAGAATTGTTCGACACCACTAACGATTGTTTGAGTGCACTAACGAATTTGGACGTAGATGTGACTACATGGGATACTATTATAATTCATATCGTAACGTACAAATTAGACTATGAAACACGTAAACAATGGGAATTGAGTCTCGGTAACATTAGTGGTAATGAATTGCCGACCTTCGAACAATTTAAAGTTTTCATAGAGAGTCGATATCGCGCATTAGAGTTCATAGAGCCTAATCAGTCTTCTGTTCATCAGGGTAAAGCTTCAATAGGGCATAATCAGAAGGCTTTACTGGCCACTACTCCATCACCTCGGTGTTGTGAATTCTGTAAGGAGTCATCACATAAACTTTGTTTCTGCAAAAGGTTTTCACAGCAACCAGTCAACGTTAGGCGTGATTTTGTGGCCAAGGAAAATATTTGTTTTAATTGTTTAGGCAGTAACCACAGCGTGTATCGATGTAAAAAGCCTACCACTTGCAGAGTTTGTAAGAAGCGTCATCACTCTTTATTACATCCTGGAAATAATTCCGAGAGTACCAAAAACATCGCTTCTGGTGAATCGTCTGAGCAGCAAGCAAATACCAAAACGGGGGATGAACCCATAGTATCCTGCCTGTCAACAGGTGCTGTACTCAAGCCAAGACAGGTTTTATTAGCCACTGCGCTAATAAAAGCCGAGTCTAAGACGGGTCAACAACAAATAGTCCGAGCCTTGCTCGATCAAGGCTCACAGGCTTGTTTTATTACAGAGGCCTCTGTTCAATTGCTTGGACTAAATCGTGTCCCAATTCAAGGTACCATAACAGGGTTAGGCAACCATAGCTCAACTATAGCTAAGCATATGGTTCAGATACATATCCAGTCTCGTGCTGATCCAAATTTTCAACTTCAAGTGAGCGCTTACGTGTTGAAGAAAATAACCGCGTATCTACCGGAGAAGGAGATCCATGCACAGAACTTCGATTGGATTAAGGCCAAGGGTTTATATCTCGCAGACCCTCAGTTCAACACACCCAACAAGATAGATCTTCTGTTGGGTGCGGATATTTACAGCTGTATCCTTCAGGAAGGAATAGTGAAGAGTCCTTATGGGACTTTGATCGCACAAAGCACCGCCTTAGGGTGGATCCTGTCTGGTACAGTTAATCCTGTAAATGAAAAAAAATATAATATTAGCGTATTGCATGCACAGGTTAACGAAGATGATAGCCTGAAGAAGTTTTGGGAGATAGAAGAAAAAATAAGAACAAACAAATTACTCACCCCTGAAGAAGAACGGTGTGAAGAGTTGTATAGAAAAACAACTAAAAGACGCGAAGAAGGTCGCTATGTCGTAAGATTGCCATTTCGAGATGAAGACCCTCCATGCAAAGCAGGCAACTCACGCGGCATAGCTGAAGCCAGATTTAAGTCTCTGGAAAAAAGATTAGGAAGAAATGAGAAGTTGAAGGAAGAATATACAAAAGTTATTAAGGAATATATACATCTAGGCCATATCAGAGCTGTAAAAGCAATAGATAATAGAAAACAAGAAGCGGTTTACTTACCCCACCATGCAGTGATAAGGGAGGACAAAACTACCACGAAGGTCCGTGTAGTGTTTAATGCTTCTGAAAAGAATAATAGAGGTGTATCACTAAACGACACCCTCATGGTCGGTCCTACAATACAGGCTGATTTACGGCACACCGTCATGAAATGGCGCCTTCATCCTATCGGTCTTGTAGCTGATATTGTGAAAATGTATCGCCAAGTGAAGGTTGCAGAGGAAGATGTGATGTATCAGCGAGTTTTATGGCGAGACAGTCCTGAAATGGCAATACAAGATTTTGAATTGCTGACCGTCACCTTCGGTACAGCTTCAGCACCGTTTCAGGCAGTTCGAACTCTGCATCAAATCGCGTATGACGAAGGGCAAAACTATCCTTTAGCCTCCGATAGAGTCTTAAATGCGTTTTACATGGACGATTTAATGACTGGTTGCGAGAGTGTTGAAGAAGGAACTGAAATATTTAAGCAAATGACAGAATTGTTAAAAACAGGCGGATTTGAACTGCAGAAATGGAACACTAATAGTAAAGAAATGTTAGAAGTTATTCAAGCAATGGAATTACAAGGGGTAACAGAACAAAAATATAAAATAAAAAAATACAAAGAGGACAATAAAAATGAATTCAAAAAGCAAAATGAAATTCAAATAAAGCTAGATGATAAAATAAAAATTCTGGGCCTTACCTGGGACCGTAGTGAGGACGCCTTTCACTATACGGTGAATCTTCCTGCGGAGTTCACTGGGCCTGCAACAAAAAGAGCTGTAATTTCTGAAATAGCAAGACTCTTCGACCCGCTAGGGTGGCTAGCTCCATGTGTGGTGCTGGCAAAAATATTTATCCAGAAATTATGGCTTGTAGGAGTTAGCTGGGACGATGAACTAAGTAAAGATTTAGTAGAAGAATGGTGTACTTACCGCAAAGAGCTGGCAGTTATTACTAGGGTGCAGATACCTCGTTGGCTTGGCACCAAGACAGCTGACGTTTTGGAGCTTCATGGGTTTTGTGACGCCTCTAAGGTAGCGTATGCAGCTGTGATTTATCTACGAAGGATTGATGTCACAGGTCAAATTCATGTTTCACTGTTGGTAGCAAAAACTAGGGTAGCTCCCATAAAACAAATAAGTATTCCCCGATTGGAATTATGCGGAGCAGTATTAATGGCACAGCTGTTGACCGAGACTGCTGAAGTTTTGAACATTCCATCTGAAAAGATTGCAGCTTGGACTGATTCCACAGTAGTTTTGGCGTGGCTAAACAGCCATCCAAGCAGATGGAACACGTTCGTTGCTAACCGTACCTCAGAAATTTTATCCACTACGAAGCCAAGTCAATGGTTCCACATCGCTACTAAAGACAACCCAGCCGACTGCGCCTCACGTGGGCTATTACCTGGCTTGTTGGTGCAACACCAAACATGGTTTTCAGGACCATACTTTCTAAAGGACAAAACTATAAATTATTACAGGCCAAAAGAGGTAAATACCAATCAAGAAGAATCCGTTAGAACACATGTTGCAGTCGTGCCTGACGATTCAATTATTGAACGGTTCTCTTCTCTATCAAGATTACTCAGAGTAGTAGGATATTGTCTACGATTTTTAAATAAAGTAAAAAATAAGGAAACATATTTACAAAAGCAAGAATTGGACAGAGCATTACATAGTTGTATAAGAAAGATACAGAAAGAAAATTTTGCAGAAGAATATATACAATTAGAAAGGAATGAACATATACCTGCAAAGAGTAAATTGAAATCTTTGTGCCCCTATCTCGACAATCAAGGTATAATGAGAGCTAGGGGTAGATTAGAAAAGTCTGATTTGAATGAGCAAATCAAACATCCAATTCTGTTGCCAAGTGGTACTCATCTAACCGAGCTCATTGTAGCTGACGCTCACAACAAAACCTTGCATGGAGGTCCCCAACTAATGCTCGGTTTCCTAAGAACAGCATATTGGATTTTAGGAGTTAAAAATACAATAAAAAATTGCGTTAGGAAATGCGTTAGATGTGCTAGATATAGAGCCAATAGTCAGAACCAATTGATGGGTTCACTTCCAACTGTTCGCTGCACACCTGCCAGACCATTTTTACACAGCGGGGTGGACTACGCTGGACCAATTAATGTAAGAACATCAAAGGGACGTGGCCACCATGCATACAAAGGCTACATTTGTCTATTTGTGTGCATGTGTACTCGCGCAATTCACCTAGAGGTGGTTAGTGACATGACTGCTCAGGCGTTTCTTTCTGCGTTCAGACGGTTTGTTGCCAGGCGAGGTCATTGCGCAAAATTGTGGAGTGACAATGGCACCACGTTTGTGGGAGCTGCCAAGGAGCTGCAGCAATTATCTTCATTTCAGTCCACCATTGCTGAGCATTTGGAAGCTAATGGCACAGAGTGGCACTTTATTCCCCCTCATGGCCCCAATTTTGGTGGGTTATGGGAAGCGGGAGTAAAGTCCACCAAATATCACCTAAAACGGGTTATAGGAGAGTCAACGCTTACATATGAAGAGTTGAGTACGCTTCTTATTCAGGTGGAGGCTTGCTTGAATTCGCGACCAATAAGCATGATCAGTACCTCTGACCCTGGTGAACCGATGCCATTAACTCCGGGACATTTTTTAATTGGCGAACCTATCGTAAATGTACCTGACTACACGTTCGAGAGCTCAAACGTAAATTGTTTGACGCGATGGCAATTCGTACAACGAATGTTACAATCGTTCTGGAAGAGGTGGTCTTCAGAGTATATATCTAATCTCATGCATCGATATAAGTGGTCGAAACAAGTTTCAGAACCACAGGTCGGCGACATAGTTTTAATAAAAGACGATGATATGCCGCCAAGTCGTTGGTTATTAGGCCGTATAGAGCAAAAACATCCTGGTGATGACAAGATCACCCGTGTAGTCACACTACGTACAGGTTCATCCTTGTTGAAAAGGCCAGTAACCAAATTATGTATTTTACCCATTTCCGATAAGTAAATTTATAATTAGGTTCTATTTTATACATTGTTTTTAAATATTTAGTGCATGTTTTTAGATCAATTTTGTTAATGTTGTTACAATATTTTATAATTTTAGAACGCTTAATGTACAACCTGTTTCATGAGCTATCGATTTGTAATCAGTTAGAACGACCACATTTTATTTATTTCAATTTTGTTATACAATCTTTAAGGACATTTCTCACTAAATGTCCTTGGTGGGCGGTATGTACAAACTATAGATCTCTAAGTTTGTATATATCCTAACTAGATGGCGTTGGTGTCGAAATAGATCACTATGTGGGTTTGTTCACAGTGTTAGCATTTAAGGAGAAATATTTTTATGTTTATTAATTGCAATTGTAATTGTGTTCGGAAGCAATTCGGAACAACTACAAATATATTAGATCAAACGACAGTCGAAGTTTTATTTCGCCTTAGTCGTCCCCTAGTTCAAGTTGTTCCAAGATCAAACCAGTTAAATATCAGCTTGATATTTAACAATTTTTCAAACCTTTTTTTTTGTATGGCAGAACAACGTTTGCCGGGTCAGCTAGTCTATTATAAAACAATGCAGTTTATATCTGTGTTAACTGCTTATAATATAGATTTCTTCTTTCGTTCTTATAATGGTACCAATTCTACGTGCACAACTAAACTTAATTTAGCTAAAAAATTAAAACAACTATTGCGTATTTTGATTAATTGGCAATTTCATTGTGCACATTTTTATTAAATAAAATTTAGAAAGTTCTGTTAACATTGCCGAATTGTGCTGTTGACACAATCAATTTAATTTTTATAGTTATGTTTAGTTGCGCGCGTAGAATAAGTACCAATATCAAACTTTCCATAAGTGGAGGATGCCTGTGCCGAATGATGGAAGGTGAATTGGCTGGAGAGAGATATAATGTGCCCAGAGCCTACCTTTAATAAATTATTACAAAAGAGAGTCGTTATCTTCGTTTGTATGTCCTTTTGTGAGTTTATTTCTTCAAAACTACACCACGGATTTTGATGCGGTTTTTTAATAGATAGAATATTTCAAGAGGATGACATTTTTGTACAATTTGTCAAGGTTTGTTTTCCTTATTCTACGCCTATGAAGTTGTGGGTATTTTATTATATACTTTACGTGGGGAATGCATTTAAGCACTTTGTGTGGGACTCCCGGGTCAGAAACGGACCCGGACTACCCACTAAACCCCACGGTGTTCCTCCTCGCCCCTTGGACGGGACATGGTAATACCTTAGATTAAAGACAGGCCTGTTACAATCTTCAATCGACTTCAAAAAAAGGAGGGGGTTCGCAATTCGTCTGTGTGCTTTTTATTTTAATTTTTTTTTGTTTGTTTGCTTTTAACTAGGCGAAGCGATTTTAATGATTTTTTTTTATTTGTTAGCTGGTGGTTCCCGTGGAGTTCTACTGACACCAGATCAGGGCCTGGTGGTTATCTTCGGAGAAATCAAGGAAAACCCTCAAATTTCAAAAACACATAAAGTTGATGGAACTTTTTTTTTAAACTCAATCATCCTAAAAGTAAATAAATAACAAACAAATACATGCACAATTTTTGCATTTATATTAGTACGAAATACGCATCGCACATTTAAGTTTGTTTACATATACAGGTACAAATGTTCAAAGTATAATAAAATATTAGATAACACGAAATTATTATACAAATCATATACAAACGTGTGTACAAATAGCATTGACATATATTTCACTAATGGCAACACTGTGCCCTCTTTTATGTACAACAGACAACAAAATAGGTTAACATATTAATATTAATGTTACATTTGTTATTTCAACTTTCTGTTCTTATTAATTTTAAGGTTTTGAATAACCGTTTTATATTGTTACTAGCTGCCCCGGCAAACGTTGTTTTGCCATACAATTCTGTGTAAAAATCGACAACAAAATTTTTTTTTCAAAACCGTTCAAGCCAATTGTGTATCTAAACCATCCTCAACCTCCTTGAATACACTCAACAAATTTCATCAAAATCGGTCCAGCCGTTTAGGAGGAGTTCAATTACAAACACACGTACAGAAGATTTATATATAATGTATAAAGATTTTTACATTAGCCGTCGTGTCTGAGAAAGAGGAGTTGACACAGACATGACGGCTAATAGAAGACTATGAAAGAAAAAGACATGTTGCGCCGACCCCAAATAACGGGATAAAGGCAGGAGGATGATGACTTGTCTATCTTTACTTATTATAAAACAAAGTCGTTATTTTTGTATGTATGTCCCTATATCTTTAAAACTACACAGCAGATTTTGATGCCAATTTTTAAGCTATTGCATAGCTTCTATCGCCAGCCTTGAGCGTGGAGACTAAATGCACAAAATTCTAAATTTAAATTCCGTAACAAAGATAGCGTAACTAAAAAATACTACACACGGCAGTAACGCCGTTTTGCTGTTTACGCTGGTGACTCATGTCAGTTTTGGCGTTAGTTTTTTATAGTAGATACAGCGGTTCAAGAGGATGGCTTTTTTGTTTAATTTGGTAAGGTTTTGTTTCTAACTTAACGTCTAACTTACACGCGTACAAAGTTAGGGCACCAGATTCTGACGGGCCTCGTGGTCGAGTGGTTTATGTAACGGACTGGCGTCCACGAGGTCTCGCGTTCGATTCCCGCTCGGGATAATCATTTTTGTTATATTTATAATTGTCATACAAATGTTTGTACTGCGTCTGGGTGTTTACTATGTATTCTTTTCTTCTTCTCCAGCCCAATTACGTCCTACTGTTGGGCACGGGCCTCATCCACTTTGGGAGGGATTATGGTCTACTGTGCCGCGCTGACCAGGCGTGTTAGCACACGGTTTATTTTAGAGTTTTCCGTCTCTCACAGAAGATGTTATCTGTGAGCAATATCCCTTAGCTGACTTTTACAGCACCCTTGGGAGGAGATAGAGTGATGACACTTGTATTCTTAATCCGTCACCAGTTCACCACACGGAAATGTATGTATTATAAGTATGTATTTACATAAGAAAAGTAGTTTAAGTAGTCTATCCGTATTCTGGTACCCATAACACAAGCATAGAAATATAGCTTACTTTGGGACCAGAGGACGTTGTGTGAAATGTCTATGTTTATTTAAAAAAAGAAAGATAGTTGCTTTATAATTATATTTGCATATATTATTGTAAACTTGGAATGCAATGCAAAAATATTATAGACAGAATGACAGATTAATAGACAGAAAATCTCTATAATGTTCACTCAACCACAGATATAGCAGATGTAGTGTCTATAGCTACATCACTTACTTAAGCCACTCACATGTGTGCATAAAATATGTATCTATGTGTATCTATGATACAGGCTGTTAGTCATATGAAACACTAGCTGTGGCCCGCGAATCCGTCCGCGTGGAATTAAACAAATTTTCCCCGTTTTGCAACATTTTTCACTACTGCTTCGCTTCTACTGGTCGTAGCGTGTTATATATATATCGAGGAAGGCTTTAGGTTATATAACATATATAACCTATAGCTTTCTTCGATAAATATATAACACTAGATATCTAACACTGAAATAATTTTTCAAATAGGCCCAGTGGTTCCTGAGATTAGCGCGTTTAAACAAACAAACTAACGCTTCAGCTTTATAATATTATATTAGCATAGATTGTTATTCTATGAAGTACGATTTAGCCTCGCTGAAGTTACTTGTCTTCAAGGTGGAACGCCAATTCACTATCTGGTAGTCCAATTAACAAACATCGAAATAAAAACTGGAAACTTGGGACTTTCAGGTAACCGTTGAATGAAATGAGAAGTAAATGGAACGTAAAGGGCACCACAAACGGCATATTAATATAGCTAGAAAGAGACTTTAGAGGGATTGGCGTTCCACCTTGAAGACAAGTAACTTCAGCGAGGCCGCGCTGACCAGGCGTGTTGGCACAGTGTTTATTTTCAAGCTTTCCGTCTCTCACAGAGGATGTTATCTGTGTGCAATATCCCTTAGCTGACTTTTACACTTACACTTGTATTCTTTTAATCCGTCACCACACGGAGACTCAACTGTATGTTGTTACGTAAATCAATCAGTCAGCTGGTTAGTCCTATGGTTTGTCAGTCTTACTGTCTCTTTCTTTATAAATAACTAGCTTTCACCTACAGCTCCTTATGCGTGGAATTTGAAAACCAAATCCAAACAAATTATATGAAAAAAACCATCCTCTTGAACCATTCTATCTATTAAAAAAAACCGCATCAAAATCCGTTCTCTTCTTTTGAAGATATAAGCTCACATAGGGACATACATACAAAAATAAAGACTTTTAGTCTTATTCATAATGACTTATCGCTTAAGGGCCTACATCAATATTATCGTCGACATGTAGGTACTATTAACACAGCTAGTAGGTATAGAAAATGAAGAATTAGGGATATTTTTTTTGTTTACCCAAAATTCCGATTTACGTGTTTCTATATTATTATATAATAGTTACTTATGTTTTGAAAGTTATTTCTGAAATGAAATGACAAAACGCAGTCTAATACCTGTGTCATTGTCGTAACACGTGTCTACACGTGATCTCTGATAATAGTGATTATGTCTTCATCTGTACACACCCTTAGTATCCAAGAATAAACGTCTCGTGTATAACCCAAGATACGAAAGAAACAAACGTGACAAACAATGACCTATTTCAAAAATTATGCACTAGCATACGTTTGAATATCTAAATATATTGTAAGCAATTGGTATGCAACGACATCTCGGTAGTTATATTTCAAAATCAAAATCAAACTCCGATATTCTTATTTCAAACTCAAATTTAAACGTTTAAATGTTTGAAATTTAAACTTTCTTATTTTAAATCCAAACATTCAATATTTAAACACAAAATTTATGTTCTTATTACAAATCAAAACTTGAATGTTCTTATTTCAAAATTGAACATATCGTTCTAATTTCAAACTCAAATTTAATTGTTGTTTCAAACCGGCCTTCATTAGAAGCTATTAAAATAACAAATTGGTCAAGTGCGAGTCGGACTCGCGCACGAAGGGTTCCGTACCATTATCTATGCAACATAAGGCAACGTTATTAGTATCGAGCAAGAAACGGTAAAAAAATCATGTTTGTTGTATGGGAGCCCCCCTTAAATATTTATTTTATTTTATTTTTAGTGTTTGTTGTTATAGCGGCAATAGAAATACATCATATGTGAAAATTTCAACTGTCTAGCTATCACCGTTCTTGAGATACAGCCTGGTGACAGACGGACGGACGGACGGACAACGAAGTCTCAGTAATAGGGTCCCGTTTTTACCCTTTGGGTACGAAACCCTAAAAACGTGATATTTGTACCGAAATTCTTTAATTTCTTTACATAGGTATATATGCCTATATATACATAAAAAAATAGGATTTAAATAATACAAGCTTGTCCTTTTGCATTTAAACTTGAAATCCTATTTTACTATTTCCAAAAGATTTAATAGCTTGTACATTATACATGTTTGTATTAATAATGAAGCAATAAATACTTTGTTTACTCCCAACCTTCGATGCTGAAATGACTTTGACATATTTACCTCGTAATTCAGTTGGTACAAGGTTCTAAGTCCCTTTCATTGGGGTTTCGACACATTAGAGCGATGGTTTTTGAGGAATTTTGATAGTCATAAAACAGACTAAATTATACGTCAAATCTAATTTTAGATATATCAAATATCTAATATGAATCAAATATGAGTCGTTTTCTGTCTACTGCTGGATACTTGCATGTCCAAAGAACTCTAATGAGCACAATCCGGCATCCAGGGGTTGTGCAAATGTTCAATTATGCCAATTTTGAAAGGAAACATTGTCAATTTCATAAGATGAAAGTTCTTCTTTTAAGATTCGAAACAACAAACAGCCAGGAGGGTAGTCAGAATTCGATTTGTGGGCTTTCCCTTACAAAATATACAGTAACAGCTGTTGCCCGCGACTTCGTACGTATGGAATTTAGAAAATTTTCCTTATTTTTACAACTTTTTTCAGTAATGCTTCGCTCTATTGGCCGCAGCGTAATGTTATATATTCCTCGATAAATGGACTATCCAATACAAAAAGATTTAGTCTAATCGAACCAGTAGTTCCTTATATTAGCGCGTTTAAACAAACATACTTTTCTACTTTATATTATTAGTATAGATTTTGCTATTGTTTCATGTTGAAATATGAATTTTAATAAATTAATAAATTAAATTGTAGTGGAAAAAGTGATAACCGCAAGCGGTACTTTTGCGGGAAAAAGTGATCACTTTTCCACTACAATTTAATTTATTAAGTAAAAACATAGCAAGTCAATCGCAAAATTAATAAATTACTTTAATATGAATTTTAATTAATATTTTCGACATTCCAGGAAGGGTTGGAACCTAGGCTCAAGTTGTTCGTCCGCTCCAAACTGTTAAAAGCAGTTTTATTTAGTTCAAATTGTATTCTATTTGTTAGATAATTAATAGGAAGGTGATGGATTAAGAATATAAGCGTCACCACCCCTTTTTCTTCCTAGGGTACTGCAAGACCCAGCTATGGGATATTGTTAACGTATCGGAAACTAAACCTGTACCAACACACCTGCGGCCGTATTATGAGCTTTTATTTACAGGCAGTTTACGCCGTGAATTGAACTGTCTGGCAAATTCGTATTATGAACAAATTATTAGTCAGTCAGTTCGCTAAACCAGTCATACATTAATATGTTTAAGGAGAAGGTACAACTAAAAGTTAAAGTACAAAATAAAAATTTTCAACTTAAAGTTTTATTTTTGCCATAATACCTAATTTAGCCATGCAGTTTACGGCCTACCTGGAACATGAATGATTTTAAAAATCTCATAATACGCCGGCTGATCAGCGCAGTAGTCAGCCCAACAGTAGGACGAGAGAGAGATAAGTGATAGCAAATCGCTCCAATGGTTTAGCACCTTAATCCATAACAGAACCCAAGATCACTGTCCATTTACATGATCTAATAATAGCATAACTCAGAATAGTGTTCTAATTACCGTCTTTGAGTACCTATACCACCTATTCACTATACAATTGGGTATTAATGTAATAGGAATCAATATAAAATTTTATAATAAGCTTATAAAAGAATCTATCTATATATATAATTGACGGGCCTCGTGGTCGAGTGGTTCATATAACGGACTGCCATTCACGAGGTCTCGGGTTCGATTCCCGGTTAGGACAATCATTTGTGTGATGTTTTTAACTGTCATACAAATGTTTGTACTGCGTCTAGGTCTTTCCTATGTATTATAAGTATGTATTTACAAAAGAAAGGTAGTCTATGTATTCTATCCGTATTCTGGTACCCATAACACAAGCATAATAAGCTTAGCTTGGGACCAGGGGACGTTGTGTGACTAACATTACAAAGCTGAAGAGTTTATTTGTTTGAACTCGCTTATCTTAGGAATCGCTGATCCTATGAATGAATACAAGTGTCACCACCCCATCTCCTCCCAAGGGTGCTGTAGAAGTCAGCTAAGGGATATTGCATACAGATAACATCTTCTGTGAGCGACGGAAAACTCGAAAATAAACCCTGTGCCAACCCGCCTGGTCATGATTGTTGATGATAATCCTTGTGAAATTATTTTATGCATATTCAGTAGGTCTAAGAATCGGCTACTATCTATTTTTCATGCCCCTAAGCGATAAAGGTTATCCACACTTGACATTTATATGGCAAAACAACGTTTGTCGGGTCAGCTAGTATATTATATTATTTCTCTGTTCTTCCCAGTTGCAGGTCATGTACATTGCCATAAAACAGCGAAATGGGCATTGCCATCTTAAAATAAAATCAATTTGCCAATACCTTGATAATATCGCAAGTTATGAGCGATGCAATCACTGAAACAGATACCAGAGTGAAATTCAATTTAGGTGTTACAAAAATACACTGATATTATTTAGGTTTGTTTTGTAATCACTTGCAATGTTGCCCTTTACATTATAGGAGGTATAACCAATAACCCTCAAAAAGAATTAAAAATAAAGTAGATCCTTGTCTTATGACTCCAAACTCTCTAAAACGTTGGACTAAAATTTAAAACAAATACACGCGTCTGAATCCGTAAAAAGTAGTTTTATTTAAACAAATTAGTCGCGCTAGTGTTAAAAAATGTTATATCTACTTTGTAGAATCTGTCTGCATCAAAAGATGTTTTACTTTCTCTAAATTTATTATGATGTCACAATAATTTATACCCGTACTTATAAATGTTTGGCCATATAATAATAATATTATTAACGTAAACAAACAGACGGAGTTTCAGGAAGACAACAGAGCCAAAAACATTAAATGTGGTTGCCTTATAGCTTCTCCGAGTACACATTAAATATGGCATTGAGATTTTATGTTTCAAACATGGCATGTTGGAATTATTATACTTTATTGTGTCTACAACTTTTTTGTGTACTTTCGTTGGATTGGATTTAGAACACACACGTATATTGTCAGTATATTGTCATTGTATTTTATATCGCGGAACAGTGTCTCTTGCTGGACTTTGGTCAGGCTCAAGGCAAATAATCTGGCTAACGCGAGTAGCACAAAAAAATGCCTTTGAAACAGTGAGTGTCATCTGAGAGAGATGAAAACAAGAGAATAAAAAAAGTATTATTCCATCCCACATACGTACTCCTGGTTAAGGGCCTACATCAATATTATCGTATATCATCGCCGACACGTACATATTAACACAGCCAGTAGGCACAGAAAATGAAGAATTAGGGATACTTTTCCTATTTACTCATAATCTACTAAATATATTTTAATTCTGATTTACGTGTTTCTATATATAATAGTTACTTATGTTTTTAAAGTTATTTCATTAGTTAATATGCGATAATAGACCGACAAATGAAAAAAATAAGAAATGAGAGAGGTACTTTCGCTAAGATTTTCTATCAAGAAAACTTTTTTCAATCGCGTTTCTGAGTTTATGCGAACCTAGATTATATACTGAAAAAACATATACTTAAAAATTAGAGCTCTAGCCATTCAATCTAAAGAAACAATGAAAACTTCGTACCTAGAAAAATGCACGAAGCTATTTTGGTATCCTCTTAACATGTATATTTCTAAAAGTGTACCTTGGTATTTGGTGTTTGGTATTTGGTACCTTAGTATTTGGTGGCACTTAGTGGTATTTAAATGTACTATCCAAAACTGAAAGACTTTTTCAAGTCGGACCAGTTGTCCCTGAGGTTAGCGCGTTGAAATAAACAAACAAACAATCAAAGAAACAAACTATTCAGCTTTTTAATATTATTAGGTATAGATTTATAGACTAATACCTTCAGTGTTCATGGAGTGCGAAACTTTATTTAATGCACTTTCTGCAAGAAACAAAAAGAAATTAGAAATGAATCAACCAGCACAGCTAGGTAGAATGATATAGTCTACATCTGATGAGACTACATCAGTGAAAATTTTTCGCCCAAAAAAGGGACCAGTTAGCCTGTTGCCACGGCACTGTGACAATACGGAATTTGTGATTGAAACCATAAACTTTGAAACGCACACTTTCCAAGAAGCTACTAATTTAAGAACACAATAACAAATAGCTGTCTAAAAAAATTGCAGAAGTGACGAATTAAAATGTAGGGTACATTGGTACCAATTCTACGCGCGCAACTAAACTAAACATGACTAAAAAATGAATTTTGATAGTGTCAATAACACAATTAGGCAATGTTAACTGATCTTTCTTGTTATAAAACCTGTTTATTATAGACTAAAGTTTTTAAAAATCTTCTTCTTCTCTTCTCCATCCCATTTACGTCCCACTGTTGGGCACGGGACTCCTCCACTTTGGGAGGGATTATGGTCTACTGTGCCGCGCTGACCAGGCGTGTTGGCACTGGGTTTATTTTCGAGTTCACTGTCTCTCACAGAAGATGATATCTGTGTGCAATATCCCTTAGCTGACTTTTACAGCACCCTTGGGAGGAGATGGGGTGGTGACACTTGTATTCTTAATCCGTCACCACACGGACAATAATAATATAAATGTGTACAGCAAAATAACCAATTAATCAAATTACACCAATAGTTATTTTCTAACACTTGCGCGACTCATCTGTTTAAATAAAACTACTTTTTACGGATTTAGACGCGTATATTTGTTTTAAATTTTGGCCCGACGTTTCGGAGACTTTGCAGTCACCATGGTCACGGGTGAGACTGAGCTGCAATGTGTCTTCTACGATCAGTTATTACAGGGTTTACCCACATTCGATTTTAATTTTACATTGACCATAAAGATAGACTTTTACTATAAACTATAATCATATTACATTGTGCTCAGACTACAATAATTATGTGTATTACTGTTATGTGTACACTGTTATTGATTTTATGTAGTCTGAGCACAATGTAATATGATATAGTTTAAAGTAAAAGTCTATCTTTATGGTCAATGTAAAATTAAAATCGAATGTGGGTAAACCCTGTAATAACTGATCGTAGAAGACACATTACAGCTCAGTCTCACCCGTGACCATGGTGACTGCAAAGTCTCCGAAACGTCGGGCCAAAAAAAAAACAAAAAATTATAAAAAAAAAAATTAAAACAAATATACGCGTCTAAATCCGTAAAAAGTAGTTTTATTTAATACACCAATAGTTGTTTTCATTATTTAGTTAAGTTTAGTTGTGCATATAGAATTGGTACCATTGTCCAACATCCTAGTATAGAGGAAGACCACAAGGCTGTTCCACCTGATTACTTCCAAAGAAACAAAAGAAAACCATTACTTGATCCAATCGATGAGAAACAGTAAAAAAACAACAACAAATTGATAAGTTTTTGTGGTGTCGTTGATAAATTTTTTACATTTTATAATAGGATTAGATATAAAAAGCGCAGCATTAATTCATTTAAAAGCGTAGAATTTAGCTTTTTATATAATGACAATGAAATGATTCTGGAGCAGGTGTGGGATAAAAATAAAGATATGTATATTAAGAAATATTATTTGTGTACCCAGGGCCGTCTTAAACTAAGCTGGGGCCCTTGGGCACACAAGAATTTGAGGCCCTTTTAAAAAGTAAAAAACGTGGGACAGATTTGGCATAGAAGCGTTAATAAATAGTACTTTCCTGATTTACGTTCTTTGACAATGGTTTTCAAATTTGCTGTCCCATTAAAAGAATACATACTTTTTTCTCTTCACCTTTCTAATACCTTCTGATAAGATCACTGATTTGTGAAAACAAAAATATTTAATGTGTGAGAAAAAAAATTCGGACATTCAGGGCCCCCTAAGAATGGAGGCCCTGGGCACTGGCCCCGTGTGCCCTTATGGTAAAGACGGTATCGTGTGTACCTATTAATCTGTAAGTTAAGTGTTAAGTTGGTTTAGAATAAAATTAGAGCTGCCTCGTGCACCTACCAATCCTATTTTTTGCATCACTTATGTGCGCCGATAATGCTGACGGCATTATCGGCGCACATAAGCGATGCAAAAAATACTATTGACCATTTTTTTATTTATTTTTTAACTTTTTATTTATTTAGGTGCTTTCAATCCTAACAATGGTATGTCAGCTCCATAGTACTATTGACTATGTAGTGAAATATTTGGATAGATTTCACACTGCATATTCTTAAGTCTACGTAATTAAATGACTTTCTTTTCATTTCATCTCGTTTCATAGCTAACGATGTATGTCTTCCTCTCTCTCTCCAGCCCATCAACGTCCTACTGTAGGAAACGGGCCTCCTCAACTTTGGTAGGGTTTTTGGTCTACTATGCCACGCTGATCAGACGTCATTATTCGCAATTCTGCACAGGGTTTATTTTCAAATTTTCCGTCTCTCACAGAGGATGTTACAATTCTTCTTAGCTGGTTTTTAAGGCAGTGTGAAAAGGAAAACGGGTGAAAAGTGTCCCACCCCTTTTTCCAGTTGAATACGACTGTATTCTTAATCCATCACCATACGGACATGTATCCAATTAGAGCCACTTCTTTATCTTTACTTATTATAAAAAAAAGTCGATATTATTGCATGTACATATGTTCCTATGTGACCTTATATCCTCAAAACCACGCAACGGATTTTGATGCGGTTTTTTTAATAGATAGAGTGGTTCAAGAGGATGGTATTTTGTATAATTTGCTAAGTTTTGGTTTCTGAATTCTACGCGTACGAGGTTGGAAGCAACAGCTAGTAAATAAGCTTATTCCGCATGATTAATCTATCTGTATGTATACAGCACACGAAGATTTTAAATTATTACCTTCAATGCAGACTCGTTGTCATAAACTAAGTACATCAATTTTATGGAATGTTTACAAAATGGATCACGGAAGCTAGCGTTTAATAAAATTAACATAAAATGTCAACTTACTGAAACCTCTTTGTTGTTTGCATCTCATCATTAATTACCTTTATGTTAAATAAACATGATAAAATATTAACCCAATCGATCAACAAAGACAGTAAATACAACATACCATTAAAATATAAAATTAAAAGTTAAGCGTGAGGTGGCGTCGTATACTGGGGTTCCGTAGCTACAAGATCGCATAAATACTTAATATAAACTACTTTAGATTTATAATGAATGAATTTGGCAAAATCAACTTCGGTACCAGATAATAATATATTTAAATATTTTAACACATCGCTCGACGACCGGACGGCGTTAAGTATGGAAGGTCCGCGAGTGGCGACCACGCACCGGACGACGCAGTGTGGGGCGGTCCCCAACAAGTTGGACTGACGACACCGTTAAATGTGTCGGAGGCCGCTGGATGCAGTTAGCGCAGGACCGCGCGTTGTGGCGTTCTATGGGGGAGGCCTATTTCTGGCAGTGGACCGAGAAGAACTGACAGATGTATAGGTGGACGAAGTATTTCCATTATCTATCTATCAAGATCCAATCAAAATTTAGATTTCTGAAGATAATGCCCGAGATATCATTGACGTTTCTAGTTACCCTGCCTTGCTCTTTGGATTTTAGCGTGATTATATATAGCCTATGTGTTGTTATGATATATGAGCTATGAAACCGTAAAGTTTTATTAAAATTCATTTAGTAATTTTTTGCGTGAAATAGCAACTAACATCTTTACATCAACTCACCCATTCTAACATACTTTCGCGTTTATAACTTAAGTAGAAAGGATTCATTTACTCTATTTTGTAGAAATTTAAGTACAATTTGATATCATTAATCGACTTCAAAAAACGAGGAGATTCTCAATTTGTCTGTGTGTTTTTTTATGTTTATTACGTCATAATATATTATTGTCCTGGTATGGACATGTTATGAGACGAGAGGAAAGTAATGTCGTTAGGAGAGTTCTGAGTATAAATGTGGAAGGAAAAAAGTCTAGTGGAAGACCTAAGAAAAGATGGATGGACTGTGTGAAAGAGGACATGAAAGAAAGAGGAGTTGACACAGACATGACGGCTAATAGAAGACTATGGAAGAAAAAGACATGTTGCGCCGACCCCAAATAACGGGATAAGGGCAGGAGGATGATGAGGATGATGATGATATTAATACCTGATAATTGGTCAAAACGATTTTAATGATTATTTTTTTATTTGAAACTGATTCTTCCCATTAGCACTAGGTCAGGATCTGATGGTTATCTCCTAAGACATGGAAGAAAACCCTCAAATTTGAAAAGTACACACATTGTTTTCACATATTATATATCTAAATAATCAAGGAGTAGACTGCCTAGGTGGTCTTATGAAGTCGATTAATTTTTTTTTAAATAAGTCTCGAATATTTTTCTTTATGGTTCAATTTTCGTAAAGAACTCTAAAAATTATAACCCTCATCCCGTTATCTTAAGGCTGTTAAACCTATACATTATGTGTGACATGAAAAAAGAGGTTTTATTAAAAATATAATTTAATAAAATAAATTCATCTTCCTTGTTAAGATAAACATTTAAGATAAACAACTCCATGTAAGAATATGTAGTGGATTAAACGTTACTTGAAGGACGCTCCATAACACAAGACATTTATACAGGTAAGGGCCACGTTCACCATCTTCAAGTAAAGCGTTGATTAGTTACTTATCGATTAGCGTTAATTGTCAAGTAATAGTTACGAGTATCTTCTGTCAATTTCAATTTTTTAATCTTAAGATTACTGCTACTCGAACGTCGTGAACGTCGCACGTGTAGTTACTGGTGACTTTAACTAGCGATTAGTCTACTTGGCGCTTTACTTGAAAATGGTGAAAGAGGCCCTAAGGGCCCTAAGGCCCTATCTTTACCAATTATTAAATAAAGTCGTTATTTTTTATGTATGTCCCCGATGTGAACTTATATCTTTAAAATTATGCAACGGATGTTGATGCGGTTTTTTACGGATAGAACGGTTAAAAGCATGGTTTTTTTTATTGTTAGGGTTTGGTCTGTAAATTCCAAGCGTATGAAATAGCGGGCAATAGCTAGTTGGCAATATTATAATAGCTTTCAGCGTATATTATTATATAAAGTAATATTCTTGACGGCAAAACATGATGCGCTTTTTGAACTAAACACCAATATATTGTAACTGATTGTAACCATGTTTCAATTAATTAATTATTATTATATTTGACGAGCCTCGTGGTTGAATGGTTCATTATTTTATTTATTTCAATTATTGGCTACTTATTGCTAACAGCAAACCTTGCGCAATAAATATATAGCTAGATACATCTCATAAAAATCCTTAATAATAAAAACTAAGTAGTAGCAGTAGTAGTAGTAGTAGTAGTAGCTCACGAGATTGTCGACATGTGGGATGTAGACTCGGCGATCATTGTACCGATAGTCATATCAGTCAATGGACTAATAGCCAAGAGCCTCGACCAACATCTAGAGAGGCTCGCGTTAGGCAGTTGGGTCAAGGGTCTGATGCAGAAGGCAGTCGTCCTCGATACGGCTCGCATAGTGAGGAGGTTCCTGTCTCTGGATCCCTGACCGCCGGCAGCTTGGTCCCTGTACCCGATGCCGGTGGTGCACTATTTTTTATATATTTTTTTAAAAAGGTTATAATGTGTGCATGTTTTTATTAAGTGTGTATATTGTATTTATAGTGTGTTTATTGTGTTTTTTTTTTTAATTTGAATGAGTGTTGTTTTTATAATCTTTTTTAAAAAAATATGTAAATAATAAGAGAATAAATGAATGAGTAAAACTAAGTAGTACCTATTTAGTTTAATTAATGATACATTCTTGTCAGTCCACAATCTTAAAATAAAGTAATTTCACTCGTATTAACATTAGAACTATGTATGAAAAATCCACCATAGTTCAAATAAAAACAACAATAATAAAATCTCAAAATAAAAGTTATTGAATGTAAATATGTGTCAAAATTGATTTTATGATATACCCAATACAAATGTTCATGTAACCGACTGCCGATCAAGAGGTCGCGGGTTCGATTTCCGCTAGGGACAATCATTTGTGTGATTTTTAGGGTTCCGTACCCAAAGGGTAAAAACGGGACCCTATTTCTGAGACTTCGCTGTCCGTCCGTCCGTCCGTCTGTCACCAGGCTGTATCTCAAGAACGGTGCTATCACCGTTCTTGAGATACAGAGTTGAAATTTTCACAGATGATGTATTTCTATTGCAGCTATAACAACAAATACTAAAAATAAAATAAAATAAATATTTAAGGGGGGCTCCCATACAACAAACATGATTTTTTTACCGTTTCTTGCTCGATACTAATAACGTTGCCTTATGTTGCATAGATAATGGTACGGAACCCTTCGTGCGCGAGTCCAACTCGCACTTGACCAATTTTTATAATTGTCATACAAATGTTTGTACCGCGTCTGGGTGTTTCTATGTATTATAAGTATGTATTTACAAAAAAAAAAATTTGTATACGTATTCTATCCGTATTCTGGTACCCATAACACAAGCATATCAGCTTAGCTTGGGACCAGAGGACGTTGTGTGAAATGTCCACAAATATTTATTTATTTTAATTAAATAAATGATTAGATTTGAAAAAATCATTTGAAAATTTATAAACTTGCCCTTAACAAAAGCTCTGTTCATAATAATAATATTATTATCATAATCCTACAAATACCGTTTTACGTCATAACTAATCTGTCAAATGCAATGTTAGTTTATATCTCCTCTCCAATAGATCGCTCTCTTCGTTATGAAATCTGTCTAAGACTTGTATCTCTAAAGATATTATTAAGACATAAAATATTATATTACTACCTAACAAAAACTCCCACTCGCATATTTTTCTTTACTTATTATAAAACAAAGTCTATATTTTTGTATGTATATCCCTATGTGAGCTTATATCTTCAAAACTACGTGACGGATTTGGATGCGGTTTTTTTTAATAGATAGAGTGGTTGAAGAGGATGGTTTTTTTATATATTTTGTTATGGTTTATTAGTGTGTATTAGGGGAGGGGGGCTAAATAAGCTAGTTAAAAATAAATAAATATTTACGAACATATTACAGGCAGTACAGTCAATATTTCTGCTGTATTTCATTTGGTAATTATAAGAGTAATCAATTTTATTGCAAAACTAGCTGTTGCCTTCGTATGCGTCGAATTTATGAAGTTTTTTCCCGTTTTTGCAACGTTTTTCACTAATGCTTCACTCCAATTAGTCGCAGCATGATATTATATAGCCTACAGCCTTCCTCGAGACACGTATTCTTATTCTTATTCTCATTCTCATTCTCATCCTCATCCTCATTCTCATTCTCATTCTCATTCTCATTCTCATTCTTTATTGTACATATAAAGTATATTTACAAAGTTTGAAATTTAAATCTAATGTACACAGGCGAGCTTAATTCACTATTGAATTTTCTTCCAACAAACCTTATTATTAAGTAATTTGAGGAAGATGGGCACGTAATGTACAACAATAAACACAAACAAAGCTAACTACAAATACTTACCACTTAAGAAAGAAAGAAAGATTACTTAATTTACTATTACTTAATTGATACAATTTACTTATTTCTACCATATCAATACATAAACACTAATATTTACACACGATTACCTAATAAAATATATATTTTAAATAAAGTTTCTATAAATAAACTACATACACAATACATAAATATAATATCTACTTATGGCAATGACAGGAAATGGTTCTTAAGTCTTCTTTTAAATATGTGAAGAGATTTGCTAGCTCGTATTGAATGCGGCAGAGAATTCCACAAACGAATTGCACGGACAGTAAAAGAGCCTAACGGCTGGAAGTATGAGATGGGGTTTTGAGAAGAAGAGAGACAGTAGTGCGACAAGGTTTGTCCCTAGGTACTAAATATTCAAAGCGTTCACGAAGATAATCAGGAGCATAAGAATTGTGAAGAATAGTGTAGAGCAGACAGAGAGTGTGAGAATCACGACGCCGCCGGATGGGCAGCCATTCTAATTGTGACCGAAAACGCGACACATGGTCATACTTTCTGAGGCCAAATATGAAACGAATGCATAAATTCTGCAAGCGTTCCAGTTTATTCAAAAGCTCCTCAGTTGCGTCAATATAGCAAACATCGGCGTAGTCAAGAAGAGGAAGTAATAGAGCTTGTGCAAGAGTAATTTTTGTTTGAAATGGTAAGAAATGCTGGAGACGCCTAAGAGAGCGAAAAGAACAGAACACTCTCCTGCTTACCTCTGCAACGTGCTTCGCCCAAGATAGATTGTGATCTATAAGAACACCTAGGTTTTTGGCACACTTGGAAAAAGCTATAGGGATATTATCATAGATAACAGGTGATAGTGTGTTCGTTTCAAGAGCATTGCACATGTATCTACCACTACTAACGTACTATCCAAAATTGAAAAATTTTCTTAAATCAAACCGGTAATTCCTGTGATTTGAGCTCAAATAACAAACAAACTCTTCAGCTTTATATTAGTTTAGAAGTATACTCGTAGATTGTGTCGCAACAGAAACGACTGAAAACTCTCCTAAGACTGGGACTAGATTTAAAATGGACTATTCGCATAAGAATCTGTAAATTGTGGTTTTATTACATAAATAACTATTGAAAAGGCCATTAGATCTTATCTTATGGGGGGTTACTTAGATGAGTTTACATGACATGCATGGAAATTATTCTCTTCAAGAACTTTCGAGTAGCTTATTGACTACTAACTGCTATATATGAGGGTATTAACATTTTCAAATTAACCTCCTTTTTTACCCCAAGGGAAGATAAAAGCAGGTCATATTCGTACAAGAAGGGATGAAGGGAATAAGAAGCTGATTTACGACGGTATAATAGTACTTCGTGTGATGATGTAGTAAGAATACAAGTGTCACCACCCTATTCCGTAAGAGGGGTCCTGTAAGAGCCAGTTATCGAATTATAACCAGAGAGCATCCTCAATGAGATGAAAAAATAAAGAAAGAAAAGTAGTTTATGTAGTATATCTGTACTTTGGTAGCCATAACACAAGGATATATGCTTAGCATTGGACTAGTGGACGTAATGTCATATATCCGTGCATATTTATAGAAAAAAAAACTTGAGAGGTGTCAAGGGACACCCGGATGGAACAAAGTTCCTTTGTTACATTCAACGACACCACACAGTTCAATCTGAAAAAGAAAGACGAAGCGAAAATAACTGTCTTGCTTTCAATGAGAGGGAGGGAGAGAGGGAGAGAGAGAGAGAGAAACATGCGCACGCCGCACGGCTTACAACTACATATTTATAGCATAAAGTATCGTTACAACTTTTGATCTTAATTTTTAGGGTTCCGTACCCAAAGGGTAAAAACGGAACCCTATTACTGAGACTTCGCTGTCCGTCCGTCCGTCCGTCCGTCCGTCCGTCTGTCACCAGGCTGTATCTCAAGAACGGTGATAGCTAGACAGTTGACATTTTCACAGATGATGTATTTCTATTGCCGCTATAACAACAAATACTAAAAATAAAATAAAATAAATATTTAAGGGGGGCTCCCATACAACAAACTGATTTTTTTTACCGTTTCTTGCTCGATACTAATAAAGTTGCCTTATGTTGCATAGATAATGGTACGGAACCATTCGTGCGCGAGTCCCACTCGCACTTGACCAATTTTTTCCGTCTAACACCATTTCGTGACGCGAAATTAGGAACTTCGTTTAAAAATAAAAATTTCGCATTGCATTGTAATTCTTTAAGTCGTATTAAATGAGATATAACACACCACTGTTAGTTTATTTAATTTATTGCTACTACAAATTAAATTGCCGGTAAACATTTCCTGTAACACTAAAATTATGTTTGTATTTCTTAGTGACATTTTATTGTGTTTGTTATAAGGATTTTCACATCAAACTTTCAAGGGCCTTTCAAAACAGAACAGAGGGACTTAATTGCTTCAAAGTTAAGTATGAAATTATGTAAATTGTATTGCTTTATCATGTTACGGCAGATGTAGGTATCTTCTTGACAAGGACTTTATAAGTAACTCGTTTACATTTTTGTTTCATAAACTACATACATAATATTGTCCGCGTGGTGACGGGTTAAGAATACAAGCGTCACCACCCCTTTTCCTTCCATGGGTGCTGTAAGGGCCAGCTAAAGGATATTGTACATAATAACATACTCTGTGAGAGGCGAAAAACTCGAATTTCTTACTTTTAAAAAATTGTTTTTCAATTATTGTCGATTATTTATTAGTATTCTAATAAGTTTGTGTCAAATACCAAAATTAGGAGTACAGTACCCTCTTAAATATTACTTAAAAATCGACGGGCGTCGTGGTTTAGTGGTTCATGCAACGGACTGCCTTTCACGAGGTCGCTGGTTTAATTCCCGCACAGAACAATCATTTGTGTAATATTTATAATTGTCATACAAATGTTTGTATTGCGTCTAAATGTTTTCTAAGTACTACAAGTTTGTATTTAAAAAAGAAAATTATTATGCGTAGTCTATCCGTACTCTGGTAACCATAACACAATTAAATAAGCTTTGCTTGGGACCGGAGGACGTTATGCGAAATGTAAATGTAATCTAAAATCTTATATATAAAAATCAATTGCTGTTCGTTAGTCTCGCTAAAACTCGCGAACGGCTAGGCCGATTTTGGTGATTTTGGTCTTGAAATATTCGTGAAAGTCCAGGGAAGGTTTAAACGGTTCCTAAAATTCCACGCGTACGGAGTAGCGCGCATCAGCTAGTCTTATATATAAAAATCAATTGCTGTTCGTTAGTCTCGCTAAAACTCGAAAACGGCTGGGCCGATTTTGGTGATTTTGGTTTTGAAATATTCATGAAAATCCAAGGAAGGTTTAAACGGTTCCTAAAATTCTACGCGTACGGAGTAGCGGGGATCAGCTAGTTACAAATAAATATTATAAAACCAATTGACGAAGTGTAGCTATATTTATTACGTTTCTTCGAGTAATTTATTACGTTTAAACATTAGGTGTGCTGTATTTAGCTCAGTGGAATAAGGCACACAGTCACTTTAATGTTTTAAATAGGCCAACGTGTCTCTCCGTGAAACTGTTACGTGCTATATTATGTGGAGTGAATAGATTAACAGTCACAGGTGATAGGTAATCATCTGGCATTAAAACACATCGCCATCGACTATCGCAAAGAGACATGTTTAGGGAGTCCAAATACCCCTGAAATTTTAAAAACAATACCTAGATCTTATTAGGGCGCCGTAACAAAAGTAAAAAGAGACCCTATTACTGAGATGTCGCTGTCCGTCAATCCGTCCCTCACCTGGATGTATCTGTGGAACGGTGATAGCTACTGAGCTAAAATATTGTGTATATCAGTTGATGCTACAACAACAAATACTTGTCGTCATCGTTATTGTCAATATATTTGACGAGCCTCATGGTTGAGTGGTTAATGTAACGGACTGCCGATCAAGAGATCGTGGGTTCGATTCCCGCTCCAGACAATCATTTGTGTGATTTTTCTAACTGTCATAAAAATGTTTGTATTACGTCTGTTTGTTTCTATGTATTATAAGTATGTATTTACAAAAGAAAAGTAGTATATGTATTCTATCAGTATTCTGGTACCCATAACACAAGACGTTGTGTGAAATGTCCATGAATATTTATTTATTTAATATTTTGTTTCAAGTTCCGTTACTACTAAGATTTATCCAGAATCAAGGGCTATTAAAGGATTTAAGTGACCCCTTCGTAGAATTTGCTACTGGCCTGCCTTAATCCCGCACTGTATGCTTGTACACAGTTACGATAATCAACAAAACGTATAATATAAATACTCCTGTTTCTTCGTCCATTTATTAACTACATATTTCAGCTTCATAAAGTACCTAAAGACACGTTGACTCCCATAGCATTTTCACCAACATAATTTATTAAACAATATTAATTAGTTAATGGTACCAATTCTAAGCGCACGACTAAACTAAACTTATATAAAAAAATAATTTTGATAATGGTGTCGATTCCAGTGCAAGTCCAACTAAACTAAACTTAACCATAAATAAACTATTTTTAGTTTGGTTTTAGTGATATACCTATTCTGTTTCAAACAGAAATTAAACTTAAAATTTTAGTTGACAGCACTTATTTGATTTTGACATAATCATTAAAGCTGCCCACTAACAGACAAAAATGCCTTTTATAGTGAACGAATGAATGAATGAATAAAAAAATAACTAATATAAAATTCCTTTTCAAACGTTATTTGAGCAATATAGGTATTTATAAATATTTACAACTATTTCTGCATCATTGTTATGAACATTTATTAATAATTTAATTAGTTGGCGGCCTTATTTCAGTGTATTTCTCATCTTAGATATGAGCATAGTGAGCATCAAATCTTTTAGGTTATCTGTGGAGTGATTAGCACTACTTTTACTCTGTGGTATGCCTATATTACTTTCCTTGATTACTTTATACAAAAAACAAACAATTAAATTCGTTAATTATTTATTTTAATAGGTGTTTAGTGTAAATAATTACAGCAACTAAGGAAAAATATGCTTATAAGCAAATATTTACTTCTCATCTACCATAAACTGATGACGGAAATTCATAATTATCAAGATAACAATGACAAAAGCCAAAAAGTGTATTTATGGAAACATGAAAATCTGTATTTATAAAAATTTGTGATATCATGTGGTGTATAATTATGCAAGAGATATTAAATGAACCTAATAATTTATTTCTACTTTTATTTATAACTTATAAAAGTGTGTTAAGTTCAGTATGTAGTTGTATATGTTAAGTATTCTGATCTATAAGCTACACAACAGTAATTAATTCATCATAGTCTTTTCTTAAGGGCAACATATATCCATGAATTCTTACAAACATATTTAGATTAATAGAATGTTAAGAATTCCAATAAATTATATACTTTATTTCTAACTTAGCTAAGCCTGCTAGTGGTTACTATAATATAGCCTATGTGTTATGTATTCTGATCTAGCTATAAGCTACAAAACAGTATTTATGTATCTATGAATTCTTACAAACAATCTATATGGATTATTAGAATGTTAAGAATTACAATAAATTACATATATGCATAACACATTACTTTTTGATATAGTAAGAGGCTTAATACTTACTTATTATACAAATAAAAATGCAATATTTGTTTAAATACATGTTTTACTAAATAAATCTGAATGTTTTCCGAGTACATATAAATAAATGTTGGTCCACAGAACTCTCTGGCTTGGCTTGGCTGATTCTATTCATTTCTTCATTAGTTATTTTTAATAATAAATTTAGAAACCTACTGATAAAAAATATAGCTCACTGTTCTAGAGACAAACTGTTAGAAACCTTATTAAGTATCACAGATCAAGTAGCACCATTTGGTAGGTATAGTTTTAAGACTGGCTACAATTATTATTTCTACTATTAAATGATATTTACATAACTTTAGGCAGACACACACAAATACATATTTTTTATCACTAGTTTCAATGTTCCAAACTATGGTTCCAAAGATTTCTAGATTTTTCCTGTATTTCACTTAATATAATTGGTAGCAACTGCATTTATAGGTACTGGACCACAATTTTCCATTGGGCCACCAACTGGATATTTATTTTCCCCTGCATGACCTGGAAAAAAGTTATATTTATCATTAGACGCCATTAACCTCAAAATCGTTCACTTTGTATTAAATTATATATGTTTATAATATTTTTACGATAACTTGTATACTTACATAATATATGATGTCTTAGAATTCTATGGCTAAGTAAAAATACGTATTATATTATGTATGTAAATTACAAAACTATTTCGACAAAAATTAAGTAAACAAAGAAATACCTAAATAATTAGTTCTACGAATCTCCGCACTTGACTGTGATTCGTCTGTTTTTCGCGCTTTGTTTAACCTCAATTTTGGCGCCAATATTTAATTTATCAAGTATAATTTTAATTTATAAATATTTTTTATTTGCTAACAAACATTTATTATTCAATATTTAATCAGAAAATCAATTTTTAATGTTCAAAAAGCCATGATAAAATTTAGTGAATTTAAGTCGGCACCTACTCATATCCCGACTAAATAAGTCGAGAACTCACTAAATTAAGTGAATTTTTGACATTTATGATGTACACCAGAATAGCATTATCACTAAATTGTATAGATTGACTAATTTTGGTCCTGTCAAACTTAATTTAAGTGAAGTTGTGACTTTCAGAATAAGAAAGTGAGATTTGACAGGAATAAATCAATTTTTAGTTAAGTTTAGTTACGTTCTTGTACACAGAATCGACACCAGTGTCGATAACAAAATTCGGCAAACTTAACTGAACTTTCTTGTTATAAAAACTGTTTATTATGGACTAATGGTCTTATTCATAATGACTTATCGGAGGTTTAAAAGTTCGTAAAATCGGTTCGCGAAAATTGTCAAAACTTGTTATTCATAATAGTCTTTTTACCCTAAAACGTTTTCATCTCTCCGATAAAATCTCCGTTTAAACCTCCGATAAGTCATTATGAATAAGACCTTATAGATTTTAATTAATACAAATGTGCACAACAAAATAGCCGAATAATGATAATACAGCAACAGTTGTTTTCATTTTTTAGTGAAGTTTAGTTTAATTGTGCCCAAAGAATTGCCACCATTATCAACTTATTACATCCTATTGATACAAACATACCTATTCCTTGAATAGGTCATTGCGCTATGACGCCAACATTTTTATTGTAACGATGACAAACATATGAGGGTTAACAGTTTCCCAGAAAATTAAATAGTACAACCAAACATGTTTTTGCATCGTTTAGGAAATATTACGTCGTATATCAGCAACATCTTAAGGAATAATTCATCATAATCTTGTCATAACCCGGTCATTACCACAGTTGCTTCTTGTCAGCACACAAACTTCCCAGTATCGGGCACTTCTTTACAACAAAAGGTGTGGCGGACTCGACTAGGGCACGACCAATACCCGTAGCCGACTTTTGCCAAACTTATTGACACGGGCCTTTACAGGTACGAGTACCTCGCTGGTTGACCCGTATTGTTGCTGATGACCCTGACGCTGACGCAGACGTGACCCCTTCTTCTTTCGCTTCAAATTACTGAGTTTAGGTAAAGGAAAAAAAACATTATTGATACGTAAATAAAGTTACGTTGCTGACAGTACTATTCTAATCACTTTTGACAACTAAATGTCATTGCCAATCCTATTCTCAGTTGTAACGTGTAGTACTAATCTAAGATTCAAATTTGTATTTTCTTTAACTTATGTAAGAAACTTTTCTTTTCACCTTTTACATCATCATCATCATCATAACATCACGCTTTTTTCCCATGGGGCTAGGCAGAGACTATAGAGCGCCATCTGCTACGATTCAAACATACTTCCTTGGCTTCATCCACACTCATACATATTCTGCTATTACAATCATATTACAATGTTGTTATAATGGTCTGTCACTGACGCCATTATGGCGTCATTATGACAAAAAAGTAATAGTAGACTACCAAATTTGATAAAATTCCGCCATTATGGCACCATTATGGTGTCATAATGGCACCAAACTTGATTTTTTGTCACAGATGATGCCACTATGACGCCATAATGGTGCCATTAGGCTGTCATTGTGAAACAATTTATTTACCGGACTTGGGGTCATACTTGCCCGACGGTTGTGAGTGCTACGCACTTGCCCCTTTTGGAGTATGCCGGCGATTAAGTAAGTAAGTATATACCTTTTACATTTTGTTAATTATGGACCTAGAGGTATATCTGTGTACTTTTCTTTTGATATTGATTTGTAAATGACTGTTTGTTTTCCTGAATAATAAATAAATAAATAAAATTAATCTATAATTACCATATTCACCTCTATATGAATAGTGTCCATATTACTCCGTTTAGGTTTATGTGTAAAATATCCAAAATATTTATTCATTCAATGAAATTTGAATAAAACAGACAACATAACCTTTAAAATATGTCATAATTTACAGCCCATTAGAGATATCTAAAAATGAAAGCTCTCGGTTTATTACAGTATGGAGAGTTTTTAATATCCTTGGCCTCGAAGAACTCTTGACATAAATTATAATATTTTCTTAGAAAATTTAACGAACTTGGTTTAAATGTATCATAAAATATTGTGATATTTTTATTAGAACTCTATATTTTACTAGTTCATGTTTCTTTCAATGCTGAAAATTTTTATGAGATATTTCCGGGTGCAGTAATTAAGTCAGAAAGTAGTATGTGTTAGAACTATTGATTTGCAAAGAGGACTAAGCTTCGAGCTTTTTGATTCAGTTCTAGTTATCTCATCTAAGGGAATAAGAAAAAAATACTGTTATATCCATTGTGAATTTTCGACTATAATGTTCAAAAACATTGTAGTCCTGCACAAATAAATAAATTGTAGTCCGATGCCCATGTTTTTATATGGAGCATAATTTGGTATCGTGCCCTCAGGGTTTCAGTTTATTCTTACCCAGTGACAAGGCCAAAGAAGGGCTTATAAAGGAATTAAGAGGCCCTTTCGTAGAGTTTGCTACAGCCCCGAGCTTACTTAATACTGTGTATTATATCAATAATTATGTTACTGTTAAAAAAAATAACCTAAGATTCCGTCACAAAGTGTCATAAGTACCTAGTTACCCATCCCATTTACAAAATAACGCAACAAATAAATCAGTTGACCTTTGTCAATATTAAATGCTTCCCTTGAATTATTTTACAGATAATCTCTTCCTTCCTTACTGTCAATCAATAAGCTTACAGGTGTTACACGACCTCTTTTCATGTAATAATCTGTAAACATTTCTTAAAACTGTCTTTTTGAAATCTACATGAAATATATCACAGTTTACATGTAACGGTATGAAGGCCCATTTATTTGTTAGCGGTTCTCATCGAAGTGTGGCGACGTTCTATTTTTAAATTAAGATTTGAATTTCGAAGCGTAGAGACCGTTTTGTGTGCTAAATATGCAGTGGCCAGTACTGAATCTAAAATACTCTTTATAATTTAAAATTTAAATAATGTTCTGTTATGTTTTATGTACAGTAGGATTTTGGTTCAGCATGTCATTTACTTTCAAAACCATTTAAAAAAAAACAAGTTTATTTTTACATTCTTATAAAATCAAGATAAAATTTTCCATTGTTGACGCATCCGGTGCAGACTTTGTTTGCATTTAGGGGTGGCTGCGATTATGCTTTATTCTAAAAGTCTAATGAATGTTTAAAATATTTTTACCATTACAAAAATAACTAATCTATTATTAGTAATAGCTCCTATTTAAACACGCTTGTTGTCCCTTTCTTTCTATATAAGTATCTATGTAACTTTACGATTCTGTATCTTTTAATATAATTTTTACTCCCTTGCTGATAGATTTTGCTTGCTAACTAGTGATAAATCAATCATTAGAAATTAATCCAGGATTTTTGAATCAACATAATATCCTGCAGTGGTATTCAGTAGGAAAAAGTTAAGTGAATTTTCGGTGAAACTTGATCACGTGACACCGCTCCTCCAATAAAAATAGAGGAACGCTGTCACGTGATAAAGATTCACCGAAAATTCACTTCACTTTTTCTTACTGAATACCACTGCTGGCGAGCTTTTTGCTACAGCACAACCCTTTATAATTGTATGCGTATAAAGGCTATATGAATTTAATGCATTTAAAAGAATTTTATACGTGTTTCGGGTGGAAACAGTTTAAGAATGGAAATACAATTGACAATTCTTTTAAATTTTAGTATCCCTATTTTCATAAGGTAACCGTCGGGTTTTCGCAAAATACGACATGCAACTTCCAACATGCAACTTCAAACATAAATTCAAGTCGGTTTTCATTCTACCAATTGAAAACAAAAATATATTACAAGCTTATATTGCTGGTCACAGATATCCCAGATGGTGGGTTGACGTTTAAAATGAAGCTATAGTCTGGCTAAATCGTACTTCATAGAATAATGACGTTTCATTTGACGTATAGGCTGTATATATGGAGGGTAGAGGTAAGGAGAGTCTCATATGGTAGAAAATTGAAAAAAGTGTCCAGCTGTAAGCTGTAAATAACAGTTCAAAAACCTTCCAGAATGGCGCTGGTGTAGACACAGGGTATGAATGTAGCAATTGTAAACGAATTGAAGTACACCGAGTTAAAAAAATTAATATTATTGTCGACTAAAGTAGTTACTTATTGAAAATGTCAACTACTTGCGTATTACAAAATAATGCAGTAAATATAAGAGTTATTATGAGAAAAAGTGTAGCTAAAGTGATTTTATTTTCCGAACTGTGAATAGTACGTTTATTACGTTTATAGTGGTGTAGTGGTTCATATAACGGACTGCCGCTCACGTGGTCTCGGGTTCGATTCGATAGTACTACTAAGCGAGTATACCCTATCGTATCTGGTATATCGTATAGTACTATCGTATACTGGTATCGTACTCCTCATTTTTCTTTGCGAAAGTTAAACCGATTTAAATTGTTTTTACGCTATATTATAGATAAAGAGTATATCAATGCTTGTATCACTTTCTTTTTTTTCATAACATAATAACTAAAAGAAATATGACCATCCGAAAATCCCGTTGTTTTCGGCTTTCTTTACGTAAAGTTGCAGCGACTATCACACATATTTGGTAAGGTTTACCAAAAAAGACCACCAGGAAAATTTTTAGTTGAGAGGAAATCATTGAAAATATAATATTTTTTTTCATGTTCAAGTAGCCAGCTGACGTATAATCCACCGTGTTATGGTCAGCTGACTTTGTTTTTCTATCAAAGCACTCGATAAACTATAATCTGACAAATTTTCAAATGAGAGGAAACGACTGAAAAAAATTTTTTGTTCTCCATGTTTGGGAGGCTGCCACTGCCTACCCCACCGGCGGAGTCGCAGCTGACGGTCGCGAGTATTATATATAAGTCCCTTATGCATTTTACAAAGTTTCACTCGAGAAGAAATCATTGACCAAAAATGTACCTGGCTCCCGGACCATAATGGAAACATGTTGAGTATTTAATACGGAAGTGATGAAATCTTGTTTATATAGAATGTGTTTTAAAAACATTGATCAGCGATTCATTACAATAAAATTGAACAGAAATTTCAGTAAATAAAATGGACTTCAAAGCTACAGTAAACTTTTATTGTAGTACTAACTGTTGCCCGCGACTTCTTTCAAGTGAAATTTTGTATAAAACAGGTTTTCTCGAAGGAATTAGATATTATGCCGGGATTAATTGTAGCCCATAGCTTAAGTTAGATCTCTACCAACATCAGCATTCCCTGCCCTTTTCCAAATCATTTGGGGTCGGCGCAACATGTCCGATTCCTCCATACTCCTCTGCCATACGCCATCTGTGAATTTAAATCCATCTTCATATCCTCTTTCACACAGTCCATCCATCTCTTCTTTGGTCTGCCTTTGGCCATATATCCATCTACTTTCATATTTAAAACTTTCGTGGCAATTCCGCTCTCACTCTGTCTCATCACGTGTCCATACAGACGCATGCTTCTCAACTTTTCATTCACGGTGCTACTTACTTACTTCCTGTGACATACTCATAATAGATCTCTACCAACATATCACCAAAAAATATATTCAATTCTATGCCGTAGTTTTGGCGTGATGCGCGTACGAAAAATCAGACAGACAAAAGTCCTATAGACTATGTTTTGGCTTCTGTTACGCCAGTAAAACCTATCCAATTTTTTTTCTATACATATAATCATGAAGTACAGACATGGTATTTTGTTTTTTTCACGATATGGAAAATTTATTACAGATTTTTGAGAAAGAAATATGGAAATTACAGCAGGACGTACATATAAAGTAACTCAGTTGACTACACACAGTAGTTTTTTCTATACAAAATAACCCGAGGTCCGTACAAGAATAAGTGTGTCCACTTTATACCAATGTACTCGCTGAAATGGCAACAGACACAATCAGGGCCACACCATCGTTAGTAATTGCAAGTCGCACTACATCGCAAATTATATCATCAATTGGGCAGTAAACTCAAAACTTTCTTTTATTTTCTTTTTTTTTAAAGACACCCTAGCCATACCACCTTTTCAAATGCAATCTTTTTTACTGTTAACAATAACTCAGCCTCTATATAGATTTTATAAACGTAGAAATTTTAAATTTAGTACGAAGCATCATGAACGGGACAATCGAATCAGATTCACGGATTTTTGAATTTAGAAATGTAGAGCGACGCCATGTTTGCTTGAGAATACCAAATTTGAATTTCTTATTTACCGTTAGATGTACAAAGATGCAATTTTTGATACAGTTACATAATGATACCTAGTGGTTATCGAGACTTCAGTAAATATATTCAAAGGTGATAACTATTTTGAAAGTTAAAGTTTTTGCGTTTAAAATATTAGTCTAATATTTTCTAACACTCTGTTTCTCATCTGTTTAAATAAAACTACTTTTTACGGATTGAGACGCGTATATTTGTTTTAAATTTTGGCCCGACGTTTCGGAGACTTTGCAGTCACCATGGTCGCGGGTGAGACAAGTTTATAAACACAGGTTAATAAAATAAACAGTTTAAAGGCTTTCATTAGCTACATTAGAAAATATCTATATTACAAAGTCTTTATAACGTTTCATCTCTTCAATCGATGGGTTAATTAAATAGTGTAGTAATGGAAGAAAATCTAAGTTTTTGCTCCCAATTCTATCTGCACAACTAAACTTAACTAAAGAATGAAAATTGATTATGTCAATAACACAATTCGGTAATGTTAACTGAACTTTTTTATTTTATACACTGTGTATTTAGCTATTTTAATTAGCTACTAGCGATTTTAATTGATATAAATGTGTGCAACGAAATATCCGATCAATCAAAATACACCACAGCTGTTTACTTTTTTTTTAAAGTCAATTTTAGTTGTGCAAACAGAATACCTACCTTTCTGATTCAGCTAAATTTTAAAAATAATGTGTTTTAGTTTACTGCTAGCTGTTGCCCGCAAATTTGTACGCATAAGATTTAAAATATAAATAAATAAATATTCATAGACATTTCACACAACGTCCTCTAGTCCCAAGCTAAGCGTATTAAGCCTGTATTATGAGTACCAGAATACGGATATAATACATGTCGTAGGAGACTTGATTAAAATAGTTTACTTAAGGATTTTTAGTTTTAACTTAGGTTTCAAGATTGTGAAGTGGGTCCTCAAATGGTGTCAATGGTGAGTAATTCCTTTACCTGATGAATTCGAATGGTGACCCGTTGAATATTCATAAAAGGATCCTTCCAAACCAGCTACACGTGTCGTAAGCCACGGATCAATCTCATCGTAGTTAATAGAATTTTGTAGTTAACGTAGTTAGTTTGCCCATTATTTCAGGGTCTTTAGATAGATGACGGCTCTGGCTGTAAATGTCTATGATGTTTTTTCCGATATACATATATGTACTACTTTTTTTTTGTCAATACATACTTATACTACATAGTAAACACCCAGACGCAGGACAAACATTTGTATGACAATTATAAATATCACACAAATAATTGTCTAGAGCGAAAATCGGACCCGCGACCTCGTGAACGGCAGTCCGTTATCTGAACCACTAGACCACGAGGGCCGTCATAAAAATACACACCAAACCTAAACAAATTATGTATACCAAAAAAACTATCTTCTAGAACTGCTCTATCTATTAGAAAAACCGCATCAATATCTGTTGCGTAGCTTTAAAGACTTAAGGTCATAGCTCATTAGAGCCACCCGGCACCCACCCCGCACCTCCTCATCGCATGGCGTCCACTCGTTGTCGACAGGTGGTCCACGGGTGGACACCGTGTTATCACCAATAATCGTCGCGCGGTCAACCAGTGGACCCCACGTTGACCGCTGGTGGACGCCGCGTGGTCTACGACTGGGGAGCGGTTAGTCCAGGAATTTTCGTGTAGTCTGTTAACAATTGGCATAATAGTTTTTCTTTATTCATTTTGAAAGCAAAAACGATACGTCAAACTTGTTTAAAAGAAAGGCTGGGTATGAAAGGAGGGTTGAAACCCACGCGCTGGCGATGCGCCGTCAACGCAAGGCAAGTATGCGAGCAGCGAGTTGTCACCGCGTGGTCCACCCGCTGTCCGCGCGTGGAGTGCTTAAGACAGAGGCGATCCGGTGACGCTACGAAGTTGATGTAGTGAGCGCATACCCATACAAATCCATATCAAGAATACTAACCGCACGAGGCGAGGCGGTGCGGAGTGGGTGCCGGGTGGCTCCTATGAGCTATGACCTATAAGCTTACATAGGGACATACATACAAAAATAACGATCTTGTTTTATAATAAGTAAAGAATGAGTTTAGAGAGATTAAATGTGTCATTATATGTACTTCTTAGCGTATCTCTCTCTCTCTCTCTCTCTCTCTCTCTCTGTCTCGCTACGGCCTATTTACGTACCACTGTTGGGCACGGGCCTCCTCAACTTTGAGAGGTATTATGGTCTACTGTGCCGCGCTGACCAGGCGTTTTGGCACAGGGTTCATTTTCGAGTTTTTCGTCTCTCACAGAGGGTGTTATCTGTGTACAATATCCCATAGTTGACTTTCACAGCACCCTTGGGAGGAGATGGTGTGATGACACTACGTATTCTTTAACCGTCACCACACGTAGAAGCGTATAAAGTGTCTTAGCGTAAGAAGTCTTCAAATTATATCCGTCTCTATGCCTACTCATCATAGCTTTTATTTATTAGGTTAAACAGTGAATGACTTGTCTAGAATGTTTGAGTTAACAAAATATTTATGATCTGTTTTATTTCTTAGTAATATTTTTAAATGTAGGAAGATATGGATCATAATTATTGAGAGCTTACGATTCATTTTGTTGATCGATTGTACATACCAATGAGAGATTAAGGATAGTCTTTATATATGCACTAGATACCCAGTTCATATTTTAGCACTAACATGACCTGATCTTCGTTTATATAATGTAGAATCGACACAATTTGCAAAAAAAAAATCGTGCTTAATTTTATAAAATTACATAGAAATAGAAATAATTACAAAATAAGTTTATTATTATTATTATTAATTAGTCTCAGAAAAGAAAGAAGGAGAAAGAGAAAGGTATTATACACTACTCGCTTCTGTATACGACTGTCGCGCCTGCGCACGTCTCATTTAACGGTTTTATGCCACGCACTTTTTCTTACGGTTTTTTTCAGTTCGGTCGCGCAGCAAAATCCTCCTAGCCTGCCGTAAAGAACTTCGTTCCAAAAAAAAATATGTAACTGCTTAAGCAGTTCCGAACTAATTGGGAACTAAAAACACGCTTGAGTATAAGCTGATCCTGAGAAATACGTATTTTTATAATTAATAAATAAATAAATAAATATTCATGGACATTTCACACAACGTCCTCCGGTCCCAAGCTAAGCTTATATGCTCGCATTATGGGTACTAGAATACGGATATACTACTTAAACTACTTTTATTTTGTAAATACCTACTTATAATACATAGAAACACCCAGACGCACTATAAACATTTGTATGACAATTAGAAAAATCACACAAATGATTGTCCCGAGCGGGAATCGAACCCGCAACCTCTTGATCGGCAGTCCGCTACATGACTCGACCACGAGGCTCGTCAAAATTAATTCAAAATTAATGTTTTTATGCATTTTTCGTATTAATGTGTTCCTTGACGGGCTGATGTATATCCTCTACTCTCCAGCCCATTAAGGTCCCACTTCTGGTCACGGGCCTCCTCTACTTTGGCCTACTGTGGCACGTTGATCAGGCGTGTTGCCACCGGTTTAGTTTCGAGTTTTCCGTCTCTCATAGTTAACTGCCTATATTGTCCCATTGAAAAAAAATTACAAACATCTGTTCTTTTTAGTTTTTGAATTAAGCAATTTATATATTCTGTATTACACTGCATATATTTTGTATGAATTGGCAGAAACACTTAAAATTTTGCAATTAGGTGGCGTATTTGAGTCGCAATCATCATTAATCCCTGTCTTTTTTCCAATCATTCAGTCCTAAGGACTGGCTAAATATGTCATTCAAATTCTTCTGTCAAACTTTAAATTTAAAGTCACACACTGGTAATATCGTTACTTATTTTAAACAAACTTCGTTATTTTTGCATGTATGCTCCTATCTTTAAAAATACGCAACGGAGTTTAATGCGGTCTTTTTTAATAGATAGAGTGGTTCAAGAGGATGGTTTTTTTGTAATATTTGATAAGGTTTTGTTACCAAAATTCCATTTATTTTATATATATATACTCTTTCACACAATCCATTCAAGTTTTCTTGAAACAGTTTTTGAAATTTTCATGGCAAGTACGACAGCGCTAGAGCCGTATTATTTGTTATTTATTTTATAGATTTCTTATGGTTACTGTGTATAGCACTTTAAATAAACCGATCTATCTTCCTCATGCAATCCTTTGTGTTTTAAAACGATAAGTAAATAAATATAATAAAAGTATAGATTTAAAATCGAACGATAATATTTATTTCACTCCGTAAATACATATTTTAAATTGACAATGATTGATAGTAATGTAAAGAGATGAAAGCAGTAAGTTTTAAACTTTTTATCAAAGTGCAAAGGCTTAAAACACGGATCTGTTTGCGCTGGTAATCTATTTGAGGTCATCGCCATGTTAATGCAACGTTTTTTTAACTTCTATATACATTTCTATTGATATTTCAACTAGAAAAATTTCTATAAAATAACAAAAATTAATTAAAAGCTGGTAGATGAATCAGCGACTTTAATTGGTGAGGTGCTTACACCACTATGCTACGATATGTAAGAGCATAATTTCATTGAAGGGTTAGCACGCTGAAGTGCAATGGGCAAGCCACATCGCTCGTCGAACCGATTTGACGGGCCTCATGGTCTAGTGGTTCAGGTAACGGACTGCCGTTCACGAGGTCATGCGTTCGATTGCCGCTCGGGACAATCATTTGTGTGATATTAACAATTGTCATACAAATGTTTCTCCTGCGTCTGGGTGATTACTATATGTATTATAAGTATGTATTTACAAAAGAAAAGTAGTTTATGTATTATATCTGTATTCTGGTACCCATAACACAAGCATAATAAGCTTAGCTTGGGACCAGAGGACGTTGTGTGAAATGTCCATAAATATTTATAATTTATTTATGATCGTTGAGGAAGAAAAATTCTAGAGTGGCGACCACGGACTGGACGACGCAGCGTCCGGCGGCCCGCGATTAGGTAGAGCGACGATATCGTTAAGGTCGCGGGGAGCTAATACATGCAAGCGGCACAAGACCGCGCCTTGTGGCGTTCTATGGGGGACACTATCTCCAGCAGTAGACGGAGAAAGGCTAATGGATGGATGGATGATTTCTTTAATTTCATTTCAGAATCAAAGATCATGAAAATTTTTAAACGCACGTTTTGCTAGTAACTTGTAAAAACCAATTTCTCTCCCCCTTTCTATCTTCCTCTCTCAAGCCCATAAACGTTCCACTGTTGGGCACGGGCCTCCTCCACTTTGGTAGGGATTATGGTCTACTGTGCTACGCTGATTAGGGGTATAGTCCCCGAAAATATCTGCATACGTACCATAGAAGTGGTATAGATATATTTTAACAGTGCTTCCTACAGACATTTTTGCCCCAAAAATAGTAGGTACATTTAAAAGGAAATTAATTGAAATTAATATTATTTAAGAAAAGTAGTTTATGTGTTATATCCGTATTCTGGTACCCATAACACAAGCATATAAGCTTAGCTTGGGACCAGAGGACGTTGTATGAAATGTCCGTGAATATTTATTATTTATTTATGTAGGTACAATTTTTTTACCAAAATGGAGTAATGTGCTTATAGAATTCGTCCAATTTTATTTTCCCTGCCACTGGTTCAGGACATTCAATTCGCTGAGAAGAACCGACGTAAGAAACTCAGCAGAGCTCGTTATCTTTAGTCATATTACTTTTTTTTAATAATAAAATACAATAGTCCTTACAATGCTAATCTATACAATATAAACAAATTACAATATGTGATTATTAACATATTCTAAAGTGTTCATTCATACAACAACGGGCTTCGTGGTCTAGTGGTTAATATAACGGACTGCCATTCTCGAGGTTTCGGGTTCGATTCCCGCACGGGACAATCATTTCTGTAATATTTATAATTGTCATACAAATGTTTGTTCTGCACCTAGGTGTTTCTATGTATTATAAGTATGTATCTACGTAAAAGAAAAGTATGTGGTATATCCGTATTTTGGTACCCATAACACAAGTATAATATAAGCTTAGCTTGGGACCAGAGGACGTTTTTTTTTTCATGGACATTTCACACAACGTCCTCTGGTCAAAGTAAGCTATATTTCTATGCTTGTGTTATGGGTACCAGAATACGGATAGACTACATATACCACCCTTTTCTTTTGTAAATACATACTTATAATAATACATAGTAAACACCCAGACGCAGTGTGTTGTGTGAAATGTTCATGAATATTTTTATTAAACAAAATACTTTGTTCGTTTAGGCTATAGACTAGTCTAACCAGTTACGTATATATGTAGATACTCTAAAAGTCTAACTGGACGTCTACCATAATCTCGGCTAGGTTATCTTATTATCTCAAATTCATCTCAAAAATGCATTGGTAACAGATGGAAATGGTATTTACGTAGTCAGTCTCAAATGACCTTATTCGTCAGCTTATATTCTGGGCATTTTTCAGACGTCAAGCCTCGAATTTCTTCCGCTCCACTGCACAAATGATCCATATCTCATGAAACATAATATCTTATTAACATTGTATCATGAAACCTGTCACAATATTTATAAAAAAAAATAACCGAAATCATAAGCGATATCATAATTTTGGCACGTGCAAATATCGAGGGCAGGGCAATTTGATATTGTATTTATTTTTGTTCCAGTGGCAGCCAACTGCGTTGATAGCTCTTAAACCTTGAGACGTTCCACGTGGAATGCCGATATTCAATTAAATAATATATTCCTCATACATTATTACCTATTATATTTATTGACGTATACACGAGTAAAATGGGTTGAAATAAATAAAAAAGTAATTTTGTCGAATCATATACGTTAATTTCACCACCTACATGATATCGTGTCATGTCTGTGTGCGCATGGATTTTGAAATAATTTGACATTATTGTAGAGTAGATCGTTTGTTTTAATTATTAACACGCTTATAATTACCTCGGTATGTATCTATAAATGTATGTGTAACGCAATATTTAAAAGAGATTTTCACCCACTTTTCGTTAGTCGAATTGATCGGAAATTTTGCTCACATTTGAAAGACCGATGACGATGCACTAATGTAAAATAATATTCAGGATTTTCGAGTCTGTTTTTTAGTTTTTGAACTCAACAAATTATTTGAAGTTGTTTGTTTTTTAAGAAATGACGACGTACCTATCGAATTAATACTTACAGGCAATCTAAACCTCGTGAATAATTAGAAGCAGTGCTAGGGGTCATACATGGCTTCATACCTAGCCTACCACCTTCTTTTATTATTGTTATGTAAAAGCATAATAATATGTGTTGTATTTCGTCATCGTACACTATAATACATATTTTATTATGAAAAAAAGTGAATAACAGTACAGCATGCGGCATATAATGTCATTTTGTTTTAGCACCTTATCTCGTCTCCTAATAGTAGCTGTGGCATGTTCTCAATATTATAAGTGTTAATGCGAGTGTTAATTAAGGTTTAAAACGCCACAAAGCATCATGTAAAGAACTAAAATATACTGGATATAGTTTTTTTTAAACTACAAGGGTGACAAACAGGCATATGGTTCGCCTGATGGTAAGCGATTATCATAAC
Source organism: Orgyia antiqua (assembly GCA_916999025.1). Lineage (NCBI taxonomy): Eukaryota > Metazoa > Arthropoda > Insecta > Lepidoptera > Erebidae > Orgyia > Orgyia antiqua. The sequence continues at coordinate 22,835,728 of OU779869.1, forward strand.
TTATGGATGTTTGTTATATAGTTACTTCAAAGACTTGCGAATAAGGAAGGCAGACTGAATAGAATACTTTTAATGATGGACATCATGCGATAATGTAACAAATCATAACAATTTAATACGTTAATCGAAACGTTAATTAAGATCATATTCACGAACATGTTTTTAAATGATAAAAATATTCCTAAAATCATTTTAAATCTAACAGCATTTTAATGACTTATTTACAAAGTAACGACATATAAATCTAAATTTATTTAATATGCAACCGCATAACTGTCATCTGAGTCTATGTAGTTATTATTAGAATCCATGTATTTCTCAACTTTATTGCTAAACTCTTCATCGTACATAGATCCAGCAAAATCCTCGTAATCTGTAGGATCCTCCTGATAAACAGACTTATAATTTTTCAGAAACTCCTCTTGTGAATACACTTGTCTTCCTAGATTCAAATGATCTTTCAAGATTTTATATTTAGCATAAAGATTATCGTCAACAATTATGGGATTTGCATTCGCATAATCGTATGATGTTTCTACATTTGAACTATTTTCTGATTCATCACTGTCGACATCTTCGTCATTTTCTGTTTTAACACCTTCGGCTTGAACACTTGCACCTTCTTCTTGTATTGTGCCATCAACATACGGCATGTGTATGTCTTTTTCATTATTAGCCTCATTGTACTCATCATTGCTGTCAGAATCTTCATTAAGCAACTCATCAGAGTCATTACTAGCTACTTGATTGTCATCGGAATCATCATCATCAGAATCATTATCGTCATTGTCATCAATAGACTCGTTTTCAACATAACTATACACATTTGCACTTGATTGCATTAATTCAGCGTTACTGTTCTGGTTTGAAGTCTCATCCTGAGTCTCACCAATTTCAGCATCACTTAAATCTTCAGCACTATTATTCTCATCTTCTTCACTTTCATCATTACTTTTACTATTCACTACAGCTCCTACATTCTGTATATTAGAAGCTATATCATCACTCACAGTTTGTACAGTCAATACAGCATCATATGGCACACCTTGGTTACCAATAAACACAAGAACAACATATTTGTAACCAGGACCACCATCAACAATATTAGCTTTCAGATCTGTGCCTAAATCTATCCCACTTACTCGTATATGACTTATAGTATCACCATTCCCTATTGCTGGATATCGTAACGCTACTGATCCTCCAGGAACAGATACTCTGATCTGTTCAGAATTTGTCTTTTCCAGTTCTTCATTACCAACATCGAGAAGAAAGACAAAGGGGTACTTATGGAACGGATTTGCAGCAGCGAATATAGTTAATTGACAAAATATAAGTGCGAGTAACATCTTGACGGTTTGACTTGTAATGTTAAGTCATGCTAGAATAGTTAGATACTTATATAATTCTATTTCACGCTTGATACGCTATAGTTTTTATATGACCCTGGTGAATAGCGTAACGATTCCAATGTCGCCTGAATCTCAATGGATCTTAGGTATAGGTTTCCTTATTATAATTGTCTTAATGTAGGAAATGTTGAACTTAGGTTTCAGTAGACACAATAGTACCATTTCTTTTAAAGGAAATTTATTATATCCTGTTTATAAAGACAAGAATATTCATTTTACTAAATTTGAGAACTCATTTAAGGATCAACTGAATTGTTCTTAAAAAGTAGTAAAATGAAAATTCCTGTTGATATTGAGAGTAATATGTTTAGTTTAAAATAGTCCTACTCGGGTGTTGAATCTGCTACCTTAAATAATTTAATTAGTTTAAAAACTAAAAAACACATCTGAAAATCCTGAATATTTTTTAAAGTCATTGCATTGTCGGCGATACTTAATACGTGTGTAAAATTTCAGATCCATCCGACTACTGCAAGTGGGTGAAAAACACTCACAAAGGTTCCATTACATGGATTAAAACATTGATAGATACGTTCCGAACTAATATAAGCGTGTTAAAAATAGTCAAGTAACAAGTAAACGAAATCTCCTCTTCCTAAATCAGTTAGTAACATTAGCTGATGCTTATCTATTGAAAGAAATGGATTGGTAATGTGTATTCTTAATCCATTACCAAACAGATACAAATTACAATGATGCCATACGCCTTTTTCCCATGAGATAGACAGAGACAATACAGATACGATACGATCCAAACAACATACATACACATACGAACATAATAACCAGTTATTAATATTACAGGTTTATATGCAATCGTTATTTTAAGAATCCCTTTGTTCTTCCCTTTGTTCGATTAAAACATAATAAACATCGCTAAACTGCTATAAGAACTTCAACACTCACTTAATCCAAAAAAGGGATCTGGAATACAGTATACAAACGTGAAGAGGAATAACAAAGTTCTCTCTCAAGTAAGGGGGCATATAGAAGCGAGAGAGAGAGAGAGAGAGAGAGAGAAAGAGATCTCCAGTCCGACGTCAAACGTCCCACTGTTGGGTACGGCCCTCCTCCACTTTGGGAGGGATTATGGTCTACTGTGCCACGCTGGGTTTGTTATCGAGTTTTCCATCTCTCACAGAGATTGTTCACTGTGTACAATAAATATTCATGGACATTTCACATAACGTCCTCTGGTCCCAAGCTAAGCCTATATGCTTGTGTTATGGTTATCAGAATACGGATATACATACTTATTCTTTTGTAAATACATACTTATAATACATAGAAACACCCAGACGCAGTACAAACAATTGTAAACAATATCCCTTAGCTGGCTTTTACAACACCCTGGGAAAGAAAAGGAGTGGTGACACTTGTATTCTCAATCCGTCACCACACGGTCATGTATCCCCATAAAGGCGCTTAAATCTTTAAAACTACGCTTATACCGTCATGCCTTTGTCCCATTGGGGTTGGCAGAGACTATAGAGCGCCATCTGCTACGATCCAAACACATATCCTTGGCTTCATTTACACTCTGCTTTCAAATATGACTTCAAAATTTCAAAGCGACTGGAAGTGCCGCTCGTACCAGACCGGGATAGGTTGTGTTAAAACAAATAAAAGACCAGAATATATGAAATCACAGCTTTTTTCATTCAAAAATTGTTATAAACCATAAATGTAATACATTTTCGAAGTTAAAAATTATTTATTTACAGGCTAAATAATTTTGCGAAATGATTTAATTGGAAGTGAAGCTTATGATTACGTCATCAAGAAGAAATATGTTAATATGTTGTTAAAATCCTGCCCAATCTTTTTGAAAGCTTTTTTATTAGCTCTATAAATAACTGGTATCTATAAATAACTACTAATTCTATGGTCGTAGTATGGACGCATGGAGATTTAACTTAAATACATGATTGCAATAGTTTACTAACGATATCATCAAATATGCCGGGACCGCTGGATGCAGTTAGTGCAGGACCGCGCGTTGTGGCGTTGAAAGTTTATGGATGGATGGACATTATTTCATCTACGTAACGAAATCTTAGAATATCTTTACTCTCCAAAACGACATTTCTATATTATTAAATAGTTGAAATATGGTGAAATTTCGCACACTATTCATGGATAACTCGACACAAGAAGTTAATGAAAAAAAATGCCGGTATTTTATTTAGAACTAGCTGTTGCCCGCGACTTCGTACGCGTAGAATTTAGAAAATGTTTCCCGTTTTTGTAACATTTTTCAGTACTGCTTCTCTCCTATTAGTCGCAGCGTGATGTTATATAGCCTTCCTCACTAAATGGACTATCCAACACTGAAAGAATTTTTCAAATCGGATTAGAGGTTCATGAGATTAGCGTGTTTAAACAAACAAACACAAACAAACTCTTCAGCTTTATAATATTAGTTTAGATATGCGCAGTAGCAATTAAAAATTTTCTGTTTGGTGACTGATTAAGAATACAAGTGTCACCACCCCATTTTCTTCCCAGGGCGCTGTTTAAGTCAGATATGGGGTATTGTATAATTTGTATAATACAGATAACAGCCTCTGTGTGAGACGAAACTCGAAAGTAAACCCTATGCCAACACGTCTCGCCAGAGCGGCATAGTAGACTATGATACCTCCCAAAGTGGACAAGTTCCGTGCCCAACAGTGACCGCAAATGGGCTGGAGAGAGAGAACTAGAATATTATTCGCAGAATGACCAACGTTTTAGAATGAAAGGTTCTAGAATAATCTGTATGCTGCTATAGATACAATTTAAGTAGCACTTGCAATCGTCAGGCATATTTGAACAGATGATTTGTTTTTAATAAACCAAGGAAATATGCGCTGATCATAGCAAATGGCAGTGTAGAGTCACTGCATAACTATATGGACAAAAAAATGTAACTATGTATGCACATTCTTGTTTTAAAAAATAACGGCATTTTCTTCTTCTTTATCAAACCCTTCTTCCCGTTATTTGGGGTTGGGTCTCCTCACTTTCCTGCGCCAAGTTTGACGGTCTTGGGTTGTCTCTTCGGGCAACTGGGCTTACTTGAGGTCTCTTTTTGTATATTAGACCACCAGGTCAGTGGCGGGCGGCCTCGGCCTCTATTTTGTTCAAGTAGGTTTAATGCTATTTGCACCACATGATCTTTACTGCTTCTTTGGACGTGGCCATGCCATCGAAGCCGGTTTTCTGTTAGTTTTTCCGTTATTGGTGCAACTTTAAAGCTTGCTCGCATATACTCATTACGGACTTTGTCCAGGCGCGTCACACCTGCCGCCCATCTCAACATTTTCATTTCGTTTGTGTGTACCTTTTGTAAATGCGTATTTTTGGTAGTCCAACATTCGGATCCATACAACAACGACGGGCGGCCTGCCGTTTTATATACTTTGCCTTTCGTTGTTATGGGAATACGTGGATCGCACAACACACCTGTTAATGACCTCCATTTTTGCTACGCAACGCTGATCCTATGAATCACATAGCGGCGGCGTTGGCATCTGGTGTGAGCATGGAGCCTAGGTATTTGAATTTATCTACGCTAGGTATAGGTGTAGACTCTATACAGATAGATTCAGGTGTACTGTTTCTGCTAAAAGAGCATTTCAGGTACTCGGTTTTGTTCCTGCTAATCCTTAGGCCGTACCTTTCCAGAGCGTGCGTCCACTTATTTTACTGGTCCTGTAGGTTTCTTGCGGTATCGGCAGCTAGGACCATATTGTCCGCGTAAAGTATAGTCCACGGCAGTGAGGACTCTATATCCCTAGTTAGATAATCCTTAACTAAGTTAAACAGCAGCGGGCTGAGCCCAGAACCCTGATGGACACCTACTAACCCCAGCCAAACTCCGCACTTTAGTGGTCACATTGCTATACATGTCTCGCACCAGTTCAATGTAATATTCCGGTATATTTTGGTAACGTAGAGCTTGCCATACCAGCTTACGGGGTACTCGATCGAAAGCTTTTTCCAGATCAATAAAAGTTAGATGTAGGTCTTTTTTGTTTATTCGGTATTTCTCCATCATAATCCTGACTGCCTGTATGGCGTCCGTGGTAGACTTGGATGCCGTGAAGCCAAATTGAGTTGGAGAGATTTCTGAAATATTCGTGAGAAAGCTTCTGCGCCAAGAATCTAGAATGCGTTTGGTATTCATGATAATATTAAATAGCTTAGTCAACCAGAGTACGGCTATGGGTCCAAGAGCCTTCCATAAATCGGCTGGGATTTCACCTGGCCCTGGGGCTTTCCGATTTTTCATTTTCAATACAGCGAATTTAACCTCGCTTACATCTATCTCAGGTATGGCTCCGTGTGTAGGATCATACGCTTTAGAATCCTCGTTTGGAAATTCTTCATCGAGGAGCTGTTTATAAAATTCGTACCATCTATTTCTAATTTGTGTGTTGTCTGTTAGTACTACTTGTTCATCATTTTTAGGGTTCCGTACCCAAAGGGTAAGAACGGGACCCTATTACTGAGACTTCGCTGTCCGTCCGTCCGTCCGTCCGTCCGTCCGTCCGTCCGTCCGTCCGTCCGTCCGTCCGTCCGTCCGTCCGTCTGTCACCAGGCTGTATCTCAAGAACGGTGATAGCTAGAGAGTTGAAATTTTCACAGATGATGTATTTCTATTGCCGCTATAACAACAAATACTAAAAATAAGATAAAATAAATATTTAAGGGGGGCTCCCATACAACAAACATGATTTTTAGGGTTCCGTACCCAGTATCTCAAGAACGGTGATAGCTAGACAGTTGAAATTTTCACAGATGATGTATTTCTATTGCCGCTATAACAACAAATACTAAAAATAAAATAAAATAAATATTTAAGGGGGGCTCCCATACAACAAACATGATTTTTAGGGTTCCGTACCCAGTATCTCAAGAACGGTGATAGCTAGACAGTTGAAATTTTCACAGATGATGTATTTCTATTGCCGCTATAACAACAAATACTAAAAATAAAATAAAATAAATATTTAAGGGGGGCTCCCATACAACAAACATGATTTTTTTACCGTTTCTTGCTCGATACTAATAACGTTGCCTTATGTTGCATAGATAATGGTACGGAACCCTTCGTGCGCGAGTCCGACTCGCACTTGACCAATTATTTATATATTTGTTAGCTTTTATATCTATAGTGGCCTTGAGTCTACTCTTTGCTATCTTGAGAACATCTGTGGCAGTTTTTGAATTGCCCAAGTTATTGTAAAAATTCTCGTTACTAATTGCTTTTTCCTTCGCTACACATCTCTTTGCAAGTTTCTTTGCCTCTTTATATATGCACATGTCTTCGCTCAGATGTGAACTTTGCCATTTCTTGAAGAGAACCTTTTTATTTGACAGGGCCTCCTTGACTTTTTCATTCCACCAGCTTGGATCTTTGCCATTGCCAGGTGGTCCTTTAGAGATTTCTAATATCTCTCCAGCTTTTGTTCTGCATAGCGCTTCAAACTTAGACCACACATCTTCAGCAAAACTGTATCCAACTTTAATGTGATTTTCTAGATATTTGGTCATCTCCGTTTTAAAAAGCTCGCCTTTTAGGCCACTTAAGTCTTTCCATTTAGTTCTAGGTGTTTTATTTACTAAAGATTTTATCGGCTTGGGGTAGGGCGTATACTGCGACAAGTAGACGATGTTGTGTAGTTAGAGGTTCGCCAGGAATTACCTTGCAGTCCTTGAATTTGGTCTTTATAGCTAGGTCTGATAGTATAAAGTCTATTTGTGACACTTTACCAGTACATTTGTAGGTTATTAAATGTTCATATTTCTTTTTAATTCGTGTTTATCAAGGTTAATGTGTGTCTTTCTGCAAATTCCAGGATTTCATCACCTTGTTTGTTTGCTTCACCTATACTTAATCCACCGTGAGAGGCCCCCATGGTAGTTCTGTTAGCCCCCACATGTCCATTTAAGTCTGCTCCGATTATCTTGTATTCATTTGATGGTATGCTGTTTATCAGATCGTCTAGGTCCTCCCAGAAATCCGTCAGAGTATCCGTCGCTTTGGGGGCTAAAAATAACGGCATTTTAATAAGCTAAAATTTAAAAACAAATAAAGTAGAGAATTAAACCTTGCGCAAGATTTTAACAACTGTTACGTAAATTTTTTGGATATTTTTTTTAAACTTCAACGTTATCTTATGCATATACTTACATTAAGACAAATTGCTACGATTAAATACACAATAATTAACAATACAAAGATATTAAGATATTGTCATCCATTCCATAATTCATGATATTTTGATCACACCCACATAAAAAGCACCGATTTCTTAAATTTAAACTAATTCTTTTTTACATAAACTTTACATAAATTACAGACTTCAATCAAATATACACTTAGTTATTAATAATTTAACTTTACTAATTGAAGAATACACGTTACACATATTGAGAGAGTTTTAATAGACGATGGTACCAATTCTACGTGCACAATTAAACTAAACTTAACTAAAACAACTACGGCGTATTTTGATTAATTGGCTATTTTATTTCATTTCATTTCATTTATTCTTTATTGTACATATAGAAGAACAAACATAGTTGTTATAAGCATAAATATATAGGTACAAAGGCGAGCTTAACTCAATACAGAATTTTCTTCCAGCAAACCCTTGAGTGAGTCATGGAATAGTAATAACAGGATAGCTAGGTACAACTAGAATAGATTAGCAGTTGTAGAAAGTGATAAAATACATACACAGGTATAGAAGTAAACCTACTTATATACAAATATATATATATTGTAAAGGTTGTGATCATTGAATATAACCTATACAATGATACAGGCCACTTAAGATTTGTTTTTAAAAAAGGAATAAAAAATTTAAAATTTGAAAATAAAAAGAAAAGAATTTGGAGAGATGTGAATAGGACATGAAGAGAGGATGTTGAAAAATGATTGTAAAATAGTTTTTCTATATTATAAAAAAATATAACAAATTAATTATTTTTTCATTTTTATATTTGTAAAGAAGAAGCTTTACAATATATATCTACACAAACATATATATATATACATACGAACATAATAAATACATACCTACGTAACTATTTGGATAGGAGATATTTATAGATATTTATTGTGTTAATTAAAGTCTTTAGTCTATAATAAACAGTTTTTATAAGAAGTAAGTTCAGTTAACATTGCTGAATTGTACTATCGGGACTATCAACATTCATTTTTAGCTAAGATTAGGTTATATTAGAAATATTATGTTACCGGCTAACACTCACTGTTTTGAGATCGCTGATGTCGACCTCGACTGAAGATGAGCATCGGATATGCTCGAAACCTGGGTCGACACTCCCGAAAATTTGAATACGAAAAGATTAGGTTAGTTGCGTGCATAGAATTGTTATCCTTATTAACAATTCTAGAATATTCTTAAAATGTCTCGACGTCTTTTTTTAACTGCGTCGGAAAGAACATTATGTTTTCAATATGTTTATGATGTTATATACTTAAATTACTATATTAATATTATGGTACTTAAATTTGGCCAAGTTCTGCAATAATTTAGCTATAAATAACACTTTGAATTTATTTTCAGAAAGTTTTAAAAGACTGCATAACATAACTCTTTTGTGCATCATCCTACTGCAAATTTTGCTTAGACAGAAACAATAATACTTAATTATATGTGTAGTAATCTAGGGATCATAAGGTTTATGTATATACGAAGATATATGTAACAAGTTTTGATGCCATATTTAAAATTAATAACAATTTAAAACAACCATTTTGTGTGATATTTATAAATGTCATACAAATATTTGCTCTGTGTTTGGGTGTTTACTATGTATCATAAGCAGAGGTTGGAATTAGGTAGAGTTATTCATGTACTTACACTGATTTCATACAGCGAAAGAATAAAGTGGATATGCTTCAAATCCCGAGATTAATTTTAAAGAGCAGTAAAAAATCCCGTCATTTTTTAAATGAATAATTTGATAGCGACTGATTCAGCAAGAAAAGTATTCGCTCGTATTTATAAATGGTATTTAGAAACATGCGTATGAGAATTTGCTTAAGATATCAATAAACTGTATTGTGAATTAAAGTAAACTAATAAAAATTTTATGTTAATTATCTTTATTTTATTTGTCTATTTCTGAGGTTTTTATTATTATTTATTCGTAATATTGTTGGCCACACGGGATTAGAAATACCGGGAAGGTCCACATTAATATCAACATTTCGATGCAAGTACATAAATAACTCTACCGAATTCCGACCTATGATTATAAGTATGTATTTACAAAAGAAAGGTAGTATATAGTATATATGTATTCTGATACCCATAAAACAAGCATATAAACTTAGCTTGGGACCAGAGGACGTTGTGTGAAAAGTCTGTGAATATTTATTTTTAAATTTTCTTCATAATTATATAGTCATTGGATAATTCAACATCGGCGTGCCCGTCACAAATATTATAACCTATCGATTACACGACTCTAACATTATTCAGTGTTTTGTTAAAAGTTTTTAATTTCTTTATATTGGACGAACATTTTTAACAGACTTTAAAAAAGGAGGAGGTTCTCAATTCGTCTGTATGTTTTTTTTTATGGTTGGTACCTCATAACTTTTAACTGGGCCAAGCGATTTTAATGATTCTTTTTTTTATTTGAAAGCTGGTGGTTCCCGTGTGGTCCCATTGGCACCAGGTCAGTCATTGTCATCTCCTGAGAAATCGAAGAAAGCCCTCTTTCAAAGGCATGTGAAGTCGGTTGAACTTTTTAAAAAAATGCTTAATTATTCTCTACATTCCTTACAGGACAAAATAAATAATATATACAAAGCTCAACAAAAACTGATTTTAATCAAACGTTTACCGTAAGAAAGATCTCATTTGCTTATTTTGATTATCCATAGAAGTTTGTGCTCTATCAGCTGAACATATTAATTGATCTAATTTACTAATTTGCGAAGTTACCTGAGCTCCAATATCTTTTATAGCAGCTTTACCTAATAAAGACGTATTTTCTTGATCCTCCATCTTTTTCAACTCATCCAAAGCTGTATTAATATCGCCACCATTTTGTTTTAATTTTCCCGCGCGCGCTGTCATCTCATTATCAGACGGTCCAAGGCCTTGATTTATTGAGCCTATTTCTGTTGTTGGTGGTATATAATCTTTGTCATAGTTAGTTTGTCCTATGTAGCTAGGTTCGCTAGAGTATGATAAATTATCTTTCGCTGTTAGTTTGATACGAAAAAAGTTTGTTAATGTACCGCAGACACCCTGGAATTGAAATATTTTTTCGTTAAAAAGGTGGCATATTTTCAAGGGAATGTGAGAGCTACTGTTCTAATGCTTTCTTTAGTTTTTATCCGGTAGGTGCTAGTGCTAGATATGAGAGAACGTATAAGAACGAAGTTATCCGTCATAGTACAAAAGAATTGCATGCTGAAGCGCCAATGGGCTGACAACATATCGTGACGAACAGTCAACTATTAGGAAAGAAAAGTTCTCGGGTGACAACCACGTACCGGACGATGCTGCACACCATGATTCAAACTACGTAGAGTCACGATATCAATAATATTTTAGCATGCATTGAATTCACGAACTAATTATTTTTTGATGACGCATTAAGACTTTAGTCAAATTCGTAACTTAACATTTGTCGATTTTAGGCCAAGTTAATATAGTAGATTTGTTTTCATTCGTTTATTTTATTCTTAAAATTATTATTTTTCCAATTACTTACTTTAAGCCGATTAATTTTCGTTTGAGTAGAATCTAAAATCGTATTCAAATCTGTAAGACCCATGGCACCATCTCGTATAGAGTCGTTTAACATAGCGGTATTCTAAAAACCATAAAAAATACAGTGACGTTACTATTTTTTAAATAATTTAGATGTGTTTGTGTAATATCAAAGAAATATAATTTTATGACGATTAATAAGTTATTTTAATATGTTTACAAAAATAAATTACGTAATCAAAATCTTTGTATAAATACAAATAAAATTCCGAGATGCTTGTAAGAAACGATTTAGAAGGTCTTATAAAAAGATTTATATCACATTTTTATTAATTTCATAAATAATAAAGTACCTACTTATGTAATAAAAATAATAACTAATTTAATGGTTTCTATTTTAATGTTAAATACTGCGCCTTGAAAATTTTCGCGCATAGAATAAGGCATGAATTATTATTTTATTTACAAGGGAGTTCACTAAATGACATAGGTGTATTTATTTAATAAATAAAATATGTTAATTAATACCTCGGCCGTTTTTATTTCCACTTCTTCAAATTCCACAACATCGAGATGTTTGTGTTTTGATAAAAATTCTTCCTTATCTGGCAAAGGCTGGCCGAATAATTCTGCCCTAGTACATGCATCCTCGTATGCTTTTAACGACATTATAATTAACAGTTTTACCTAATCACTGCGCTTTGACAATGAAATTACAGCAACTGGTTAACAGAAAAAAATAAGTAGTTCTAGGCTTTCTAGCTTAGCTGATCAGCGCATGTGCGGTCCTAAATGGAAAGAACTGACGGTCACGGAAGCATATTGATTTTAGTCGTATGAAGTAAAATTGGGGCAAATGTAAATAAAAAAAAGATATAATAATCTTAATTATTTATTTTACGTCAATAAAATATTTTTAACGCTTATACTTTGTCGTATTTAAATAAAACGAGACAATTAAATAACATCAGTTTTAGAATAACGCTAGTCAATTTAAAAATTCGCGCCATCACTTCAATGTTGCTATATAAAAACTACTAAAGATATAAATTTTTGCAAAACTATTATTTGCAAACAATTTTTGTATATGAAATTATGATAATTGACATAAATTAATTGTTTAAGTTATTTACAGAATAAAATATTAATAATTTACTAAGTTAATACCGTAGGTACATACTCGAATTAAAAATTTGCCAATCAGCTGAATTTGGGGTCAACAGCCCAGCGAATGAACTTTTCTATACACATAAGAGTGAAAAAGACAGCGATATTCGCTTATTCATTTCCATATAGTTCCTGATCTCTGACTCTTGTTATATAGTAATAGAGACTATATTCAAAAAAATCCTACAGAAATAATTGCCACCCGGCAATAGGAATTCCCCTTGTCATCTTTCGTTCATTTATTTCAAAATAAATGCTTACCAAATCACTTTCAGTGTTATTTAAAAAGTGTGAGACGCTTCGTGTGACACGAAATTTACGAATATTATCAGCAGCCATGTCTACAGGTAATAAAATTTATATTTATTAATTGAAACGTAGGTTATATTTTGTTTTCTAGCTAGTTTTAAAAGTTTACTCAATAAGTTGTGAGTTTAATTGTTTTCGTATTGTACTACAGTGAAAATTGCGTTATCATTCTGGTTACAATAATAACTCTTTATTCATATTCGCTTGTTTAATTGACTAAAGTTAAGGACCCTTAAATCATAGTTAAAAACTAGTCTTTAGTTTAAAAATTATTTAAGAACTAATTTATTGATATAAATACTTTATTTTATATAAATATTTTATTGTATTTATTATTAAAACTATTGGCTTTGATGACAAAAATTTATGAAAAAAGTAATGTCAAAATTTGTCAAAACAAATATAATACGGTAAAATTTCCAGCGAAACTATGAAATTTTTAAGTATAAAATGTTAAACAAAACGTCCATCATGAAATGAACAGTATAATTAAGTTAAAAGTAAATAATAATGTTATTAGAAATCTAATAAAATATAGTACACATGCAAATTTTAGATGTGAGTACTTGTTCTTACTTAAAGCATTCATCCAACTGGAGTTGTCAATAGTATCAATTAGATATGCACAACTAAGGCTCTATAAAAATTGATAGTATCTATAACATAATTCAGCAATGTTATGGGAACTTTTTTATTAAATTGTGACTGTGACTAATGATTTTAATTAATATAAATGTGTACAATGAAATAGCAATTTTTTTTTTTATTTGTACAATATCTCTTAGCTGGCTCTCAAAGGGACCTAGGAAGGAAAAGGAAAATTTAATTTTCTTAAGGTATTATTTATTATATAATATAATTTACTTTATTGTCACAGTTCCTTTAACCTTGGAAACGCTGTCCAAGCTCCGTAATGACTTCTATGCAGACCCTAAGAATGAACTGGCACAGAACACCTGCACAAGATTTGACCCATTTGAAGTGGCAATCAGTAGAAAGAGAGCTGATTGTAGTCTACATGTCTACAATATTAAGGTACTACCTATAACCTTAGTTTATTGGCTGACTTAGCTATATTTTTTTTATTTATGCTATCTGTAATCTGATAATCTTAGCACAATTTTTAGCGTAGGATGAGACTATCGCCGATATACCTGAAAAGGGTCAAGTGTGTAGCACTTACAACCGCCGGGCATGTATAACTAGATGTATGAGTGTGGCTAAAGCCAAGGAAGGGTGTTTGGATCATAGTAGATGGCGCTCTTGAGTCTCTGCCTACCCCCATGGGAAAGGTGTGATGTTATGATGATGATGAAACCAGAATACAATAATGTCAAAGCCAAATTTATTCCAATTTGGCACATTTTACAATTAAAAAGACACATGAAACTCCATGGATTGTTTTCTCTTTGTTCTGTTTAATTCTAAATTATATACATACTACATTTTATATATACAAAGTTGTAATGCTATAAATTATCTTTATAATTTATGACCATACTGTAACTATGTTACAGTCCCTTGTTCATCTCTATACAAATATTATAAAGCTGAAGGGTTTGTTTGTTTGAAAGCGCTAATCTCAGGATCCAATGGTCCAATTTGAAAAATTCTTTCAGTGTTGGATAGTACATTTATCGAGGAAGGCTATAGGCTCTATCACATCACGCTGCTACTAATAGGAGCGAAGCATCAAAAAAATATCTTGGAAAAAAGAGGGAAACTTTTTATTAAATTCCACGCGTTCGAAGTCGTGGACATCAGCTAGGTTCTAGATAAGTATAAGCAAACTTGTATAATTATGTATGTTGATAAAATGTAATGCACAAAGTGTGTTATTGTACTCTACTGTTTAAATACTTATTTATATGACGGGTCGTAATGATAAGAATTGCTATTGCTATTATAATGTGGTCTCAGGGCAAGCCAGAAAGAAACTTGCTGTATGTTTTATTGCATTTAATTGTAGGTATTTAATATTCTCTATGGCGCGACTCATTTGTTTACATAAAACCACTATTTATTGATTTAGACACGCATATTTGTTTTAAATATTAGCCTGATATTTAGGAGACTTTGCAGTCACCAGTCCTACCCGTGACCTTGGTGTTGGCAAAGTTTTGATGAATAGTTTTATGCTATATTTATACAACCACGAAGCTCTTATTCACAAGGAATTCTTTAATTTGCATTTTTCTTTATCAGTAAGACCACAACATTTTATATTTTGGCATACTTATTAATATCAACCACATCCTGGCAAGGGAATCGTCAGCCGAGGTTTATGGAGGAAAGTTAATGTTTTAGATCATGAGAAAGATGATAAGACTCCTATAAGTTTGAATTTTTTCTCCACTCACTGCTGGACATACGCCTTTCCGAAGAATGTCACAGCTTGCGGTCCTGACCTTCCATTTATGTTATTTTGTACTTGTTCTACTATTGATCATTAATCATTCTTATAACAACTCCTGGGGACACAAGAGAAACATTATATTTAATGAGGCACTGCGGAGCCTTAAGGAAACAAGGTTTAAAAAACTATGATAATAAACTAAGATGATACCCTCTACTAGAGGAGCACCTAATATTGACTTATCCTGGTAGATCCTTATACATATCATGTCAACAGATCGAGTCAGAAGCCAAACCGGTGACAAATCAAGAGAGTTCTGGAAGATGTTGGTTGTTTGCAGCTTTAAATGCAATGCGTCTGCCTTTTATGAAGAGATACGGCCTTGAAGAATTTGAATTCTCACAAAGGTAAGCAAACAAATCCATTACTTTTATAAATACTCTAAATCATGACATTTTTACTTTCGCTATTTTTCGATTCAAATACACTATGTCGATAATATAATCTGAAATACAAATTACCTTTAAACCTTTACGAATGAGTCTGGTTGGCGTAAAGCAGGTCAAATAACCAGTGCCAAACGGTAAAATGTGTGTGGGCTATGAACAAAATGTTTAAATATTTTAGCACCTTCCATTTTGCTATCAGTAATATACATCCTTAGTCGTACGTCCTCCCGTTAATACCTTATTTATGAGTCTCTAAATTCCAAAAAATAAATCTGCCTATAGACTGCTCCACCCACGGCTTGATGCGAATAGGTGTCGGATTGGCAGCATTCGGATCGTGGAGGTTTATATTAAAACCATCTCTTCTTTATACAGTTACTTATTCTTCTGGGATAAGATCGAGCGCTCCCACTACTGGTTAAATAACATAGTGGCGACAGCTAAACAAGGAGAAAAACTTGAAGGAAGACTGGTCAATTTCTTGCTCAAGGTAATATCTTAATTGCAAGTTTTTTTTAAAGTAGCCTGTGAGTCATTATGAGGGTTTTTTGAAATAAACACCATTGGGCAGCTGTCCCCTTTGGTGAAATATAAGGTATACGAGTATTTCCACCCCATTACCTCCCCAGGGTGCTGTAAGAGCCAGATAAATGACAATAAATAAGCAGAGCACGTTTGTGAGAGAACGAAAGTTTGAAACTAAACCCTACGCCAACAGTCGGCGTAAGTAGACCAGATTCCCAGAAAAGTGGAAGAGGCTATTGCCCAACAGTGGGACGTTAATAGGCTAGGAATAAGAAGAATTCATTTCCTATTGCTATAATTTCTAGGACCCGATCAACGATGGTGGTCAATGGGATATGATAGTGAATCTTGTCAACAAATACGGTCTGATGCCAAAGAAGTGTTTCCCAGAGTCTTACAGCTCTAGACGCAGTATGCACATGAATGCACTTATAAAAACTAAGGTCAGTTCTTAGAACCATGTTTTTTTTTTACAATAAAACGTGTTTCAGTATTTTTTAAATACAATAATATTTCAGTTTTTTTTTAATATAATGTATTTCAGTATCTTTTTCGGAACGAAAATCAAGTTTATGCATTCTTTTTAGGGTTCCGTACCCAAAGGGTAAAAACGGGACCCTATTACTGAGACTTCGCTGTCCGTCCGTCCGTCCGTCTGTCACCAGGCTGTATCTCAAGAAAGGTGATAGCTAGAGGGTTGAAATTTTCACAGATGATGTATTTCTATTGCCGCTATAACAAAAAATACTAAAAATAAAATAAAATAAATATTTAAGGGGGCTCCCATACAACAAAGATGATTTTTTTACCGTTTCTTGCTCTCATACAACAAACGTGATTAATTAAGTATTGTGTGTGTTGTTTGCTCATTTATTAATAACGTTGCCTTATGTTGCATAGATAATGGTACGGAACCCCTCGTGCGCGAGTCCGACTCGCAATTGACCAATTTTTTTAAATATGTAAATTATTTTATCTTTTTTTTTGTTTTGCTGCACAAGAATAATTTTTGGGATAGATATTTTGTAAAAGCAGTTGTAATATTTAAATCAGTACCTACGCAATTTTTCCTATTAATTTTTTTTATATTTTTTTTTTATTAAATAAAAGTACTTTTTACGTATTTAGACGCGTATATTTGTTTTAAATTTTGGCCCGACGTTTCGGAGACTTTGCAGTCACCATGGTCTTTTTGTTATTATTTAATATCACTTGTGTTAACTTTTATTCAGACACATCCAACTAATATTAATTCGATCGGTTCCAAAGTTTCTTATAAATGTTTATACATACTTAAAAAACATTTCTGAACGTCTAAAAGTACCTTACCTTCTACATAGCCCATCTTACATAAAAAAATTACTTTCTTTTTCATTTAGCTCCGTGAATATGCCAAGGAGTTAAGAGACAAAGTATCTGCGAATGCATCAGATGAAGAAATACAAAATACAATAAACAAACAAATTGGTGTTATTTACAATATTGTTGCTACATGCTTAGGTAAGTTGTAATGTTTTATTTGCTTTTTCAATAGTTTGACTTAACAAATTACATTCTGGTGATTAATCGGATCCTTATAAAGGGGTTTTAATCCACAGGTAATAGTCACATTGATCACAGAAACATAATAATCTACTTAGTTTAAAAACTTAAATAAAAACGTTTTAAAATCCTGAATATTTTTTTTAATTATTACATTGTCATCGGTCCTTGTTAGGTGTGTAAAATTTCAGATCAGTCCGACTACTGCAAGTGGGTGAAAATCACATTCAAGGATTCCGTTACATAGATTCCGTTACATAGATTAATACATTGATAGATAAATACCGAACATATAAAAGCGTTTATTATATAAATTCGTTATTTACGATTTGATTGCGATTAAAAGCGCGGGTCATAGTTGGTATCAATACTAATATTATAAAGCTGAAGAGTTTGTTTGTTTGTTTGAACAAGCTAATCTCAAGAACCACCACTGGTCCGGTTAGAAAAATTCTTTCAGTGTTAGATAGTAAATTTATCGAGGAAGGCTATATAACATATAGCATCACGCTGCGACCAATAGGAGCGAAGCAGTAGTGAAAATGTTAAAAGACTGGGTAAATTTTCTAAATTTCACGCGTACGGAGTCGCGGGCAACAGCTAGTGAATGAATATGTTTTTCTTGTACAGGTACTCCTCCAGAAAAGTTCACATTTGAGTTCTACAACAAAGACAAGACTTACAACAGTTTTGGAGCCCTCACTCCTCAAGAGTTTTATAATAAACATGTCAGACCTTTATTCGATGTCGATACTAAGGTAAGACTAACAAAATTAATATTTTTAATGCTAATATTATAAAGCTGAAGAGTGTTTGAACGTTCTAATCTCAGCAACCGCTGGTCTGTTTTGAATTTTTTTTCAGTATTGCGTAGCACATTTATCGAGGATTGGCTATAGGCTAATTAACATAATGCTGCGACTAATGGGAGCCAAGCATCAGTGAAAATGTTGCAAAAACGGAGAAAATAATCCGTATTTGAGGTTTTCCTTTGCACACGCTACGTTAGTGGTTTAATTGTAACATTCAGTTGCGTGCGGGGTTCTCCAGCATCAGACTGCTCATACATTCAAAATGGCATTTTTTTTAAATAAAACATGTTGGCACTTGATCCCATGCCACCTGATGGTAAGTGACAATGGAATAACATTAGACGCCCCCTCCCCCTAGCTACCTAGCTAAACCTAGGCCTCAGGGGGAAGGCTTCCCTGAGGTCTTGGGCATACTTTCAAAATGGCATTTCCCACCCTGACTAGTGCAGGTAAGCGTGGGTCTCCCCTGAACCCTTGGGTATACAGTTACACCATCATTTAATCGCAGGGCTTCAGACAACCTTTTTAACCTTTTTTTTTTGGTTAGCAACGTGGGCCCTTCCGGCTCAGTCTGTCTCTTGAGTTTTCAGTTCTGTTTCATTTCCGGGGGGTTTGAACCCCCTAAACCCATCGGTACACCATGCTTTAATCAATTCTGGAGTAATACAAATGGTGTATTTATTTGACAGGTATGTCTAGTGTCAGATCCGAGAGAATCGAACCCGTTCGGTAGACTGTACACTCTATCATGTCTCGGTAATGTTGTTGGAGGTAGACAGACTGCATACAATAATCAACCTATTGAAACACTTATGAAGTAAGTACATATATCTTTAGATGAGTGACTTTTTAATAGACTTTAAAAAAAAGGAGGTTCTCAATTCGTCTGTATGTTTTTTTTTATGTTTGTTGTTGTATGTCATAACTTTTAACTGGGCGAAGCGATTTTAATGATTCTTTTTTTATTTGAATGCTGGTAGGTCCCGTTTGGTCCCATTGACAACAGGTCAGGATCTGATGGTGATGATGGAAGAAATTGAGGAAAATTCTCAAATTTTAAAGGGCATATGAAATTCGATTCCCGCTCGGGACAATCATTTGTGTGATATTTATAAATGTCATACAAATGTTTGTACTGCGTCTGGGTGTTTTCATGTATTTACAAAAGAAAAAATGTATATGTATTCTATCCGTACTCTGGTACCCATAACACAAGTATTAGTTAGTACTTAGCTTGTGACCAGAGGATGTTGTGTAAACAAAAAAATTGGTCAAGTGCGAGTGAGACTCGCGCACGAAGGGTTCCGTACCATTATCTATGCAACATAAGGCAACGTTATTGGTATCGAGCAAGAAACGGTAAAAAAATCAGTTTTTTGTATGGGAGCCCCCCTTAAATATTTATTTTATTTTATTTTTAGTATTTGTTGTTATAGCGGCAATAGAAATACATCATCTGTGAAAATTTCAACTGACTAGCTATCACCGTTCTTGAGATACAGCCTGGTGACAGACGGACGGACGGACGGACAGCGAAGTCTCAGTAATAGGGTCCCGTTTTTACCCTTTGGGTACGGAACCCTAAAAAGAAAAGATTATTCTTTTCAGCACATTTTCTCACACCCACTATGAAGCATAGATCTATAATATAGATTTGGGAGTGTATTTAATCTATTATTAGTATTAACACATTCCAGTTACTATATGTGAAAGTCAAAAATTTTTATTACAAGTTGGTTCTTTTGAATCGTTGAAGCTAAACGTCTGTTCCAAACGCGAATCCTATGGAGAAGAACAGACAAGCAACTCTATGGGTTTTTTTTTTGAACGAAGTTCCTTATTGCGCTTTGCGAAAGGGGGCTAGAGGGAAAAAATTAAGACCAAAAGTTGTAACGACACTTTTTGTTATAGTTGTAAGCCGTGCGGCGTGTGCGTGTTTCTCTGTCTGCCTCTCTCTCTCTCTCTCTCTCTCATAACATGAATAAAATCATAATACATTTATTATTTTTTTATGAATTGTTGAGTATCTATTATACTATATAATAATTTATTGTATAAAATTTCTTACAATTTCTTTACTAGTCGACAGGAAGTCCCTTCCATCCGGGTGTCCCTTGACACCTCTCTAAAGTTTTTCTGTTTTTCCTTTCTTTTCATTTTTTTTTAATATTATTTTACCTTGCTGAGGCGAGTGAGAATAATGATGATAATATGTATATGTGAGTAATAATTATTGTTTCAGTGTTGTTAAAAATAGCATATCAGGTGGTGAAGCTGTTTGGTTTGGTTGTGAAGTCTCTAAAAGATTTGAGAGGAAAAATGGACTTGAAGATTTAGATGCGTAAGTAGTTCACACGCTATTATCGTTTACTAGCTAATACCCGCGGTTACACCTGCGTTTACAGTTATTGCGAGCCATGGCTACTATGGCTAGTATGTCTATAATATTATTTATAATATTAATATTTATGGCCTAGTGATTCAGGTAACGGACTGCCGTTCACGAAGTCGCGGGTTCGATTCCCACTGTGGACAATCATTTGTGTGATTTTTATAAATGTCATACAAATGTTTGTACAGCGTCTGGGTGTTTACTGTGTATAATAAGTATGTATTTACAAAAGAATAGTAGTTTATGTATTATATTCGTATTCTGATACCCATAACACAAGCATTTAAGCTTAGCTTGGGACCAGAGGATGTTGTGTGAAATGTCCATTAATATTTATTTAATTACAGTTGTAAGTGTAAGTGCAACTGTAAACTGCAACTGTAATTAAATAAATATTAATGGACATTTCACACAAGCACTTACAACCGTCGGGCATGTATGACCAGGTGTATGAGTGTGGATGAAGCTAAGGAAGTGTGTTTGGATCTTATTAGATGGCGTTCTAAAGTCTCTGCCTACCCTCATGGGCAAAAGGCGTGATGTTATGATGATGATGATAATTAATTACAGTCACGACTACAAGTTGGTGTTCAATACAGAAGTACAGATTGGTTTGCAGAAGGCTGACAGATTAATGTATGGTGACTCTTGTATGACGCACGCCATGTTATTCACTGCTGTTGGAACTGATGTGAGTTGTTTTATTATTATACTAAGGGCCTCTTTCACCATTCTCAAGTAAAGCGCCAAGTAGACTAATCGCTAGTTAAAGTCACCAGTGACTACACGTCCGACGTTCACGACGACGGTCGAGTAGCAGTAATCTTAAGATTAAATAATTGGTCAAGTGCGAGTCGGACTCGCGCACGAAGGGTTCCGTACCATTATCTATGCAACATAAGGCAACGTTATTAGTATCGAGCAAGAAACTGTAAAAAAATCATGTTTGTTGTATGGGAGCCCCCCTTAAATATTTATTTTATTTTATTTTTAGTATTTGTTGTTATAACGGCAATAGAAATACATCATCTGTGAAAATTTCAACTGTCTAGCTATCACCGTTCTTGAGATACAGCCTGGTGACAGACGGACGGACGGACGGACGGACAGCGAAGTCTCAGTAATAGGGTCCCGTTTTTACCCTTTGGGTACGGAACCCTAAAAATTGAAATTGACAGAAGATACTCGTAACTATTACTTGACAATTAACGCTAATCGATAAGTAACTAAACGCTTTACTTGAAGATGGTGAACGAGGCCCTTACTAGAATTTAGATAATTGGGTATTTTGATTTTAATTTTTATTTATTTTAACCGATTTCTAAAAAGTAGGAGGTTCTCAATTGGTCTGTATGTTTTTTTTTAGGTTTGTTACCTCATAACTTTTAACTGGGCGAAGCGATTTTAATTATTCTTTTCTTTTTTTTTAAAAGCTTGTGGCTCCCATTTAGTTCAATTGGCACTAGGTCTGGATCTGATGGTTATCTCACATATGGTTATCTCATCATATATGGTTATCTCATCATATGATGGTTATCTCATCATAGGAAAACCCTCAAATTTCAAAGGCACATGAAGTCGATTGAACTTTTTTTTTTAAATACTCAAATATTTGGATTGTTATATTTCTTTTAGCAATCATATTTTGGAAAAAGAATGTATTACCCGCATAGATAATAATACTTAACAGGAGTAGCCAACAAGTCGATCGTGCGACCATTTTTGGTCGATCACTCACAAGTTCCATGAGGGGACGTATTCAATGCCAAATGTTTCTAGTACTTGATACAGTAATGAACATGTACACAGCTCATGCTTCGAATAGGGAGACGTTCAGCGTGACCACTTTTAGTAGTTTTCTACTATTTTCAAGAGTGCACGGCGGTATAAAAGCACATTGCATAAACGTCCCCCTTCTTACCTAAGAAATAGATCGATCGCGACTCAATTTTAAAATAATAATTGGTCAAGTGCGAGTCGGACTCGCGCACGAAGGGTTCCCTACCATTATCTATGCAACATAAGGCAACGTTATTAGTATCGAGCAAGAAACGGTAAAAAAATCATGTTTGTTGTATGGGAGCCCCCCTTAAATATTTATTTTATTTTATTTTTAGTATTTGTTGTTATAGCGGCAATAGAAATACATCATCTGTGTAAATTTCAACTCTCTAGCTATCACCGTTCTTGAGATACAGCCTGGTGACAGACGGACGAACGGACAGACGGACAGCGAAGTCTCAGTAATAGGGTCCCGTTTTACCCTTTGGGTACGGAACCCTAAAAAGTAGATCTTATGTGCACAAATGTTGGCCACACCTGATATATATAAGACCTAGATACTGTGAGAAAAAATTGTAGCTCCAGAGGGAATATACACGAAAAAAACAGCGGACTACCGATGTCCATATTTTTTTATGGAGCATTTCTTATATTCGTACACTCTTAATAATATAAATGTAATTTCCAGACTGAAGGTAATCCAGTCAAGTTTCGTGTAGAGAACTCTTACAGCGACAAGGAGTATGACAAAGGATACTTGTTACTTACCGAGCCTTGGTTTAGAGAGTTTGTGTTTGAGGTAAGTATTAGACATACTCACATATTTTAAGAATATATATAATTTTTACATAAATTTATAAATTTTTGCAATTGACTTGTTATGCTTTTACTAAATAAACTAAATTATAATGGTCGAGTTGGTGCAAACTGCTCAATAGATGGCGTTGTACACACAAAACATCGCACGATCTTTAAGGTACTGTACTCCTAATTTAGGTATTTGCCTTAGGTATTGCTATCCCTATTCCCGAGCACCGTGCTGAAAGGGACAAATATAGTTGAAGCAGATTTTACCTACAAATTCTTGGAAAAAAGTCGTTTCGTAGTTCCCTTTTTTCTTCGCGAAAGTTAAGCTGATTTTGATTGTTTTTACGCTATATTTTAGATGAAGAGTATATCTATGCTTGTATCACTTTCTTTTTTGGTAAAACGTTACCAAATATATGTGATAGTCGCTGCAACTTTACCTAAAGAAAACTGAAAAAAAACGGGATTTTCATCGGGTCATATTTTTTTTAGTTATTATGTACTGAAAAAAAGAAAGTGACAGAAGCATAGATATACTCTTCATCTATAATATAGCGTAAAACAATTAAAATCGGTTTAACTTTCGCGAAGAAAAAAGGCAAGTACGATACCCATATTTTTGTATGGAGCATAATTTGGTATCATGCCCTCTTAACTCACATTGAAAAGAATGAAGTGAAAGATTTGGTAAACATGTGCGGGAACCATGATAGCTCAGATGGGAGAGCAACGGAACGGTATTCCGAGGTCTTAGGTTCAAGTCCCGCTCATGATTATCATTTTTACTACATTGTTTACATACTTGTTTTATCTACATTTTTTTCATAATTTCATATTTTCATCATGCTATAAATAGTAGTGAGCGTTTAAACGAAAAGCTTAAAATAAGCAATGCTTATTAAAATAAGCAAAAAAGCACGCTGCCGTTTATAAGCAATCCTCGCTTAATGCTTATCTTAAAATTGCAACACAGTTGTGAGAATATTTTCAAAATGTTGGTAAAAAGAGAAGAGGAAAATGTAAAGAGATGTAATTGTAAAATTTTTATTTAAACGGTAAGCAAATTTTTAGCAGACGAAAAAGTTAAAAAGCATAAAAGCTAAACAGTAAGCAAACAGCATATTATGAATTTTAAGCAGACTACAAAAATTAAGTTGAGCTAATTTTCTTAACGAAAAATTTAAAAAGCATAAAATAGCTGCTTAAAAATAAGCAACTTTTTAAGCAGCTAACTTTTTTAAGCATCTCGTTTAAAATTTTAAGCCGTTATTCCCATTTCTAGCTATAAATACCTATAATGATGCCGATGCACGAATAAATTTAATAAAAAAATATAATTGACTAGCTGACCCGGCAAACGTTGTTTTGCCATACAAATGTCAGCGGTAGACAAATAAATTGCAATAAAATAATGTTGCGACTATAAATTGAAATTTAAGCTATCCTATCCTATCTTTCAAGTTGGGTCAAATTGCAGACGGTCTACAAATCAAATTTAAAATCGGTTCAGTAGTTTAGGAGTCCGTCGCGGACAAACAACGTGACACATAATTTTATATATAAAATTCTTTATCACAGTTTGGCAATGTTAACTGAACTTTTTTATTATAAAAACTATGTATTATTGTCTCACCCGTGAACATGGTGGCTGCAAAGTCTCCCAAACGTCGGGCTAAAATTTAAAACAAATATAATCTAAATCCGTAAAAAGTAGTTTTATTTAAAAAAGTTCTGTTAACATTGCCTAACTGTGTTATTGACACTATCAATTTTCATTTTTAGTTAAATTTCATTAAATAAAATAATAAATAAATATTCATGGACATTTCACACAGCGTCCTCTGGTCCCAAGCTAAGCTTATATGCTTGTGGTATGGGTACCAGAATACGGATAGAATACATATACTCCTTTTTTTTGTAAATATATACTTATAATACATAGAAACACCCAGACGCAGTACAAACACTTGTATGACAATTAGAAAAATCACACAAATGTTTGTCCCTAGCGGGAATCGAACCCGCGACCCCTTGATTGGCAGTCCGTTACATGAACCATACAACCACGAGGCTCGTCAAATTTAATTGTGCTCGTAGAATCCGTACCAATAAACCCAATTTTTATGTTTGCAGGTGGTTGTAGACCGGCAGTACGTGCCACAGGAAGTGTTAGAAGTATTCAAACAAGAACCTATAGTGTTGCCAGCTTGGGATCCTATGGGTACACTAGCGTGCCCTTTATGTAACAAAGATGAATAAATAACTTGTACATGTAACATGAGCATAGGGGGCGTCCATTAATTACGTGAGGTGTTCTAGCGGGGGAGGGGGTCAAGCGAAATCTTTCCAAATCTCACTTAGGGGCGAGGGGGGGTCTTCGCAAATATCACGTAATATTTTTTTTCTAGCTTCTGCTAGAAAAAAACGGTGTAAAATTATGTGATAAATTACGGTAATATTCACAAATATACTAGTCTTTGCTAGTCTATAAAAATAATAGAGTAAGTTCTGTTTTTTTTTTTAATAATCCAACATTTTTACAGCCAAAACATAAATTTTGAAAAATCTCGCGTAAGATTAAGGGAGGGTGTTGAGGAAAATCTTACGAAATCTTATTAAAGGGGGATCGCAATATTCTCAAAAATGCCTCACGTAATTAATGGACGCCCCATAGTCAGGAGATATTCAAACCTATGTAGGTACATTGATAAAATAACTATTGAACTATAAAATGTACGTAAACCTCGTTTTTAAATCTAATTCGCGGTAGTAGGTAATCTAAACTCTATGTTGAGGATCAAGTTAGACACGTTACGGTTATCCTTAAATCGTTTAATTAATCTCAAACGATTTAAGGACTCTCTATTCACATACAAGATACGCACGCAAAAAATAGTCAAAAGTTGTTTGGCATAATAGTCACAAAATCTCAAAGAAGTAAGAAAAGCTATGAGACTTTGTGACTATTATGCCAATCAGCATTTTTTCTCAAAATCTCTCTAAAACTAGCTCTGTCTATGTCCATGTTACGTCTAAATGTATATGTAACATTTATTAATAAAATATTACTTATAATAATGGCAAACAAAGCAATAATCCTATGTATAATAATTTTTTTATATAATATAGTAAAAATATTGGAAGTTTTATACTTACACATTCTTTCAAAGTAATATTTTTTATTTAATATTTTTATATAAAATAAAATAAACAATAAATTAACATAATCGCTGTTGTATTGCTAATGAAATATGTAGTGAATTGGTATAATGTGGGTAAAAAAAAAATATTAAAATTAAAGTCTTTAAAAATATTGTGTCTATAAAAGATTTGCAAAATATCTATAGTAGATTTATTTAAGCTATATAATTTCGTTCCGTTTAAGACCGCGATTTCTTTTACACCCATTGATTTCTTATTCGCCCATCGATTTCTTTTACACCCAGTGATTTCTTATTCGCCCATCGATTTCTTTTACACCCAGTGATTTCTTATTCGCCCATCGATTTCTTTTACACCCAGTGATTTCTTATTCGCCCATCGATTTCTTTTACACCCAGTGATTTCTTATTCGCCCGTCGATTTCTTTCATACCCAGTGATTTCTTATGAACTAATGATTTCCCAATGCGAACTGAGTGTACTTTTCCTTTTATTCCTCATTATATGCAGCTAAAGAAAAATCGCAGTCATAATTCCACTACTACTAACGTACTCCATAATTTTTATAATATTTTTTGGTGACAGTTATAGTTGCTGCTAAAATTACTAAGCTTATAATAAAATTCTTTTTTTACTTAAAACACCAAAATACAAAATTATCTGGATTTGTTTTAAATACAATTACGTTATTTTGAATATAATGTAAACAAAATATACTATGCCTGGATTATTTCTTTATTTTCTCTATGGCAGATCTACTTTTACCATTTATTTATTATTTGCCCCATCCCTATCGATTTCTCCGACTGTGGACAGTACGTGTGTAAGCGTCATATTGTTTTATAAAATGATGCATAAATAATATAAAAAAAGACGTTCATTCAAGGTGTAATCCAGGCATAAAATGTAATTTATAATTATCAAAATGTGTTCAATATGTTACCAAAACTGTATAATTAATTTAAATTATGAGACTAATGACCTGTTTGCATTTTAATTAGTTAATACTGTGAGTGTATGTGTTAAGTAAATATAGCATGCATCAAACATGTAAACACTTAACATTCACATTAAAACTGATCAAAGTACAGGCAAATAGGTAATTACAATATAAATTATTTTGTATCTGTGTTCTCAATTCAAATAATGTTTAATGAATTTATGTAATGAACAGATTAAATAAATAATTTTATCATACTTTTTTTTATTTAAAGGGCTTCGCAGGTTTGTATTTGGCCATTTTAGTAGGGGAGGAGTATCTAACATAAACAAATTATATAGAATAACAAATAATATTTATTTACAGCACCAGATTAAATACAATGATTATTTACAATTTACCAGAACAATAACATAAGAAAACAAATTATCTTTATAGAAACTTGGGTTTTTAATCAATGACATTACATATTATTTGATTATTTAACACTGGGAGTATTATTTGTACAAATTAATATTACAAATCCTTTAATACATACAGACAATACATAAAAATGGTTAATTATGACCCCATTCCGTCCCTGGCGACAAATCAAGTTCATTTTTACGTTGCCAAAATAGAGAAATACATGGGTCATACTGCTCACGCAAAGTAAATACCCGTGGCTAACGCCGTGAGCAGTGTCGTTGCCACGACCACTTTCTGCGCTTTAGCCACGCCCAATTTTCGTACAACGCAGTGAGATCGCGGCAACAATCTTACCTTTTTAGTACAATTACAGAGCGCATCACAGTCGCGAAGTTCGGAAGGACACCTTTACAATATAACTTTCACCTTCACCAGTAAGACGTTTGTGGATTTCTATGTCTGTTTACTGTAATAACACTCCATAGATATTCTAATTATCGAGCCATCTAGAAGCCTCAGAGCAATAATCGAACAGGACATGTGTCTGCAAGACGATTTCGAGAGCGACCTAAATGCATCTATCCGACGCGGCAGTATTTTTCTCAAAGCAAACAGCGTTTGTTACAGCTCCTCTTGATTTAATACTCTAAGCTAAGAGTGGAATGGGACCTTTGAATGTATTTATAATCCATACAAGATTTGTAACCTCTGATGACCTATAACAATGCTATTACATCCCGTATATCACAACCTTTCTCTTGTTCTACCCTTTTGTTCAAAGACCTTAAATACTTGAGCTTTGCCCAAACTCCATGGCACATTCTTATCAGCCTTTTATCTTGTGTTGCTATGGCGAATTCTGCCACACTTCTTACAATTCTCCGAGCCATATGAAGATTCCCTGTTTGTGACAGTGATAATGCAGCATATAGACGACTTCTCTCTGCAAGACTGTCATCTCCGAGCATCTGTGACAATCTATACTGTCTTATTGATATTCTACCTGCTTCTTCTGCCTGTAAAATATAATGTTAGTTAACACCATAGCTGACGCTTTTTTGTCTGTAATTCAAAACTTTTATTAATTTCAATTTACTTTATTTCTGATGACCATATAACTCTTTAAAACTACGCAATGGCTTTTGATATGATTTCTTTTAATAGATAAAGTGGTTCAAGCAGAAGGTTTATTTGCTTAAACCACATGAGAAGCCATTACGTGAGCCTGGCAATAATCCGCTAAGCTAGTGGGTTGCCACAAGGGAAAAAAAAAAGGGTAATTATTTAACGTTCAGTTACTAATTTCCACACCTATAAAGTGGCTAGCTAGCTATTAGTTAAAGATAAAAAACAAATAACTTAATTATACTAACACAGTGTTCGAAATAATCCCCTAGTGCAGAATATGCTCCTCCGAGTGTTGAAAGCCAAGAGAATGCATTTTCTACTTCAACTCTAGTCCACAGCAGTCTTAATATTCTTTCATTCCTGCAATTTTAAAACAGCAATTAAAATGAAATGAAAATCTTTTATTCATGTTGGTAGTTCACTGTGAGTAGAATGGCTAAACATGACGGAATAAACCACCACTAAAAACAATACAAAATAATTACAGGAACTAATCATTCTTTTGTATTATGTCCCTATGTGAACTTATATCTTCAAAACTATGCCATGGATTCTGTTGCAGTTTTCTTTAATAGTTAGATTGGTTCCAGAGAATAGCATATTTTGTATAATTTATTTGGTGTATATTTTAAATTTTACAGGGGTGACAACTATCTCAGATTTTCACAAATCCTATGTTCCCAAGCTAAGCTTATTGTTTGTGTTATTAGTATTATAATAAGGATTTAATACTGTGTATGAGTTTTTATTGTACATACATAGAAATAGCAAAACTACGTCTTTGACTAAGAAAATAAGTTTACATTTCCTGGAAAGTTATTTATAATAATAATACAATCCCTACTAATATTATAAATGCGAAAGTAACTCTGTCTGTCTGTCTGTTACGCTTTCCCGCTTAAACCTCTCAACCGATTTTGATGAAATTTGGCACAGACAATATTTAGACCCTGAGAAAGAACATAGGCTATGTTTAACAGCAAAAAAAAATTTCTAATTACCACGCCGACGGAGTCGCGGGCAACAGCTAGTGGTAAATAAAAGAGAGCACATACAATTAAATACAAAAAAAGTGTATATATGTATAGTTACCAAGAATAATCTATAATTTCTTTGTCCGGTGGTTCCAAAATTAATTTAAAATACACAGTGTAGTCGTCAGGGAATCCACTTAAGTCCAGTAAATGATAAATAACTTTAGATCTGTACACATCTGAGTTAACACAGGCTTTTACAAAAGGTTGTAAAAATAATGCATTAGTTCGAAGTTTTAAAAGTCGATATGCTGGTATAGAATCACACATTTGAATTTCATAACATTCACCCGATTTTAAGCCAATAGATTTATAGTCCTCCTCAGTGGGCAGTATAGTGAATTCTTCAGACACATAAAATATTGCAAAATGTTTGCGAAAAAGGCGTATATTTGTTATCACACGCATTTGTGGTACAAACATATTTTAGGTTATGTGTTTGGCTAGTTCCTATAGAATTGCTAATAAACTAAAACCCTGCAAGATACAACTATCACACAACTTTTAAACAAATTACTGCCTTGTTTGCTTTCAGAACAATATTATTATATATGCGAAGAAAGAATTAAAGCAAATATTTTTTTTTTACCACAACATTGTTTTATTTTTTGTCAATTGTCCCTTTTTAGTGTTGGATAAGTAAAAATCGATGAATCGATAATAATATATCGATTCGTAATAGCCATATTTTTAATTATTAAGCATTTACTACTACTAACTACTAGCAAAAGTACAAACATAGCAAGTCAGTTGCAAAAATTAATAAATTATTTTATTCATATTTCCATCATATCGGCAACTGAAATGTAAGGTGACTGTTTTTGTAACAGTAAGCCATGCTTTTCTGTCTAATTGGGCTAAAAATCGTGACGTTATACTATATTATATACTAGCTTTTGCCAGCGACTTCGTACGCGTGGAGTTTTAAAAACAAATGTAAACCACTACACTAACACAGCGCACAAAACAAATGAATATGGATGATTCTCCCCGTTTTTGAAACATTTTTCACTGATGCTTCGCTCCTATTGGTCACATCACAACACAATGTTAAATAGAATATTTCTTGCAAATCGGACCAGCAGTTATTTAAATTAGAAGTAAAGATATAATAGTAATAGTATAATGTACTGTAAGAGTAAGCGTAGTTCATGCCGGTACAATAGGGAAGAATGTTTATTTTTTAAATGAATCAAAGAATTGTAATTACAGTAAATTGTTTAATTTTTATTATGAATCGAGAAAATGTAGACATCACTAATTTTCGTCAAGTTAAAATTTTAATAAAATGTCAATCATGTGGTCACTTTTTACACTAATTGCTCCAAAGAGTAAGATAGTTGATGATAGAAAAGTTTATCTATGGTGATAACTAAAGCTCGCCAAAAATAACGAATTGTGTATACCTAGAATAGAAAATTTAATATCGGCCATAGATTGAACTCAGAGTTGGGGGTCTACAAAAATATTTATTACCATTACCCCTGCAGCGCAGAGTTGGGTAGCTAGTTTGTATACATAACAAAGTGCGTAGGAATCAGCAATTTTGAAATAACTGGGCACTGATTTTCAAGCCCCAATGTTGCTCCGTTTCTAGTTTAAAATTTCATTAGCATTTTTAAATATGATATTTAGGCAGTATTTTACTAATAAACCCCTAGTTGGTTAGCCCATAGAATGGACGAGTTTCTGTAATATGAATTCTATCTAGAAAACAATTTTGCCTGATGTTAAACACAAGACTAATTTTTATCTATTGTTTCCAGCTTATGCAGACGTACCAAAGTACATGGGACAATGTAAGAAACATGAACGAGGCATGCTATTATTTATGGAAGAAACTGAATTAAATGTTAATAGAGAATTCGCTCAAGGCTTTTATGTAGTAAGTGAAAAATCCTGCCAAAACCAAAGTATTGCCCTGTATATAAAAGGCATTACGAGTATTACGACTCCAGGGATCAAAATATGGAAAACAGTTACCAGCGGGTACCACTCTCACAGAACATTTATATTTCAAGTTAATTACTATATAAGTGCCAATCTTGTTAAATAAATTATTATTTCAAACATTTTACATAGCGTCTTCGACGTATACAAATATAAATAATGAATTTGAGTTTGAATAATACCATTATACAATATATTTACTTATGTTTTGTTAATAAAAGAGCTAGAAAACACCCATACACAGTATTATCTGCGTTTCTCACATAAATTGTGCCCACAACCATCTGTACACACCCATAACCTTGTGAACAATAGTCGATTATATTACGAGGCCTCCCAAAACGTTTTAAAAGAGCGAAATAATAAAAAATATTTTAAAATTTTATAACAATATTTAATTTAGGTAATATTATCGCAAGTTGCATCATTTTACTGCGCCAAAGTTGATTTGGAAGTAAGCAGAAGAACGAATGCTGCTATATGGGTGGAACATAATTGCCATAGAGACGCTGAAGGCTACACTGTTCAGGAGACCGGCAGAGAAAATGAAATTTAGAGATTTAGTGATAAACCGAGATCTTCGGATATACGACGGTAAGATACATTTAATTTTTCTTTTGCAACATTGTATTGGTACCTAGTTGGTACCAATTCTACTTCCACAACTAAAATTAACTAAAAAATAAAAATTGATAGTGTAAATAACACAATTCACCATATTTGACTGAACGAGGTTATTATAAAAACTGTGTATTGAAAAGACAAAGGATTTTAGTTACTATAAATCTATGGGAAATAGCTACTTAAACAAAATACACCATACCTGTTTTCATTCTAGTTATGTGAATATTTTGACGCACCAGAATACGTATGTATGATTAAATATTATCTATAATCATACATTGTGGTCTTATATTAATTCCATGGGTTAAACATAAAACAGAGACTATAAGAATTAACAGAGTTTCTTACTACAATCGTAGCAGATGAAGCCTTTTTTGCCTATCCTCAAGAAAAAAGTCGTGACGATATGTATATAAATAAGCGCCATCTAAATCTAATCATTTATTTATTTATACTTCATGCACAAACAGAGTACAAAGGCGGGCTTAATGCCTCTACACGCTAACCGGTAATAGTGCACTAAAATCATTAATCCTGCTATATTATAACGTCATCGTGTTCATACTGTCCACAGATTGGAGTGCTTCTTGTATTTCAAGTCAACAGCGTTAATTGAGATTAGATTCTTCTTTTCATTCAAAGCCATTATATCTATAGCTATGTACGGAAATCCTAATTATCCAGAAAAAATAGCAAATCCATTTAGCGTTACCCAAGCCACTACGCCATGGTGGTCCACTCCATTAGCAGAAAGAATAAGAGATTATTATTTCGCACCACAAAGATGGTGGTGGTGGGACATGTAAAATTATAAATAAACGGTTTTCGATTATACTGTTTTCTTTTTTATATTATCTCTAAACGCTAGAATCCTAGGACTTCATTTTCTAATCGGGTGTTTTTAATTTGTCAATTCATCTGTATGTATTGTTTAATTTTTTTAAATATTTGTTACCTGATAACTTAACTGGCCGAAGCGATTTTGATGATTCTTTTTATATTTTAAAGCTGGAGGTTTCCGTTTGGTCCCATTGGCATCAGGTTAGGATCTGATGGTTATCTCCTGAGAAATCGAGGAATACCCTCAAATTTCAAAGGAAAGTGCAGTTTTTTTTAAAATACTCAATTATATAACTTTCATTGCAAATATGTATTTACAAAAGAAAATTAAAAAAAAGCTTATCCATAGTATATCCGTATCACAACACAAGCAAATAACTTTAGTTTGGGACTAGAGGACGTAGTATGAAAAAAACATTATTTTTTATTATGTATTTACTTCTTCTTCCTCATGTTTGTGTACTCAAAGTGGAATGCATGCCAAAACCTTAATATTTAAAGTTCAAATACAAGTCATTTCCGATGGACAATGGACTAATTATTAAACCTTTAAGAATAAATACTTACACATATTTTTTGTAATGATGATAATTTTATTCTCTTTATATGTAGCTTTTGCCATTGGTTTTTACCTCTTTTACTAAGGCTCATTTTGATCGCAATTATAATTATGGAGATCTTGATCTATAAATGTTAGATGGGCTACTCTTTGGTAATTTCGCAATTGTTGCCAATCAGACGTGTTGTGCTGGCAACATTACCTTCCTCTGCGTCATTCTCATTCTCATTCCCATTGTCGGATACTCTATGGTCAGCTAGGGATGCAGAACTAAAATAATATATCGATATAATATAACGATCGATCGAATATTGCCTGCAGAAATATCTAGAAAATCGACAAAAGAGTATCGACTCTTTCGATATTTTTTTATTGATTTAATTAAATGACATAATCTTGGTTTTGTGTATGTTCCCCCAGATAAAATACGTCTGGAGTAATTTTGCAAATCCTTTTATTTTAAAAGATTAAGACATATTTTAATTCCCAAGTCGTCACACATTTTTGTTACAGTTTTAAATTATATCGTTTTTGTAACGATAGATAGTGGACAATTTGTATCGCTATTTCGTTTTAAAACTGATAGGATAAATAAATATCGATATATCGATATTTTTTCGACCGTGTTGGCAGGCTTGGCTGGCAGCCATTTTAATTTCTCCGCCTCGACGGGCCCGGTGTGTGGAAGTGTAATTTGGTTAAATCCTTTTACACTTTTTAAAGTTATAATTGTGTTGATGAAGTGAAAAGTGTAGTGTTGAAAAATGGCACGATACGGCCAGCGACCGGAGAATGCCCTTAAACGGGCCAATGGTAAGAATAAAACTTCGAAACATAATACCACGTTGCACGTTTGTGACCTTTTACAATCGTGTCTATAAATTCATGTTACTTTTAATGATTGTCACAAAAAGCACTGGCTTACATGTTTTATTGACTAGAACTGAATTTCTGTAAAAATGACAATAATTTTAATCTTTATACACATTAAAATTATTAATTGAAAGAACTTATGTTGGTCCATATCTATTACATAAAGCGTCAGGAAAAGCAGATAGATTTACACAAGGTTATGATTGGAATAGAATAATATAAATATACCTCGAAACCACTAATTTTTCTTTATTAAAGTTATTTTCTATGTTATACATTTGTTTGTACAACCTCTGCGTAAAAGAAATATTGTTACAAAATATCTGTTTCTAACTCTTGTTGAAATCCTGGTCAAGACTATCTATATTGTTATTAAAATTTGTTGTTGCATTACTTTTGTTGACAAACAATATACCTACCTATATTTATTTGCATGAAATTTTACACATATGGTAACACAAATTTATCTCCTGTACTCATTCGACTAAAAATTGGTTAATAAGGCAGCTTAGAACCTGGAATAATACACAGGACCAATGAACTTTGTAAAATTTACAAATAACATGCAAAAAAGACAAATCTTTTATCCATACAAAAAAATGTTTGAGCCATAATGAATAAAAATAATCAACATAAATGTGTTCTTTTACAGAGTTTATGGACTTGGAAAAGCCAGCGAGAGCTTTAGACACATTGCAAGAAGTCTTTCGTAATAAGAAATGGGCTTACAACTGGTCAGAATCGGTTTTAGAACCGATTATGTTCAAATATTTGGAGCTATGTGTGGATTTGCGCAAATCTCATATTGCGAAAGAAGGATTGTTTCAATACAGGAATATGTTCCAATCTGTCAATGTAGGCTCTTTGGAACAGGTCATAAGGTATGCATGTACAAATCTGTTTGTTTTATAGAAACAAAAAAATCATCATCACCCCCTTTTCCCGCGGGAGTAAGTAGAGTCTGTACAAAACTATCCAAAGGAATTTTTGAAAAAATTAATTTAAAAAATTATTATAGTTTTCATTTTCTAAGTTTATAGACTGCAAAACAATCAACTATAAGTACATATATTTTGTTCATAGAGGGTATCTCCGAATGGCTGAAGAACGTACAGAGGCGGCGCGTGCACAATCCACGCAAGCTGTCATTGATACAGATGATTTGGATAATCTTGCCACACCAGAGAGTATCCTACTTAGTGCTGTCTCAGGAGAAGATGCACAAGATCGTTCTGACAGAACTATACTTACACCATGGGTAAGTTATAAGCAAATAATTTAAAAACGGGAAATCAATAAAAGCTCTATGTAAAAAAAAACCTTATGTAAAGTCCTTATTTTTGTGTGTATGTCCCTATGTGAGCTTATAACTTCAAAACTACGGAACATATTTTGATGTGGTTTTTTTTTTTCATAGATGGAGTGGTTTAAAAGAATGGTTATTTTGTATTTAAGTTTATTTTGAAGTTTAATTAATATTTTATGATCTGATGGCAATATTTATATTGAGAATTTAGTATGTGTTTATTTTGAGGATTGGCTGTTGGCTAAGAAGTAGTTGAAGATTTAAGATCACTTATAGCATAGCTGGAGGAGACCTTCGTGTCACAAGGACACGCCGACGCCGAATTACAAAAAAAATTAATTTTTTTTGTAAATTGCTGGAATTCATATAATAATACTAAGGGACATACAAAAATAGAGAGTTTGTAGCTGTTGGCCGCAACTTTGTGCTTGTGGAATTTTGAAATCAAACATTAACATATCATGCAATAAAGCAATCCTTTTGAACCACTCTATCTATTAAAAAAAACTGCATCAAAATACATTGCTTGGATAAGAAGATAATTATATTTTCACATAGGGACACACATACAAAAATAACGACTTTGTTTTATAACAAGTAAAGTTGTATAATAAGTAATATGTCGTTCTTGACAGCTAATTTCTATTTTAAACTAATACACATCTTTCAGGTGAAATTCCTTTGGGAGTCATATTGTCAATGCTTGGAACTGTTACGTACAAATGCCCATGTTGAGACGTTGTACCATGATATAGCGCGCATGGCATTCCAGTTCTGTCTCAAGTATTCACGTAAGACGGAGTTCAGAAAACTATGTGATAAACTTAGGAAGCATTTGGAAGATATTTGCAAACCTACTGTAAGTACTTATGTATAAAGTGTACTTTTTAAAATTTGTCTAGATGTTTTTTTAATGTTATCATAACTTTTATCTAGGTGAACCAATTTTATTTGAAAGCTGCTGGTTCCCATGTGGTCCCATTGGAATCACGTCAGGATCTAATGGTTATCTCCTAAGAAATCGAGGAAAACCCTCAAAGGAGATCATTCACTCTCGGCCCAAAAGTCAAAGTGCTGGCTACTTTGACTTTTGGGCCTGGTAATGTATGAAAGGTGAATGATCTCACAGCCAAATAAAGTCAGTTCAACTTATTAAAAATACCCAATTTATGCCTGTATGTTTCACTTATTTATAAAGGTTACGAGATAATATAAACACTTTTTAGGCTGTTAATATCAGGTCAATACTTTTGTCCTTAGGTGCAAACTGGAAATGTGAGCATCTCCAAACCGGAGACCCAACAGCTGAATCTGGAGACCAGGTTGTTCCAATTGGATAGTGCCATACAAATGGAGTTGTGGCAGGTTAGTATATATACTAAAGAGTTGATAGTACTCTGTAACAGTATTTCAGTCCACTGCTAGACATAGGTCTCTTCCAATTCACGTCACAAGACACTATCCTCTGCCTTCCTCATCCAGTCCCACCCTACGACCTTCTTCAGATGGTCGGTCCACCTGGCAAGAGTGTCCTACGCTTGCCGAGTCTTGGTCTTCACTCCAGAACTTGCCTGCTCCATCGTCCTTCATCCATTCTTCCACATAGGGATGACACGTATATACTGGTACAGGTATAAATACCCAGTATGAGTATACCAGTATGCAGATTGGGTATGTATAGCAGAAACCCGGTCCGTACCCGATAGGTACAAATGTACTGCCGAGATAAACGCCAAACAAAATCGTATGACAGTACTGAGTACGGCGCCTTTACGGGTCTGAATGTACATCTGTAATTACGTACTGTTGTGTGAAGATTATATCTTATTTGTTTTGTGCTGTAGGGATCTTACCTACTTTTGTGGGTAACGATCTAGACCAGCTATTGGAGTGCTG
The DNA here is from genome assembly GCA_916999025.1 of Orgyia antiqua. NCBI lineage: Eukaryota > Metazoa > Arthropoda > Insecta > Lepidoptera > Erebidae > Orgyia > Orgyia antiqua. The sequence goes on from OU779869.1 coordinate 22,873,749, forward strand.
TAGGGATCTTGTTTACTCTTTTGAGTAAAGTAAAAGTAAAAGTGTCTGCATCTCAACCGTTAAATAAATATATTTTTCTTTCTTTCTTCTTTCATATTTATCACTAAACTCTTAGTTGACAGTCCTTTATGTACCGGTCCGATTTTGCTTTACAGATTTTATAATCTGTAAAGCAAAATCGGACCAGTTTTTTGAATTTTTGAATGAACACCAAACCTTCCAAAATAATTTTTGGAAGGTTTGGTGTTCATTCAAAAACTCTCATCTAAATGTTCCAAACGTCGTTCAATCGAGTTTCTAAAAGGAAACCTCTAGACCAGGTTTGAAAATACCTATAGGTATTTTAATATTGGGTTTTAGTACTGGGTATACGGCCATACCCATACCTTTGAGCCCGGGTATAGAATATCGCAGGTATATCTCATGCCTACTTCCACAATAGAATTCACAAAATTATTAAAATGTTGAAGTTTTATTATGTTACAATGTCAGCCTAATTTTTGTATTACGGATATGCGATTGTGAATACTTACTTAAGATCCTTACTAATTTATAAATGCGAAATCCAGATGATGACAAATAAAAATTTTGACGAGGTTAAGGGTTAATGTGTGTAACAAAACTAAAGCGCGATTTAGAAAACGGTACAACGCCATCTATCGAGTGTTATTGTAAACTTTTGTTTGTTAAGGTTTGATTTCTAAACTTCACGCGTACGAAGTCGCCGGCAACAGCTAGTATCTAAATAAAATCATTATGTTAAATGTAAATATAATTTCCCAGGAAGCCTACAAAGCTATAGAAGATATTCACAATTTGATGAATATGTCTAAAAAGACACCAGTTGCTAAGACCATGGCTAATTACTATGGCAAGTTGGCTTTGGTGTTCTGGAAGGCCGGACATTGTCTTTTCCATGCTGCAGCTTTGTTGAAACTGTTCCAACTGAGTAGGGAAATGAAGAAGAATATTACTCAAGAAGAACTTCAAAAGTAAGTTATTTATACTAAATTAAACTACTTTTTACGGATTTAGACGCTTGTATTTGTGATTTAAATTTTTAGCCTATTGTTTCAGAGACTTTGCAGTCACCATGGTCATGGGTGAGACCATTGTGACTGCAAAAGGTATACTAATACTAGTTAATTCCAGCAATTTTACTGGCATTTATAGTTATTGAGGCCACCCTCTTCCAATATACTCAAAACGGAAACCTTAACAAAGTATAAGAAAAAACCATGCTCAGGAATCACTGTATATCATGGTCTTAAAATATCAGTATAATAGAGTTTTTTTCCTGTTTACAATATTTTTTTCATGTTATAATATTCCTCCGAAATAAATCCCATATACATCTCACCAATAGTTGTATATGGTAGGCCTCGGAGGTACAACATAACAACAGTCGACTAGACGCGACAGAACATATTATATATACATGCTCTGTGTTAATATATGTCGATACAATGAACAAATTATTTCAAATAGCATTAGCTATTGCCTGCAACTCCATACGCAATATGGAATTTAGAAACCCTAACAAATTATACAAAAAAGCCATCCTCTTGAACCGCTCTATCTATTAAAAAAAACCGCATCCATATCCCTTCCATAGCTCTTAAGATATAAACTCACATAGGGACATACATACAAAAATAACGACTTTGTTTTATAACAAGTAAAGATATTCATATTCAGAAATTCCTTGGTAATGAGGAGTGTTAACAAACAAAGAAAATTGGCTCAAATATTTGAATTGTAACCAATGTTCATAAATAAACTTTTACAATGATAATTTTTTGTCTATATTTCATGAACTTCTGTCTTATCAATTAGAAATTTTACTCAGTATTTTTGTTTGCCTAAATTTATAACTTATAGTCATCGTGACATCTGTTTTATGTTTGTATCCTACAATGTGAGATAATAAATGTTTCTTTCTCCTTATTTATTTGTTTCTTCCCAGAATGGCGTGTCGTGTACTGGTGGCTGTATTATCAGTGCCATTACCATCTTTACACCCGGAGTTCGATCGCTTTGTTGAGACCGACAAGAGTCCCGTTGAGAAGGCACAAAGATTGGCTGTTCTCTTAGGACTGGCTCAACCACCAACAAGAGCTAGCTTGTTGAAAGGTATGTTTATCAAGATGAAGATTTCACTAGTTGAGAAAATATATAGCATAAATCGGCATCATCCTCACACCCCTCCAACAATGTAAAAATATATTGAAAAAAAAAGTATGAAGAGAATAGAAAAAACAAAAACCATGGAGTTTCTTGTCTGTTCTTCTCCATAGGATTCGCGTTTGGAACTGACACCTAGTTTCTGACGTTTCAAAAGAGCTTGTAAAACATGCCAACTGGAAATAAAAAGTTTTGAATTTGATATAAATGCATAGAGCATACAGTCAAGTCTATCTTATAACAGCATGTCGGTAACGCGAACTTATAATATTTCTACTACCAACAATTTGTTAAGTTTAAAAAGCTCTGCTTAGTACAAAAAGAACACACTTTTTAAGCTTGTTCTTTTATTTTTTTATTTAATTTATTTCAGTTGTTTGTTTGTCATTGGTCCTTAAAATGTGTGCAAAGTTTTAAATAAATCTGACTCTGCAAGTGGGTGAAAATCACCTTCAAAGATTCCATTACATAGATTAATACATTGATAGATTTCTTTTTCTCCTTGTTCTGACTGAGCCTAGTGGGGGGAACATTAGGTACCCCATCGCGTGTGAAATACATTGATAGATACGTATTGAACTAATAAAAGCCTGGTAATATATAAAGATAAAATAATTAGGATGTTCCTCCGATATAATATCCCATGTTCATCTTACCAATGGTTGTATATGGTAGGCCTCGGAGGTACAACATAACAACAGTCGACTAGACGCGACAGAACATATTATATATACGTGATCTGTGTTAATATATGTCGATACAAAACTTAACACAAAAAGAGTGACAGATTTTACTTTGTGCTGGGCAAAGGATATCATCAATAACCCGAAAAAAATGAGACAGTTACGAATTTTTTTACTAAAATATGTTAATTTTCACAGATGTGGTTCGTCTCAATGTGGTTGCTTTAGCCACTCCACAACTACAGCAGCTGTATGCATGGTTGGAGGTTGAATTTGATCCGCTGACACTCTGCAACAACGTCAAAAGTATTGTCAAGTCTCTTGAGGAAGAACCAAGTGAGTATATTCATTAAATATCTGTTGATTTTCTTTCTTTTTATTTCTTTTACTACTGTTAAGTTATATATTTATCTGCGATTGGCAGTGTCATAAGCAGATGAGTTACTTGAGTCAAGACAGGTAGAGTGTGTTCTCCACTGAGGACACTACTCATAGTTCACTCTGATAGTATTAATTATATGAAGGTATTTACAAAAAAATTGTGATACATACATATTCTGCTATTCATATCTAATTAGCTCAGTTTGGGACCAGAAGGTGTCTGTAATATTTATTATTTTTTAAAAATAATTAAACTTCCTCCGAAATAAATCCCATATACATCTCACTAATAGTTGTATATGGTAGGCCTCGGAGGTACAACATAACAACAGTCGACTAGACGCGACAGAACATATTATATATACATGCTCTGTGTTAATATATGTCGATACACCTTTTTAATCTCAGCCCATTAAGCTTCCACTGTTGGGCAGGAGTCTCCTCCATTTGACGGTTTTTCTCTACAACACCCGCTGACCGAGCGTGTTGATATTAGGTTTTGTTTTGAGTTATCCATTGTTCAAAGTCGTAGTTAGTGACGAGTTCGAATATTCGTTAAAGGATCCTTCCAAACCAGTTACACGTGTCATTAACCACGGATCGAGGTTAGTTAATAGAGTGTTGACGTTAACGTAGTTAGTTTGTCGAGTATTACAAGATCTTTGGGTATCTTTCTTTTGCGACTATTTGTATTAAGCCAGAATAAGCAGAGCGGAAAAACTTAGTTCTGTAGGAGATTTACACACAGTGACGTGTGTCTACACAGAATGGCCGTATCATATGAATCTTGATTAAGACAGTTTACATAAACTTGTTAAAAGTGATTTTATTTATCCTAATATATTTCTTACAGATTCCCCACTTGCTCAATACACGACGGCTCTTAACGACGTTGCCTTAGTGCGTTTGATCCGCCAAGTGGCTCAATGTTACGCTTGCATACAGTTCGCGAGACTCTTAGAGTTGGCTTCTACGGATGATTTGTTCCATTTGGAGAGGCTGCTCGTGGACTGTGTCAGGCATAATGATATGCAGATACGCGTCGACCATGCTAACAAGTAAGTAATCAGTTGCATGACTATAAACAGGTCCGTTTAGTGCCAATATTAACTGGCCAATAATAATATTACTAGGACAAAAAGCAAAACATTTATGGTCTTTATTCATAATGACTTATCAGAGGATTTAAACGGAGATTTTATCAGAGAGAAAAAAACATCGTAAAAAGACTATTATGAATAACAAGGTTTGACAATTTTCGCGAACCTATTTTAGAGAACTTCACACAACGTCCTCTGGTCCCAAGCTAAGCTTATATGCTTGTGTTATGGGTACCAGAATACGGATAGAATACATATACTACTTTTTTTTGTAAATACATACATATAATAGATAGAAACACTCAGACGCAGTACAAACATTTAACAATTAGAAAAATCACACAAATGATTGTTCCGAGCGGGAATCGAACCTGCGACCGTCTTGATCGTCAGTTCGTTACATAAACCACTCAACCACGAGGCTCGTCAAAATAAACAATAAAAGTAATACTGTTTAATTTGTTTCATAGATGTGTACATTTCGGTGTTGAAGCCGGTGGTGGTGAATGGTGCTCGGCTGCGGATGAGGCTTGTGGTGGTGCTATACTCCAAGCTACACCTGCGGAACAGGTAACATATTTCTTTCTAGCCCGGACCTCCTGCTTATGTTATACCTGAAGCACAAATTGCCTGCAATAGTCAAGCATTACGAGATTTTTGTTGAAGCACCAACGTTGAGAGGCGCGGTTTGTGGAATATGGAATAATTTATTTTAATTGGTAGCAAAATTACAATCCGAGTTGTCATACATCCAGTTCACAGACATATGCTCGTTAGCGATTAGTTTGGTGTACGTTGACCGCCTTACGTGCGGAATCTATTGCGGGTGACCTGTGACCTGAAGTTATTTTTACACCCTGAGGAGGCTAAAAATCATACTTATCATTGACATTTAATGTTAACAGGTTCGCGAGCAATTAGTTCGTGCAGCTGAAGTCCTCTCTCGTTGTGCGAGCACTCTGTTCCCTGCTCGGCGTCGTTCCGAACGTGAACGTGCACGCGCGAACATGGTGCAACACTACCATGAACATAAGCACGCCGAACATCACCGTGTTTTGCAGAGACATAAGATCATTGAGGAACGTAAAGAGTATATTGAGAGGCTCAATACTGTACGAGAGGAGGAGGAACTCAGGTAATTGATTGATTGATTTCTCTGATTATTTCCCTGATTTCTCCAGATTGACCTTACTACAGATTACAGTATTTGTAATATTATACATGTAACTGTTAGATCTAAAACTTAGCCATGATATAATATGCTTTTGCTATAACGAAAATAACATGGCGAGTTTTATAGGAGAAGGAAAAATCGTCTTAATATATAAAGAGTATAAGTATTTGTCAGGTTTACCTTAATTAGTTCCAATATACTAGCACTGAGTAGTGATGCATTAAAAATATAAGTGTCACCACCCTAATTCCTCCCCAGGTTGGTGTAAAAGCCAGCTAATGGATATTGTTATCAGATAACATCCCCTGTGAAAGACAGAATACTCGAAAATAAATCATGTGCCAACACGCCCGGTCAACGCGGCACAGTAAACCATAATTTCTCATAAAGCCAATGCCCAACAGTGGGATACGTTCATAGGCTGGAGAAAGAAAGGAACAAACGAAAAAATTTTATTAAAGATATAGCAGTTATACGCTAAATTTAAAAGTTTTTTTTACATAAGTGTGTAGTTGAAAATTCCTATATTATGTAGGCGTCAAGAAGAAGTATCCAGAGCTGCGGCCGCGGCTGAAGCTCGTCGTCTTGAAGCTGAACGTGAAGAGAGGGAGCGACGTCGCCACGAGTCTGAACTAGCGGCTATGAGAGAGAGACATTTGAAGGAACGTCTAGCGCATGTCAGTCAGACCGCACACGGACAGAAGATGTTGCAGAAAATGGATGAAGAGGTTTGTATTTTATCTGGATTTTGTTTAGGCTCTTCAGCGGAAGAAATGTATTATGTAGAACCTCTTTACGTGTCTTTGAAGGGGCTTAGGTTGAAGGGCAGGGTGTTCAATTCTACATTATATGAAATGGAAATGGTTTTGAGCCCAAAAGGCACCAAATTAGACAGTTATAATGTTGAATATGATTTTTCTGGGTATCATTTTGCGTATATCGGGGTGGTTAAAATTCGAGTTCATTCTCTTAAACCCTAACTTTCATAGCAAATATAGACTGTTGCTTTGCTTCGTATTTCGATTAGTTGAGATTTGTTTTAAGATCGGACCACTAAACTTTCGGAGATTACCTTCTGCATAAATATTACAAGATTTACCTCTTTATGAATAGCAAATATATTGATTAGGAATAATAACGAACGTTGAACTACAATTTATGAGATACACTGTACATTAAACTTTAACATATTTTTATGTTAAATTTTTTTTTTTTTTTTTTTTTTTTTCTAACTTTGCATGGGGTTTGTTCGCACAGCGAACATGTCACCCCGTTAGGATCATGTTACATAGTCTTAGAACTAAAACAACTATGATTGTATGCCCTCTAAAATAAGTTTATACAATACTCTGGCTAAGTCACCCATTGGACAGGCAAGTGCACTATTGATGTTGCCAACATCCATCCTATTTGTCTTGGAACTGAATGATCGTCTGACACCCGAGTTTCGAACACACTCCATCAAGAGATGATACACATCTTCAACCACTCCACAGTTCTCGCAATTGGGACTTGAAGACTTGTTCATAAGATGTGTAAATCTTCTCGATGGAATATGTCCCGAACGAGTCCTCAGAGCGATCACCAGTTCTTGTCTTGAAAAAGTACACTTGTCTATCCAAGGGTATTGTGTAGGTTGTGGTTGGATCGTTCTGTACCATATTCCTTTGTGGTCAGAGGTTTTATTAAAGTGTTCCCTCCATTCCTTCTGACATGCTTGGCGGACCAGCTTGATGCAGTCTGAAAAGGAGGGAACAACTTGCAAGAGAATTCCGTCAGAGCAAGCCTGTCGTGCTAACAAGTCTGCTTGTTCATTTCCATCTACGTTGACATGGGATGGTATCCATTGGATGTGTACCTCCTTGGACATTGATTGTAATTCGAGAATTGAATCTAATATTGAATAGGCTATCGCTGATCCTCGCATAGACGAGGTACAGCGAGCCAAATATTGGATGGAGCTTTTAGAATCGGTCAGGATAATAAACTTATCACAATCTACCGTTTTGATATAAGATAGAGCTTCTGCAATGGCAATAAGTTCTATCTGCATAATGCATATATCAGATTCAATTCTCAAACCAATCGATTTGTTACAGCAAACATCCAGGAAGGCAGCTCCTCCTACCAAATTTTCCTTAGATCCATCTGTAAATATTTGATAATAGCCTAAATATTGTTCAGTAAGATATTTAAGACAAATATCTCTAAGCTGCCGTGAGTTATAATATTTCTTAGCATTTTGTATTAATGGAATTTTATCATGTAAAATCTCAGATAAATTAATTCTACTAATCCAAGTAGTTAGAGAAAAAAATTTTGGCAAGTTAGTGGTATAAATTGGAGCTGAACTAAATAAGTTATGTAAAGAAATTAAAAGCGGAGATTTTTTATTTGACCAGAACGAGCTTTGTATTAATGAATTTAGATTTTCTAATAGAGAAATTGTTTTACTATTTGAGCAAGATTTGGATTTAAATAAAAATTTACCACCTAAAAATGTTCTACGCAAGTGAAGAGGAGGTAAACATAGCTCACTTTCCATCACATGTATGGGTGTAGTGCGGATAAAGCCACCTATCACTCTCATCGTTTGGTTCTGCACTTTATCTAATTTATATAAATTCGACTTTGCACTGTTATCAAACAAGAAGCTTGCGTAATCCATTCTACTACGAATAAGTGCAATGTACAATCGTCTTAAATATCTTTGATGGATACCCCACCCCGGGCCGGCCAACACTTTAAACAGATTTATTAGTTTTAACATCCGTTCCACTGTAACATTAATATGTTTCCCCCATTTAAGAGAACGATCCAACCACAAACCTAAATATCTAACGTTATGGACTAATTCGAGAGGCGTGTCATTTAGATTAAGTTCTATATTATTGTTGTTATTAAAGCGTCCTTTTTTAAAAATACAAAATTTGCTTTTTGATGGGGATATTTCGAGTCCCAATTTACTTAATAATTGACTTAACGTACAAAGTGCCGCCTGCAAATTAGCGAGTGCATCATCTATATTATTTCGACTTATATATAGTACGAAATCATCGGCATATTGAGAAATATTGACATTTTGGATTAGTTTGCAGATATCTATTGTACGAGGGGAGGTCCAAAAGTTCGTGGAATGGAGGGGATGGAGTGGGGATAGGGGCGCTCGCTTAGTGTCATACTAATTGGGGACTCATAATTAGTATATAAATGGAGTTTCAGCCCTATTGCGTCATTCGTTTACGAACACTCGCCTGCTAAACACGTCAATCCGGAAGAAAACTGAAACTATGGAGAAAATTGAACACCGTGCGGTCATTAAATTCCTTACCAAGCAAGGAAAGAACGCTCAGACCATTTTGAATGAAATGGAAACTGTTTACGGGGAACAGTGCCCTAGTAAATCAATGATTTACAAGTGGCATGGTCTTTTTAAACATGGTCGGGAGTCGATTGAAGACGACCCCCGCTCAGGAAGGCCAGTTGAGGCCACCACATCAGACATCGTCGAAAAAGTGGAAAAAATTGTACTGGAGGACACCCGTTTGAAGAAAAAACAGTTATCTGCATTAGTTGGAGTATCAGATACCACCATTTTGCGAATCCTACATGACCACCTGGGTATGACAAAAGTCAGTGCAAGATGGGTACCGAGAATGCTCACGCCGCTTCAAAAACAGCAGCGCGTCGAAGCGTCAAAACATTTTTTGGAGTTGTGTGGCGACGATCCTGGACCGATTTTGGAGCGAATTGTTACCGGCGATGAAACATGGGTTCATCACTTTGAGCCTGAGTCCAAACAAGAGTCCATGCAATGGCATAAAAAGGGGACACCACCGCCAAAGAAATTCAAAGTGTCGGAGTCGGCTGGAAAGTTGATGGCTACTGTTTTTTGGGATTGTGAGGGGATAATACTGATTGATTATAAAGAAAAGGGCAGGACCATAACCGGAGAATACTACGCAACAATACTAGAAAAATTAAAGGATGCCATCAAAGAAAAACGTCGGGGAAAATTGACCAAGGGCGTGTTGCTCTTGCAAGACAACGCGTCGGTTCACAAGAGCAAAGTTGCAATGGCTGCTCTACACACGCATGGCTTCGAATCACTAGTCCACCCACCCTATAGTCCAGATCTGGCCCCAAGTGATTTTTATTTGTTCCCCAATTTAAAAAAAGACTTAAGGGGAAGGAAATTTTCCGACGACAATGAGGTAAAGGAGGCAATTTTGGCTCATTTTGAGGGAAAAGATAAAAAATATTTTTACGATGGTTTAGAAAAATTAATTCATAGATCTAATAAATGTATTCAGCTTAAGGGTGATTATATTGAAAAGGAAAAATAAATTTACTGTTTCATTTTTACTAAAACCCTTTCATTCCACGAACTTTTGGACCTCCCCTCGTAGCTACATTAAACAACAAAGGAGAGAGTGGGTCTCCCTGTGCCAAACCTTTGCCGGTGTATCTACTAAGATCATATTCATTATTTCTAATAGTTAATGATCTAAGCTTTAGGAAGTTCCATAAATACAAACAAATCCCTGAACCAACACCTAATGAATCTAAGGTATAAAGCAGAGTCGTGACGTCAATGTTGTTATAGGCGTTGTCAATATCTACGAAGCATCCCAGCGTAACCAAGTTTTTAGAGAAACCTATTTGAATTGTTGACACTAAACATGATAAGTTATCTAAACACGAACGGCCTTTACGAAAACCAGTCATGCTGTCCGGAAATAGTTGTTTTCTTTCGAGAAACCACTCTAGTCTTTTATTTAAAATCGAGTGAAATATTTTGCAAATGCATGATATTAAAGAAATAGGGCGAAGAGCGTCTCTCCCTGGTTTTGGAATGGGTAATATAACAACCTCGCGCCATTGATCCGGAACCATACCGTCAGATAAACATCTGTTATATATATCTAGTAATAACTGTTTAGCAACAAGTGGAAGATGTTTTATCATTGAAAAGGAAATTTCATCATAGCCCGGTGCTGTGTCTTTCTTTTTAATACTATGCTCTAACTCTGACAATGTTATAGGCGACTGTAATTTTGAATTTATCGATTTAAATATAGGTTCTGGAGGGCAAACAAACTGTGGTGTTATGGATTTTAAAAGATTATATGCTTTGTCTTTTTCGACATAAGAAAATACTGAAGACCGACCCTTCATCCATCGCATTCTGTTCCACATCTGACTTGAAGACGTAGTATTATCAATTGATGTGCAAAAACTTTGCCATGACCTGGATTTTGCATTTCTTATATGTTTTTGGGTAATTCTAATTTTATCTTTCAAAATATCTAAATTCTGCGGAGACGGGTTTCTTCTAAATTTTGCTAAAGCTAATCTACGTTCTGCTACTAGTTTAGATAAGTTTTGGTCCCAATATGGTTTCGGTTTGAAGTTCGATGCAATGTTTTGGGGAAATTTATTATAGGGTATATGTTGTTCTGCAGCCTTTTGTATTATATTAATAAAATCATTATAAACTTCTTGGTTATTTAGCGGTTTTACGTAATCTTTAAATGAATTTAGAATAGAATTAGTGTAAGAGGGCCAATCACTCTTTTTGAAATTTCTTTTTTTAACAGGTTCTTTTACTAGTTCCACTAAGTGAGATATTTTAATAATTATATGATCACTACCGAGGGATTCGTTAGTGACTTGCCATGTGAAATTAACGCATAAATCTGATGAACTAAAAGATATATCTGGAGATGACTTCTGTAAAATGCTATTGTTTAATCTGAGTCTCGTAGGACTACCATCATTTAGTGCAGTATAATTGTGATCTAATATAGCATCAAATATTTGATTACCTCTTTGATTCGTTTTATAAGACCAAATGCTATGATGAGCGTTAAAATCTCCCAATATTAAGGTTCTCGATGAGGCTAACGAGAATAAATGATCCCAATCGCGTTGTGTTGTACGGACCGATGACGGACAATATATAGCAATAATATTTTCAATATGCCGACAATTATATAGTTTTATGTAAACCAACTCAATCCCTTCATTTAAACTACGAATATTGTACTGCTGCGCGTTAACAGACCTATGTGTAAGAACCGCCACCCCTCCATAGGCGTCACGTCTATCTGAGCGAAATATATTATAGCCGCTCAGTGTAAGATTGCTGTCAGGCGCAAGCCACGTCTCACTTAAGGCTGCAATATGTATTTTATCTTGATTGAGTAACGACTCTAATAACAACAGTTTTGGTCGTAAACTTTGACAATTCCACTGAAAAATATTTAAATTACCTAATTTATTGCGTGAATTAGCCATTAAACTTATTATTAAAATCGAAAATACTCTTAACAATAGATAAGTCCACATAATACGTTGCTACATACGATATGCACCATTGCGCAAACATAACACATATTTTCTTTAATTTAAACGTCCACTTCATTTTGCTAGAAAATAATAATCTATACATTTTTTTTAAAAGAATTTTAAACGGAATATATTTAGCTTTTAGATTAATTCGTGGCCAATCAGATTGTTCATCTCCACTTGCGTTATCAGAGTGGATATCACCACTAGATTCAGATTCGTTCCTTGAGGATTGAGAGCGCGTGCGACGAGATGGCCCTGGCTCAGCGTGGGCACGACGTGATGATCCTGGCTCAAAGCGTGACGTCTTAGGTATAGCTCTTGTGCTAGAAGCGGTAGTTTCTCCAGCCAATGTTGTATGGTCTGCTGTCGCTGTTCCTATTCCGGCACGAGCATCCTTGTCGCTGCCAACCGTTTCAGGGAAATCATTTTGTTTGTCGGGAGACGGTATTGGAGACCACCAATGCTTTCTCTTTTTTGGATTAGACTGCTCACGAGATTTGTCTGAGTTTCCCACAACTGAAGCGTAACTTGGAGAAGGAAATGTGGCATTATTGTTGCGTATATTTTCTTGAAATGGTTGTGACGGGGGCGCTGTCGAACGTGGATTCTGTATGTTATTTTCATTGTGATATGGAGAAAAAGGTGGAACGTATAATGTTAATGCTTTTCTGTAGGTACAATTAAATCGAGACATTAACTCCCTTATTTTTTTTTCTTTTAAATATACGGGACACGTTCTTATCAAAGACATATGATTACCGCCGCAGTTTACACACCTAAAAGAGGTGGTCTCGCAGTTTGTATGTTGCCTACTACATTTAGGACATATAACCTTATTTGATGGACATAAACGTACTGTATGGCCGAAACGCCAACACCTTGAGCACTGTGTGACCGGAAAAACATATGGTTCTACTTGGACTCGTAGATTATATATGTTAATAAATTTTGGTAAAAAATTCCCCTTAAATCCAATCCGTATAGACTCACTTTCTTTCCAACCAGACTCGTTATCTCTACGGTTTAACCTTTTAACTGATGTTATTTCGGTTCTTTCACAAGTAATACTACTCATTAGGTCTGATTCAGACAGCCCGATGTCAATGTCCCTTATAATTCCGTACGTCACATTTACTTCCCAAGTTTTTGATAATCTCCATCCCATTTTCTGGAATTCTTCACACGTCAAAAACTTTTGTGCATATTCTTCATTGCCAAAAGTCACTAAAACTTTGAATGGATTTATGTACTTTACTGAATTTATACCAGCAATTTCTTGAGCTTTAAATAATTTGGCTAATGCGAATTGTTTAGGAAGGATTTCTTTATAAGTTACAGAAATAATAATCTTCTCCGCCCTAAATCTTTTCTGCGCACCCACTGTAGACCATCCTTCTTCATCTGAATTTTTTCTTCTGTCTTCGTCATCAATTGCATTCATTTCATCGTTTAAATGTAAGTTCTCAGAATTTCTCATTAAGTCCTCGTTATCCGTGTCGTCACTCATCTGTACACTAATTTCACTCATTATGTAGCCTAATAAGGTTCATTTTACAGCGATTAGTAGCGAGCTGCCGCTAATAAGCCCGAGCGAGATTGTGTCGCTAGTAAACCGGTTTTATATATGCGCAATTTACTTTATAAAAACACGTGCGTATCTCACTAGAACGATTCGAACACTGTTTATGTTAAATGTTTTACTGTAATACTTTTATCTACCTAAACTTCCTCCGAAATAAATCCCATATACATCTTAATAATAGTTGTATATGGTAGGCCTCGGAGGTACAACACAACAACAGTCGACTAGACGCGACAGAACATATTATATATACGTGATCTGTGTTAATATATGTCGATACAAATATATCAGCATTTTCTCATCGCTGTTGCATATAGACTTAAGAGGTACTAAAACAATAGAAACAGTAATACACGCTGTTTTCTTTAACAAATATAGTGCCAGGTCGGTAGTGTGTCATGGTAACGCACACAAACAATATAACGTAACTTCATTGGTCGATACGTACGCCCCGCACAAAATTACGTAACGCACTCTAACACCCGTATTCACAAACAATATTTACTTAAGTAAGTACTTAAGTGTTGATGCACTGTGCATAGGGTAACACTTCTCAGTGCGTTCCGTTCATCGAGCCTTTGTATTCATAGACAAAACTTAGCTATGCGTTCAGTTTAACAAACGCATACTGCTCTTCACCTTAAGTATTGTTTGTGAAATGATTTTGCTACCCCTGTGCGTCCATGCCTAATATGAGACCTCACAGTAATGTTTGTGAATACGGCTGGAAGAGACGACGCTGTCTGTACACAATAAGTATGAGCATTGCTCTCGTAACTGTTTAAGTGGTTATCGCCTGATATTTCTCTCTCTCTCTCTCTCTCTCTCTCTCTCTCTCTCTCTCTCTCTCTCTCTCTCTCTCTTCAGCCCATTTACGTCCCACTCTTTCGCAATGGTCTCCTCCAGTTTAGGAGGGATTATGGTTTACTCTGCCGCGCTGACCAGAGGCTGCTATTACAATGTTGTTACGCCATAATGGCGTCAGTGACTGATCATTGTGAGAAAATTCAATAGCAGACTTGGCCCCCAGGTACAGGGTTTATTTTCGAGTTTTCCATCTCTCACAGAGGGTGTTATCTGTGTGCAATATCCCTTAGCTGACTTACAGCACCCTTGAGAGGAGATGGGGTGGTGACACTTGTATTCCTAATCTGTCACCACACGGAGACTAACAATACTAACTCCTGTTTATTAATGCCCTAAGGATGTAGAACTTCCTTTAAAATTGCTACAATTATCCCGCATCGTAAAACTACCCACATTATTATCTATACTTCTATACTAATATTATAAAGCTGGAGAGTATGTTTGTTTGAACGCGCTAATCTCAGGAACCACACATCGGATTCGAAAAATTCTTTTTGTCTCGGATACTCCATTTATTGAGGAAGGCTTACAGGCAAACGTCATGCTGCGACTAATAGGAGTAAAGCATCAGTAGAGAATGTTGTAAAAACGGGAAAAATGTTTCTTAATTCCACGCGTAGGATGTTAAGCACAACAACTAAGTATTTAAATAATAATAAATAAATATTCACGGTCATTTCACACACCGTCCTCTGGTCCCAAGATAAGCTTATATGCTTGTGTTACGGGTACCTGAATACGGATAGACTACATATACTTTTCTTTAGTAAATACAAACTTATAATACATAGAAACACCCAGGCGCAGTACAATTATAAACAATTATAAATATCATTAGACAATTATAAATATCACACAAATAATTGTCCCGAGCGGGAATCGAACCCGCGACGTCTTGAACGGCAGTCCACTACGTGAACCACTCGACCACGAGGCTCGCTCGCCTCGCCAATATATTTTAGCCGAATTCACAAACGAAGTAGATTTTGAAAGTTTTGGAGAACGCGCTTATGAAAACGGCTCTTGAAATATATTTATTTTTATCAGGTCTTGAAGAAAATGGACGCGGAGACGATTGCTCAGCGTGAAGCCGAAGAATTGATGAAAGAACGCCGTGAATTACAGGCCAGACTTAAATCACAGGAGAAAAAGGTATTTATTATTTTTATAGCTATTAGTTTTACTGATAGATAATCATCATTATACATTATTTTTCTTATAACGATAGGCAATGACCGTAGAGCGCCATCTGATAGACACTTCCTCCGAAATAAATCCCATATACATCTCACTAATAGTTGTATATGGTAGGCCTCGGAGGTACAACATAACAACAGTCGACTAGACGCGACAGAACATATGATATATACATGCTCTGTGTTAATATATGTCGATACATTTATATTAAAACATACATACATACACAACATAACTAAAAAAACACACTTGAGAATTCTGAATATTTTTCAAAATTATTAAATTGTCATTGGTCTACTGCAAGTGGGAGTAAATCACTTTCAAAGATATCGTTACATAGATTAATACATTAGTAGAGACGCACCAAGCTAATAAAAACGTGTTAATAAATAACACACGAAATTGCACACGAAAGGTTTCATAATACCATTATCAAAATTTAAAGTCTTAATCTTTCAATAAAATATTGTACTTCAAATTGTATTAAATCTAAATCCTTCTTTGCTCTTAATTATAAATAAACCTCGTCAACAGGTTGTAACGTTGGGTTTTTATTATTAAGCAATATTTGGAATAAAATAAATAATAAATAAATATTCAGGACATTTCACACAACGTCCTCTGGTCCCAAAGTAAGCTATATTTCTATGCTTCTGTTATGGGTACCAGATATGGATAGACTACATATACTACTTTTTTTTTGTAAATACATACTTCTAATACATAGAAAACACCCAGACGCAATACAAACCTTTGTATGACATTTATGGATATCACACAAATGATTGTCCCAAGCGGGAATCGAACCCGCGACCTCGTAATCGGCAGTCCATTACATAAACCACTGTACCACGAAGCTCGTCGAATCAGTTTGTGTTTTATTAATACTTTCATGTTGCAAGTCCATATCAAAAGAGAGCCAACAATGCACAGAGCAGACCTAACTTATGTCACAGATCATAGACTAATTACTAATGTGTGTATACTTCACGCAGGTTGACTACTTTGAGCGTGCTAAACGTCTAGAAGAAATACCTTTACTACAGAAGAGTTTAGAAGAGAAACAGGTACAAGATAAGGCGTTCTGGGAACAACAAGAAAAAGAACGTATTCAACAACTTATTGGTATGTACATTTTGAGTAATTTATTAATTTTGCAATTGACATGCTATGCTTTTACTTAATAAATTGAATTATGGTGGAAAAATTGATCATGGTGGAAAGAGTGTCCCGCTTTCGGTAATCACTTTTTCCACCATAATTGAATTTATTAATGTACATTTTGTTTAATTTCTGGACTGGCATATAATCATACAACTAGCTGTGGCCAGCAACTTCCCACGTTTTATTGTGACGATCCTCGTGGTTGAGTGGTTTATGTAACGGACTGCCAATCAAGAGGATTTTGTGATTTTTCTAATTGTCATACAAATGTTTTCACTGCGTCTGGGTGTTTCTATGTATTATAAGTATGTATTTACAAAAGAAAAGTAGTAATGTATTCTAGTACCCATATAACACAAACATAATAAGCTTAGCTTGGGACCAGAAGACATTAAAATAAATAAATAAATATTCATGGACATTTCACACAACATCCTCTGGTACCAAGCTAAGCTTATATGCTTGTGTTATGGGCACCAGAATACGGATAGAATACATGTACTACTTTTCTTTTGTAAATACATACTTATAATTGACGGGCTTCGTGGTGGAGTGGTTTATGTAATGGACTGCCGATCACGAGGTCGCGGGTTCTATTCCCGCTTGAGACAGTCATTTGTGTGATATCCATAAATGTCATACAAATGTTTGTACTGCTTCTGGGTGTTTTCTATGTATTATAAGTATGTATTTACAAAAGAAAAGTAGTATATGTAGTCTATCCGTATCTGGTACCCATAATACAAGCATAGAAATATAGCTTACTTTGGGACCAGAGGACGTTGTGTGAAATGTCCTGAAAATATTTATTTATAATACATGGAAACACCCAGATGCAGTACAAACATTATGTGAAATGTCCATGAATATTTATTTATTAATTTGCCTAAAATGAATCATGATGTTTATATAGAGGCCCGTGCTCGAGATGTATCAACATCAGCTCGTCTGTGCCGTATGGCGCCGCATCGCGATCAGTTTATGGCGCGTCTACGCAACGAGCGCGGCGCCGCGCACGCACAACGTCTCGCTGCCTTCCACGACAAACTGGCAGCCGAGAGAGAGAAGAGATTAGCTGAACGGAGACAAGAACGAATTGAAAAGAGACGACAAGAGGTAATTACACAAATAACTTATTTTTTGTTATGACGTCATTTGACTATGTAATGTTTGTCTATGATGATATTTCTCGTCTTTTAAGGCTAGATCTGTCATATAAATTATCTAATCTACTAAGGCTGATAAGTTATTTTAAACTAACTACTACTTAATATCTATTATATATTTCTCTCTCTCTCTCTCCAGCCCATTTAAGTCCCACTGTTGGGCACTGGCCTCCTCCACTTTGGGAGGGATTATGGTCTACTGTGCCGCGCTGACCAGGCGTGTTGGCACAGGGTTTTATTTCGAGATTTCCATCTCTCACAAAGGATGTTATCTGTGTGCAATATCCCTTAGCTGACTTTTACAGCACCCTTGGGAGGAGATGTGGTGGTGACACTTGTATTCTTAACCACACGGAAGACGAAATATATTTATATATTCATAATTATGAACTTTTCACAGTATGTCCTCTGGTCCCAAGCTAAGCTTTATTGTTTGTGTTATGGTTACCAGAATAAGGATAGACTACTACTACAACTTACTATATTTAAATACCAGCAAATATTAAGAAAATTTTAAATGAATAATATTAATCGCTTTTTTTTTCAATAGTGGTTGGCAGAGAAACATCGGGCCGAAGAACGTGCAGCAGAAGAAGCTAGACGTATCAAAGAGGAAGAGGAGAGGAAGGAACGCGAGGAACGTGAGAGGAAACAACAGGAGGAGATGGCGGCGGAACGTGAACGCAAAGAACAGAAGGAAAGGTAATTATATATATTTCAGATTTTTAATGTACTTTTATGTGTCCATACTAATATTATGAAGGTGAAGCGTTTGTTTGTTTAAACGCGATAATCGCGGGAACCAATGGTCCGATTTGAAAAATTCTGTCTGTTTATCTAATAGTACATTTATTGAGGGAGGCTTTAGGCTGTATAATATCACGCTGCGACTAATACGAACAAAGCATCACTGAATAATGTTGCAAAAAGGGGGCGAATTTTCTAATTTCCACGCGTACGATGTTGCGAGCATATATTATTATAATCTGAAATTCCCAACACATTGCTAAATGACGACAATGCAATATGTAATTAAAAAAATATATATCATATCCTGTTTAGTTTATGAAACAAAGCCTAGGAAGTGTGTTTGTATAGTAGCAGATGGCGCTCTATAGCCTCTGCCTGCCCCTACGGGATAGAGGCGTGACTATATAATGATGATTACTTTTTAAATTACTTTTTGATTGTCTATAGAGCGCACAAAGAAATGTTGGCCCGTTCCGAAGCTAAGATTCGCGCGAGAGAAGCAGAAATACAACGTAAATTGGACGAACAAAAGTCACAGCCTTCAAGTTGGCGTCGTGGTGAAGCGGGTGAACGTCCACCCAAAGATGATGTCTGGCGCTCCAAAAATGAACCTAACGATGAGAAGAGACCTGGTGATACTTGGAGAGCAGGTAAATATAGCTAATCTTACTATATCCATATACACCATGGTCACGGGTGAGACTCACCCGTGACCATGGTGACTGCAGTCTCCGAAACGTCGGGCCAAAAAAAAAAATGTAAAACAAATATACGCGTCTAAATCCGTAAAAAGTAGTTTTATTTAAACAGATGAGTCGCGCAAGTGTTAGAAAATATAATCTTACTATCCTATTATCAGGACGATTGGACAATGGACGGCCGAAAAAAGAACATACGGACATTTCACACGACGTCATCTGGTCCCAAGCCAAGCTTATATGCTATTGTTATGTGTAGTAGAATACGGATATACTACATAAACTACTTTTATTTTGTAAATACATACTTATACTACATACATAGTAAAAACCTAGACCCAGTTGAAACATTTGTATGACAATTATAAATATCACATAAACGATTGTTCCGTGTTGGAATTGAACCCGTGACCTCGTGCATGCCAGTCTGTTACATGAACCACAGACATTTGTTTGACAGTTATAAATATTTCACCAATGATTGCCCCATGCGGGAATCAATGTAGACTACTTTTTGGCTTATTTTTACTCTTGGCCGTCTGCCTGACGTCAACCCTCCTCAGTTATATGCACGGTGTCACAGGAGTCATGCAATGTGGGCCCCTTGGTTGGTATACCTGGCTTGAGGAGGTGAAACTTTTATAATATATGTAAACGTAATTTTAAAGGAAGTGCAGGGCGACCCCAACACAAGTGTTATTAATAACTTACTGGGGTGGTCCTAGATACTTATTTTATTGTAGTGCTTTGAGACGAAATAAATCATTTTTAATTTTTTTTTCATTTTTAAATATGTATAACAATATCTTTTATTTTTAGCTGGTCCTCGTCGAGATCCAACCCGAGACGTACGTGATGAACGACCACCAGCAAGAGACGACAAGTAATTTTTTTAACATACTAATTCTTCTTGTTATATATTGTACACACAAAAAGTAAAACAAAATTACAGATATACAAGAAATATTGTGTAGAAAGGCGAGCTTAATACAATAGTGAATTTTCTTGCAGCAAACCGCAATGAAATTGAGGAATATGGGCATATATAGTGCGCAACAAAATATTATTACTATCTAAAAACTAAGATTCCTATCTTATTAGTTTGGGTCATATTTTTATCAATAATAGATAAATATTCAGGAAATTTCACACAACGTCCTCTGGTCCCAAAGTAAGCTATATTTCTATGCTTGTATTATGGGAACCAGATACGGATAGACTACATAAACTACTTTTCTTTTGTAAATACATACTTAAAACACATGGAAACACCCAGACGCAGTACAAACATTTGTATGACATTTATGGATATCACACAAATGATTGTACCAAGCGGGAATCGACTCAATGTATGTAACGGTATCTTTGAAAGTGTTTTTCATCCACTTGCAGTTGTCGGATTAATCTGGAATATTGCACACATATTAAAGACTGATCACAATACAATAACTAAAGAAAGTTGGAGTTTCAAGCGTGTTTTTTTTTAGTTTTTGAACTAAGCCAATTATTTTTAGCTGCCAAAACATATAACAGCAGTCTATACTAATATCATAAAGCTGAAGTGTTTGTTTGTTTGAATCAGTGGAAAATGTTGCAAAAATGGGAAAAATTTCTGCATTAATTTATTTATTTTTGCAATTGACTTGCTATACTTTTACTAAATAAACTAAATAAAGTGTGTGGAAAAAATGATAACCATGAGCGGGACTTGAACCCACGACCTCGGAATACCGTTCCATTGCTCTCCCATCTGAGCTATCATGTTTAAAATTTGGGGAAAAATTTTCTAAATTACGAAGTATATAGTAATAGTTAGTAGTAAGTACGGGCAACAGTTAGTATAATATACTTGCAACATTAGTTACTATTGACTTTTTAGTATTCTACCCACACGTTTGAAATCAACTACATAGTAATAAAAAAACTCCTAATCAATTAATTGAATAAAAATGGTGTGTCCACTCTCTTGTTTATTTTGTTACAGTAGAACTCGTGTTTGTAACTACTCTATAATAATGTCTCTCCTGCCAGCCCGTTAACGTCTCATTGTTGGGCATTGGTTTTTGAGAGGAATTTTGGGCTACTGTGCCACACTGTCTAGCCGTGTTGGTACAGGGTTTATTTTCAAGATTTCCGTCTCTCACACAATATACTATAATGTTTTAGTTGTAGATAATATAAAAAGATTTAAAAGTTAATATATGTATTAAATTTAATGACAGACGTGAGGAACGACCACGAGAAGATCGTCCCAAAGATGATCGACCTAAAGATGACCGTGCACCTAAGGATGACCGCGTTCCCCGTGATGACCGCGGTCCCCGTGATGATCGCGGTCCCCGTGATGACCGCGGTCCCCGTGATGATCGCGGTCCCCGTGATGACCGCGGTCCCCGTGATGACCGTGGTGAAAGAAATACGTGAGCAAATTTTACTTCTTTAATTATTATAAAACATTTTTCGAACGAAGTTCCTTATGGCGCGTTGCGGAGGGGTACCCTAGCCGGCAAAAAACGTCCGTAACGCGATGAAAAATCGTGACCTTTTTATGTATAGTCTATGTATGGTGGCTATACACTGTCTAATGTATAGTCTATGGGATGACTGTTATTATTATTTTTTATTATTTATTTATTTATTTGTTTATTTATTTATTTGCAAATTGTGTCGATTGTACCTTAGCTGAAGGAACTTCGTTCCTACCTGGTGTCCCGCGACACCAATTTATGTTTTTTTGTATGTATATCTCTATGAGAGCTTATATCATGAAATATACGCAACGGATTTTGATACTGTTTTTTTTAGTAGATAGAGTGGTTCAAGAGGATGGCTTATTTTGTATAAGTTGTGAAGGTTTAGTTTCTAAATTCCACCTGTTCACCTTGCAGGCAACAACTAGTAAAATTATAAACTCCAAATGAAAGACGATATATTGGTCGATGACTCGCAAGTTTCATGAGGGGGCGCATTCAATGCCAAATGTTTCTAGTACTTGATACAGGAATGAACATATACGCAGCTCCTGCTTCGATTAGGGAGACGTTCATCGTGACCACTTTTAGTAGTATTCTACTATTTTCAAGAGTGCTCGGCGGTATAAAAGCACATTGCATAAACGTCCCCCTTCTTACTTAAGAAATAGATCGATCGCGACTCAATTTTAAAATAAAAAGTAGATCTTATGTGCACAACAGTTGGGCACACCTGCTATATACAGGGACGTATTTGGAAAATTTGCTCCCCGGCCATAAAAAACTCGCCCCCAGTCGTCAGAGGAAGATGGGGGTGGGGGGGTGGTAAAGGCTTATAAGGCTTATGAAATCAAAAGCAGAGTGAGGTTAAGGGCAAAGGGTATAATAATTGTCAAGAACAGAGGCGCCCCTCGCTGCGGTTTGAGCCGTCCCTCGCAGACCGGCCGCCCTGGGCCATGCCCCCCATGGCCCTAGGGTAAATACGCCCCTGGCTATATAGTGTATACTGCTCTAGCATAGATTACTTAGATTCCGCACATAAGGCGATCAATAGAACCTGTTGTCGCATAGATAATGTATGAGAAATCATCATGTGATCTTGCCAATAAAATGGGTTATTCCATACCTCGTAAACCGCGCCGTCTTCCAATGTTGTTGTGATTATGTTAGTTTTATTAAATAAATAATTGTTTTGCAGGCCTCGTTACGTTGGACGGTCAAGTGGTCCAGAGACTGGCAGTTGGCGGCGTGGTCCCGCTGATCCTCCACCGGCTGCGGTAAGTTAGCTTAATCTTTTAAAATTCTATATTCTTTCCAGACCATAAATGTTTAATCATTCTTTATATCGATTACGGACCTTCTCCAGGAAGACTATACCCCCCAGATTTTATGAGACATTATGTCATTAATATTTTCTTATTTTTATTAGAGTTTTAGCAAAAACACATTGTTTCTTGCTAAACCTCTTTATATTTGCAAATCACTATAGTATTTTATTATACAATGGTGAGTGCAGCACAACTTAAAATAAGTATAATGGGTCTAAATCTGTAAAAAGTGGTTTTATTTAGTAATATATGTTTAATTTTTATAGTTTACGTTATACAGGGATAATGTAGCATACTAATGGTAAAATATTTGTCAGTCAGTAGTTTTTGAGTTTGTTCGTTGTAATCATACAAAAATATTAATGTTTAATTTTTTTTAATATAAGTGTAAATAACAGGACATTTCAATTAATAACATGGTTTGTACTTAACAGGAGCGCTCATCAACATGGCGGACTAAAGATGCGGCGCCGCGTGATGATCGTTATCGCGACGCGCCGCCACGTGATAGAGAAGGAGGCTTCCGTGATCGTGAACGATACCCACCTAGGAGAGATGATCGGTATGTACTATAGTCAAAATGATTACATCATTTTATCCAAAATACAGACCAGTATTCTGCGCAGGTTAAGCTAGCGCTCATAACTCGATACCTATAATCTATCCAAATATGCAAAAATGATGAGTGGTATATTTTTTGTTATTTACTTTGTCACACAGAACAATGTACGGTTTCGAACACATGGGCCTTATTCAAAAAAAAATTGTTATTGTAATTTTTTCCGTTTTAATAACATTTGCTTAATTTTACTTTAGTGATGGTCCTCGCCGTGATGATCGTGATGGTCCGAGACGCGACGATCGGGACCGTGATGGACCTCGTCGTGATGACCGAGACCGTGATGGACCGAGACGTGACGATCGTGACCGTCGTGATGATCGCGATGGTCCTCGCCGTGATGATCGCGATGGTCCGAGACGCGACGATCGGGACCGTGATGGTCCTCGCCGTGATGATCGCGATGGTCCGAGACGTGACGATCGTGACCGCCGTCCACCAGCCAGGCGTGAAGATAAACGTAAGTATTATGCAGATTTATTTCATTTATAATTATTAAAAGTGTCTTTTCACCATCATGATCACCTCTGCTTTTGGGTACGCCTTTATTATACAAGATAAAACTCAAGAATTTTAAAAGGTATCCCTTTTTGATGCCGGTAGAAACCGAAAGATTTTATACTTTGGAAAAGTTCTCCTTTTTATCTCATTATGTTGACAATATTGTCATGGTATAGGTATGTTTTTCTCTTTATTGTTACATTTCACAGTACCCTCTTTTTTATTTGCTTGTGTTTTGATAGATAAATAGATGTGTGTACACCTTACAAGAAAAAGAAATAAAACTCAAGACTAGGTACAAATGGCGGCCTTATCACATAAAGTGGTCTCTTCCAGACTGTTTTGAGCACTAGAATACTGTTGTACAACGTATACTGTATTTTTTTTTGTAAATACATACTTACTGTAAATACAAAATACCCACATATTCGTATGACATAATAAATATCGCAAAAATAATTGTCCTATGCAAGAATTAAATTAGTGATCACTGCTCTATGAAGCGAGTAAAAGGGATGCCATGGAAAATCATTGTACTGTGTGGTGACGGATTAAGAATACAATTGTCACCAATCATTTTCTTCCCCAGGGTTCTGTAAAAGCCAACTAAGTGATATTGTACACAGATAACATCCTCTGTAAGAGACACACATCCTTTCACATATTATGCATCTAAATAATCAAAGAGAAGACACCCTTATTACTTTAAATACATATTTTTAAAATAAATATTTTAAGTCCTTCATTTCAAGAGCAAGAGATCATTTGCTTTTGTGGAAAGATTATCATTAATATAGCAAATTTTCCGAAAAAAAAAAAACTAATGTATCATGATCAGAAACTCTATTCTCCGAAATGGTTTTCAAATTAAGAGTTAAAAAAAATATGAACAATGCCAATTATCTAATATATAAAATTCCCGTGTCACAGTGTTAGTTACCGTACTCCTCCGAAACGGCTCGACCGATTTTCCCGAAATTTTGTGTACATATCCTCTAGGTCTGAGAATCGGCCAACATCTATTTTTGAAATCTTTTTTTTTTGGAATGGCAAAACTACGTTTGCCGGGTCAGCTAGTATTATATTAAAATTTTGTCGTGTTTTATTGTTATAGCACGCGATCCAGACGGTGATGAATGGCAAGCGGTGACCAGACGTTAAGATCATTACTTAACTAAATCATCAATTACTTTCGTTCTTTTTTATATAAAATACACTTGTATTCATTGTTTTATTATATCAAGAGTTTCACAGGATTTTAGTATCATTTGTTGTCTAAATATTATCATAAATCGAACTGCAATGTTTTATTATGGTCCGGGAGCCAGGTACATTTTTGGTCAATGATTTCTTCTCGAGTGAAACTTTGTAAAATGCATAAGGGACTTATACTATGAATACTCGCGACCGTCAGCTCGCGTCAGCGACTCCGTGGGTGGGTTGGGCAGTGGCAGCCTCCCAAACATGGAGAAAGAAAAATTTTTTTCAGTCATTTCCTCTCATTTGAAAATATGTCAGATTATAGTTTATCGAGTGCTTTGATAGAAAAACAAAGTCAGCTGACCATAACACGGTGGATTATACGCCAGCTGGCTACTTCAACATGAAAAAATATATTATATTTTCAATGATTTCCTCTCAACTAAAAATTTACCTGGTGATTGTTTATATACTACTGTGAATGAAAATTAATGTCAGCTTGCTGTATCTCAGTGGAAAATTTGTCAGCTGGTACCTTGAAAGGTGTAACGCAACAGCTTTAGATTGAGAAATTTACACGTACATATATGTAAATTGCTCTTTTATTTATTCTATCGGTTCTGATCGGACTTTTCGTTTAATATCACGGTCTGATTAAATAGCAAAAATATGATTTGCTATTTAATCCGACCGAATCAACAATTTTACCTCTAATAATTCTAGGGATCCTTTCTCTTCCAGAAAAAAAAAATAAACACAGCTAATGCCATTTGCAATAAAAATAAAGCAATTTCTTTCATTTTGTGGTTTTATTTATTATTATTTATGAATATCAAATAATGTTAAGTGGGTGGGTATTACTGGGTACCTAGTACCTACTATGACTAATGAGGAATTATTCATTTTAAAACCATTTATCTATTAGCCTATGAACAAGAACTGTCATACTCGCTTAGTAGTACTTAAGAGGGCTCGATACCAAATTACACTACATACAAAAATATGGGTATCGTACTCCTCATTTTTCTTTGCGAAAGTTAAACCGATTTTAATTGTTTTTACGCTATATTATAGATAAAGAGTATATCTATGCTTGTATCACTTTATTTTTCCATAACATAATAACTAAAAGAAATATGACCATCCGAAAATCCCGTTGTTTTCGGTTTTCTTTACGTAAAGTTCCAGCGACTATCACACATATTTGGTAAGGTTTACCAAAAAAGAAAGTGATAGAAGCATAGATATACTTGATTTTTTCTCCATGTTTGGGAGGCTGCCACTGCCCAACCCACCCACGGAGTTGCAGCTGACGGTCGCGAGTGTTCTTAGTATTAGTCCCTCATGCATTTCTCGAATTTTTGATTGGGAGGGACTTGGTCATGAAAATCTGTCACTGGCTCCCGGACCATTAGTGTCTGTAGTATAATTATAGAATTCTAAAGTAACTATATTCACTCTGTAAGTAATTTTAAGTGAAACAATCGAAAATTGATGCAGTACATATGAGTGATATGACCATTCATACCTCATTCGAGTCTCATTGTTCCAATAGAAAGCTTAAAGAAAAATGCGGTGGTCAAAGTAAATAGCAGTGGGCGGTGCTTACAAGCTCCGCCCACTGCTTGATGTGATTGGCAACGGTCGAATAGTAGAGACACTCGCTTATATTCTGACTTAAATATCTTCAATATCTACTCATCATCATCATCATAACATCACGCCTTTTTCCCATGGGGGTAGGCAGAGACTATAGAGCGCCATCTGCTACGATCGAAGCATACTTCCTTGGCTTCATCCACACTCATACATCTGGTCATACATGCCCGATTCAATATCTACTATCAATATATATTACGCCTTTTATAGAAATCCATAGGGAAAAGCCGTGACGTAATGTTATATAAATATTTAGAACACCATATTTTACATTAAGTAATGACACTGTAGTTATTCTTTAACAACATGTCGTTAATATTACATTAAAACAAATCGTAAAAACTTTAGTATTACCGTGTTAATTTAAGATAAATACTAACTGTGCCCATTACATGTTGGGTTTTAGGAATATCATTTGTGCTCCGCCTCTACTGGTTGTAGCGTGATGTTAAACAGCCTTTAATATGTCTCGATAAATAGTCTAGACAATACAAAAAAAAATTATATTCTAAAAAGTAATTCCTGCGATTAGTGCGGAGAAGCATTAAAATTTGTCAATTTTATTGTGTCGATAGAAGACAAACTTCCTAGTACGCTGGTCCTGTTAACATGGTGAACAAACATGTTGCTTGACAAACAGACAACAGTTGGATTAATATTACATTGTTTTATTCAGAATATCCTGTGGAACTCTCTCTATTTTGACATTATTCTTTTGGTCATATAGGTAGTTATTTGCAATTATTTCACTTAAGGTGTAAGGTATTATATCATTTTTTAGAAATGCTTCAACGCTAGTACGGTCTCAATTTTCTTATTACATTACAAACATAACTATGATTTGGTTTCGAAGGATTCATTTTTCATTTAGCTAAGGTTTTCGACAAAATGAAGCATTAAATAGATAGCTTTTTCGAAATTTTCCGGGTTTTAATTTCCCGAAAACTCTGCCTATGGGCATGGGTACACTATTGTATTTAATGTAAATAAAAATGTGTAAAGATTTGAATCCCTCTGAATAAATAAGACTTTTATACAAAGACATGTTGCGACGCCCCAAGTAATGTGATAATGGCGGGGCTATGATGGTTCTAGCCTCTTAATCGCGTTAACAATTAGTTGACAACTAAGTCTTTTGGTTGTTTTTATAACGAAATTCTAATATGAAATGCTATCTATAAAATAATTTCTAATACAATAAGTTTGTATAGAATATTCGGGCCGTACTAAATAACTATCTTAGTTAAATACTAACCTGAAATATATGCACATTTAACATGTCCCTGTCACATTTTTGTTCTATTACAAATTTAATAAACATTTAATTAAATGTTGTTTTATTTTTTTTTAACATGTTACAAACGGCATATTACGATATATTAATATAGCGAGATGCAAATATATTTATGACGTCACCGACAGATATATTTGTCTCTTTCTCACCTCGTCTTTTTTATATACATCTGTCTCTCTCTATATTTAATATTTATTCCGTTTGTGACGCCTATAAAGGAAGCCAAGCAAGTGTTTAGATTGTAGTAGATGATGTTCTATAGTATCTACCTACCAGTACTTACCTCTATGCGAAAAAGACGTGACTGTATGA
This sequence comes from Orgyia antiqua, assembly GCA_916999025.1. Lineage (NCBI taxonomy): Eukaryota > Metazoa > Arthropoda > Insecta > Lepidoptera > Erebidae > Orgyia > Orgyia antiqua. The sequence goes on from OU779869.1 coordinate 22,902,433, forward strand.
TGTTTTCTTTTTAGCCTTTTTAGGGTTTCGTACAAAAAAGAAACTCTTATAGGTTCATTTTGGTGTCTGTCTGGAAAACTTTTATTCAGCAGCGGCTGAAGCAGTCTAAAGTCCCATGATGCCAAAAATACAATCTACATTTTAGATCTACTCATTGTATACTAATAAATAAAGCTGAAGAGTTTGTTTATTTGAAAGCACTAATCCCAGGAACCACTGGTCCGATTTCCGTCCGAAAATTCTTTCAGTGTTGGACAGTAAGTTTATCGAGGAAGGGTATATAACATCACGCTGTGACTAATAGGAGCGAAGCAGTAGTGAAAAATGATGCAAAAACGGGGAAATTTTCTAAATTCTACGCGTACGGAGTCGCGGGCAATAGCTAGTTTAAAATAACCAAATTATGACCATTTTCGAGGGTTCAACTCGAACCAAAATAAAAACCTATAGGTTATGTCCCTTTGCTGATACGCGATATTTGGCATGAATCGAGCCTATCCATCCACCCATCAGCCTTTCTCCGTCCACTGCTAGATATAGGCCTCCCCATAGTACGTCACATGCTCGGTCCTCTGCTGTCTGCATCCAGCGGCCACCGGCACATTTGACGATATCGTCAATCCACCTTGCTGGGGGCCGCTTACGCTGCGTCCCGGTCGTCCTGTACGTGGTCGCCTCTCGAGACCTTCCTACCCCAACCGTCATCGGATCGTCGAGCGATATGGCCTGCCCATTGCTACTTCAGCGTGCTAACTATTCGGGCTATGTCGTACTCATCGGTTCCTTTACAGATTTCCACATTCCGGATCTTATCATGTAGGGAAACTCCGAGAATAGCCCTCTTCACACCACGCTGCGCGGATAGGAAGTTGTTTAACTACATATTTAAACAACTTCCTATCCGCGCAGCGTGGTATACATATATATACATATAGTGTATATAATTCTTTTGCATTGCATTTATTATTTCGTTAAAAAGAGTGCAGGGTAAGCTGGGCAATAGTAGTGTAAGTTGTAAGAAGTAAGAAAATTGCAACAGCAAAACAACTCCACAGAATCGATCAGCAAGGCAATTTCATATCTGTGCTCATCCGTAAATATTATTTAATGAAGAGCTGAAAACATCATTGTTCACAGTATTGATACTTGTGCAAATTTCGAGACAATGGTGTCAATATTTTCAATTCTGGTAAAAATACATTTCAGCTTTCCACTGAAGAAACTAAACAATAAATTATTTTCTTTGTTGTTATGCGAACACTATGGGCTATTCATTCATCAGCCTTACTCCGTCAACTGCTGGACATATTATTATACCTACGACATAGAATGCCAAAACCCGCGATTTTGCGTCGCTTGTATCCAGCGGCAATGTGAATTCACGCTTCCTCTAATCCAAAGAGATGATTTATCTAACTATTGGATTAATTTTTAAATCAATGTTAATAGGTAGAGTATTATTTTTTAGATAGAGTCGATTCCATGAGCTTCGATTAAATTAGTTGTTTTGGGATTTTCCTACATTTTTACTGCCAGGTTATGGAAGCAGATAATATTCATATAAGCATTTGGTATAAAACAAGGTATAGCTATGTATTTCAGTATTTGGTACTTAAAATATACAATAATTCAGTAGGTAGGTACTATTTTAAAATAGCTTCGTGCAACAAGGTAACAACATACAGAAGCTATGTTTATGGATTTCCAGTCCGAAAAAATGTTTAATAAATAAAGCAGGATAAATCATTGCCGTAAATGAGAATTGAAATTACGGCCGCGGAAACCCGTAAGCAGTACCTATTAACTTGTACAATATTCATAAAACGGGATAATTAAACTCAGTCGTATTGTGGGAAAATACTTAACTAATAAATACGAAAGTTTCAAATAAATAATATTATATAGCGATTCTGATCATAGTCTAATGATCAGAAAAGCTACGCAGGGACTAGAACAAAATAAAATTGTATTGAGACTAAAGCGTAACTCGATTTCATTGATGATGAGTCAACGCATTTATGTATTTATAAAATAAGCTTGTAACTGAATGAAAACATCAAGTTAGCGTTGAAGAAATAACAAAATAAGTAAAATTCTACTGCTAATTACCTGTACTGTAAGAATCGACCAATAGGCAGACTAAAATCGCGGTCGTTTGAGAAAGTTTATTCTTTTACTAACTCGGTGCACGCCAGTCGCCGACCTGCCGCCGCTCTAGGCGTGTGTAAGTGCATAACATATTATGAACGAACAGTTCCGTAATTAGCTTAACACAAAATACTTTTGAAGAAAGTCCGTGTTCAGTGATTAATTTGTATGCCCCTGTGAGGAATTTTTGGAGAATATCAAAATGAATGTAAGTTAAACTTTCTACTTCTTCGTTATTGTTTTGTGTTGTTACTCAGTGTGATAGTTTCGCTTGTTCCTTTTGTGATAAAAATCGTATCCGTTTGCACTGATACCGTTTTATGTGTCGCAAAAAAATTAATACGCGTGAATAATATTTTTTTCCATATAATATTTTTTTCTTGCTCTTAATATATATTTTTGTTTTAAAAAAATACAAAAAAATATTTTTTTGTAAATGATACCATTTATTTGTGCTTGCTATTCATAACATTTTCATTAAATTTATCTTTTATGTTAGATTCGAGTCTACGTGAAAAACAAATTCTTCATTAATGGGTGTTATCAGAGACGGCTAAGAAAGATAATTGTGAGAATTGAACCCACGACCTCGAGTATAGCAGACAGTAGCATTACTACCGCTATGCTTAAAGACTCGTCATGTTATTTTAACTATAAATATATAATAATATATTATACATGTCACACACCCACATCTCTCAGGGTTTTAGAACATCCATTGACCCTAAAATCGTGAGAGACATCGGTAATACCTAAACCACACGATAACACTATTCTTAGAAAAAAAATACTAGTAAGTACCGTGTTTTAAGCTTATAAATTTTTAAGTTCTTAGTTCAAATTATAGATGACATTTTCATATACATTTATTTTGAAGGAACTACATTGTATGGTAACTATTTGCCGATTATTGTCGATACAAAGAAGTCGCTTAAAAAAAAGGATACGAAACAGAAAGTAAGAGACCTTTTGAGGGTAATGACATCAGTAAGTTGTACACTTTTACGATTGCCTTTACATCATGTTTTCTATTTTGAATATAACGTGATTTTGTTTGTTAAATTAATGAGGCAAATGCATTGCTGTATATAATGTATCTATCTAAAGCTGGGGTGTGGCAGAAAAAGCACGAAAGTAGAATAAATGCTGTAGAGATGCGCTCTTTGAGAAGTATGTGTGGGTGTGACTTTGAAAGATATATTAAGAAATGAAGTTATAAGAGAATGTTTCGGTCTGAAAGAGGATGTAGTGACTGAGGTGGAGAAAAGTATGCTGAGGTGGTTTGGTCATGTGGAGAGGATGGATGAGAGACGATTAACGAAAGGCATCTACACGGCGGAAGTAAGTGGAAATGCTGGGAGAGGACGCCCGAGAAAAATATACTCGGATGTCATCGCAGGGATACTCCAAAAGGGGCAAGTGCGTAGCACTTACAACCGTCGGGCATGTATGACCAGATGTATGAGTGTGGATGAAGCCAAGGAAGTATGTTTGTATCGTAGCAGATGGCGCTCTATAGTCTCTGACTACCCCCATGGGAAAAAGGCGTGATGTTATGATGATGATGATCTAAACCTCCTCGTTCATGTAGAGCGAATAGACAGACTGCTTGGAGGCTAATCTGATCTATACTCTAATTTCTACGTATACGTAGAGATCATTAGAGCGAGAGTAGCGGAGAGCTTGTCTTCGTAGATTGTACTAATACTCTAGCTAGGAAGGTCTCACTAATCCATAATGTCATAGATAGCCATATGTGAGTCGCTCTGCGTTATTTTAATCTATCGTGGATTCAGGCCTGTTAGCATTTCAGCGGTGCGCGGTGGTAGAGCATACGTTATTATTCTGGTTTAAAACGATCTTAATTTTAAGATTAGCGCCTTGAAAGCCTGACAGGTAAATACAAGTTGTCCATGTGGTAACGGACTAAGAATACAAATGGCACCATTTTCTCCCTAGAGAACTGTAAGAAGTCAGCTTAGGGATCTAAGCTGATAGCATCTTCTGTGAGTGCCGTAAAATCTGTGAGTGGCGTAAAATTTATAACTAAACCCTTGGCCAACACACCTGGCCAGCATACCCATACAAAATGAAAAAGGCTGAGAAGAAAACTTTGAAAGAGCAGCCAAGTAACAAATTACTTAACGTTAAGAAAAACTTAGAACAAAATTATTGAAGCTTTTCTAGATTTGCTCCATTAGCTTATCATGGGTTTCGAGAATACAAAAAGCTGTGAAATAGTATATCAGTTGGTACGCTTTACTTTTTTCTTCTTAATTATCTATTTTTGCCCATTCTGGATATCGATCTCTATATACCTAACTCAAGTTCTCAAGAGACGTTCGCGTAATATATAATTATATCAAAAGAGTAAATAAACTGATTGCATACTTTCACGGCGACAGGTATATGAAATTAAATATACATGTTTAAACTTTCACGAGACAGCTACATTTATCTATTTTACGTCAACATTTTATTCCTATAATTTTATTAATAAACTGTAACGGTAAACAGCGCCTAAGTTAAATGCAAATTATTGTAATAGTATAGACTTAGACAGTTTAGATTTCTTTCTCTGGAAATTAACACTACATATTATATTAAAGAAATATATGGCGATGGAATAACAAAAGTTAATATAGGTACTACAATAAATCCTACATATCTAGTTTCATTTTTGTTTACACGCTGGTTTTAGTAATCGTAGTTATGAAAATTAAATAATGTGTCTTTTAATTTTTTATTTCGTTACAGTTTTGTAGGAAAATTCGGAATTAAGAGCGCGTAGGTATATTAATTACCTTCAGCCGTGAAATATGAGTATCTGTAAATTGTCTAACCAGTGATATGGATTGTCACTTCAAAGATAGCTAAAATAGTACCGAAATCTGCTATCATAAATCCTGTAATATAGTATACTACCACTATAATAGAGTCGAAACTAAAAATATTATTAGAAATTTAAAAACGGTATCTGTTTAAACGATCCGTATCAGATCCAAATAGTTTTATTATTGGCATTGATATACTTAGTGCAAGTATAGAGCAATTAAAATATTTGTGCGTCTATTAGAAATAATAATTATGCTTAATATAAATTACTGCATCCCTTAAAATGTAAAGAATTACGGATGTAAGTATAAGGAACATACTTTAGTTTGCCGAATTTCCTTGACACGGCATTTAAGATTGTATGTCTTTACTTATTATAAAACAAAGTCGTTATATTTGTATTAATTTCTTCAAAAATACGCAACTGATTTTGATGCGTTTTTTTAGTAGATAGAGTGGTTCAAGTGGTTAAAGCCTTTTTTGTATAATTTGTTAAAGTTTTCTTTCTATATTCCACGTAAACGAAATTGCGGACAATAGCTAGTTATAACATGCATGTTGTGAGATAAATAACTTAATACATACTACATTATTATTCTTTAGATTCATTCATCAATTTTCATTCCGTGTGGTGACGGATTAAGAATACAAGTGTCACCACCACATCTGTTCTTCAGGGTGCTATAAAAGTCAGCTAAAGGATATTAGCGGATAATATCCTACATGAGAGACGGAAAGATCGAAATTCAACCCTGGGCCGATACACCTGATGATTGCGTCGTTGTAGACTAAAAACCCTCCCAAAGACAAAGGCCAACAGTGGGGCGTTTATGGACTAAGTAGGATACAGGATATTGTTATAGAAATAAATAATATAAAATAAATAAATGTTCATGGATATTTCACACAAAGTCCAAAGTCCATACAAAGTCATGTGTAAGTTTATTTATTTAGTCTATGTATGACAATGTATGTATTTTATTGATCTTGTTTTATTGGTACTTTCTTGTTGTACACCTATCTATCCTATAATATACCATTTCTCTATACACTCAAGGGTTTGCTGGTAGAAAACTCAATATGAGTTAAGCTCGCCTTTGTGCACGTTTGTAACAATATTGTTTATGTTGCCTTACTTGTATGAGTGTACAATAAAGAATAAATGAAATGAAATGAAAGTCCTCTGGTCCTAAGCTAAGCTTATTTGCTTGTGTTATGGGTACCGGAATACGGATATAATACATATACTACTTTTCTTTTGTAAATACATACTTATAATACATAGAAAACACCCAGACGCAGTACAAAACTTTGTATGACAATATCACACAAATGATTGTCACGAGCGGGAATCGAAACGGCGACCTCGTGAATGCCAGTCCGTTACATGAACCAACCAACCACGAGCCCCGTCAAATATTCTGTAAATAGTAATAGAATAATAAACAGCGTAGAATAATAAAAATGTACTAAAGACATGTTTATATCAGGAATCGAAAACTCGAAATACTTAGTTGAGATACAAGGCAAACCACTAAGTTATATAGGCAGTTAATTAAAATCACTAATTCACTTTACAGATATAACTGGAACTATTGTCAAGCCATAGCGTTACTTTACTGAGACTTATTTCATCCGTGTGGTGACGGATTAGGAAACCATGTATCACCACCCTGTTTATTCCCCAGGGTGCTGTAAGAGCCAGCTAAGGGATAAGAGTAAAATAATAAGCAGTTAACATCAACTGTGAGAGCCGGAAAACTTGAAACTAAAACCTATGCCAATACGAAGCGTCAGATTTGTTGTGTTATTTAAAATCTTTATTCTATAATAAACAGTTTTTATTACAAGAAATATCAGTTAACATTGCCGAATTGTGTTATCGACACTAACAAAATTTATTTTTTAGTTAAGTTTAGTTTAGTTATTCGCGCAGAATTGGTACCAATAAAAGACTTTTCTAAAGGCAAACATTTTATATAGCGTCGAGATAGATAAAATGTTAAAACTTTCGTTATCTGTACTGTACAGTGTCGAATCCTCATTACAATAGACCAAATATATTACAGGAATTTTCTATTGAAAGTATTTGAAAGAAAGCTGTAGGTGACAATGTGTGCGATTGTGAGAGCTATATACTCCTATGGGAAAATAACAGTGCCTTTGTTTCATACTCCATACCTAATATGGGTGTCGTGTTTATAAATATTTTGAAATAATTAGCGTTGCATAATAACGTATTACAATTGAAAAAGAAGACTCTTACATAAAACAATTTGCTTATTTTTATTTATAGGGTTTCTTTTTAGGTACTAGGTACAGATAGCATGTGTACCTACTATTCAATTGGTTGTTGAAAATAGACGTTACATTAATAAGATATAATTACTTAAATAGATAATTGCTTGCATAATAAGCAGAGGTCGGAATTAGGAAGAGTTATTTAGGTACTTACACTGATTTCATACAGCGAAAGAATAAAGTGGATGGATATGCCTTGAATCCCGAGATAGATTTTAAAGAGCAGAAAAAAATCTCAAATAAAAATTTGATAGCGACTGATTCAGTAAGAAAAGTATTCGCTCGTATGTTTAAAAAAGGTGACATATGTGTATGTGTATGAGAATTTGCTTATAGATATCAATAATTTATAAATATTGTGAATTAATGTAAACTAATAAAAATTGTATGCTAATTATCTTTGTTTCATTTGTCTATTTCTGAGGTTTTTATTATTATTTATTCCTAATATTGTTGGCCACACGGGTTTGTCCATTAGAAATCCCGGAAGGTCCACATTAATATCAACATTTCGATGGAAGTACATAAATAACTCTACCTAATTCCGACCTCTGATAATAACAAAAGTCGACTAAATAATAATACGTGGACGTTGCCAAGATCCGGTTTTGGAAGGGGGTAAAACAAGAGGGTAGGCTAAATGCTGAAAATTTTCAGGGGTCTAAAGATGAACTAAATATGTATAAAATTTAAAATTTTCTTAGCATTTAGTATTATTTTCAACATTTTGTTCGATATTTATGATATTTGGAACTAGTAACTTGCTGCTAAAGTTTCACTAACTCCTCATGAACTCAAGACGGAACATTTTAGGTTCTAATTACTAAATTACGAATTTAATTTTAGTTTTTGAACTAAGTCAACATTTATTAAATAACCACCGGATTCTAATGTTTAGCGAAAGTATTTTAAATATGAAAGTAACATGTAAACATTTGACTAATTAGTACTATACAAGCCGCCTACAATATGTTAACATATAAAAACATTAATGTTATATTAGCTCAAGATCTCTTGTATAATTTAAATAAAAAAGTTAAATACATTAATTTTGTTTGACTATTGGTCTAAAACTGGTACTTTTACTTTTTTGCGTCATGTAATATTTCACTGAAATAAAAATACACTAAAAGTAATCGATGAGAGGCTAGTGATAAATAAGTAATAAGTAAATAAATATTCATGGACATTTCACACAACATCCTCTTGTCCCAAGCTAAGCTTATATAAGGTATATATTAGGTATAAGAATACTAACCACGTAAACTACTTTGCTAGCAAGCGTCCCAAGTGGAGATCGAACCGGCGACCTCGTGAACAGCAGTCAATTACATGAACCACTAGACCGCGAAGCCAGTCCAAGTTTTGTTTCTTTCAGCGCTTTAAGAAAAAAATTCATATCATTACGCTTTGAAGTTAGTTACTTCCCGGGTCTCGGTCTCTGATAAAGTCGGATAAGTCTCGGTAAAGCTCAAGGCGCAGTTACCGTAGCGTATTTACCCTAGGGCCACACCACAGAGGCCGTGTCTCGGGGCAGCGCAAACCCTAACCTTACTTTCAATTCTGTGTTGCTCTTTTTCCAATTAATTTATGGGACATAGGAAGTATAATTTCTTACGTGCAAGTACATACATACCTACGAGTTATGCTAACGTTAAAAAATCGTATGATCGATTGATATATTCCCCAGTGAAAGTTATGTTAAAATCGATTAACCGTAACTGACAAAAAATAAAATCATATATTCCAGTTTTGTTAGTAAAAATAATCTTTTGAGCAATTCGGCTCGGAAATTAATCTTTTAAGTCGGCAAATATTGTAAGCTTAGCTTCTTCTGGCATAGTAAGTTTAAAGATACTATATGCAGCCATAATATCCATAACTACAGCAAAAATAATACATGGCAACTAATACATATAAACAACATATGGCATTAATTCATCCATTAGCATTTCTCTATTGCTTTTCTACAAATTAGCATAAATGGCAAATTTGTAGAAAAACGCTACGCACTTGGCGATTTTTTGTTTAAATTTGAAATATAGAATCGCCCCTCCTAGTACTAATATTGTTTAGATATATGTTTAGATGTATATTAGATATTAATGCATAAATAGATATTTATGTGGCTTTAAGTCGGATGAGTGATAAACAGATAAACATTTTTATTAATAACTAGCTGATGCCCGCTACTCCGTACGCGTGGAATTTTAGATCCCTATATATTTGGACCGTTTAAACCTTCCCTGGACTTTTACGAATATTTTAAGACCAAAATCACCAAAATCGGCCCAGACGTTCTCGAGTTTTAGCGAGACTAACGAACAGCAATTGATTTTTATATATAAGACTAGCTGATGCCCGCTACTCCGTACGCGTGGAATTTTAGATCCCTATATATTTGGACCGTTTAAACCTTCCCTAGACTTTTACGAATATTTTAAGACCAAAATCGGCCCAGACGTTCTCGAGTTTTAGCGAGACTAACGAACAGCAATTGATTTTTATATATAAGATTAAATAATTACAGGTCAACAATATGATGATATAGCCATTGACATTCTATCTAGAAAGTCTGTGTAAATTCGTAAACTTAGAGCAAACTAGGTATTTTTACTTTTGTAAAGTATGTATTCGTAAATAGATTTCGCGATAAATGGGCCAACTCACCTATTTATACATAAACAATGTCTTTGACGGGCTTCGTGGTGGAGTGGTTTATGTAATAGACTGCCGATCACGAGGTCGCGAGTTTGATTCCCGCTTGGGACAATCATTTGTGTGATATCCATAAATGTCACACAAATGTTTGTACTGCGTCTGGGTGTTTTCTATGTATTATAAGTATGTATTTATAAAAGAAAAGTAGTTTATGTAGTATATCCGTATTCTGGTACCCATAACACAAGCATATAAGCTTAGCTTGGGACTAGAGGACGTTGTGTAAAATGTCTTTGAATATTTATTTATTATTTTATAATGAGCCATGTGGTCTATGCAAGAGTAATGTAGAGAAGATACTTATTACTTTCTAGCGTTCCGTAAACGAACTCTACTATTGCGACTTCGCTGTCCATCTGTCTATCCGTCTGTCACCAGGCTGTTTCTCTGTAATTCTGATAACTAGAGAGCTGAAAATTTCAGTGTATGTATATCAGTTGATGCTATAACAACAAGTACTCATCATCATCATTCTCCTGTCCTGATTTCGTTATTTGGGGTAGGAAAAATGTGGAATATATTATGATACTTACGGCACAGTACTCTTTGTGTACAAGTACAACTCGTGCTTGACCGATTTAAATATTCATGTACATTTCACACAACGTCCTCTGGTCCCAAGCTAAGCTTGGGACCAGAGGACTTTGCTTGCTTGTGTTATGGGTAGCAGAATACGGATATAAATATATAAACTACTTTTCTTTTGTAAATACATACTTATAAAACATTTGTATGACAATTAAAAACATCACACAAATGATTATCCTGACCGGGAATCGAACCCGAGACCTCGTGAACGGCAGTTCGTTATATGAACCACTAGACCACGAGGCTGGTCATACTACGATAGTTTTGGAAGCTTATATCTTCAAAACTACGTAACGGATTTTGATGCTGTTCTGTTTAATAGATAGAGTGGTTCAAGAGGATGGCGTTTTTGTATAATTTGCTAAGTAATTCTAAGGTTTGGTTTCAAAACTTTACGCGTGCGAAGTTACGAATAGCAGCTATGCTATTCGTAACTTCGCACGCGTAAAGTTTTCATTATAAACCCAGATTAAAGACAATTTGTGTAATCAAAGGCGTTAGCCAGAACGAAGTGAAATCAAGTGTATCTTTTAACGTAATAAAATAAGTTTACTAATAATTATCACCTTATTAAGTGCGTAATACCATAAAAACAATATGAATAGTTTCCTGACTGAAATTAGGGGCCAAATACTAACATAACTAAAATGAAACCAAGTAAGGTTTATTTTAACTTAATAGCAAATTTTTTTTTAATATTTATTTATTTATTTATATTATATTAGGAAAACTTACAGCTAATATATTATATAGTAAGAAATTAACACAGAATAAGGCCAATTACAAGTTTCCACTCTTAGATAGTTACAATAACAGCAATAGAAAAAAAAGTATTACAAATCTAGAGAGATTCAAAGAAGCTCTTAGTTAAAATTTTCTTCAATTTAAATACTTCAGTGCTGAATAAATCAATATCAAGCACACGACACTCGTCATTATAAATTTGACTTGATCTAAGTAAGTACGAGTTCTGTCTGTACATACATATTCATTATTCATGGACATTTCACACAACGTCCTCTGGTCCCAAGCTAATCGTTTATGCTTATCTTATTGGTACCAGAATACGGATAGAATACCTACATATACTACTTTTCTTTTGTAAATACTCGTACATACTTATAATACATAGAAACACCCAGACGCAGTACAACCATTTGTATGACAATCAGAAAAGGCACACAAATGACTGTCCCGAGCGGGAATCGAACCCGCGACCTTTTGAACAGCAGTCCCTTACATGAACCACTCAACCACGTCATCGTCAATATTTAGGTAAGTATATTAAATAAAATCATTACTCAGCTTTTATAATAATAAGAAAGTTCTGTTATCATTTCTGAATCGTGTAGTTGATATTGATACTAATATTTTAGTTGAATTTAGTTGTGTTAGTAGAATAAGTACTATTAGCTGACATTGTAGATAATATTTTACATAAATCAACGAACAATTCATTATACAATAATTACAATATCATGCAATGAAAAGAAATATGAAATTATTTGGGAAGTAAATTCTTCGCGCTCCGTGGACCGTTAAGACGTTTTATTAATATAATATGAGTATGTATTTAACTAAGTTTAAAGCTATCGTTTTGTTCAATAATTGTTCGTCAACTTATTTACATAGTAAGGTTAACGTAATCCTATATATATATCTGAATTAAAGTTAGCAATAAAGCTCGTTGAAGCAATAAATAATATATCTATTAGTTCCAACTGTTCCAAAACTAAAAAACTTGCTCGAAAATCTCAAATATTATTTTAAGTTATTGTATTCTCATCAGCAAAGGGTTTAATTTCGAGTGTTCCGGCAGAGGATGAGGGTAGGAAAAGGGGTAATCTTTCCCCACACAGACCTTGTTAAGTAGGTATGCAACATTTCAGATCAATCCGACTACGGCAAGTAAGTGAAAATTACTTTTAAAGATTCCTTTACATAGATCAATATATTGATAGATACGTACCGAGTTAAGAGCTAAAATAAACACGTGTTAAATAAGTGTTAATTTAATAATACTTTAATAATTAAAAAGTAGTTACTCTCGTAGAGTGTTATAGATATAAGCACCTAGATTAGTAACTTATGTTCTCATAGCGAATACCTGGAAAATGCTTTGAAACCATTCGATATAATCTCTATATAGACATAACTGGAGTATCACGTTCGAATTACTTACCAACCAACGTGAGATAGATGTATTTCAACGCAAACTTCTAACAAAATACAAGGCCGTAATGTCACAATCGTGACTTGTTTCATTGCTGAAGTTATTGTTAAATGACGTCATTTTGCTTAAATAGACGCTATTCAGGTACTACTGTAAATTGACAAACACAATAAGGCTTAGCTTCAGCTGTGTTTCAACACAGTTTACAGTTTCTGTCTTCCCGTTCTCGCAAAAATTAGATCTTTACCCTAAAAATTCGCGGCAATAATAAAGAAAGATAATAACTTTTCATTTTGTATTTTTGAGCCTTATAATATTAACTAACTGATGCTCACAATTTCGTACTGTAAAATTTAGAAACAAAACCTTGTCAAATTATACAAAAAAGCCATCACTGTATCTATTAATAGAAATCGTATCGAAATTCGTTGCGTAATTTTGAAGATATAAGCTCGCATAGGGACATACATACAAAAATAACGACTTTGTTTTATAATAAGTAAAGATAAATAAAAAAAATGAAGTAAGTACATTTGGCCATTACTTAGATAAGTTTTACGGGTCAAGACGTAGCGGAAAAGACACAGATTTAAGAGTTGGCGAATTCGTTAGCGAAAATCACAATAGGTATCTTTGATAACAGATCGATGGGACATTATTTATAAATACTTAGGTATATAGCAAGTGGCCATGGCACCGTTATGACTGACCTATTGACAGACTGTCACGACACAACCTAAGTTTATGATTTATTCTATTGTTGCTATGTTTGTCAACGTGTTGCTATTGTAATACTCTCTTCGACATTGGCTCATAGGTAAGATTACCTGTGAGATGCTTAACGCGTTCAATGCTGAATAATTTGCGAATTTATAGCCAATGCTAAAAAAAGAGTCATTCGCCCAGTGCTGAGAACGCGTATGTGCGTTCAAAAAATTTTTCGCGTAGTGCTAAGAACGCTTATACGCGTTCATAGAAAACTCGCGTAGTGCGGCTGGACGCTATAGCGCGTTGTCTTTTACCTTCCCGCAGTGCGGCCGACGCTTATGTGCGTTCGGTAACTTTCGAGTTTTATGACTGTCATATAACAATTACGGGTCATATAAATGTGTTGGATGGATAAAGGTGCTTCCACACTAGTGTTTATTTGTAAGAGATTTTGTGAAGTTTACGCCATAATATATCTTCGTTCGGTTTTGTTAAAATAGTAAGTTATACCTTAATAAAACAGTAATAGTAAAGGTACCTTCTCCCGAAAGCCCTTTTATTCTTAATTTTTTTTAATTTACGTCTTTTCGCCCGCCTCGTAATAGACTCGCTCTTTTAACTAAACTAATAGGTAGTTTTAGTCTATTTATAAATGGATAAATAGACTAAAACTACCTATTAGTTTAGTTAAAAGAGCGAGTCATAATAAAATTATTTCAATAATCTATTATACTAAATTAGGTTATTGTTGTCGTCGCCGCCGCCCCCCCCCCTGCAAGATTCGTAGCAGAAACCTGACTAGTGTGTAGTCTCCTTTACAATTCCACATTTTACGACCGCTTCGAAACAATAGACACCCAGAATACACGCTATAAACGCACAGGTGCGGCGCACCCCGCTTGCCTACAGATTTTTTTTGTATGGACGCGTATACGCGTCGGCCCGCACTTGGTGAAGATCAGAAAAACGCGCATAAGCGTTAGCCGCACTGAACGTATTAAAACCCATTAAACAAATTTTTTGTCTTTACTTACTATAAAAGAAAGTCGTTATTTTTGTTTATATGTGCCTTTCTCTTTCCAGCTCATTTACGTCCCATTGTTGGGCACGGGCCTCCTCCACTTTGGGAGGAATAATGGTCTACTGTGCCGCACTGACGAGGCGTGTTGGCACAGGGTTTACTTTCGAGTTTTCCGTCTCTCACAGAGGATGTTAACTGTGTGCAATATCCCTTAGCTGAGTTTTACAGCACCCTTGGGAGGAGACGGGGTGGTGACACTTGTATTATTAATCCGTCACCACACGGAGGGGATGGATATGTGCCTATGTGAGCTTAACATCTTCCAAACTACGTAATGGATTTGAATGCGGTTTTTTTAAATGGTAGGATGGTTCAAGAAGATGGCCTTTTTGTATAATTTGCTGAGGTCAACAGCTAGTAATATGTATTATAAACTAGGTACACTACTAAAGCCCGGGGTAAATTGGAGTTTGAGGATATTGTCCCGTGATAAATTGGCTTTTAGCGTTTTATAGGCTTATACATTATGCATATTAAAAGAAATAAATAAAACAAAACTTTCGCAGTTCAATATCAGCTGTGGTAGTAGTAAAACAGATTAAACTGCATGCTTGATAAAATAATATACCTATAATTTAATTTTATAACCGCTAATTTGCTAAGTAATAAACTCTAGTAATTAACTTTCCTTTTAATAAATATTAAATCTTATTTATCTACAAAAATCTTAATATTTAATATTACCACATGTTTTATTCTTTATTTCAAGCTGCTCCAGTACTGTATAGAAAGTTTATAATTTCTTAGGCCATTTTTGTCTAATATGACATGGAATTGTTATTATGGGAATATTATGTTATTTGTTATGGGAATTATGGTTTTATTGCTGTAATTGTTGCTTTATATGATGAGATTACTTTCACAGATTGTTAATGTAATAGCAGCTTTGTTAACTTAACTGTTTTATAGCTATTTTTAACGAAACAAACGTTAAAGGTGAGAGCAACGCTCATACTCAATGTGTACGGACGCTCTCGTCTAGTAGTGAGTGTGAGGCGGTTACGGACTGGGCGTGCGTTATAGAGTTTGTGTGTCTGTTGGTAATATGGTCAATAATTAACCGTCAAAGTTGTCCATTTATAAAGAGATCTAGTTCTCAAATTACTCAACAACGTATTCTAAAATCTAGTTTTTCTTAAAACGGGGAAGTTTGTCATTAACATCCTGGCAACACTGAGTAAGAGTTGTCTGTACAAGAGACTTTTTGGCGGGAAGTCAAACGAGGCGGCAATAATTTTTTTCAAATTTTCATTTTATTAATTTAATAATTAAATACAACTAAACTATCACTTATTGATACGAAGAGGATGAGCGTCTGCAGTGGCGCTGGCGGCGAAGAGCCGCCAGAACCAGGCGAGGCCAAGAAAAGAAAATTCTACAACGCAAATTATGCTGGAGGTAACGATTCCAATAAATATAAAATCTTTACCAAACCCAATTATAAGAGACTTTTCTTAGAAAACAGCAGCTCTGAATTCACGGTATATGTTGAATCAACAGAACAAGAGAAAATAGGTAACAAAAATCCCATAACTCTTACAAATTTAATAGCAGAGCAAGTCAAAGATGTGTTAGGGGTGCATAGAATAAATGCTCACAAAATAGGAATTACATTTAGAAAAGCTTCGGCTGCTAATAACTTCCTTAAAATGGAAGATTTTATGTGGAAAAATAAAATGAAAGCATTTATTCCTTCTTACTTAACTGAAAAAATTGGTGTAATAAAGTATGTTCCTAAAGAATTATCAAATGAAGAACTATATAAGAATATTGTTTGTGACGCTGAAGTAGTCTCCATTAAACGATTTATGCGTAAGGTTGAGGGTAAACTAGTACCTCTCAACACTGTTGCCGTTACTTTTGCATCAACCTCTCTACCTCAGTATGCGTATTTGAAACTATTTAGATATCAAATTCACACTTATATTCCTCCACTTCTTCAATGCTATAAATGTCTAAAATTCAACCATTCCGCTAAGAACTGCAGAGGTGAACAGTACTGTTCATCATGTGCTGGACGCCATTCATATAAAGAGTGTGATGTCGATGAGATCATTTGCATCAATTGTTCCGGCAATCACCTTGCTATTTCAAGGGAATGCCCTATCAAAAAACAAAAAATTGAAGACAAGAAAGCAAAATTTAACATGCAACAACCATACGCTAATATTGTTAAAAGACCATCCAGTATAAATGACAAGAATTATCCACCCTTGCCAATACCACAGCCACAGCCTTTACCCAAAACTAAAGATAAGTCAAATAATGTTTTAAATTTAAGAGAAGTTGCAAGCAATGATATAATTATCAATGCTATAGTAAAATCACTAGTTACACTAGGTAACAAGAGTGACTCTGATGGGCCACTCACACATAAGAAAATAAAAGATGTATTTTTATCTAATTTAATTTAATGGATAAATATTTAAATATTTTACAGTATAATATACAAAGCTTACAGAGCAAAAAGAGCCTATTACAAAATTTACTAAATGAAAAGAAAGTAGATATTTGTCTTCTTAATGAGACTTGGCTAAAACCAAGCTCAATAATCCCACATTTTCCTAATTACAATTTCATACATAAAAATTCAAAAAATTCTCATAATGGTGTAGCTATTTTGGTAAACCATCATATAAAGTATAAACTTATTGATACGAGATTTTCAGAGTCTATACAAAATATATGCATTTCTATAGAGACAGAATTAGGACAAATAGCAATCCTTTGTATATATAGCCCACCCAGTAACAGATTTGATTCAACTAAGTTAAAAGACCTTATTAATAATATACCTAAACCATGTATAATAATGGGCGATTTTAATGCTCATAGCATAGCCTTTGGATGCCGTAGTGATAACAGTAGAGGTAGATGTTTGTATAATATAATTGATGAGTTTGACTTATGTATTATGAATGATGGTGCCACAACAACAGTTCCTTATCCCAATAGGCAAGCATCAGCTATAGATCTTGCTCTTGTCAGTCCTTCAATCGCACATTTATGTCATTGGTATGTTCATGACGATCCCATGGGCAGTTATCATCTTCCAACTTTACTTGAGATAAATGTTCAGCCATCCATGTATGACACCTCACCACCTGTAGATCAAGAGAAATATATTTACAATAAAGCAGATTGGAACAAATATTATAGTCTTTCAGAAACTTATTTTACACACATAGATATCAATGAACCACCTATCATAGCATACAATAACTTTGTAAACACTTTAAATGATTTAAGAGATAAAACAATTCCAAAACGAAAAATTAACTCAAACACACCTATAAGAAAACCAGTACCATGGTGGAATCAGAAATGTAGTGATGCTGTTATAGAATCAAAAGCAGCATTAAAGTATTATTTTTCTGAGCCTACAATAGAAAACTGGATTAAATATAAAAAGTTAGATGCTAATAAAAAACGGATATTGAAAGAAGAAAGAAACACTTCATGGCAAGATTTATGCAATAGTTTTAATAGGTTAACACCAGTTTCTAGAATATGGGAGTATATTAAAAAATTCAAAAAGATTGGCACTAATCGAAACAAACATTTTAATGATGAGTGGGTACCAAGTTTTATAAATAATGTAGCTGATAATAGTGAAGTAGATACATCTAGACTAGAATACTTGTTTGAAAATGCTAAAGTAAACACTACTAATGATTTTCTCACAAAAAAGTTCAACATGGATGAATTGAACATATCTTTAAAAAGTAGGAAAGACACTACACCAGGATTAGACAATATACCATATATGTTAATTAAAAAACTACATTTAAATGCACAATCCATTTTACTAAACATTTATAATAAATTATGGGAAAGATTAATTGTACCCGAGTCATGGAAAACACAATGTGTCATACCAATATTAAAGCCTAACAAACCTATAAATAATGCATCATCATACAGACCTATCTCTCTGTCATCTTGTTTGGGTAAACTCTTTGAAAATATGCTAAAGTTAAGATTAGATTATTTTATTGAATCCAATAGTCTACTGCCTCCTATACAATTTGGTTTCAGAAAAGGCAAAAGTTGCTCTGAAAGCTTCATATCTTTATTATCAGATATAAGACAAGTTAAATTAAGTCATTCTAATGCAATATGTGTCTTTCTAGATGTAAAAGGTGCTTTTGACAATGTAAATATAATGGAACTAATTCAAGTATCTCATGATATAGGTATGCCAGGACACATCTTAAGGTGGCTATATTGCTTCCTGAACAATAGAACAGTTTATGTTAAATATAATAATAAGTTACATGGGCCTAAGATTGTTAATAAAGGTACAATGCAAGGTGCAACATTGTCCCCATTGCTATATAATGTGTATGTCTCAGAGATATTAAAATATGTAATTAAACCAGGTGTAAATATTTTACAGTTTGCAGACGACTTGCTTTTGTATAGTATAAATCAAAATGTGGAAACAGCAGCAACAAATATTAATAATGCTTTAAATCAATTGTACAGTTATTACCATACTAAATTAAAGTTGGAAATAAGCCCAGAAAAGAGTTCAGTTTTGATTGTGAGCAAAAATTTAAACGCTCACAATAATGTAAAAATTATTTATAACAATACAGTAATTCCTGTAGTTAAACACCAAAAATTTCTAGGGGTCATTATTGATGACAAATTAAAATTTGATGAACACATAAAGCACATAAGCAAAAAAGCATTAAGAGGCATTAATATAATGAGACACCTGGCTGGAACTTATTGGGGATCTGATCCTAAAGTAATGAGTATGCTATACAAAAGTATAGTGAGAAGCCACTTTGACTACAGTAGTTTAGCTTATATGAATGCCAAAAGCACCTTATTAAAGAAACTGGATGTCATACAAAATATAGGATTAAGACTAATATGTGGAGCAATGCGATCAACTCCAATTAACTCATTAGAAATAGAAACATGCATACCTCCGTTGGTGTTACGTAGGTTAATGTTGGCAGAGAGATTTTTATTGAAAGTTCTTGTCTCAAATGATAATCCTCTAACAAAGAGAATAATGATGCACCCTGTAGTCTCTCTGTCAAATTCTGTCGCAGATATTATCTCAGCTTCGTCTTTGGTAGAAGGATCCTTGCCTGAAATCCCAGTAATATTTAAATATGTAAATGATAATTCAGAAAACATTTTTAGAAACAATATTTGGCCTTTATATAAAACCTCCTTTATCAGTCTTATTACTAGTATAAATATCCATTTAGATGCAGTGTGTAATAAATTTGAATTTTTAGAATTTAAAGGCAATAGACCTGAGCACTACACCATATACACAGATGGGTCCAAAACAAATGAATATGTAAGAGCAGCATATTATGATCCACAGATGCATTTCACTAAATGCATAAACTTAAACACTGCATGCAGTATATTCACTGCAGAAAGTTATGCCATTTACTGTGCATTACAATATGTTAATAATTTTGTAATTAATGTACATAATGTTCTTATAGTAACTGATTCTAAGAGTGTTTTATCTGCTTTAAAAAATGTAAATATAGATTTTAAGCTAAATTATATAGTGTATGACATTAGGGATAGTCTTAAAGAATTACATGATAACCACATAAATGTGGAATTTGTATGGGTACCTTCACATAGTGGTATTGGTGGCAATGAAATAGTTGATACAGCAACCCGATCAGATCATGATGAAGACCAATCGGAGTTAGTAAATGTACCATTTACTGATTACTACACACTGTACAAAAAGCTTACCAAACAGCTGTGGAAAGATTACTGGGCTATTACCCTGGAAAAGAAAGGCAAATGGTATGCAGAGATTCAGAAAGAATTACCTGTAAAACCTTGGTATTATAACCTCAAAAATATCACTAGAAGATTTATAACTATAATCACACGCATGCGACTAGGACACTGCTTAACGCCAGCTCATTTACAGAGGATCCAAATTTATAACAACAGTTGTTGCCGTCATTGTGAATCTGAAAATGCCGATTTAGATCATATTATTTTAAGATGCTCAAGTTTTAATTTGCAACGGTTGATTTTAGTGAGTGAATTATGTGACATTACTGACAGTAGTGACAGTGAACAACAACAAAGTGTACCCTGCCAAGTCAAGGACATATTATCAAATAAGAATTATTATAATGCATTGTTTAAGTATATTCGTGATACTGTAGAAAAAATTTAATGTAAAATGTTTAGTTATAGGTAAATAAGTATTTCTAAAATTTCTATTTTAAAATTTTAATGTTATTGTTATTACTTTGTAGTTTATTTAATTAGTTTGTGTTTTTAATAATGTATCCGGCTGAAAGACTTTGTTTCTATGGTCATGAATAAATGGAAAAAAAAAAAAAAAAAAAAGTTGTCTGTACAAATCCTTTCACTTTTGTTTATTCATAAGATTTGTTTTAGACAATTAAAACTCATTAGTATTCATTCATTTAAGATGAAAAACATACAAACGGACAGTTAAATGATTATTCTAAGGTCGCTCATTCCTTGATCGCTTCCGAATACGATCGTGACTCGCATTGTGTATCCGATTTCTATTGTTTAAATTATAACCATTGTTAATTTATTTAACCTGTCTTCAATTGTCTAAGACGACGATTCTGTGATTAATTGATTATAATAACAGTTGTAACAGCAATGCGGTAACTATTGAGAGATTTGCCGTGTATTTTTGTATATAATTTTGATATAACGTTTAATATACTTAGATAATGAATATAATTAAAAAATATAGTTAAAAATGCATCGACTTACTTTTCTTTTGCAATATAATAATATAGCTACTAGAAGAGTTTTTATGAAATATCCCAAACATATCTATGTTGATGTATGGGTGTATTCTAATTTTTTTTATTGATTTTAAATGGTGACTATCAAAAGTCAGAAATTAAACATAATAAGCCGCATAATTCAAAACAAGGACCATTAACGCAATTTTAAATTGTCTTGTATTAAAAAATATATCTGGATATTGTATTTAGATTTTGACGTCATAAGGACTCTTTGTTCACATAAAGCCGTTAAAAATTTAAAATAGGATTCGAATTTGGTATTGCCATAATTCCACTAAAGTTACGATACGTGGGAAAAATCATCGCATGACTGAATGCGCTTAGATTTTTTTATCTTTATGGTCTAGAAACTTGCAAATCTCACGCATTACGTAATATTCTGCACACATTGTTTTGTATATGCGTTATTTCTATTAAATATAATCGTTTTAACTTAATAAGGTGTGATTATAACGTTATAACTGTGAAGTTTTTTAATTAAACTAGTTTAGTTGAGGTCACTGGTTATTATAATCATACAGATATAGTATTTTGGTCAAGGGAAACTATATTTAGTTGGTACTTAACACTGTCATAATGACAAATTAAACCTGTTTTTTAGAAAAATGCATGTCACCACAAACTTAAAACTACTTATAGTACGGGAGCCCAAGAGGGGATTTCGGGATTTACTAAAGCGCGACAGATTAATATACAGGGGGATACCTTGTACCCGGTTAAGTACCTCCACCAAACTCAAGCCCCCTATATAAGGCCGCCCGTGAAGGATACAGGATCAGATTAGTAAAAAAAATTGACCATCAATTTAATTATATCCTAAAAAGCGTATATGCTACTAATCTGACAATTTGAGAGTGACGTAAAAAAAGGGGAGGGCAGCAAAGTTGTAAAAAAAACCTCATCTCGATATTCTCGAGCGTAGCTAAATTTCTTTTTATTTTTAAGGAAATAATTCAAGGATAACTAAAAATATATAATCTGACGATTTCCGCAAGCCGAAATAATAAAAATTCGTCGATAAAGTTAAATGCGTGCAGCTGCGTGATGTCTAGATATTTCTTTCGCCGCGTTTCTATTCCTCTCTCACTCTTTCTCTATCTATTACTCTACTGATGAAGATGATTAAATTATTTTAAACATTTTTTTAAATTATTTTTTTATAAATACAAGTATTTTACTTAAAAAGCATAAACTTATTTACTTGCATGCTATTTCCTGAGCTTTTTAATTAATAAGTATTATTCGCTTGAGTATTTCAAAATGGCGAATTTTTTTTGCACATTATAAAAATGGCCGTGAGTTTGCGTCACATCGAAATGGTCAGATTGAATAAAAGCTTTTTTTGGTGTACTTAACACTCCCTTAGAAAATCAGACGCGCTCGATAATGAATGACTTAAATATATTTATGTATAATAGGCATCAGGCCCATTAAAAACGTCAGAAGCTAAGTGTCTGTCTAAAAGTGAATCCCAAGAAACTCCATGGATTATTACTTTTTATTTTTTCATTTGCTATTTATTTAAAGAACACATCAACAAAGTGTCTTCCCTTTAATAGAGACAGTAAGATAGGTGTTAATGGACACTTTCTGAAGTAAATCGTAATAAGCAATTTAAGTTAGAATTAAATTACTCATTAGTCTGATAGGCTACATTGTAATGTCTGTAAATAATCTGGATACACTAGATTATATAAAAAAATTCGCTATTTATTTTACAATGATGTAAAGATATTTGCACTATATTTAGTCCACGTGTTAAAAATAGACAAAAAATGATAAATAGCTTTCATATACATATAGAGTGGACCCGTGCTCAATAGAAGAATATCTATCTTTACTTATTATAAAACAATCTGTAGTTAGTATGTCCTTAGGTGAGCTTAGGTATATCGTAATAGATAGAATGGTTCAAGAAGATGGCTTTTTGTATGATTTACTTGGTTTAGAATGTAACTTCTACGCGTACGAAGATGTAGGCAACAGAAGTTAAAAAACAATTAAAAATAAATATCCATGGACATTCCATACAACGTCCTCTGGTCCCAAGCTAAGCTATGCTTGTGTTATGGGTACCAGAATACGGATATAATACATATACTATTTTTCTTTTGTAAATACATACTTATAATACATAGAAACACCCAGATGAAGAACAAACATTTGTATGACATTTATAAACATCACACAAATTATTGTCCCGAGCGGGAATCGAACCCGCGACCTTGTGATAGGCAGTCCGTTACATAAACCACTAGATCACGAAGCCCGTCTTATGTTAGTTGGCTGATAATCGAGGCATACTTAGTTGTATTTGGAAAATATCCATTTCCTTTTTAATTTCGAATATTTTGTGATTAGTTACGTTGCGTTATTATTCCTTTCCTCATTTCCACATGACCAGTGAGAGTAGTATGAACACGGAAACACGAATATCGTATTATACTGCACAACCGTGACGAACCAACATAATGTGCAATCGTAAACCATCTTATAATAACACATATAAGTCTTATAATGGTTTGTAATAGTGTATGTGCAACTTTGTAAAGCCTATCGAGCGTGTGAAGTTGACAAACCGTTTCTTTTTGTAACCCTTGACGTGCAAAGTTAAAGTTGTATGTATGTATGTATTATTTATGAATGTTGTTTTGGTTCCTGGTGAACCAGTTAAGGTGTAACGTAAAGTTTTTAACTAATGACACAAATAAATTAACAATATGACATAAGTACAAAAATTGGTACCAATTCTACGTGCACAACAAAGCTTAACTAAAGAATTTATTTAAAAAAACTAAAAAACACGCTTGAATATCCTAATTATTTTTTAAATTATTGCATAGTTATCGGTCCTTAATATGTGTGCAAAATTTCAGATCAATCCGACTATTGCAAGTGGGTGAAAATCACTTTCAAAGATTCCGTTACATAGATTAATACATTGATAGATACATACCGAACTAATAAAAGCGTGTTAAAAATGAAAACAACTATGGTGTATTCCGTGTATTTTGATTAAGGCTGTTGATAATCGCACGACAATCGTATGAATAAAAAATAATTATTTATACGACTACTTTATTATTTGTACTAATTACGTTTCATTTAACTTTAGAAATTAAATAAAATAAGGTTTTCGAAAAAAAAAAAAAACCCTAACCTAACCTTCACTCGGTTAGCTTCGAGATCTAATAACTCCGCAATTTTTTCCTTTTGCTCCTTAGTTAATCTTCTGCTCCGTGGACAGTGTCGAAAAAGATTTTCACTTTTTTCACGAAAAAAATTCTTAGTAATAAATTTAATAATAAAAAAATAATAATATCCGTATGAATATACTCATTCGAAAAAAAAAAGCCGTGCAAATAGTCACATCCACGATTGTCGGATTAATAAAAAATAATTAATTATACGATAATCGTATTAATAGACACTTCCTTTGATTAATTAACTAGGAATAGTTAATTATTCAAAATACACCATAGTTATAATTAATAATTATTAAAATTATTTTTAATATTTTCGTTATACTTATTTAATAATTAATAAAAATCGTAAGTCTATATGTAATAGACAGATTTTCTAATAAAAAAGTTCTAAAGTAATTTATTCATTTTGCAATTGACATGCTATGCTTGTACGTCAAAATGCGATGTAAACTCAATCGAGTGACGATTGTGTTGGTCTAATTTGGTTACCGTTAGCACTACCGCAATAAGCTCAGTTGGCAGAGCTACGGAATGGTATTCCGAGGTCGTGGGTTTAAGTCCCGCTTGCGTGTTATTGACACTATCAATTTTCAGTTTTTAGTTAGAAACAAAACTTTTCCCAATTCTAGTTATGCGGATTTTGATGAGTAATTAGGTAATTATATAGTCAAAACTATTTATGTTTTATATGCTTAATTTAGGCTAGTTTATCTAGACTTAAAAACTGTTATTCATATTTCATGCCAAACATATCAAAGAGCAGTAAAGTAGATAGGCCAGTCCCGGAAGGAAAATCAAATCAAAAGTATACGCCAGTCCCCTAAAAATCGCAAGGTTCCAGGTGGTCAAGTCTGCTATTTTTGAATAATCGTCATAATGATACGACGCAACTGCAATGCCATTGCCATTGAAGTCAAATGTCCGTAGTCTGCTATATGAGTTCATAATGGTCGTTCAATGGATGGCAATGAAATTGTCGGTCTCTTTCATCTATGCAATGAAGTTATCGGTCTCTTTTATCTATGAATTGTGTTAGAATGGCATGTATGTGCTGCCGTTTTTAAAAAATGCGTTTGTCTAAGTGATTTTCGAAAAACTACTAATAAATTTAAACATTTAATCATGCTAGACTTCGTTTAGATATATTTGTACATACTATTTATTAGTATAGAAAGCAATGTGAAGTATAAGAAATTAGTAAATTGCAATAAATAACAAACCACATTTAAATTAAATGCAACGAGAAATTTTCGGTCTTTTTTGTAAATATTCCTTCCCTAATTTTTGAATATGGCAAAAGCAAAATGTTGCCAAAATAGTACTGTGCAAAGAAGTTCCTAAGAATGGTGACCCTTGAGCAAATTTTGTCAGAAGGAACGTTTTAACACATTCGTCGTCGGATGAATCGATATACGAATTCACGTTGTCTCTCAGTACCCGACAAGCTCGACGACGTTGTCTGCATTTTATACGTCTTCTTTCCACAGCGTTGGCTAATTGTAAAATACTTTGGCGCGCGGAATACATCTCGTGGATGTTTTAATAAATAATTACCTATCTAATTTTATTCGCAAAGATCACTACACCAACAAGAGCAATGGTTGCTGTTATACATGTGACAGGACAATTTCTATCTATCTATTTTTTATTTATGGCAATCTGTCGACACAGGACAATTTCAAAATATTACTGTCAAATTCATAATAGCAGGCTACAGAAACATTTCAGTCATTGAATTGCCATTGTGTACGAGACTAGCAATTTATGTCACTTTCACAATGGCAAGTCAATGATGAAGTCGTAATGCATGAAGGTATAGATAAAAAAAAGGAGGCCATACTTGGAACATCGGTTTGAGGCAAATACCTACGTATCTCTATCTCACTCTCTGTGGTCTGACCTCTCTTTTTAGTGTGGCCTTAGTACTGCTATCTCCTTATTAAAATCTCCTAGTAAATTCTTAAAAAGAGTCACCACACATATCAAATCACAAGTTAAACACTGTCATTTGATAGTGTTTAATCGTAACTATAAATAACTAGTTGAAATACGATGAATGAAATTAAAAATAATAAAATAGTAGATCACGGATGCTTTTCATGGTTGACGAATCAGTGAATTATTTTCCCCATTTCCTAAGGATTTCGTAATTTGGCAACATTGGTTACCATATGTCAAGTTGTCGACAAAATTGTGCCAATATGTCGGTTGTTTACTTTACGGTTCACAGCTTCGTTTCAAATTTTCGACTCTAATTATTTTTATAATTAAAGAAATGGTGCAAACTTGTGTAGTGCGTGGTTGCGGTAGTACGTGGTGTCCAGGAGGTGATATACAATTTCACGCGTAAGTGTTTAGATCGTGATTTCTGGCATTGAATAACTGCAAACATATTTCTTTGTATTTTCAATTAAATACTTCATAAAATGATTAAACAATGTTTTCAGCATACTTCTAACTAACTATACTGATAACGATGTAAAGATCTAATAGTCTTACATTGAATTTCATGGACTTAGTGCAATTTTATCTTTCTTGTTTACAAGAAGTAATTTTGAAATAGTGTGACCATACTGAGGACATATCTAGGACTTTCTGTGGGACCTGAACTAAATTATACATGTTTGCTTAGTCATTTAATTTTTATTTCACATTATTTACAACATTAATATACTTACCTACAATATTATTTTTTTAGATTTCCTAAAAATAGTACCCAGAGGAAATTATGGTTATCCATTGTACCATTGAAAATGAAATTTTATGAAAGTGCAAGGATTTTTTAAAACAAACAGCAGTTCCTACTATAATTACAAATCAAGAAGCAGTATCACCTTGCAAGGTAAAATTTCAAGTATCTATTTACAAACTCCTTTAATTGTCTCACATGTTATACAATGTTAAATATTTGAATTTATAAGGAATATAAAAACTAGTATGAAAAAAAATACCCCACCAGTATCAGGAACATTTTCCAAACTACCGGCGCTCAAGGCTCCAGAGATAATTGCTGCTTTCTGAACCAGCCCCCCCCCCGATCCGACAGCCTAACGAGAGCCTTACATTATTATTATGTTTCAGAAATGTAGTAGTTCGAATATATGGCAAAAGGCTATATTTTGTAAAATATATTATAATTTTCAGATAGACAGTTCATTACAGGAAGAGTCTATGGGGCAAGTAGCTACTCTGGGTGTACCAAATCCTAGCTCTGGCATTTATGAAAGTAATCCTTCCTGATGGGCCAACTCAGAGAAAACAATATAGAAAACAAATTAATTAATGTTGTATCACAACATTTTACTCCTCTGTTGCAAGAAATGTTTAAGCATCCCATCACGGACTCAATTTATTGCAATGATTTGCATGAAAGCGTATTAATTAAGAAAATTGCAAATTCATTTTTTAACACTTAAAGAGTCATACAGAAAATATACTTAGTGATTTACGTGGTAAGAGACAGAAATTACACAAAACAATAATATTTAGTCATGTATAAAAGAAAAGTTATTAAATGATTTTAATTTGGAAAGTGCTGTTGTTTCTTTTTTGCCCTTTTTTTGTAACTTTATTATCGTTCCTATTATAGCCCCCTATGATATATGTCACAGTCAAAACTTATAACCACTCAATAGACTGTAAGCTCTCGACAGTAGTACTTTTGACTGAAATTATTGAAAACTAATTTTACCCAATATAGCTGTTTAAATGTAATTTTAACTGACTTGCCTAGCGCCAAGTAGTGGAACACAAGGCACAGGGAGCCAAGGGCAACCCGACAAGGGTGGGTTAGGTTTTTAGCTCCCGTCATGCCATTCATGATAGGTTCCTTTAAACGCTGTAGACAGAAATATACGTAAAAATTGATTTTGACTGATTCTCCGTTCTTCCGTCAGCCACTTTTAACCACATTCATATTGTCAGTTAAAATGACTATTAACTACAGATTTTCCGACAAACTAATTTTAATCAACGTAACGTATTTTTTTTTCAGAAGTATTATTGACCGAATTTGCCCTTTAACTGACATTAATAAATAGAAATACATTGGCTAACCCAGAAATCTAGGAAAAACTATTGTCCAGTATGTATTCATAATGTTTAATTAATCTGCAAAATTAATGAAACATATATCTTTTGCGATTTCATGGTTGGTCCCTTAATAACAGTACATGTTTAAAAATATGAGTACAATAACCCTTTTTCGTTTTTACGCTACCTACACAAAAAGTTATGTTTCCACTTAGGTATGCCAAATAGATTTTATTGTGTAACTTGTTTTGTTTACTAAGAAATTACTAACACCTTGTTATTTTTAACCGGCTTCAAAAAAGGAGGTTCTCAATTCGTTGGAATCATTTTTCTGTATCTTTGTAACATGTATTTAGGTCTGAAATAAAGGTAAATTATCATTATTTTATCTCAAGCAGATCTCACAATCATTCATTAATTTCGTATTGCCGTAGGAACTACACCTTTGTTCTAGTAATTATCTATTTCCCACCAATATTCTATAGGTACATCGTACATACGAACTAGGAAATTTTACGTGTTTATAAATGTAAAAAGAATAATAAATTTAACAACCGAACCTCCAGTTACTGTTAAAAAACTAGAATTATCCAAACTTTCACGCGATAACAAACAGTTTGTTTTTTGAGTATTTTTTTTACGCACAGTACATAAAGTATCTCGACACATAAAATCTATACGGGCTAGGTCTTAGAAGTGAACATTTTGTTGACACTATATGGAACACAACTACTTGAAGTTTTGTCCTGGAAGAAATACAATAAAGGTTACCCTACTTAGAAAGAAAGGGTTTGACCACAGTGAGCGAGATAGCCATACATCATTTTTGCTTCAAGTAGGTATTCAGAGTCTGGACTCCACTTTTATCTGTACCTTCATGTCGTAATGGCACCACTATGACAAGAAATTAATAGTAGACTATACTCCGCACGCCGAATGATGATCCCTATGACAGTTCGTTAGCGCTTAACATTGTACTGATGTCCTATCACATCAAATCCTTTAGAAGTCCATTAAAAAGTCGAAAAAATCATAATTGTGTACAATTGTAAATTATAAAAATGAATATTAAGAAATTATTACGTAATGTTCGGAAATAATAGAAAAAAACTCAATGCAAATGTACATGGTACGTGCTGCAAAAGTTACGTCGTCAAGCTGTTATCGACTAAGAAGGGACACATCGATAAACAAAATATCGATAATTTGTTGGAAAAATAAAACAAATGCTTTTTTTTTATATCAATCTGAATCTGATACAGGGTCAATCGGATCTTCAAAATCTGAGTCTGAACTGCAGCTATCCGTGACGTTTATTATTAACGGTTGGTCAATGATATTGTCGTATTGTACATCTCGATCCCAGTCTTGTAAGCAAGTCTTGGCCTCCTTTCAAATACTTTTCCATGTAATCCATAATTGCCAGCTAATTATGAATTCTTTAAAATTCAATTCAAAAAGAATTTTAAATTCTTTAAATTATGCAATTTGAATAAAAATTAAAGTATAGTAAAATAAAATATAATAAGGCTGTTAATGCGCGTAGTCTTTTTATCAAAATAAATAAATATTGCTTATTATGTTGAATGACATGACATTTGCCTAAAAAAACAGTATTTTATCGAAATTGTTTCGCGTAACTAATACAACTGTCAGTTGAAACGTCATAGGGATCATCATTCGGCGTGGTAACTATACCAAAAACTTCACAATGGCGCCATAATGGTGCCATTGAGGTACAATTGTGACACCATTGAAATACCCGACTTAGGGCCCAGATAAATGCGAATTCGGGGCACCTGGTAACACTAATATCCATAATCTTTCGAATAATCTATCATTTATTATGTAGTTTCCGAATCACAAAATCACAACCATAAAACCCATTAAAATGGAGCCGGAACTGTTTGGCGTGTTCAAAATTATTTGCATATCGACAATCGACATAATCTATGTAAACATTGAAAACAAACGTTTAATATTTTATTAGTATGTTGATTACTTTCTATATCCTGTTCTGTGAGTCTTATTTAAATAGCTTTTTATTTACAATTACGAGTTAGTTATTTTAATACAGATATGTAGGTACTTAATTATTTTCATTGAAGGTTCATAGATATAGGTAGGTAGGTTTTTTTCCATTCTTTAGGGTGCTTACTATGTTTTTACAACAAAAAATTGGTTTATGTAGTCTATCCGTATTCTGATAGGTACCATAACACAAGCAAAGAAATATGGCTTACCCACTTTGTGACCAGAGGACGCAGGACGCTGTATGAAATGTCAATGAATATTTATTTATTTATTTTATAGAGTTAAGTCGGAAGTTCTAAACTAAAACTTGTTCATCTTTATTTATTATGCTCTTTCCTCGGTCAAGGTAATCATAAAATCGAAAAATACAACCACTTATACTTATATTATACAACATGAATATTGTAACAAGTTAAATGCGAAATTAACTCGCATAAATTCTATGACTTTCTAACCATACATAATGAAATCAGTTAATGGTTGGTACCATTCTACGTGCACAACAAAACTTAACTGAACTAAGAAATGAAAACAACTATTGATAAATTAGCTATTTTGTTGTGCACATTTTTATTAATTAAAATCGTTACTTTATAACACCTGATACAGTTTTTGTAATAAAAAAGTTTGGTTATCAATTAAAATACTATCAATTTTCAATTTTTAGTTAAGTTTAGTTGTAAACGTAGAATCGGTACCTTTATTAACGTTTTTCTTTCTCTAATATATACAGCACTAGCTGGCCCGGCAAACATTGTTTTGCCATACCAAAAAAAGTAAAAAAATAAAGTTAAAAAAATGAACTATAAACCTCACGGAGCCCGAGACCTTTCCAACGAATGCAAAATCGTGGAAATCGGTTCGTGCGTTCTGGAGTTATAGCGTCAGGAAGAAAAACCCGACTTATTTTTATATAGTAGATGTGTCGTTACTTTTTGTTTTGATATTTTCACTTAGCTTTTTGCTCAGAAGATGAGGGTATATCAGCGATAATCCATTTCAAAAATGGAGCCAAGGAAGTATGTCTGGATCGTAGCAAATGGTGCTCTATAGTCTCTGCGGGAAATATGGGAAAAAGGCTAGATTTTATGATGATGATGATAACTTTCGATTGGCTGAACCAATTGCGAATAAGTATTTTCTTTATATTTTTATTCAAATAAACTAGTGTTTCCCTTGTGGCAAATTGTTTTCCTACTGGCTGCCATGAGAAGATCGCATAACAAAGTCTTAAATTTGGAATTAATTAAGTTTATAGTCCCACTTTGAGCTTTAACCGTCCTTGACCATAATGCTAAATAAAGATCCATTTTTAGGGTTCCGTACCCAAAGGGTAAAAACGGGACCCTATTACTGAGACTTCGCTGTCCGTCCGTCCGTCCGTCCGTCCGTCCGTCCGTCTGTCACCAGGCTGTATCTCAAGAACGGTGATAGCTAGAGAGTTGAAATTTTCACAGATGATGTATTTCTATTGCCGCTATAACAACAAATACTAAAAATAAAATAAAATAAATATTTAAGGGGGGCTCCCATACAAGAAACATGATTTTTAGGGTTCCGTACCCAGTATCTCAAGAACGGTGATAGCTAGACAGTTGAAATTTTCACAGATGATGTATTTCTATTGCCGCTATAACAACAAATACTAAAAATAAAATAAAATAAATATTTAAGGGGGGCTCCCATACAACAAACATGATTTTTTTACCGTTTCTTGCTCGATACTAATAACGTTGCCTTATGTTGCATAGATAATGGTACGGAACCCTTCGTGCGCGAGTCCGACTTGCGCTTGACCAATTATTATTAACCGTTATTTATTTCTAGTTATTTAAAAATAAACATCCACATAAACCTTTGACCTTTATTTTTGTGTATACACTTCCTTCCTCAGTCTGCATTCCCATAAAATATTAAAACGTGACTCATATCTTTAATCAGTTCATTCAGATGTCAGCACTTTACTACACATATGTCAACAACACGAGGAAGTAAAACAATGTGTTTAGAATAATAACATTACCTATTTGTATAATCTATTCCCACCTTTGAATTATAATAATTTCCTTATAAAATTGTTTAAATATCAAGCTTTCTACTATTCTACTATATTCTATTAAAAACTTTACGTATCATTTTGTTGCTAACCACTATCCGAGTTTTGTCTTTGCATAAAAGAAAAAAATAATACATATGATAGAACCATTGTGTGTGTCACTGTGTGTAGAGTTATTGCGTAATAATTGCGTGTTAAACAAAATAAGCAATCTTAAAATTAATTTTAAACTTAATAACGTCATTTGCAATCTTTATTGTTTTTTCCCACGTCAATAAGATTCGCGTTTAGATGTACGCTCATTTGTGCGTTTTGTTATGCCACCAGCCACGGTATCCTTATGATGTAAGATTAAGAGCCTACATTAATATTTTAGCACTTGTAATAGGGCGTGGCCTACGACGCTTCTCTCTCTCTTCGGTCGGTCTCGGTAGTTATCGGTACTTTCACGGCGGACGAACGCGATTGGCTGTTTGCTCGCGCGTTACTTGGCTAGAACTTTCATTCATATCCGCTTGGCCGAATGGTTAAGAGCGCCGATTTATCTAAACAGACGATCCGGAGTTCGATCCCAAGTGTAATTTTTGTAATTTTTTATATCTTTTAATGTTTTTTTGAAATTTTGTATAATCTTTTGATTTTTGATAATCTTTTGACATTTTTAAATTCTTTGGTACTTATGTTTATTATTTTGGTTTTATTAACTAAAGCTTTTTAAATTCATTAAACACCGACAAAAGACACTTCTTGTACCTATATAAAACCTAATATAATTGTTATAACGTGTGAATAACAAACCTACTAACTTCATACACAGAAGTCCATCAGATATAAACATATTTATAAAGATACTAGCTGACCCGGCAAACATTATTTTGCCATACAAATATCGGTTTGAAAAATAGATAGTAGCCGATTCTCAGACTTATTGAATACGCATAAAAATAACTGTGACACGAAATTTTATTTAGAGATGAAAACGATATCTTTATCTTTACTTATTATAAAACAAAGTCGTAATTTTTGTATGTATCTCCCTATGTGAGCTTATATCTTCAAAATTACGCAACGGATCTTGATGTGGTTTTTTTAACAGATGGAATGGTTCAAGAGGATGGCTTTTTTGCATAATTGGTTGAGGTTTGTTGTATATTGGATGAGATATGATTAAATATACTGAGAATTTCGGACGAGCGCGAGCTTTATATGAAAACGCTGCCTTATCCATGTGAGATACAACTAAGTAATGTATAAAGGAATTGTGTATTACCTATAGTTCTTCAAAAAAGTCCGGGATATGTCTATCTTTTAAGGAAAACCCGCTGTACCCATAATAATGGCAAAAAAAATATCTAATTCAATATGGTGTTTTCAAAAGCTATTTATGTGTATATAGTAATATTTTTTATCAAATTATATACCTTAGTTAGCTTACACGCTTAATAGAGATTATAACTGCTGTTTACAGCATGCAATTTAAATGAATATCCTAAGAGATATGACGAAAAAAGAATTACGCGCGACAAAATAAAATACTAAACTGTTGGCCGAGCAACGGGAACGTTTTCTCGGTCTTCTATCCATACTCTAATGTAAGGATGTTTGTTGTTCTTTCACGTAAAGACTACTGGATAGATTTTCATGAAACTTTCCTAAATTCCACGCGTACGGAGTCGCGGGCAACAGCTAGTTCTATATAAAATAGTTACTTCAGCAGATTCAGTAAACGTTGTACATGGCTCAATTATATGTATACACTAGCTGTTCCGGCAAACGTTGTTTTGCCATATGAAAAAAAAAGGTTTGAAAATAGATGTTGGCCGATTCTCAGACCTACTGAATATGCATGTAAAATTTCATAAAAATCGGTCTAGCCGTTTCGG
This sequence comes from Orgyia antiqua, assembly GCA_916999025.1. Taxonomy (NCBI): domain Eukaryota; kingdom Metazoa; phylum Arthropoda; class Insecta; order Lepidoptera; family Erebidae; genus Orgyia; species Orgyia antiqua. Next base: position 22,937,002 of record OU779869.1, read on the forward strand.
AGGAGTACGGTAACTAACAATGTGACACGTGAATTTTATACGAGTATATTAGATTTTATTTAAAAGATATACCCATACTTTGTACCCAAACGATACTATTTTTTTACGGATTTGTTTTACATTTAAAATTATAAATTTGTAAAACTTAAATCGCGCAGTTGCATTGGTAGCGATTATGACATAAATGCAGCGGCGTGCACAGGAATTTAACTCAGGGTAGGCGGTGCTGTACTCAGTCACAAAACCTTTTTCTTTTATAGATTTTTAGCATAGCCACGCGACGGATCTCTAAGTCGGAAACCATGCCAACAGAACAAATTTAAATCTGAATATCCCGAATCAGTCCACACTGTACTAGAATTACTAAACAATAACTACGTAGGTACATACATAGGTACATGTACGTATGTACATACGTTTCATAACTTATAACATGAAATTTTCGAGTTACAATACCTAATTACAATGAATGACATTTGTGAGAACTTGTTATTTTTAATTTTTAACAAACACACACTATCAACACACATTTCACAATCAAATAACATTTTAAAATCAACAAACGAAAATCCATACAATTATTAAATTATAGAAACTCAATATTAAACAGTTCAATGAATCACATGAAAAAATAAAATGGCCTCCATCGAACCAAAATATTTCTGCTATTTAAATACATACGTGATTTATTAGACTTCCGACTATTATATTTATTCGGATTATAAGTAACGAACGAACATTGCCGAATACTTGCGGTAACATCCGATCGCCAAAGCAGGCCGCAGGATTTACAGTGCAAATCGTCTTGGATATGCAAGCCTGTGTGCGTTTGCGAACTGTGCACGGACACCAAAATTTCTACACACATATGAACTCATGGCAGGCGGGCGGCGTCGAGCTTGCTACGCTAATATTATTCCTTCGCCAAACGCCTGGCAAAAAGCAATTTGCAAGCACATATTGGTGCTATTTATGAATTGTTAGGCGTTTTTAAGTTATAATATTTTGTTTAATTAATAGTAAATAAATGAATAAAGTCATCTAAAACATACGAACGTTTTATTAAAATATCTGTGAATGGCAAGTAAAGTAATGCTTTTCTGCCTTAATGGAGCGCACGCCCATGCATAAATGTACTAGCTGGTTAGCTACTACTACTACTACTAGCCCCGCGGTGTTACCCGCGCTAAAAAGGATAAAAAATCTGTACGTTTTTTATCATCCCACGGGAACACTGCATTCTTTTGGGATAAAAAGTAGTCTATAACTTATTCTTATGTATGCATAAGCTACATTATTGTAAAGTTTCATTAGAATCTATTCAGTAGTTTCTTGCGTGAAAGAGTAAAAAGCATCATAACATCTTCGCAAATTTTCATATTTATAATATTACTATCTATACTAATATTATAAAGCTGAAGAGTCTGTTTGTTTGTAGATTACGCGCAGGTACCACTGGTCCGATATGAAAAATTCTTTCAGTGTTGGATAGTATTAGATAGTGTTGGATAGTAGACTATATAAATAAATAATTATTCACGGACATTTCACACAACGTCCACTGGTCCCAAGCTAAGCTTATATGCTTGAGTTCTAGGTACCAGAATGCGGATATACTACATACTAGCTGCCCCGGCAAACGTTGTTTTGCCATACAATTCTGTATAAAATAAAATTTCATCAAAATCGGTCCAGCCAATTTGTAGCCTATGTGTTATTCTGATGTATAAGCTATATTGTGGTAAAGTTTCATTCAAATCCATTCAGTAGTTTTTACGTGAAAGAGTAACAAACATCCATACATACATCCATACTTACAAACTTTCGCCTTTATAATATTAGTAGGATTATACTACTTTTCTTTTGTAAATACATACTTATAATACTTCGAAACACCCAGACGCAGAACAAACATTTGTTTTGTATGACATTTAAAACATCACAAAAATTAAAGTTGGTATTTTTATTTTCTGGAATTGATAAATTAATGTAGCTTTTTTGAAGAATTAAAAATATTTTCGAATTAAGTACTTACATATGTCTTTTTGATAACAGAAACTTTTATTGATTAATGAATTTTTCTAAAATTGGAGAATTATCCAATAACACTAATTAATTTTAATTTAAAAGAACAATTTTTGAATAGATATCAAAACTATCAAAATAAAATTTAAGTCATAGGGCGGAATTTTTTTCAGTGCCCCAGGGTGGCACATATTTAAATCCGGCCCTGCACAGACTACGACTTTTTTGCGGAACCAACTTACTCTAGCGTTCTCATTCGATTATCGATAAATCCATGACCAGTTTTTATAATTATTTTAATTCAAAAAAATACAAAAAAGACAAAAAGAAAAAAATGTGTCAAGTATGCAGCGCGGATATTGAACAGTTTTATTTCTTACGTCTCTGAATGTAAAACGTTTTCTAGGCGTAACCGGTGTGTAATATTATCAGCATTATATGTGATATTACTGAGATATAATTATAGATTATATATTACAAGATAGTTTTACAAAAAGTGACAGGATATAACACAAAAAAAGTTCAAAACTTTTTATTGTTTAAAATTCGACTTTAATGGCCGTCGATTGTTTATTTTTGGTAATTTTTTTATCATATATAATAAAAAAATATAATTATATTGTTTGAAATACACATATGTTATTAGCTTATTTATCTATGAACGTAATTTGACTGATAGTTGCTCAAATCCTTGCATATTGTTATCGTGATCGTATTTTTAAGTGTTTTGGTTGACTCAAGTGTTCTGAATGTTATGATAACAATGGCGGCCTTTTGACGTCGTAAATAAAAACGTTTTGTGAAGTGTTTATGATTTTCAAGGGACTGTATGGTGTTAACCTTTATTTGTTTTATGTTGTTAATTACACTAGAGTGTTAGTGATAAGTGTTTCTGCAGGAGAGTATGATTATGTATAAATTTGGAATACGAATACGGGTAAGCGAATAAAAATTATAGAAAAATTAATATATTGCACTTCTGCGACTTCGGGTATATTTGTATATTATTTTATAAATATTATTTATAGATAAGTAGGTAGATGGATAAATAACGAAGTCAATCTGATATAAATCTTATAATATAATTATATTTGTATATTATAAAAATAAAGTATTTTGACGCCCTATACAAAATACGCGAATAAATACGTTACACAAGCGGTCTCGAAATGTCATTTTGCGGGACGTAGCAAAAGTAAAAAAAGCCGTTCAGGGAATAGTTTAATGACATACGCGTGTACAGACGAATTTATACCTTTATAAAGATAGATTTTCATATAAAAATTGTTTTTCGTAAAGTTAAAAAACAAAAATTACTTAAAAAATAATTCGGATTCGAACCCCTAACCCTCCACCTCACATCGCACTCGCTTACACACGCGCGCCACTATTGCCTTGAACGGTGGATGCGAAATTATGGTATCTAATCTAAGCCATTGCCATTGGAGCCATTGGATGCAAACGGCACAATAAACGGATAAGTGTGTATTTACAAAAATTGGATAGGTATATGTTGTATATCCATATTTCGGTATCTACCCGTAAGACAAGCATAGAATTATAGCTTAGTTTGGGATCAACGGATATTGTGTAAAATTTCTACAATTATATTTATTAAATATTTACCAAAACACTACCTACACAAAATTTCATTAAAATTGGTCCAGCCGTTCTAGAATACTTCAGTGGCTTCCACATGTACAGGAGAATTTTGTACCTTTATAAATATAGATAACCAAAAAATGGAGATAAGTAGGTATAAAGTATCATACAATATTTAAATAAATTTTAATTCATTGTAAAAAGAATATTATTATCACCACAATTAGGTATAAATATGAATAAACGTCATGTATAAGCGTTGTTCGTACACACACAGACACACACACAGCATTTACGCACGCAAGTCACACCCCCAAAAATTATGAATGAAAAATACGTAAAATATAACGAAATAATCATGTAAAATCCGACATACGTCCGCTCCGGTGAGAGCCTCACGCTCGACTGGGAGAAAGGAAGGCAAATATTAAATGCAGGTGAAACGTGAGAGGGCGTATCGCCATGTACCTATTAATACAGCTAGTAGGTATAGAAAATGAAGAATTTGGGATATTTTTTTTGTTTACTCAAAATCTACTAAATATATTTTAATTCTGATTTACGTGTTTCTATATATAATAGTTACTTATGTTTTTAAAGTTATTTCATTAGTTAATACGGGATAATAGACCGACAAATGACAAAAAATAAAAAATGAGAGAGGTTGTTTCGCTAAGATTTTCTATCGAGAAAACTTTTTTCAATCGCGTTTCTGAGTTTATGATATCCTAGATTATATATTGAAAAAACATATACTTAAAAATTAGAGCTCTAGCCATTCAATCTAAAGAAACAATGAAATCTTCGTACATAGAAAAATGCACGAAGCTATTTTGGTATCGTCTTAATTTGAAACTTTTGAATTTCGATATTGCCATGACTTTTATTTCCATAAACAATAATCAAAAGACTTGCTAGGTAGTGATTATACCACAGATACCTTAGATTTCTATAGATTACACACTGTTAGATATATTGAGAAGAAAACCTATGTTTATAAGATTTCTCTCGTGAACACCGAGTTAAAATATCACTTAGTTTTTTTGTGGTTTAGTACCAGCTGCGGCAACGACAACACTATATTATGTAGTTAAAGTATTATATTTATGTTTATTTCAATACATAATACAATATAGATATTTATATAATTCTTCTATTAAAAGTTTATAAGTTATTGTTAGCAACTTCTCTCTCTCTCTTTCTGACTCGTTCTTTCCAGCCCATTATCGATCTACTGTTGGGCACGGGGCTTCTCAACTTAAGAGAGATTCTGGTCTCCTGACTCCTATACCGCGCTGACCAGGCGTGGCACAGGGTTTATTTTAGATTTTTCCATTGTCTCTCACAGAGGATGTTATCTGTATTATATTCTTTAGCTGGTTTACAGCACCCTAGGAGAGAATAGGGGTTGTGACACTTGTATTTTTAACCCGTTGCCACACGTACACCGCAACTTACATCTTAGTAATAAATTACAAAGTCAACGCCCTTCTTTTAACAATTTCAAATCAAATCTTAGGTCACTTAGAATTTATATGAAAACACGTGATTAAATGCTCTGTCTTCTTATCGTCATGTCAGCCCTTTAAGGTCCCACTATTGGGTACAGGCTTCCTACCTTTTTCTCGTAAGAAGAAATTTAATTATTGACGTTTTTACGTATGCTCCTTGCCTTGGCCTAAATGGAGATATATTAAGCCTTTTTATTACAAAAAATGGTCATTTCAGGGCTCTGCGATTCTTTTACCATTAACTCATTGTCAGACAGGGTAGGACACGTGAAAATTAAGACAAATTGCTTTCCAGTACATTAGCAGTACAATTACAACTATTTCAAACATAATATTGGAAAAAAAACCTATGTAGATAGCAATAAAAAGTACGTACCAAACTTTCACTCTACAAGTGTCACTTTCGATTTACTACGGTTCTTGACAATTCAAAATGTGTCATATATATGCTAGCATGATGAATATTACTTAATACGTTTTTTTAAAGGGGATGTATTTACGTCATCCAGTTCCTCCTCGCCTTTACCGGGCCATTGTATAGTGCCTTGAACCTGACCATGACCCGGCAAATATCATAACGCGGTTATATAAGGAAAATATTAATCGCCTGATAGTTTTCGTATCATCTAGTCCATTAGATAATTATTATCCATTTTATCCTTTCATATGAAATAGACGCATAACTAAGGGATTAACAAATGAATAATAACATAAAACTAATTTTCAAAGCGGACAAGCTTGAGATAAGCGCGTACAAACAAACAAACTACATTATTTTATATTCCGACTTTTTTTATTTTAATCACAGATATATCTTAAACTACAGATTTAAAATATACCTGTGATTAAAAGATATTTTTATTGTTTAAGTGAGCACGATAGACATTATTTTATTTATAAATATAATTTTAATATGCAAAAAGAAAGAATGAAATAAATTTAAACTAAGAAATACGTTAAAAGAATAATTGAAAATAGTTTTTAAAATTGCATAACCTAAAATGTAGTGTTTTATTCTATTTTCAAAACAAAATTATTTAAAAAATAGTTAGGTACGTTATGAGTTGCATTAAATACTTATATGTTAATATTTTTTTAATTAGAAATACTTTGGTTTCACTATAACTTTCACCAACTGGATTGCGGCAATTATAATATTTATCTCTCTAAATCCGTAGCAGGACTGGTTTAACTGGTCCCTAGATACTTTCGTTATAACATTAAATTACGTTCGTATTTGAGTTCGAATCAGTTTTGACTTGCTGCATTAAGCACTAGACTAGAGCGTTCTTCTTCCAAGCGTTAAATCTATAACTAAAAAGCAGGCTTCATAACAATCTATATCTATACAAATATTATAAAGCTGAAGAGTTTGTTTGTTTGTTTAAACGCGCTAATCTCAGGTACCTCTGGACCGATATGAAAAATTCTTTCAGTGTTGGATAGTACGCTGCGACTAATAAGAGAGAAGCAGTAGTGACAAATGTTACGAAAACGGGGAACATTTTCTAAATTCTACGCGTACGAAGTCGCGTGCAACAGCTAGTTCTTTTATACTTAAAAAAACAATAAAAATTCATGAATATTAGCTTAAAAAAAGTGTTGACATAGCGAAATCATTTGTATTAGCTACTTAGCTACATAACATGCATAGTTTGGGCTACATTATACGTGTTAATGACTTGTTTTGATACAATATTAGCATTGTACAATGTGGAGGTCAAGTTAAACAATTAAGTAACTGCTTCTTGCGTAGTGCAAGAAGTGCACACTAACATACGACATTTTTAATTATATTCAGAGAGACTGTTATTATTAAATTACGTGTTACAATATCTATACATTAGTTAAATATTTAAAATGTACATCACGGCGCTTTTTTATCTTATTTTTTTTTTATTTGTACTTAAAACTAAACCTTATGCCAACACATCTGGTCTATACTATTATTTAAAACTCTCCCAAAGTAGAGGAGGCATGTGTCCAAAAGTGGGAAGTTAATGGTCTGAAGAGAGATAGAGAGATTATAGTGGATTTACCTGTAGACTACAGAATATGCCTAGTTAAACGGAAATATTCATTTGGTAGAGTTAGTCAACGCCAAATAAATTGAGTTCACGGAGCTCTACCAATCTTTAGTATGCTGCAGTAGCTAACCTATGCTTTGGACTTATTAAACTAAAGCCGTGAGTGTAAATGAAGGTAAGGATGTATGTTCAGATCATATCAAATGGCGCTTCATAGTCTCTAGTTGCCCCCATGAGAAAAAGACATGAAACGGAACTTAAAGTGGCATTAAACGGCCTACTTAAAAATGTAGGCACCAGGAAGGCAGGAGCACGAAATATATTGCACCGAACCGAGAGGCGTGACATCCACCTCAAAGTGACAACCACAACCACTCTACCAGAAGTGTAGTGATACCGAGGCAATGGTCCCAATTTTAGGTGCACAACTAAACTTAACTAAAAATGAAAACAACCATTACCATTTTTTATTAAAATCATTAGTCTTATTATAGACTCATAAAAAAGTTCATATTTTGGTTTAGTTGTACACCACCAATGTCTCATACAAAAGCGATTATGTATATGGTATAACGTTAAGATTTATCGCTCATTACACGCTAGTTTTACGTATGTAATGATAAAATAACATAACAATGGACCGAAAGTTCCGTTGTGCATCTCTAACATCGTTTTCACTTTCGTATTAGATTCATTTCACGAATACACCTGCTTGTTTGCATACAAATAGAGTTTGGTCACTAAATAATACAATGGTCAACCACTGTGGCGTAGCTACCAAGGAGGAGGCCGGGCCCCGGGGCCCTCGAGCTCAGGTGATGATGGTGAAATTAATTTCATGATCATCATGAATACTTTTGTGATATGACTCTTAGTAATCTAGCTCATCAGTTTTTTTTTAAACCATTAATAAATTGTTCCTTATCAGAAGAGTCATTAGTATAATTTTCTTCTTTTTACAACATCTCCTAGTCTCAAACTAAGCTTCATTTACTTAATTTTGCTTGTATTGCCACATATAATGGTGTTTTGTTCTTCCCCATCAAGGTTGTGTTTGTTCCATTTCTTAATTAATGATTATTAAGGACCCCTAAACATAACAGAAGGCGAATAAAGACTAAGATTAAGGGGCGACCATTGGTCGAATCACTTTATATAGGTTCCACCATACGGAATATATAACACTCCGATTACTCATAACATTTTATTTAAAATGCAATGAATCATTGCTAATGACTTATCAATATTTAAACAGACTTTATTGGTTTAAATATTCACCCTGAGTCAGTCATTTGGTACGTTTCTCACGTACTGACCTATACAAAGAGTGTAGCAATACAATTGTTTCCAAACAGATAATAATTTGGGAATATTTTAACAACATTTAATATGTCCGCCGTAACAATATGTGTACATATGTGCCTATAAAATTCTAAGTGCGTATATGACTATTATTTCGTAATAGAAACCTATGGCAATGACTATTATAGACATGAAAATTGCCAAGTTACTATTATTTAGACAGTAAGAGAAAAGATCTACAACTTTTGCATCTTTAGTGTAAAGTAAAATTTATTTCATAGGAAAAATTTTATTATAAAAATTTATTTACTGAAAATTTTCTTTCGTTTTCGCAACAATTTTATTGATACTTTGCTCCTTTAAGTCGCGGTGTGATGTTATATAGCCTATAGCCTTCCTCGATAATCTTCTTTATATATATAAATCTCCTGTCACGATGTTTGTCCGCGATGGATTCCTAAACTACTTAACCGATTTTAAATTAAATTGGCACACCGTGTGCAATTCGACCCAACTTGAAAGATAGGATAAGTTACATCTCAATTTATAGTCGCAATATTATTTTATTGCAAATTATTTGTCTACCCCTGACATTTGTATGGCAAAACAATGTTTGCCGGATCAGCTAGTGTACTACATAATAATGAAAGAATTTTACAAATCAGTCCAGCAGTTTCTGTGGTTAGCGCTTTCAAATATGCACACTCTTCAGCTGTATAATATTAGTATAGAATTTTTTATCAACAAATTTGATTTACATTTCTTTATTATGGGACAAGGTAACTAATATAGAAATACAGCTTTATGATACAGTACATAACATTATAGCTGAGTGGCCTATAAACGATGTGATGTGCATTTTAATTAATGGTATTCAGGACTGCGTCCAATTTCATAAAGTAGGTTTATACACCGAGCACTGTTAGGTAATATTTCTATATTGTTCGTATATAATCAGTAACATAGATATAAGAGATATTCTTTCTCCAGTCTATTAAAATCCCACTGTTGCGCACGGGCCTTCTCCACTTTGGGAGAAACTATCGTTTACTATTCCGCGCTGACCAGGCGCGTTAGCACAGGATTTATTTTCAAGTATTCGAGAATATATTTTCGAAATTTTTTAACTCAATCTCATTGCGCTAAGACGCAATAAGATTTAGTTAAAAATATAAATTAAATTAGGCAAAGTTACATTAAAAATAATTGATAATAGCAATTATAAGCTTGAATTGCTTTGAAGTGAAGTCCAATTTTGTAATAGGCAGTATAAAAGATAATATGACAATTCTGTAATGAAATGATGAAATGACCCGGTAAATATAATTCGCACTGCAATCTACATTAGGTCACGATATTAAAATTTTGTTAATTACTTTGTGCAACATACTGTATTAATAGGATTTGGCTAATCATAAATTTCGCGTTAGTGGCGCAGCTTTCCTTGTTGCCTCGCTCTTAATGCGAATAAGGAACAGCTTTAATAGCATCCTCGAAATCATATCTGATAAGTATGACTCCAGGATTATGAAGAGTTTCATGCGTGTGTTGGTCGGGTGAGCCACTGCAACTTGTGATACTTTTACAACTTGTAGTGATTTATCCGGCTCGCATAATTCATTTAGTTTTGATTTATATTTTGTTGTATTTTTAGTTTTTAAGTTACTGTATGGACTTTATCTGAAAATAAAGAATTATTATTATTATTAAAGAAATATGTAGAGGCCCTAAAATAAGTTTTTTTTTTCCTTTTTTCTTAGATATGTCCGTGGTTCTTCTTTTCTGGGGCTTCGTATTATAAATACGGCGGCGATAATTACGCTTCTGCTCCAAATACTATTTATTTTTTTGATAGGTCTCGTGGTCTAGTGGTTAAGGTAACGGAATGCCGTTCAAGAGGTCGCGGGTTCGATTCCAGCTCGGGACAATCATTTGTGTGATATTAATAATTGTCATACAAATGCTTGTCCTGCGTCCGGGTGTTTACTATGTATTTTAAGTATGTATTTACAAAAGAAAAGTAGTTTATGTATTATATCCGTATTCTGGTACCCATAACACAAGCATAATAAGCTTAGCTTGGGACTAGAGGACGTTGTGTGAAATGTCCATGAATATTTACTTATTATTTATAATAAAAGAGAAAGAAGAAGAAGAATAGTAGTACTCCGATCTATGCTTATAGTATAAAGCTGAAGGGTTTTTTTGAACGCGCTAATCTCAGAAACCACTGGTCCGATTTGAAAAATTCTTTGAGTGTTGGATAGTACAGTTATGGGCTATAGGCTACATAACACCACGCTGCGACCAATAGGTGCGACGTATAAATGATAAATGTTGCAAAAATGGAGAATATTTCCTCTAAATACCACGCGTACGAAGTCGCTGGTATCAATTAGTGCTTTTATAAATTTTGAAACCATTTATTTTATAAATATTCTAATACTTACTACTACTTACTGTTTTATACATTACTTCCCATGTTTCGATAGGTTTAACGAAAGAAAATTTATTACATTATTTTATAAGTAAGTATTAAACATAAAACTATCAAACAATGCTGATCTCGTTATGTTCCCACGATAAGATTTTATATAAACGCAATGTTTTAAAACAAGAGATATAAGCGATTTTATAAGTATTTCAGGAAAAAGCTGCTAAACTAAAAACCATGTCCAAGATACGCACTGAGTCATCACATCACGAAAACGTGGAGGCATCCGCAATAATTTATGTATTTTAAAACTTATTGTAAATTAGTGTACCTATCTACCTACGTAGACATTACTGACTGCTGCACCAAAACCACAAACACTATAAAAGGTATCAACTACATCAATAATTAAATTTATAAAAAAAAATGTTGTACTTAGTATTTTATCAATGGCGTAGCGTAGGCGTAGTCCTTAGACTGTTGTCCTCTTTTCAATTTCCTTTCATTTCATTTATTCTTTATTGTACATTTAGATTTAGAAGAACAAACATAGCAAGCATAAATATATAGGTACAAAGGCGAGCTTAACTCAATACTGAGTTTTCTTCCAGCAAACCCTTGAGTGAGGAATTTATCAATTTCTCAATTGAAGTTCAAAAGGATTTTATAGAATTCTTCGGTGACATACTTTCTGGGCCCCTCTAGGTTAGAGGTCACACGCCTGGAATTTACAAAATTTTCCTGTTTTTTTGCAACATTTTGCACTGATACTTTTGGGTACAGCGTGATTTTATATAGCCAATAGCCTTCGTCAATAAATGGATTATCTAACACAAAAATAATTTATCAATTCGAACCAGTAGCTCCCAGAGATTAGAGCGTTTAAACAAATAAACCAATGATATATCTTCAGCTTTATAATATTAGTATAGATATGAATATGACTGTGGCTACGTCCTTTGTTTATGAAAGAATCTATCTTTTCTTTTTCAATTCTCAACTTTGCCTGATAACAGTGCTTTGGCGATTCCTAAAGCGATTCTATTTTCTCCAGCTAATTTCTCATAATTTAAACACTACAAAAATAAAACGAGAAATCTTAAAAGTTTGCTTTCTCAAGAGAATAATAGAACATTGCATCACCAATAATTACTTCCACAAAACATATTTGCTCTACTTAATCATTGTTTATAGGTCATGGTGGATCGTTCACGATCTATGAGAAGATTCTTAAACAAAGAGCCATTAAAATAAGTTTTTGCAATATTTCTTTTTATAATAGACTGCACTCCTCATCGGGTACTGTGTCCCGTAATTTAAGAAAGGATTCGAATCGCATCTAATTTAATTCATCTTATCTCATAACACATCTTGCTCTTACAACACCAGTGGGAGAAAATTGGATACTGGTAGCAATTCTACGTACAACTAAACTAAACTAAAAAATAAAAACAAATACGGCGTATTTTGATCAATTGACTATTACGTTGTATACATTTTGATTAATTTAAATCTTTATGGTCTTATTCATAATGACTTATCGGAGCTTTAAAAGTTCGCTAAAATCGGTTCGCAAAAATTGTCAAAAATTGTTATTCTTAATAGTCTTTTCACGCTAAAACATTTATTATCTCTCCGATAAAATCTCCGTTTAAACCTCCGATAAGTCATTATGAATAAGACCATTAGTCTATAATATTATTCTCCGTGTGGTGACGGATTAATAATACAAGTGTCACCACCCCATCTCCTCCTAAGGGTGCTGTAAAAATCAGCTAAGGGATATTGCACACAGATAAGATCCTCTGTGAGAGACGGAAAACTCAGAAATAAACCCTGTGCCAACACGCCTGGTCAGCGCGGCACAGTAGACCATAATCTCTCCCAAATTGGAAGAGGCCCGTGCCCAACAGTGGGACATAAATGGGCTGGAGAGAGAGAGAGTCTATAATATACAGATTTTCTAATAAGAAAGTTCAGTTAACATTGCCGAATTGTGCTATTGTCACTATCAATAAAATTTTCTAGTTAAGTTTAGTTGTTCACGTAGAATTAGTACCACTATTTGAATTCTTAATGTGTCACTACATGGTAAAATAAATTTATAAATTGACTTCAGCAAATCTGCTAGCTAGATAGGTAGATCTATAGACTACAAATACATCGACTTATCTAGTTAGTAATGGTAATAGCCAGTTGCCTAAAAAATGCAGTTGAAAACCGCAAAATACATACCAACGTCACAAGTTAAATTGCAAAAACGGACCAGTGCGACAATTTCACATAGAATGTTCGTACAGTTATCCTGCCAACCTAACGGAATAAACATTTTGAACATGATATGATAAATAGATGGGAGAACTCAAAAGCGGTGTTATGTAAAGAAGAACATTTCTAACATCGTACGTGTTCTAATGAAACAACAGATAACACACGATTTCTATGTAGCGGTGATGCAGAACAACGGATTGTCACGACTGTGTCCATGATAACTGTTGATAATAATAAATATACATGGACATTTCACATAACGTGTTCTGGTCTCAAACTAAGCTTATTTGCTTGTGTATTCTATTGTGTACCTTTATCATAAATTCGTAGATATAATGAAGCTCCTGATGCATTAGGTTGTGGGTTCGATTTCTTCTTATCGTGAGAATCTATAGGTACAAATATTAAAAAGCTGAAGAGTTTATTTGTTTGAACGCGCTAATCTCAGGAACTACTGGCTCGATTTGAAATAATCTTTTTGTGTTGGATAGTCCATTTATTGCGGTATGCTATAATAACATCACGCTGTGACCAATAGGAGGGAAGCAGTAGTGAAAAATGCCGCAAAAATGGGGAAAATTTTCTTACTCCTTACCACAGAATATAGAATACTCCACACGTAGGAAGTCGCGGGCAACAGAAACAGCTATTATTAATAAAACTGTAAAATATTACTGCACAGAACTAACTAAAATAGTGATATTTGTGTTTACAACCCTGAAATAAATTACAATAGAAAGTCATATAGTTTCCATTAAATTATTCTCGCATTTTATAATGTTGTAATATTCCATTATACATACAACCGATGTAAAACAATTAAATGATTATGGCGCAAGACAAATTCTACTTTATAAACAAACTCGATGAGGCGTGAACAAGCGCAAACAAAACTGATTTACGATTAGCGAAAGTATTATTATTATTTATGTAAGTAAATCCATCTGTGACGTAATATTATATAATATTACAATTACTCTTGACCGAGACAATAGGCGGGTAAATGAAGGATTAGGAATGAACCAGTTAGAGGTACATTCTCGTCAATAAATATTGTTGAGGTAAAGTTAGGTATACTTATCAAACAAGGATATGAAAGCATCAAGTTCTTTGTCTACTTATAGGTATTAAAACATGTTTTGTTTTATTTTAACCTGTGGCATAGCTTTTCGCGAGGCCATGCATTTAAATATGTTGAGATATCCAAAGGAAAACTTCAAAATCTTGCATAAGTACAAACATTCGGGCCTCTCTTGTCATGCGGCCCCGTTCAGTATATAGTTGATAGGAAGGCAGATACACGCCTGATTTTAATTTAGTAATAATTAAGAATTATTGTTCCTTTTGTTTGGGCACGAAATTTTGCAGTTTCTTAATACAATTTGTTTAAACCTGATCTATCCCTTGAATGAATCAAGACCAAGTATTTAGATAGCAGTTTTTAAGGCGTCTTACTGATGCAAAAATTATTTTATGAATAGTCAAATAAAATAAATTTGTACCAGTAACCCATACAAACAGCAATCACCAAATTATATTAGTAATTAAAATTAACTGCACCTAATTTCATACAAATAAACTTAGATGCTTAGATATACCTATTATGAAAATATGTAAATGCATTCAAATCTGCATTTGCGTGATTGTATTTAACTACTTAATTAATGGCCAAAATATTTATTTCATCACTGATCTGTAATAAAATTTGGCTTATTAGGTATCTGACTGATTACATTAAAAAATTATAGACACATTCTGTATGACTTGTATAGAGGGGTAATCTTAATCTTAACGATTGGCAGACTTTTTGCAGATTTTTTGTGTGTTTGTAAAATTAATTTTAATAACGGAAATTGACGAAACTTATAACTATGATGTCCTACGTTCTTGACTTCACCCAACGTGATGGTATCGCCCTACAAGAGGAGATCCCTCCTGCGACCTTTAAAAGCCGCCTGAGATTCATATTCTTACAAATTAGTCTTTAATCTAAGAATAGTCTTTGCCTACGGAAAAAAATAATTTGTCTTAAATGTTGGTCATCCAAACTAATCCGAAAACTTTCTTTGTTGCAGGTACTTTGGTGTCTAGGGGCCCTGACAATTATTGCACGATCAGTGAGCGGTCACGGCAGACTCATTGAGCCACCTTCCCGAGCGTCTGCCTGGCGGTACGGCTTCGACACTCCTCACAATTACAACGATCATGAGCTCTTCTGTGGCGGCTTCTCACGACAGTGGCATAGAAATGAAGGCAAATGTGGTATATGTGGAGACGCCTGGGATGCCACGACACCAAGAGCCCACGAACTCGGTGGTCGATTTGGCAAAGGTGTCATAGTCCGCAAATATGCACCACATGACAGCATTGTGATTAAAATTGAATTAACAGCAAACCACAACGGTTTCTTTGAATTCCGTGTCTGCGGAGAACCTAAGAACACTACTCAAGATTGTCTAGACAAATATGTTTTAAAACTTGACGGAAGAGGAGAATCTACTAAATATTACCCAAAAGATGGTAACAAAATATATGAAATGAAGTATAAACTTCCAGAGGGATTAGAGTGTGCTCATTGTGTTCTACAGTGGAGATATATCGCTGGTAACAACTGGGGGTCATGTGGGAACGGAACGGAGGCAGTAGGCTGTGGCCCACAGGAGGAGTTCAGAGCATGCGCTGACATAGCTATTGGAGAACGTTTCACTACAACCACTCGAAGGCCAAGGCCTCCATACGTGCCACCAGGCAGAAAGCCAACATTGCCAACGCCAGAAGAATCTACTGGAAGCTCTTGGTACGGCTTCGTGGTCGCGATTGTCACGTTGCTTGTTGCTATCAGTGTTCTAGCAGGCATTTATCTATACTACTATAGAGGTGGTATGAGAATTAAGAACCTCCTAAAGTCTGTACCAGCACCAACGCCCGTACCTCCACCGAGGCACAAAAGAGCATCTCTCTCAAGGGAATTTCCACCAGAATTAATGCCGCCTAAAATTGGAAGTATTCCAGATTCAGGATTCGAAACTGTCGATCTGAGAGCTAAATAAATAGGATAATTAAAAGTTTATAGAGGCTATGCAGTGATTGATTGTGTGATCGCTTTTTGTAAAACGCATGTGTGATTCATCGGCTATAGAGGCTGAAAATTAGTTTATTGAACATAATTAAAACTTAGGTTAATTTTACAATTGTAAATTATAGATATTTATAATGTTAAAATAAATTTTATGACTGACATTTTGTTTATTTTATTACACACATTATCGTAATGCATTTCTTTATTCCGTCTCAGAGTGTTAATGATCAGAGATGTTAAGTTTATTGTATTTTTATAATTATTGGCTATACTAGGGTCATGATAATATCAATACAAAAACAGAAACGAATGACAATTAAATTTTAAAGATAACTTATTTTAACAGTTTCATATACAGATACAAAACATTAGTTTGTCTATTACATAAATATCCATAAACATCAACCTGTATCGATAGAACTTGGCACTGTAAGAAAGATGTAACGAACGACATTATTTTAAACACACTACGTCCCCTGGTCCCAACACTAAACAATACAAATAATATATTAATAATATTGCTAGTCGATTACAGATAGATACAGAACTCGAATTATTTTAATTTTATAAATAAATATACAGGATGACTTTGCAAGCTGTTGCCAAATTTTTTAAATAAGCTCTATAGAACAATACTAAAATACGTCTTTGTAGTAACTATTTGTAACCGTAGTATTTTTCAAAAAAAACTATATAAAATGTCCTTAAAAGTAACTCAACAAAGAGACACCGCGTGCGCCGTCATTCATCAGAGACCAGAGCCAAAAACGACCTCATGCAGACCACATAACGACAAGCGCGCCAACAAGTTCTTATGCAGTGCACATACGGTGCAATTTCAACAACACGCCACCGGTCAATGACCCTTCAATAAACACTGGTCCTACAATCACATTTCCGATAACATGAGGATTACTTAGAGCCCAATAATGTTCATTTTTACTGTTGTAAATTCCAACGCGCGTAAACAATGCTTCGTCCGTCCACAGTATGTTATTGTTATTGTTCGCAAGTAACCACTCACAAAAACGTATTCGGGCGGGTCCATCACCGTCGTGTAAGTCCTGCACGCGTTGTTAATGGTATGGGTGATAATTATTTGAGTTTAAAAGCTTCCAAACGTAGTATTGGGCCACGTTAAAACGTCGCGCTGCCTCGCGTGTGCTAGCACACGGATTTCGCTCAAAAAATTCAATTACTGTATCCTCAAGTGTTGGTGAAATTTGATTATGACCACCGCCACCAATTGCGTGTGAAGGAGCGGTGAATTGTCCGAATTCCAGTAAATTTTGATTCGCAGCTAAAATTATGGCCCTGGAAAGTACAGTCGAGGTGATTCCTCGACGTTGTAAATGGGGTAAACTATCACTACGGTAAAGTCTTTGCGCACCACGTAAACTTTCTCCACTAAGTATGTAGCAACGCACCATCTCATATCGTTCGGCATGTGAATAATTATGCGCCATGATTGGTGTCACAAGTCACAACAACACTCAACTGCACACGCGATACAACAGGAGCGGCGCACGATAAGAGCGACATGCGCTTACGCAATTAGGTCACGGTCACTACTGATGTTATATCTATATTATTTTACTCTTTGCTACTGATTCACAAGAAAGTTTCCCAAAAGAGCCGCCCGGCTAGCGCCGCTTCTCCCCCTCCCTTTCCTACCTACGCTTCCTGCTACCCCTCGGCAGCGCGGGCGCCCGAACCTTATATTGTTAAGCATAAGGCTTATTTTCACGCACCAAAATCACTACTACACTTGCAGTTTAACTTTTGCGAAACTATCGTGACGTGCGTGCGTATTTTGCTATGAATGAAGTAAATTATCCACGCGTACTATTTTTAAACAGTGGATAGGATTAATTAAAATGTAAAAAAAAATTTTTTTTTTGTTCTTTACGTAAATCGATTAAGTTACTGATTCAGAGTCGCTCCTAAAAATTTGGCAACACCTTGCAAAGTCACCATGTATATCCATACACGTTTCACACAACGTCCTCTGATCCTAAGCTAAGCTATTTCTTTTGTAAATACACACTTACAATAACAACAACACCAAAACACCTAGACACAGTCCCCGTTTTCCAATCAGCGCACAATAGCGCATTATGCGGCACAATGCTCAACGTTGAGTGTTCCAATTACAGCATCGCATCGCACAATCGAGCACTCTCAAAAGTGATGCGTGCAATCCATACCAACTTCAGCGACAGAAAATTAACAAGTATTTTTTCTTTAAATTGGCATTGATTGAAATTTTATTTATATATAATAATGTAATCTAGTACTACTATTACTACTCTAATCTATTTGTGATTGTGGTACAACAATTTTGTTTAATTCTCTGAAATCTATACATAGCCTTGTTTTCTTTCCATCTTCTTTTTTATATGCTAGAGTTACTGGTGCTGCAAATGGGCTATACGATTCTTCTATTAAATTCCTCTCCAAAAGTTTTGATATTTGATTTTCTATTTCTTTTCGATCTTCAGCTGTACATCTGTATGGGCGTTTGTTACAATATTTATCAACTATTAAATCGATGTGTGCTTCATAATCTCTTACGGTACCGATATCATATTTATCTTTAGCGAAAACTTGTCTGTATTTTTCAATCATTTTATCTATTTCTGTCTGTTGGTATAAATCTAGATGGTTAACAATTTTTTCAAATTCTCTAGAGTCAATATGTTCATTGAAATTTATTTCATAACTGTTCCTTTTTTTATTTTCCCTTTTTGATGCATTTCTTTCAGGGTCTTGTTGTGCTAAATCTTTTTTGATACCTTTTATGGTATTCTTATTTTGGTCACCACATTGTGTGATTTTTAATTCTTCATCTTGTTTTAGTTTGAATTTTTTTATACAATCCAAACCAATTAAAAAGTCATAATTAAAATTGTCACTGTCTATGACAAAAATGTTCATAATTTGTTCAATTTCAAATATTTTTATTTTTAGTTTTATCAATCCTTTTGTTTTTTTATCACCATTAATAGTTTTCAAGTTAGCTACATGTAAGTGTTTTACATCATCTGTTGAATGAATCTTCAACAACTTAGCATTTATCAATGACACATTCGATCCTGAATCATAAATACCAGACACCTTTAAGGTATCATTTAATAGCAACTTTACTTCTATTAATGGTGGCACTACTAGTTTTTTGGATTTTCTTCGTTTAATTCAACTTCTAGTTCTGAATTATTTACAGTTTTTACCATGCCTGTGTGGTTTTTAGTATTAAACCAGCAATTCTCTTCGGAATGATATCGTTTGTTATTCTCTTGTAAACATATCGTGCACGGTATCTTTCTCTCAATCTTTCTCTGCTGTCTGTTAATATAGACAGTACTTCTTCTTTTTCCTGATAAGTACTCCAATTTTCCTATTTCATTGTAAAGATCCTCTGTTCTTTGTAAACTTTGTCTGTCGATCTTGTCGGCAGCATAATTTGGTAAGCCATTCGCTATAAGATCTATAAGTGTTCCAGTGTCAATTGATTTTCTAACTTCTAGTAATAATCTTTCTTTTTTTAATGCGTACTCTAATAATGAACCCGCTTGGTATTTAAAAGATAGGGCGTATCGTATGGATGACCATCCCTTGTTTCCAAATGTGTCACAGAAACTTTTTGCCCAGTAGTTCCAAGCTGAGTCGTGTGTGAGTTTCATCATTGTACAGCTGTACCAATCTATACTGGAGTGTTCCATAAAATTTTTAAGGATTTCAATTTTATTCTTATCGTCAACAATCAAAAATCGTTCGCATTCTTTATTGAAATCTGTTATCCATTGGTAAGCATTACAATGTCTGCTGTTAAATTTTTCCAAAATAAAATTTTTCGAAATGTTCCCAAAATTTTGCTTTTCCAATTTACTTTCTTTGTGTTCAATTAATTTTTGTAAAAGCTTTTCGGTCATCTGAGTTGAACTACTCTGTTCAGCTCTATTTTCTTCTTCTAAATAAAAATCATTAAATTGCAAATTTTGATCATCATCCAAATATGTTTCGGAAATATCATGCGTCAAGGCGATCCATATTTTCCTTGTTTGGTGTCTTTTTGTCAACGACTTTTTTACTTTGATATAATGTGATGTATTGATGATAGCATAGACACAGTATAATAAAGACATATAACCTCCCAACAAATTGTGAAACTCAATTATCATTACACTCTGAATCTACAGATGGCACTAAGCGTATCAAATCACATAATTTATCGTAATCAATAATCATTCATAATCTTACTACGTCACGTTGTATAGCGGTAGTACTAAAAAAAAATGGCAGATGGCACTATTTCATAATCTTGATAAATCAATTACGTAACTAGTTTTAAATTTACCTCAGATAATCTGAAAAATTGAAATGAACACAATTTTGTTTATCATAGAATAGTTTAATATGTTTATCATAGAATTTACAATTTTTTTATCATAAAAAGTAAAGATACGCTTTTGCGGCTTAGAATACACATATAAATTTCGAACGATTTTTTAAGAGTGCCGTGGCGTATCGGGTAATGCGTATATATAGCAGGGCCACGAATGTTAATAGGTCTGGCGTTCAAATTAAAGTGGATTTTTGATAATGCGGTTTCACTTTTTGTATTTTTAAACACATAAATAAAGGCAATTTAGTTACTACAGTATATAGATTTATATCTTAGTTAATTAGTAAATACATTTATATCTTTCGCAAACTACAAACTTCATTTTTTTAAGCTTCTTATCAAGTACTTACCTACCAAGTTTGTCAAACTGGCAACGTTGCGCGTTACGTTACCGCGTTGTGTTTCATTCAATTCCTTAGCCTATCGCATCGTGAGGTTCTTGTACCTACATTTGTAGTTGATTGTAGTATCGCCATCGCGACTAGCGACAGCACGATACATCGTACATACCTATGCGGCTTGTAATATTTTACATGTTTCGTGATTTTACTTTATATGTATAACGTATATTAAATACCTGTGTTTAAATAAATGGGATTTTGGATTTATGTATACTTATAAAATTTCTTTTTGTCGGTGTTTTCGTACTATGAAAATTTTCTGTTTAGCTAGAGAGCTGAAATTTTCAGTTTGCTTAGATCAGATGATACTACAACCACAAATACCTACTCAGACTCACCATCATCATCATCCTGCCCTTATCCCATTGTTTGGGGGTCCGCTATATGGTGTTATTTGTGGTTGGTGTCACGAATATATCATCATAATAACCGCACGGAACCGTTCGCGTGCATGTCCAACACGTACTTGACCGTACCAAAAGGTAAAATGGAACCCTATTACTGAGACTTACCTTATTAAGAATAATTTCACAAAAATCCATCGAGAGTTACGCTCGGTCAAGCAGATATTGGTACCAATTCTATGTGCACAACTAAACTTAACCAAAAATAAAAAAGCAACTATGCTGTATTTTGATTAATTGACTATTTTCTTATACACATTCACAGTAACTTAAATTGTTATTATATAATACACCGTTTTTATAATAAGAAAGTGTAGTTAACAGTACCGAATTGCGGAATTGTGTTATTGAAATAATCAATATTTATTTTTTAGTTAAGTTTAGTTTACTTGTGCATGTAGAATTGGTACCATTATATATTATTTTTATGTATGCCCAGCCACTTATAGATCAACTCATGGTAGACATTTTAACATTTTGTTTTTGCCTAACATTTCGCTCTCACACTTGTATCGATATTAGTTAAGAATTTATTGCTGTTAATGACATAGGTTTGACAACTTCAAGTAGCGCGTCCCTTGAACATAACGGGATCGTTACCTTTCCTGCAGAATGTAAGATTAGACATAATATGTTAGTCTTAGTTTGGTCTTAGTCGTGAATAAACAGTGTTTACGTGAACACGCAATATCTCTTACTTCTAAATATACCCAAGGTACCACACCTAAAAATACGTTTCACTTTCTTTTTTTCAAAACATAATAACTAAAAGAAATATGACGATCCGGAAAACTTTTTTTTCGGTTTTCTTTAGATAAAATTGCAGCGTCTATCACACAAATTTGGTAAAGTTTTACCACAAAAAAAAGTGATAGAAGCATAGATATATTCTTTATCTATAATATGACGCAAAAACTATTAAAATCGGTTTAACTTTCGCGAAAAAAAAACGGAAGTACGAAACGTCTTTTTTCAAAGAATTTGTAGGTAAAATCCGCTTCATCTATATTTGTCCCTTTCAGCGCGGCGCTCGGAAATAGGGATAGCAATACCTAAGGCAAATACCTAAATGAGGAGTACAGTACCCTCTTAAAGACGATTGAAGACGAAACAATAAAACACGCAAAGCTGCTTTTGCTATGAACGTCGAACGGAACAACAACATTTAAAAATATACTTTCTTTATTGAGACATAAGGTTGCTTTCATTCTGTTTGTTAACATTCTCAAAAACACCGATCACCGCGAAGGCGGCTTGTGTCAAAGGCCTCGACGATATCATATATCAACCATAACAACATACTTTATAGTCTAAGATCCGAACCTAAATCGACCTTCACCGAGCTGATAATAGAATAAAACTTATTTTATAATAAATTTAGTATCATAATATAACAACCTGTTAATAAATATTAAAGTACTTTGTTTCTTTTGATATTGTGAGTGACGTCAATAATCCTTTTTACTTTTCATCACAACAAAATATCTCATTCAATTATTACGCTTACTTGTTACATGATACTGAAAATATTTAACAAAGCGGTAGGCTTTGTTAAATATTTTCAGTAGGTACGATGACGACCTATACATTGAGGATGTGCTGAAAGAGACAGTTCATTAGGGTTCCGTACCCAAAGGGTAAAAACGGGACCCTATTACTGAGACTTCGCTGTCCGTCCGTCCGTCCGTCCTCCGTCTGTCACCAGGTTGTATCTCAAGAACGGTGATAGCTAGACAGTTGAAATTTTCACAGATGATGTATTTCTATTGCCGCTCTAGCAACAAATACTAAAAATAAAATAATATAATTATTTAAGGGGGGCTCCCATACAACAAACATGATTTTTTTACCGTTTCTTGCTCAATAATAATAACGTTGACAGGTAGACGCTTTAACTATTCACAGAATATTTGGTTCTATAACGTGCCTAATGTTGCATAGATAATGGTACGGAACCCTTCGTGCGCGAGTCCGACTCGCACTTGACCAATTTTTTTACATACATACATCGCCCAAAGCTAATATACTATTTGCGCACACGCACACACAGACACATACACGCACGTACGCACACACACACGCACACACACGACAAATGTAATTTCTAAGAATACACTCGCTATTTGAACGTCATAACAAGCAACATCGTTTTTAGGGTTCCGTACCCAAAGGGTTAAAACGGGACCCTATTACTGAGACTTCGCTGTCCGTCCGTCCGTCCGTCCGTCTGTCACCAGGCTGTATCTCAAGAACGGTGATAGCTAGAGAGTTGAAATTTTCACAGATGATGTATTTCTATTGCCGCTATAACAACAAATACTAAAAATAAAATAAAATAAATATTTAAGGGGGGCTCCCATACAACAAACATGATTTTTTTACCGTTTCTTGCTCGATACTAATAACGTTGCCTTATGTTGCATAGATAATGGTACGGAACCCTTCGTGCGCGAGTCCGACTCGCATTTGACCAATTTGTTTGACGGACGGACAGCGAAGTCTCAGTAATAGGGTCCCGTTTTTACCCTTTGGGTACGGAACCCTAAAAACGTCGAAATCAAGTGGCGCATCACTATTTGTTTTAACAAGCTTGACCTTGAACCCAAATAAATACTACCTGTTTTTTAATAAACCAATTTGATGATTTTTATGAGATAATTTAGTTTGTAACTTTTTATCTTTTCAACCTTTTTTTGTTTTTTTTATAAAACTATAAATATATTATTGTTCTTAAAACTTACTAATATTTAATACCCTAAAATAATAATAATAGTTTTTGTAACACCAATCAATGATTTAAATATATTAAAATGCCATCTAGTTAAAAACTGTGTTAAAAATAACAAAGCGATCATTGAAGCGAATCATCTGCCATCTATCGCAAGAGGTTATTTTATCGTAAGAGGTTATTTGCATGTACTAATCAGTGGAAAATAATTATTATTGTATTTTTTCGTTGAATGTAACATATTAAATATGTATTAGACTTTTAATTTAAGTTATTTTTTTTCTGTCTAAACGTATCTTATTGCAACGTCCGTTTTATACAAGTTGTTACGCTAGTGAACAGCGCCACCTAGATTTAGCGTGCATTTTATGGCGAACATGCCAAAGTATGGGAATTGATAATCTTTATTAGTACTGTGTCTATGATGATAGTCTCATGGTGGTATGTAGGCTGATACTCTAATGGTATACGAAAAACCTTACCTTCAGGTGTAGCTATCGAAGTAATACATATTATGTTCGAACTGTCGTCTGCTGAAGCTTTGACAGCAAAGTCGAATCTAAGCTTTTCCATTTTATTCATATTTTAAAACTAAATTTGTTGTTTTATATTAATGTAATCTAGTACATTAAAAGACTTTATTGTGTTTGTTCAAATTTATTTAAAAAAACAACAAATAAAGTCAATATATTGGTCTTAATTCTAACATTACAATAATCAATAATAATATTTAAAAATTCAAATTGACGTGACCTCTTGATATTTTTAATATTGTCATAAATTAATATGTTGGTAACCAATGAGGCCGAAACTAACTAAAGAGGGCATATATGTTCTCTTTACATATATATTATCGTTAGTAATGTAGCGATATCTAGTGACTAATAGCTGTCACGACATAGTACAGCACAATAACAACAGATGGCGTTAAATGTCAAAATGTGACGTCACAATGAATTCTACATCGCGAAAGCAAGATTTGCATACGAGTAAGATAGCTACAACATCTGAACATACAACAGGCGGGGCGAAAGCCCTGGCCAGTGCTGATCACCTAGCCTGGTCGGAGAATTCTCCATTTGTGGTTGGAGGAGCCCGATCACCCACGCTCCTCTACAGTAATATTATTATTTATTGTTAAAAAAAATTTAAGGCTTTCTTTTCGTCGGAGTTTTCTGGAAATATTCAAAGTAAATTCAAGCTGTGTTAAAAATAAATCAATAAGTATGGATGAAGGTATAAACAATGACTTTTTTTATATTCCACACATATAATGTGAATACAATGTTTATTTTAGAAATTTTTTTTCAACACTGAATTTAGCGCACTCTACTGGCGCATTTTAAAACTAATTCACGTTCCAATTAAGCATCAGCATTGTGCAGCATTGTGCGGCACTGAGTCGCATTATGCTCTGCCATTGGAAAACGGGGAGTACAAACACATGTATGCCCATTATAAACATCACACAATCGATTCTCCCAAACGGGAATAAAACCCGCGAGCTCGTGCATGGCAGTTCGTTTCATGACAACTACTAGACCACGAGGCCCGCTGACCTTAGAACATAATAATTTAATTGCACTTAGTAGATAGAATTAACATACATGTACAATATAAATATAGCTATACCCTGCCCATTATACTAATAGAGCTTCAAATCCAGGGAGTTGGCTACTTTTATTTATAATAATAATATATAAGCTCTCCTTATATATTAAGTTTTATGTTCATTGCTATTAATGAAGAATTATTTGCTATGTTTAAACAACTGTAGAGAAGAAAAGAAATAACGAACACCGCCTCCGCTTTAAACGGTGTATCTAGACTTAGCTTGTAATCTTGTAGTCTGGTCACTCTCCTAGTTTCCTAGTAGGTTTCGTGGTTATACCATCAGAATCCCTTCAGTTAAAACTAGCAGGGATACCACGGAACTTTTACAATGCCGCACTTGTCTGAAATGAGCGGGCAGCTTAGGTTCATAATTTATGGTTGTTATGAAACGTACTCTACTCTGTGTTATTTAAGTTTAATCTGTGGGCAAATTCTCCGCCGTCAAAGTGACGTAACCATAGACAAAAATCGCAAAACAAACGTGCTGTGCTGCTGTGAAAAAGCCTAAAATTATACTCACCGACTGCTAATTTCTCTTGGAATACACCATAATAAATGAAAAATGGCAGTGCGGCCACAAAATATGCACGATGGTGGTATCGTGGAGCGTCGGTTGCGACCAATTTACGGTATAAATACTAGTATAAGTTGAATTCTATTTTTCGACAAAAGTCCCCAGCAGTGTACGGAATATTTACGGCATTTATAAAACTTTCAGACTGGTTGGACAATGGCAATAATAAAAAAGCTCTCCAAGAAGCTGAAAAGGTGCTTAAAAAGTGTCCTTTACTGCAGGCGGCCCGAGCTTTAAAAGCGTTAGCACTTTTAAGGTTAGGTAAGGGTACTGAGGCGCATACGATTCTCGATGCTTTAGCGGAGGAGAAGCCGAGTGATGATACTACTCTGCAGGCAATGACGATCTCGTATCGAGAATCACAGCAGTGTAAGTGAAAGAAATTTTTAATATCTTTAAACTTAAATTTGTAATAATTGAAATATTACATATACTCTCTTTCACAGTGCCGAAAGTATGTGCTATATATGAAGCAGCTGTGAAAGTGGATCCAACTAGTGAAGAGCTCCACTCTCACCTGTTCATGTCGTATGTGCGGATCGGTGATTATCGGTCTCAGCAGAGAGCTGCCATGGCTCTGTACAAGTTTGCTCCTAAAAACCCATATTATTTCTGGGCTGTTATGAGCATTGTTTTGCAGGTTGGTTATTATTTTTCTAGACAAAAATATGGTTAAAACTATATTAAACTTCTGTAATTTGCCTCTTCGTTATAGGCAAAAGGTATTTTTGAATTTCTGTACTCAATTTTATAGTATCTGCAATTTGACACTGAAATTATATTTTCTTTTACTAGTTTACATGCTTAGAACTAATTTCAACCAATAAACATAATATGTTGAACAGGCTAAAATATCAGAAGATAATACTAAAAGAGAAATTCTATTGTCTCTGGCTCAAAGAATGATTGACAACTTCATATCAGAAAATAAAATGGAGGCTGAACAAGAGGCTCGACTTTACATTATGATTCTGGAGTTACAAGAGAAATGGGAAGATGTCTTGAAATTTATTGAGAGTCCATTATACTCTCAGTTAGTTCCTGGGTCGATTGCCCAAGCGTGTATACCGTATCTCACCAAACTTGGTCTTTGGAGACGCCTTAATTTGATTTGTAAAGAACTCCTATGGGAGAATATTGACCGCTGGGATTACTATTTGCCGTATTTCGATTCGGTTTTCCATTTGATAAAAGAAAGCGAAGAGGATTCTGATAGTACAGTTGATAATACAGCAGAAAAGTGCCATGAGTTCATCTGCCAGTTAGTTGAGAGTATGTCTTCTGGGAGGACGGTAAGAGGGCCTTATTTAGCGAGATTGGAGTTGTGGAAACGTTTAGCTGTTGATGGAGATCCTACAACTTTACTTGGTAGTGGTCTGGCATTATGTGTGCAGTATTTAAGGGTGTTTGCGAATAAGCCGTGTGCAATTGCTGATTTGAGGCCGTACCTACCAATGATACCTCAAAAAGAAAGGGAAGAAAAATGTAGAGATTTTCTAACTTGTCTTGGTTTTGATGAAAACAGTGAACCTGAATCGGTAAGTTTTATTTGTTAAAAACATATTTAAGGAAATTTCAAAAGATTAGTAAATGCTTAGGATCTTTTCCCAAAGGCTTTAAAGATTAACAGTTGGTATTTTAGGCCCCTAGAGCTCTGATAGAATTACAAAAGCAATGTTCATCCTTATTTTGCACCGACAGTGTTGTCTGAGTGTGTGTTTTAATAAAGTGTGTAGAGGTAAAATAGATTGAATTGAATACTACATTTATTGAGGTAGGCAACAACGATGGAACGAAGCATTGGTGAAAAATGTTGCAAAAACGGGGAAATTTTCTAAATTCCATTCCAATTTCAAATCAATTCATATCCAGTAATTACTAAAAAGAGTTAAATCCTGCCCATTTTATTCCAATTTCAAATTATTATAAGCTTTGAATAACGATGTTGTGTCGTCCCTATTAACTCATCACTATTAATGTGCAACTCACTTAAATAAAACCATTTTACAGGTTTAGACGCATATATTTATCACATTTAATCATAATAATATCACATTTTAGCCCGATGTGTCAGAGACTGTATGGAACTAACGATTTTCTATTAACTTTTTAGCCAGATGATATTCAACGTCACATAGCCTGCTTGTCAGCATGGCGTATGACTGCAGAGCCTTTACCAGCTGAAAGGGCGCTCTCATTAGCATCTAAGTTACGTGATCAATATATGCGGTGTGTTAAACAAGGTCTGCTTACATCAACTATTACAGAGTTCTGCCCAGCCGATGCTTATGGCATTTTGGCGGCACACCATTATTTTTATGCTGGTAAGTTTTTATTATGTATGTAAATAAAATGTCGAGTTACATTACTAACAGTATTAACAATGTGACAACTTCCAGGTATTTCGATAATTTTCTTAACAAGAAATTTTGAAACTACCCACATGTTTGATATAACAGTTTTGTAGTACAACACACATTCACTACTCACTAACTGCTCTTCAGTCTTGCGTACACCTTGCTCTTCTTCTCTTCAAACACATCATGCACCTGAAAAAGATCAAACGTTTCGGAATCAAAAAGATGGACTTCTTCATAGCTATTGGCTTGGACCGTGAACTATAGAAAATGGCGATAACAATAGATCAATCTGGCAGTACTACTAGGCGTAGTATAGCCTGATTAGCATAATCAGCATTAACCTATTCTACAATTTAATAATACGTCTTTTTACACAATTTAGTTCTTAAGACGGGCTTAAGACGGCTTTTTGACGGGCTTCGTGGTGGAGTGGTTTATGTAATGGACTGCCGATCACGAGGTCGCGGGTTCGATTCCCGGTTAGGACAATCATTTGTGTGATATCCATAAATGTCATACAAATGTTTGTACTGCGTCTGGGTGTTTTCTATGTATTATAAGTATGTATTTACAAAAGAAAAGTAGTATATGTAGTCTATCCGTATCTGGTTCCCATAATACAAGCATAGAAATATAGCTTACTTTGGGACCAGAGGACGTTGTGTGAAATGTCCTGAATATTTATTTATTTATTTATTTATAAGATTTTTTCAATTTAGAAATATTTTGGGAGATTTGGATATGGGACCCTTTGGAAGTTTATTGCGAAAACTTATACACCTGCCTAGTAGTACCTAATTAAGTAAATGAAAAAGTTGATATGGAGAAGGAAAGAACAAAAAATAAAAATTCCCAGTTATTCTCATAGCTACGGACGCTATGGACATGCCTAATTTTGGATTTGAGAACTAAATAAATAAATTGTTTTATTGACAGCTGTGCAACAACAAAGTTCATCTCCAGTAGTGGAAGCTCTGTGCCTACTGGAACTAGTTCTACATAACTCACCAGCTAACTTCCACGCCAAGTTATTGCTAGTCAAACTTTATCATGTACTGGGTAAGATAATTATTACAAGTTACACAGATTTCGTCAAGGTCGCGAGAAGACGTTGGATGCAAGCGGCACAAGACCGCGCGTTGTGGTGCTCTATGGAGGAGACTTATTTTCAACATTGGGCGGAAAGAGGCTGGTGGGTGGATGGATGACACAGATATATACCAGATAGTATAATAATAATAATATAGCTTTTTATTTCCATACCTTTTGATACATTTCAAATGTCCAGATAGTATATTGGCATTCAATTTTGAAGTCACGTGACTTTAGCCTGGCTTAATAGAATAATAACATTTATATGACGTATGGCCTGTTTCATAGTGATGTAGCCATAGACACTATATCTGTTATATCTGTAATAAGATATAAGTTTACATAACAAAGTCGTCTAGAATCAAATTTACTTTTAAAATATAGCTTAAAACCAACTTAATACAGGTTATAGATGGTTAACTTTACTTGTTTTCCTGTTCAGCCTAATTTTAATATGTTCCAACACTTGCGCTACTCATTTGTTTAAATAAAACCACTTTTTACAGATTTAGAGGCGTGTATTTGTTTCAAATTTTAGCCCGAAGACTACAGTCATCACAGGTGGGACTGTAGATATATACGCGTCTAAATCCGTAAAAAGTGGTTGTTTCTACCCTAATTTAATTGTTATACAATATATTTTAGGTAATGCATTAGCAGCCGATAGTATATACCAACGTTTAGAAGTGAAGCATATACAGTTAATATCGTTAGGTTGGGTACACTGTGTACGTTTAGCGCCATCTTGTGTTACAAATAGAGCACTACAATTGCTCGCTGATACTAGAGCGTTTCATACTCATCATGGGAAGGATGTAAGTATTCGTAATTTTCTCTAACAGTTGTGTGACTCAATTTTACTTAAACTAGCTGTGAAAAACTCAATTTATTAAAAAGACCGCATCAAAATCCGTTGCGTAGTTTGAAAGCTATACGCTCACATAATGACATACATACAAATATAACAACTTTGTTATATAATAAGTAAGGATAAAGCCACGTTTTTCCAGCTAAATAAAATTTTAAACAAATATAGGTGTCTAAATCTGTAAAAAGAAGTTTTATTTATGTAAGTGCTCGTTTAGAATATGTTGCCATAGCTTAAGTACTTGAAATAATTGGCTTTAGTACAAGATTGTTAGTGAAATTAAATAATAGGCGTGGTCCATAGACCACGCCTATTATTTAATTACACTAACAATCAACACCAACACATTAAAATTTTACACATTAATTTCACCAACAATCAACACCACTACATTAAAAAGGGGCGTGGCATATTTGACATATCAAATATGCCACGCCCCTTTTTAATGTAGTGTTGGAGATGCAATTAAAATATGGCAAATTTATGTAATTAACTTGCTCGAAGTAAAAATAAGGGTTCACATTTAACTACAGGGCCGAGGGGCGTATCCAATTTTTTTTTATCAGAGTAGGATTACAATTTTTGACGGGCCTCATGGTCTGGTTCATATAACGGACTGCAGATCACGAGGTTTCGGGTTCAATTCCCGATCAGGACAATCATTTGTGTTATGTTTATAATTGTCATACAAGTGTTTATACTGCGTCTGGGTGTTTACTATGTATATTAAGTATGTATTTACAAAAGAAAAGTAGTTTATATGTAGTATAGCCGTATTCTGGTACCCATAACACAAGCATATAAGCTTAGCTTGGGACCAGAGGACGTTGTGTGAAATATCCATGAATATTTATTATTATTATTTATCTAAATTGTCTGTTTAAAAAATCAAATCCAACTGTCAAATGTTTTTTCTCTGGTTGAATTTTGGCATTTGGAGAACCCTAGCAACACCCATGACAGGATCCCTTCAATACAAGCTAGATCGTTGGTTATTAATTTCCAATAATAATTATGTGAAATTATAATCTTGTTTTAAATGATTATATAGAGCGTAGAGCACGTGACATACGCGTACAAGTACGGTACCTTCGAGAAGCTAGTTGAGCTGGGCGCCTGGGGCTTCAGGTTGGAGGCGTGTGCGTGGGGCGCCGCCGCCGCCAGGGACCACTACCTACTGGCGCTGCTCGGGGGACCAACCTCCACGCCACAAGCCACACTATCTCGCATCTCCAGACTACCCGCACAACCTACGTAAGTGCGCAACTAAACTTAACTAAAAAGTTATAATTTACTGTCAATAACACAATTCGTGTGGATTAAGAATACAAGTTTCACCACCCCATCTCCTCCCAAGGGTGCTATAAAAGTCAGCTAAGGAATATTGCACACAGATAACATCCTCTGTGAAAGATGGAAAACTTGAAAATAAACCCTGTGCCAACACGCCTGGTCAGCGCGGCACAGTAGACCATAATCTCTCCAAAAACAGAGGAGATCCGTGCCTAACAGTGGAACGGAAATCGACAAACTTTTCGGACATTGTCCAGGAAGACCGCATTTGATATTCATTATTATTTAATAAATTAAATTGCAGTGGAAAAAGTGATTACCACAAGCGGGACCTTTTTCACTCACTTTTTCCACCGTAATTTAATTTATTACATGCTATGCTTTTACATTGCAAAATTAATAAATTACTTCATTATTTTCTCATTCATTTATTCTCTTATTATTTACATATTTTTTTAAAAAAGATTATAAAAACAACACTCATTCAAATTAAAAAAACACAATAAACACACTATAAATACAATATACACACTTAATAAAAACATGCACACATTATAACCTTTTTAAAAAAATATATAAAAAATAGTGCACCACCGGCATCGGGTACAGGGACCAAGCTGCCGGCGGTCAGGGATCCAGAGACAGGAACCTCCTCACTATGCGAGCCGTATCGAGGACGATTGCCTTCTGCATCAGACCCTTGACCCAACTGCCTAACGCGAGCCTCTCTAGATGTTGGTCGAGGCTCTTGGCTATTAGTCCATTGACTGATATGACTATCGGTACAATGATCGCCGAGTCTACATCCCACATGTCGACAATCTCGTGAGCTAAGTCCAGATATTTCATTTGTTTATCTTTCTCTGCCTTCACGAGGTTCTCGTCATGAGGGATGGTGACATCGATTATCATTGCGCGGCGCGCTGATCGATCTACCACCACGATATCAGGTCTATTAGCAACAATAGTCCTGTCCGTGATGATAGATCGATCCCAATACAAAGTGATACGACCACTTGCTAGAACCGGCTCAGGTACATACCTGTAGTACGGCGCCACGGAATCCACAAGGCCGTATCGCAGAGCAAGCTGCTGATGGATAATCCTGGCCACAAGGTTATGCCTGTGCAAGTACTCGCCGTTAGCTAGACGCGAACATCCGGAAACAATATGTCTGAGGGACTCCCCTGGCTGGTGACAAGCACGACAAATGTCAACAGTGCCATCCTTCAGAATATATTTCCGGTAGTTGTTCGTCATGATAACTTCGTCAGTAATTGCACAAACAAAACCTTCGGTTTCCCCAAAGAGGTCACCGAATCGTAGCCAGGTCACGGAAGCCAATAAGTCAACGTCGGGCCCGTGTAGGGCCCGATAGAATCTTCCATGAAGCTCCTTGCTCTGCCATACCTCCAGGCGGTCCCTAGTGCTAAGTACCGCAGGCATGCGCCAGTTTTTCTTAGCCAAGGTTAACGGGGTGAGACCGAAGTCTGTCGTAACCACGTCTCGATGCATGTCCGTAACAGCGTGAATAAAATATTCTCTGAGGTTGCATATCTCCCGATTATGTAAAGTCTTAGCATTTAAAAAGCCTCGGCCTCCACATTTTCGAGGGATATACAACCTCATTACTGAAGAACGCGGATGATGCATTCGATACGTAGTCAAGAGAACACGAACTTTTCTATCTATAGTTTCAAGTTCAGTCTGAGTCCACTTGAGTATGCCAAAGGAGTACATTAGAAGTGGCATGACCCAACCGTTGAAAGCCCGCACCTTGTTACCACCCGATAAAAGACTGTTTAGTACTTTTTTCAGGCGGCCAAAGAAACGCTCCCGCAACGATCCACTTCATTGATGCACAAGGCCTGTGACATACCCAAGTATTTGTAGGTATTGGTTTCGAGAAGTGATCGGAAATGTAGAGAATCTGAAAGCTGAATTCCCTCAGATTCTATAACACGTCCTCGTTTTACATGCATGACAGCACATTTATCCACACCAAACTCCATTTTGATAGATGCACTAAAGCATTCAGTGATCTTTAATAAATCTATCATCTGTGGTCTGGTGTGAGCAAACAGCTTTAGATCATCCATGTAAAACAGGTGTGAAATCAACCGCCCACCCCTTCGAAGCCTGCAACCTAGCCCTGAACCCTCTAGTAGAGTACTAAGGGGGTTAAGAGCTAGGCAGAACCAAAGGGGACTCAGACTGTCACCTTGAAAGATACCCCGCTTAATCCTTATAGGCTCGCCGTACAAAGGAATCTGGCGACATGCAGGATAGCATAAAGTTGTTTTCCACTGCCTCATACATGCCTTTAAAAAGGTACACAGTGTCGCATCAACTTTGTACAACTCCAATACCCTTATAAGCCATGTATGTGGCACAGAATCATAGGCTTTTTTATAGTCTATCCAACATGTCTCCAAATCCCTCTGCCTACGGTGAATATGTTTGCAAATGGTCATATCTATTAGGAGGAGCTCCTTAGTACCACGTCCGCCACTCTTACACCCATTCTGAGAGACGGACATAATTGAATTTAACTCTACATGTCTAGCTATTTTGGTTCTCAGAATAGATGTAAGAAGTTAATAAATTGATGACAAACAGGTTATTGGTCTATAATTACTTGGATTCGTGGTACTACCTGATTTGTGGAGCAAATGTGTTGTGCCAGTCGTCATAAATTCCGGCAACGTCCCAAACTCTAAAGCCGACTGAAATTGAGACGCCAGACGAACATGTGAGCTACGCAGCCACTTCAACCAAAAGTTGTGCAGTCCGTCCGGCCCTGGAGATTTCCAATTTGATAAAGAACGGACTGCACACGCCACGTCTTGGCTTTCTATTAAGACACTTTCCATTGGTTGAATACTCTCACATGCTCGTCCAACATCCCCTATCCAGTCGTCCTCACTGTGAACAACAGGCACCGACCAGATGCTGCTCCAAAACTCTTTCGTGGTCTCAGCATCCGGCAACTGCATGTCGCTCACATTAGATTGAGGGCGTTCCCAGTTTCTATAAACTGACTTTTGGTTGTTTTGAAATATGCGATTAACTTGGTACCGATCCGTGCGTTTTTTATACCTACGAATTCGGTTAGCCCATGCAAAAATCTTCTGCTTGAAGAAGTCGATACGCTCAGTGGCACGGACAGCATAATCATAAGGTCTAACATCAGTACCTAAAAAGGCCTGCCTAACATAGCGCATCACCCTCGGTCTATTATTGCCCATCTTGAAACAGTTAAGTTTACCGATAAGTACTCTCGCCTCGGCGATACGACACTCGATCCTAATCTGCCAGGCTGGTTTACACCGCTGTCGCATAGCAGCATCTTTTTCAAGAGGTTTTTGTCCTGCTATGCGACAAGTCGCAAACGCCGCACAATATAGTATCGAATGTGTATCGCCCAGGTTATCACTTGTATCAAAATAACTAGACAAAAGTGAGTCAATAACACCAACTAGCGCTACATTCTTTCTATGCATGGGTAACCGCGGTAGGCGTGGCCTAATATCAATAGGCATGTATCTGTACTCACTAATCGCATATTCCAAAACACTCCTTACCTCCTCTTTGTATTGGTTATCCCGATAAGTAATACCTATGCCCTGATCTGCGCAAGACGAATGAACAGGCAATACATGCACTGTATCAGTTCTTACTCCTGTTTGCACTGATATTGGGGTGATATCGCTTATCAAGAATTCAGCACGTATCCGATCAAGCACGGCGTCATCTAACATGTGACAACGCTGAATGGCCCGCACCTGATCCGATAGTCGTTGCGCCGAAACGTTGACAGTTGGTTCAAGACCCTGGAACAGAAGAAGCATACGATTACGGTACGCAGTGAGGTTAGTTCCCCCCTCTGTTGCCCCAAAATATGCGCGCATGACATTTTCATTAATGTTCGATGTCCATTTCATGCGCTGCACATTACCACCGGCAGCGAGGACCCTATTCGTAGCCGATGGGCTACGGGGTCCCAAGCAAGCCGGGGGCCGGCCTCTTCCCCTCCGACGTACAGGCGACGGCGACGTTCGCGGGGAAAAATACTCGCTGCTTCCACTCGACGCACACGACGATGCTCGCGTAGCTTGCGATGGTGGCGTAATGGAGCGGGGCGGCGAGTCCGGGGTTGGATCTTGTGCTGGAAGTCCTAATCTGGCTTTGGCCCTCGTAATCATTGTGTTCTACATACTCATTTAATAATTTTATTATTACAGTGATAATCGCGACCTAAACGTTATAGTAAACTATGAACCACCTCAATTCAATGACGAGCAACTGAAATCTAGAACATTCGACCAAGAAGTATCATACCTTCGTCTGAAAGATGCGCTTGTTTCTACCGTCGTTTTATGTGTAGAGTTAGCGGATAATAGAGCGGCGGACAAAAAGAAAGAATATTATGAACAGTTCGTGTCCTGTCTAGACGCTTTTAGTCTAGCAATGGATAAGTGTAAACTAATGTATAGTGAAAAAGAACGATTATGTATAGCAACGCCGTTTCCTAGCAGGATTATTGGTGAGTATGAATTTTATATCTAAAAAATTACTTTACATTCTGTCATCACTTCATATAGATACTGCACTTTTGTTAACGGCTTAACGCTTAACGTACCACACGCTGTTTGCTTTCATTGGTCGATACGCACGGTATCCAAATCCCCCAAAATCACCTCTCACAGACACTAAGACACGACAGTGTCCGTACACAATAAGTATGAGCATTGCTCTCGTACCTTTTTCAGCGGGTGTTGCCTTATAATATCTACTCCTATTGTATTAATGCTCTATACGTTGTTTGAATACGTGGGTTGTGAAGTATAGAATAATGGCTTTTCATAAATTGTGCTCGTCAGCGGTTATTTATCGGAGTCCGTTCAGTAGTTTTGAGTTTATTTTTTTACTAGCCGCTTCCCGCAACTTCGTACGCGGGATGTATTTTGTAAACAAGGAATTTAAAAACAAATTTGGAAACAAAGACAAACCTTAACAAATTATACAAAGAAAAAACATATTATTGTGTATGTATTTGTATATGTATGTGTATTTATATGTGTATTTATATTTCGAATATGTGTTTATATTATATTTTGTTTAGCGTTATATGTAGTTTATAATATCATCTAGTCCACCGACAGCTACCACTCTTTCCTGCAGGCATGTCTCCATCCAAAGGTTGCCTGGTAGAAATCGCTATTATCGATAAGGCCGCCCATTGCACTTTGTTAATTTAAGAAATGTCAATTTATATAAATTTTATGGCGTACAATAAAGTGTAAAATAAAAATTCAAAAAAGTCATCCTCTTGAACCACTCTATCTTAAAAACGAACCGCAACAAAATCCGATGCGTAGTTTTGAAGTTATAAGCTCACATAGGGACAACATCAGTGGTTCCTGAAATTCAACAAACTGTTCAGCTTTATAATATTAAGTAGGTATAGATAGAAATACGAAAAAATTATGTTTCTTTTTAAAAAAATTTTTTAAAGTTTTTTCTTTACTATCTTAGTTTTAATTTATTAAGTATTTTCTTTACTATCTTAGTTTTTATCTTAGTTTTAAGTTTTTTTTTTAATTTTTGACGAGTCTCGTGGTCGAGTGGTTCATGTAGCGGACTGCCGTCAAGAGGTCGCGGGTTCGATTCCCGCTCGGGACAATCATTTGTGTGATTTTTCTGATTGTCATACAAATGTTTGCACTGCGTCTGGGTGTTTCTATGTATTATAAGTATGTATTTACAAAAGAAAAGTAGTATATGTATTCTATCCGTATTCTGGTACCCATAACACAAGCATATAAGCTTAGCTTGGGACCAGAGGACGTTGTGTGAAATGTCCATGAATATTTATTTATATTTATTTAATTTCAGCATTTGTAAACTCCCCCGTACCATACCGGGAGTTGTACTGCAAGAGTCTGCGTCTAGTCGGAGAGCTGGCAGTAGGACTAGTGACGTCAGCACATGAACTGTGCGCCTCCCTGACTAGCCTGGTGCCTACTGCTCAAACACAGTTAGCTAAAGAGCTCAATGTTAATGGAGATGGTGGATGGTGTATGAGGGAATGTTTAGAAAATCTATCAAATTATTTAGAGGTTAGTTGTTTTAATAACTATTTTGATTATTAACTAGTTTATGCCTGCGATTTCACCCTTGTTTGTAGTTACTGCCTCCGCTCCTTGTCTTTTAGTGTGATGATATATAGCCTATGTGTGTAGTTTCATTAAAAACTGTACAACAGTTTTCACGTGGAAGAGCAGCTAAATGTATACATTCTTACAAACAAAAATCAACTGTAACAGGCAGACTTATTTCGCTAACCCCCAGATGAGGCCTAGGAAAAAATTAAAAAATTGCGAAAAAAATAGAACTACATTCTATGTATGTATTTAAAAAATTGGTCTAGTGCGAGTCGGACTCGCGCACGAAGGGTTCCGTACCATTATCTATGCAACATAAGGCAACGTTATTAGTATCGAGCAAGAAACGGTAAAAAAATCAGGTTTGTTGTATGGGAGCCCCCCTTAAATATTTATTTTATTTTATTTTTAGTATTTGTTGATATAGCGGCAATAGAAATACATCATCTGTGAAAATTTCAACTGTCTAGCTATCACCGTTCTTGAGATACTGGGTACGGAACCCTAAAAATCATGTTTGTTGTATGGGAGCCCCCCTTAAATATTTATTTTATTTTATTTTTAGTATTTGTTATTATAGCGGCAATAGAAATACATCATCTGTGAAAATTTCAACTCTCTAGCTATCACCGTTCTTGAGATACAGCCTGGTGACAGACGGACGGACGGACAGCGAAGTCTCAGTAATAGGGTCCCGTTTTTACCCTTTGGGTACGGAACCCTAAAAAGAAAAGTAGTTTTTGTAATATATCCGTATTCTGGTACCCATAACACAAGCATATTAAGCTTAGCTTGGGACCAGAGGACGTTGTGTGAAATGTCCATGAATATTTATTTATTTAAAATATTTTCTAATATATAAAATTCTCCTGTCATGGTGTTTGTAATTATACTCTACCGAAACAGTTAGGTCTGAGAATCGGACTACATCTATTTTTCATCCCTCAAGTGATTTCCCCCCACATTTGTATGGCAAAACAACGATTGCCGGGTCAGTTAGTTTTTTTTTGTATAAATTTTAAGAATGCAAGTATCCATATGGTGACGGATTAAGAATACAACTGTTGCCGTCTGACCCCGTTTCTTTCTCAAAGTGTTGTAAAAGCCAGCTAAGGAATATTGTACATATATATAACATCCTCTGTACTGTAAAAAAAAGAAAAATAAAAAATAAACCCTATGCTTGGCCAGAGCGGCATAATAGTCCAAAAACCTTTCTAAAGTGGGGGAGGCCCATGCTCAACAGTGGGACGTTAATGGGCTTGAAAGATAGAGAAAGAGACGCAAGAGAACCCACGGGATACAAATAGTTTCTAATATATTTTATTTTTGTTTCAGTTTATAGGAATTATAACGACCTTATTAGGGGAATGTTATATCCTAATAGCGCCAACTAATACGAAGAAATCAAAGAAAAAAGTAACGCAATCTCCAGACGAGATGAAGACAATCGAATTACTAAACTCACTCAATAACACTGTCCAAGGTTCGATAAGTTTCCTCGAAGATATATTAGATAAATGGCCCAAATATGATTTTAGTAATATAGAAAAAAGTTTAACAGAATTAAGTTTAGATGATAAATGCCAAAGTGTAGTCAAAAATAAGCTCATTAATGGACGAGATGATATGCTCTATGATGTAAGAAATATATTAAATATAAAATTAACTATTCTTAAATATATGACTAGTAAAATATAGTGTGAAAAAAATGTGCAGGGCTCTTATACTACATACGTCGAGATTTTAATACGCGAAAATGAATAAATAAATACTCCTAGATATTTTACATAACGTCATCTAGTCCCAAGTTAAGCTCAGGTTATGCTATATGTATCATTTTTTAATTCACACTTTAATACATAGACAATCAAATATTTCTTCTTGTTACATTATCACTTTTATTACTTCAGTACGTATCTATCAAAGTATTAATCTATGTAACGGAATTTGTGAAAGTCATTTTCACCCACTTACAGTAGTCGGATTGATCTGAAATTTTACATTCATTTTAAGTACCGATGACAATGCAATAATTTAAAATAATATTCAGGTTTTTTAAGCGTGTTTGTTAGTTTTGGAACTAAGGAAATTGTTTAATATTAATAGATAGAAAACATCCAGACGCAGTACAAATATTTGTTTGACAAATAGAGGGGACTACAGCGCCAGTTTAGGTATTTGAGGTGGGTATTGCTATTTTCATTCCCAAGCGCCGCTCCGCCGCCGAAAGGGACAAATATAGTTCAGTCCGAATTTACCTAGAAATCTGAAAAAAAGACCTTTCGTAGTCTGTTGTTGTCTTTGTGAAAAATAAACAGATTTTTATGATTTTAACGCCATATTATAGAAGAAGAGTATCTCTTATATATCACTTATATATTAGTAAGGATAAGGATAGCTTTTAATTGATATAAATGTGCACAACGAAATAGCCATTTCATTAAAATACTTACGCCATAGTTATATCCATTTTTTAGTTAAGTTTAGTTGTGCACGTAGAATTGGTACCAAGTACCAATATCTACTAAGAAAACGGCAGACTACGACGTCCATATTTTTGTATGAGCATTTTTTGCTATCGTCCTCTCTTAAGTGTGACAGACGTTTAAGTATAAGAGCCCAGTAGTGTTGAGTAGGATAGCTTCAGTTTACATAATTTTTTCGAAACTAGCTGTTGCCCGTATCTTCGTACGCGTGGAATTTAATACAATACCTTAACAAATTTTATAAAAAGCCATACTCTTGAACCACTTTATATATTTAAAAAATCCGCATCCAAATCATTTGCTAAGTTTTAAAGATATAATCTTAATTATGGGCCTTACATACAAAAATAACAACTCACACACTTACGTGACTCATTTAAACTAATAACTCCACTTTTTACTGATTTAATCGCGTATATTACACCTTACAGCGCAATCCCATCTATGATCACTGTGATTTAAAAGTCTCCGAAACGTTGGGCTAAAATTAACAACAAATATACGCTTCTGAATCCGTAAACAAGTGGTTTTATCTTCAGTTTGTTAAGTATTCTCACTTTTGTAGTAAATTACGTCCTATAAATCAAATTAAAAAGTGATTGGTACTTGTGGGACTTGAATTCACGACTTTGGAATACCGTTTCATCGTTCTATCCACTTGTTGTGGATAGATCTTTACTTTTGAATTTTTAAATTTTGACTATGTATCACGCCATCTATCGAGCTGTTTACACAACTCTTTCTTCACAGAAATTTTAATTTGGTTAATATTTATATTTGTGGACCTCGCGTAAACCACATGAGAAGCCATTACATGAGCTTGAATAATCGTTGGTAATTGAATAATAAGTTGGGTTGCCACACAAAGGAAAAAAAATTTCCTTGGTCGATACGCACGTCCCTATCTATAATCTTTTCACGCATACTAACAATCGACAGTGTACGTACACAATGAGTATCAATATTGTAGTTTTATTTCTTTATATTGTACCTTTTTTTAGCAGGGGTCACTTTATGTCAACTTCTCTTAAATTAATGCTCATAAGACCTGGGCCCTGAGTCGGGTATTTCAATGGTGTCACAATTGTACCATTATTGTACCATTATGGTGCAATTGTAAAGTTTTTGGTATCTACTATTATTGTCTTGTCATAACGACTTCATCATTGACTTACAATTGTCAAAGTGACATAAATTGCTAGTCTCGTACACAATTGCTTCACAATTGCCATTCAATGACTGAAATGTTTCGGTAGTCTGCTATTTTGAATTTGACAGTAATATTTTGAAATTGTCCTGTGTCGACAGATTGCCATAAATAAAAAATAGATAGATAGAAATATTAGAAATTGTTCTTTGTAATTTATTGCAATTTACTAATCTCCTAAACTTCACATTGCTTTTTATACTAATAAATAGTATGTACAAATATATCTAAACGAAGTCTAGCATGATTAAATGTTTAAATTTATTAGTAGTTTTTCGAAAATCACTTCGAGAAACGCATTTTTTAAAAACGGCAACACAAACACCATTCTAACACAATTCATAGATAAAAGAGACCGAAAATTCAATGCATAGATAAAAGAGACCGACAATTCTATTACCATTGAACGACCGTTATGAACGCATATAGCAGACTACGGATATTTGACTTCAATTGCAACGGTATCGTGCCGGTATGACAATTGTTCCAAAATAGTAGACTTGAGCACCTGAATTGTCGCGTTTCAAATAATAATAGGAAGTACATTTTTATAAAATTACTAGTCTTACATTTTTTTAATCTCCTACTCGACACTACAGTCCAGTGTTGCCTTCGAGAGCGGTGCTTGTATGTTAAAATAATAATATTATTGTTTTTATGATAATTATACATATCTTGTAAATAGTTTGTTTGAAGTTCGCATTTTTTTTGTTAATAATATTGTAAATAATAATAAAGTTGCAATTATCTACATTTGTGTGTTTAATTTGCTTACTATTTAACTATGAGTTTAAAAAATACTGCAAACAAGTGGCTACTAGATAAGGAGGCGAAACATGAGGGGACGTTTTTATACGGAGATCAACGCATTGCAACGGCAATGACCTTACTGCATCGACCTATGTACCTTTCTATTTTTATTACATTCACAAGTAGGTACTCGATAACCGTTTTTTTTTTCATTTAATATCCACGTTAGGGCTATCCTTAACAAATACATAAAATTTTATGTCGTCTAGTCCCGAATTAAGCAAAAAATAAATATTGACATTCACACAACGCCCTCTGGTCTCAAGCTAAGCTTATATGCTTGTGTTATAGGTACCAGGAGACGGATATACTATATAAACTAAATAAATAAATATTCATAGACATTTTACACAACGTCCTCTGGTCCCAAGCTAAGCTTATTATGCTTGTGTTATGGGTACCAGAATACGGATATAATACATAAACTACTTTTCTTTTGTAAATACATACTTATAATACATAGTAAACTACTTTTCTTTTGTAAATACATAGTTACAATACATAGAAAGACACTTAACCCTCGGTATACATCGATGACATCACCAAGTGGCGTCTAGTGAAGTACAAAGTTACTAATTGTCTATCATAATGGGGCTGATGTATTTCCGAATTTAAAGACACCATAGTTATTTATCAGCCATAGACTTGTTATATTTATAACCTCCTTGTTATCACCTGGGTAAGATATAACATTTTTATTCATTTGTTTAGAACCGAGGACAAGTAGCCTGGCGTAATCACAGTATATAATACATTTTCATACACACATCTACGTAAGTGGTTTCAAGTCGACTGAAGCCCACTATAAATCAGCTATACCAGTGTACCAAGATTTCAGAAAAAAAAAGAATAGGTATAAAAGCTCATTTTACAACAAAATGTTATGACGCCTTGGAAGTCTGTTTAATATTGAATATTATGCGAAATAGTGGGGTACTTATATAATGTTACACGAAGCTAGGGGCGGATGACTAGTATAAAATAAAACACAAAATACATATTAAATATATATTTATTTACAACTCGTTTATTTGTAGCGATATGAAAACGTAGTAAAAATACCCACGATATTGAATAATGTATATTATAAACAGTCTGTTAAACGGAATGTGAAGAACTTGGAACAATTACTATCACGATTTTATATCACAATCTCAAATGCCACTTAAAATTGTTAAAATAGAATAAAATAAAATATTTTAGCAGATGGTGCTCTATAGTCTCTGCCTACCCCATGGGAAAAAGGCGTGGTGATATGATGATGATAAAATATTTTTTTATGCTAAAAAGTACTAACTTGAAATTCTAAAATAAACAGCTATCATAAAGCCGTAGGCAAGGTGGAAGGTTAGGAGCTCTTAGGCGTAAATTCTCCCAAAAAAGTAACACATTTGGCTCAAGATATTTTTTTAAATGACTAGTCGCTATTTGCCCATTGCCATTGACAAATATGTCCCTTGCATACGCTTACGTCCACTTTCTAATCAAACAATAATTCCCTACTAGCAACATACAATCGGAAACAATAAGTGACATTTGAAAATTGCAACTATTTCATAAACTATTTTGTTAAGTTCAAGATTGTGCAAAAAATATGCGTATAATTTCTTGAGACTAGTTTTAATTTATTTATTTTCTATTATGCACAATTATAAAAATACAACCGATATAAACCGTGTTCAATAGTCTTGGTCTCATGTATACGCTAAATAAATATGTAGGTATTTTAAAAAGAACGATCTGTACATAATAATTGCCTTGTCTGTTTCGTACAAAGAAAAAACGAACGAACATACTTTTATGACTTATAAAACTATACAGCATATGTGGCTCAAATGAAATAGAAACATTAAATACGAAAGAGACAAGCAAAATATACTAGAAATTAAACAACAAATAAAATAAGATCTACACAAATAACG
Source organism: Orgyia antiqua (assembly GCA_916999025.1). Classification (NCBI taxonomy): domain Eukaryota; kingdom Metazoa; phylum Arthropoda; class Insecta; order Lepidoptera; family Erebidae; genus Orgyia; species Orgyia antiqua. The sequence continues at coordinate 22,981,587 of OU779869.1, forward strand.
AGAAATAAAAATTTCTAATTGGAAATAAACAAAAATTCACTCTCACACAACACTCATTATTTAATTATTTAATTTTATACAATCAAAATATTTTTTATTATTATTTTATTTTTATAACCTTCCATCATGAAACATCTTTTAGACAACTAATTAAAAGTCGACCCAGACCAACGTGTGCACAAACTTAATGTAACTTACACACGTCAGTGTAATAATAGCACACACTTCGTGTAACATTTGTATACACTTAGTGTAACACTAACATTCACTTAGTGTAACACTTGTATACACTTAAGTGTAACACTTGTATACACTTAAGTGTAACACTTGTATACACTTAAGTGTAACACTTGTATACACTTAAGTGTAACACTTGTATACACTTAAGTGTAACACTTGTATACACTTAAGTGTAACACTTGTATACACTTAAGTGTAACACTTGTATACACTTAAGTGTAACACTTGTATACACTTAAGTGTAACACTTGTATACACTTAAGTGTAACACTTGTATACACTTAAGTGTCACATTTGCATACACTTATGGTCTTATTCATAATGACTTGTTCGCTAATATAGGTTCGCGAAAATTGTCAAAAACTGTTATTCATAATAGTCTTTTTAAGAGGATACCAAAATAGCTTTGTGCATTTTTCTATGTACGAAGTTTTCATTGTTTCTTTAGATTGAATGGCTAGAGCTCTAATTTTTAAGTATATGTTTTTTCAATATATGATCTAGGATCGCATAAACTCAGAAACGCGATTGAAAAAAGTTTTCTCGATAGAAAATCTTAGCGAAACAACCTCTCAAATTTTTTATTTTTTTCATTTGTCGGTCTATTATCGCGTATTAATTAATGGAATAACTTTAAAAATATAAGTAACTATTATATATAGAAACACGTAAATCAGAATTAAATTATATTTAGTAGATTTTGAGTAAATAGGAAAAGTATCCCTAATTCTTCATTTTCTGTGCCTACTGGCTGTGTTAATATGTACGTGTCGGCGATGATATACGATAATATTGATGTAGGCCTATTATATGTTTAGTATATATATAGTAGGTTTATTATCTCTCCGATAAAATATCCGTTTAAAGCTCCGATAAGTGATTATGAATAAGACCATTAGTGTAACACAAGCATTCACTTAATGTAACAATTGTATACACTTAGTGTAACACTTATATTGACTTCAGTGTAACATTTGCACAAATTACATCTCTATGTATGAGTTCTGTACACGCACTCGATCTACGCAAACGTCTAAACCGATTTCTACACCTGTGTAAACCTCTAAACTGATCTCTACTTTCATTTCATGTACAACAATCTTCAGATTAATTCAATATAAGTTAGTTTTACAAACAAATTTATTTCACCATAATAATACTAGACAATACTGTCATACTACAAGACAGACGATAGATTCCTTTTATGTAGGAAACGCTAACGATCTAAACAAAACTCAGTATGATTGTATTTGATAGTAATCGGCTTAAAATAAATATGATTGTGAACCATAGACGCGTCGGGCGTTACTTAAACTAAATCATAGCCTAAATTCGATATAATCTTCACTTAAATAAAACAGTGGTAACAGGTAGTTGTAGAAACTTAAAAAAAAACTAATTTTACGCTTCTAAAATCCGCGATTTTGTAAGATTGTATAGATGCAGGGGCGTAGCTACCGCCGTATCAGCCGTATCAATTATACGGGGCCCCCGAGCAATGGGGGTCCCCGACGAGCGTAAGCAAAAATTTTCCCAAATTATTTATTATTTCAGAAATGACAAATGAAAAAAGAAATTTCTTTTATGATGAATAAATATTTATATCAATTTTATGCACACATTTTTTTTCTTTTGTTAAAGTCTTTACCCCTCGTAAGGGCCCCCAAATATTTTTTTATACGGGGCCCCACCAAGGCACGCTACGCCCCTGTATAGATGTTTGTCGCTTTTCACACAAAAACTACTGTGTGGATATTAATGAAAATGTACAGCTGCATAGCTTATAGATTACAATAACACATCTTAAATCCAAGGAACAAGGCAGTAACTATAAACACATATTGAACCGCGAGCATTAAAAAAAAGTGTAGGTAGTAATTTTAATGGGTGTAAGAAAAATTACATAACAATTTTGTTTTCATATTTGTTGCGGTTAAAAGATCGTTCCATAACTCGATACAATTACTGTGAGTGTTAATAGGTTTTATATATTTCTAATATGACTAAAATTCCCAAAAATTTCAATACGAAAATCAGTTTATTTCATGGAATGAAATTTTTTATACACACATATTTTAAATTGTATTTAAGAAAATCATTTTTATACAAGACTAGCTGGCCCGGCTAACGTTGTTTTGCCATACCAAAAAAAAAATTAACTATAAACCTCACGGAGCCCGAGACCTTTCCAACGAATGCAAAACCGTGGAAATCGGTTCGTGCGTTCTGGAGTTATAGCGACAGGAAGGAAAACCCGACTTATTTTTATATAGTAGATATGTTTTAGCAAATATTATACTTATATTTATTATTATTTCAATAATATTTTTTACATATTATACAGTCTCTTATGTTGAAATATAATCACTTCACAGAGTGATAATAGTTTGGAAAGTTGAAAAATACTAAAAATAATAATTCCAATAATACATCTGGATAATAATTATTGCTATAGTTTGAACTGTTGAAGTTTACGTACGATAATGGTGCCAATTCTGCATGCACAATTAAACTTAACTAAAGAGCGGAAGCACAATTCGGCAATGTTAACTGAACTTTCTTATTACAAAAACTGTATATTATAGACTAGGATTTTAATAATTAATATAAATGTGCACAACGAAACAGCCAATTATTCAAAATACACCATAGTTGTTTTCATATTTTAGTTAAGTTTTTGACGTATCAAAATTGGCCTCGATATTTGTATTACTTGATTACGATATGAGTTTTCATTTTAGTTAGGTTAGGTTTAGTTTTTGACGCATTGGAATTGTCCTTATTATCAAACTAAAGCCAAAATTAAATGTATTGAAAATAAAATCACTTGAAAATATATATATTTTTAATTGACATGACATGTAGCGATTACAATTCGAGTTTTATTATATTAATACAAATATACTTACTGCAATTTTTTACATGCTAATACTAATATTTTACAATAGAATTGATACAAAAAATAGGTATGGAATTTTTACAACAGGAAAACTGGGTATTATAAAAATATTATAAAATCGTAATTGAAACGGCACAAATTATAAGTTTTATTAAGTTAAGCTTAGTTGAAATGTCCACATTTTTGGACTTTAGGATCGATTCAATTTTTTTTAAGTTTTAAAACAATCACTAACAAGTAAGATTTCGATATTTAGTTACTATTTCGACTTTTAGAACAATCTTAGCCTCCTCCCCAAGCCCAAGATCTTTAATAATTTTCTCAACATGTTATAAAAAACATAAACTACCTACAAATTTTCATTTAGATTTGGATGGAAATGAAATTTATTATGGAATGTGTAGTGAAAAAATTTTATATCCATTTTTTCGTAATAATGGGTTAGATATTATATAATTATCATTATAGAAATATTATTAAAAATTTAATTTAATTTCATATATGTATTATAAGCACAAATATTTACAGATTAAAATCACAAATTAAATACCAAAAATTATGTCAAATTATTATTAATTTTGAAATGACTAATATTGAAAAAAAAATAGTTCTATCGATAAAAAGAGCGAAATTTTTATTCTTACTTTAGAGGAAATTCAACAATTTTTATAATTTAGTTACAAATTTGACTATGTACTTGTCAGTCATTAGATTGGTCGTGCGTCCTTGCGCATTATCACAAAGCACTTGGCACTTTTCAGTACCATTATGTCACTGTCACTAACAATGTATAACGCAATAATAATGACACTATGAGACACAATGTAGAACATGTGTCACTAAATATGGTATAATAAAATACTACGCCTGGTATTCCCACAACTTATATTTAGCCTAACCATTCAAAGATCTATCTGTAGTTTATAACACAAAGTCTAATGAGGTAAAACTACTTTTTACGGATTCTGACGCGTATATTTGTTTTAAATTTTGGCCCGACGTTATATATATTTAGAAACTAAAATATTGATATTAATTTTATGTAGTCTGAGCACAATGTAATATAAAATAGTTTATGGTAAAAGTCGTCTATCTTTATGGTCAATGTAAAATTAAATTGGATGTAGGTAAACCCTGTAATAACTGATCGTAGAAGACATATTACAGCTGTCTCACCCGTGACCATGGTGACTGCAGTCTCCGAAACGTCGGGCCAAAATTTAAAACAAATATACGCGTCTAAATCCGTAAAAAGTAGTTTTATTTAAACAAATAGTCGCGCAAGTGTTAAAGAATATTATCTAATGAGGTATATTTACTTAATATAACACAGAGGTCGTTTTTTCTGTATGTCCGTATTTGAACTTATATCTTTAAAACTACGCAACGGATTTTAATGCGGTTTTATTAAATAGATAGAATGATTCAAGAGGAAGGTTTATATGTACGAGGGGAGGTCCAAAAGTTCGTGGAATGGAGGGGATGGAGTGGGGATAGGGGCGCTCGCTTAGTGTCATACTAATTGGGGACTCATAATTAGTATATAAATGGAGTTTCAGCCCTATTGCGTCATTCGTTTACGAACACTCGCCTGCTAAACACGTCAATCCGGAAGAAAACTGAAACTATGGAGAAAATTGAACACCGTGCGGTCATTAAATTCCTTGCCAAGCAAGGAAAGAACGCTCAGACCATTTTGAATGAAATGGAAACTGTTTACGGGGAACAATGCCCTAGTAAATCAATGATTTACAAGTGGCATGGTCTTTTTAAACATGGTCGGGAGTCGATTGAAGACGACCCCCGCTCAGGAAGGCCAGTTGAGGCCACCACATCAGACATCGTCGAAAAAGTGGAAAAAATTGTACTGGAGGACACCCGTTTGAAGAAAAAACAGTTATCTGCATTAGTTGGAGTATCAGATACCACCATTTTGCGAATCCTACATGACCACCTGGGTATGACAAAAGTCAGTGCAAGATGGGTACCGAGAATGCTCACGCCGCTTCAAAAACAGCAGCGCGTCGAAGCGTCAAAACATTTTTTGGAGTTGTGTGGCGACGATCCTGGACCGATTTTGGAGCGAATTGTTACCGGCGATGAAACATGGGTTCATCACTTTGAGCCTGAGTCCAAACAAGAGTCCATGCAATGGCATAAAAAGGGGACACCACCGCCAAAGAAATTCAAAGTGTCGGAGTCGGCTGGAAAGTTGATGGCTACTGTTTTTTGGGATTGTGAGGGGATAATACTGATTGATTATAAAGAAAAGGGCAGGACCATAACCGGAGAATACTACGCAACAATACTAGAAAAATTAAAGGATGCCATCAAAGAAAAACGTCGGGGAAAATTGACCAAGGGCGTGTTGCTCTTGCAAGACAACGCGCCGGTTCACAAGAGCAAAGTTGCAATGGCTGCTCTACACACGCATGGCTTCGAATCACTAGTCCACCCACCCTATAGTCCAGATCTGGCCCCAAGTGATTTTTATTTGTTCCCCAATTTAAAAAAAGACTTAAGGGGAAGGAAATTTTCCGACGACAATGAGGTAAAGGAGGCAATTTTGGCTCATTTTGAGGGAAAAGATAAAAAATATTTTTACGATGGTTTAGAAAAACTAATTCATAGATCTAATAAATGTATTAAGCTTAAGGGTGATTATATTGAAAAGGAAAAATAAATTTACTGTTTCATTTTTACTAAAACCCTTTCATTCCACGAACTTTTGGACCTCCCCTCGTATAATATTAAGGTTTTTTTTTCTAAATTCCATGTGTACGAAGAGGCGGGAAACAGCTAGTTTCATATAGACCAGATGTCAAGCATTACGTGAATGGTTAACTTTATTTCACAACAATGTCATGTAATGGGAATATCAATATTTTTTATAGCGCGGTTTTATTTTAGTAACTCATGCCATTATGACATTCCGATATGTCACTGTAACATAACTAACTCATGATACTTATTAAAATGTAATAATGATATTACTTACAAATCACTCAGTATTATTTACAATGAACTATAATACACACTTAACTCTTTATAGCAGCACATGTCATTGTTACATTATGTAGCATTTGATGAAAGTTACTTGTGTCACTAGGACATTTATTTTGTTCTAGTGACATTAGAACATAAATGCTATGTAATTAGTGTCACTAGAACGTAATAAATAGTAACTCACAAAATACGGTTTATAAGGAAATGCCACCGTTTGTGTTATAACGTTTGTGTCACTATTAGATGCGTGACATGTTATTCGATCCTAAATAGTAACAACTCAGCATTAAATACGACTCTTTATGTAATGTCACCATTACATTCAAACATTTATGTCATTATTACATACGTTATATGGTAGCAAGTGTCACTAATACATTCGCAGCACTCGGTACTATTTGTTACCACGTGTCACTATGTCACTAGATAGTATTTATGTCACTATAAGATATTGCACTCACTTCACAGTGTATTGAACAGATCCCTTGCATTATTCTTTGAATAGCGCTTGTAGGAACAGTCACTGAATCAGCTACCACTGGAAATGAATAATTTATTTAGAATAAAATATTGTAATTTATTTGAAAAGAGATCCATACCGTATTATATATCATTATAATCCATCCATCAACTTTTCTCCGTCCACTGCTGGATGGATAAGCCTCCCCCTTATAACGCCACAACGCGCGGTTCTACGCTAATTGCATTCAGCGGCCGCGGCATATTTGACGAAATTATTATTCCACCTTGCTAGGAGCCGCCTCTCACCTGAGAGACTGACCACGAGACCCGTCATAATTATTTATTTAATTATTAACACTTTATGCTTATCATCTATACAAAGGCGGACTTAAAACCTAAAGCATTTTCTACCAGTCAACCATAGGGTGACGCAGAACAAGGGAAGGTAGAAGTATAAACAAATAAAACTAGAGTATAAAAATTCCTATTCAAGATAGGGAGTAATATACCTTCTGTTAGGCATAGCCCGCCGCCTCGCTGTCTGTCGCTGGTGTTCAAACTCAAAGTCCTCCTCAGTAAGGTTGAGTCTCTGCATGTGATACATCAGGTACTCCTCACCCAACACTCCCTCTGGAGGGTGTCTCAGGACCTCTAGCGTCTCACATAAACCTGCCGCACGTTTTCGTACTTTTCCTGGCCCGAGAGCACCCGCCAGAATTACGAGTGCCGCCTTGAACAGTACCTAAAAACAACAGTACCTCAATTGAAACATATTGTAGTGGAAAAATTAGCAGGCACTACGATAGCTCAGTTGGCAGAGTAACGCATTAGTATTCCGATGTAGTCGGTTCTAGTTTCACTCGTGGTAATAATTTTTTCCACTACAATTTGATGTTTTAACGACTAGTTGTTAGCCAAACCTTAACAAATTATACATAAAAGTCATCCTTTTATTTATCCTTTCATTCCTTTTTATCTATTAGAAAACCGCATCAAAATCCGTTGCGTAGTTTTGAACGTACAAGCTCACATAGGGACATACATACAAAAATAACGACTTTGTTTTAATAAGTAAAGATAAAGAATACATAAAACACAGTGTTACCTTGACTCCCTCACATAGGAAGCAATCCCATACCCTCAGAAGACTGTCCCAAGGCAGTGTACGAGTTAATGCACAAAGGAACCATTCAGTAGCATATAAGACTGGTTCCACTTTATGTTTGACCAGGTGTCGGTGTACTGCAGGCGCGGTACGGCGGAGTAGAGCGTGAAGAATATCGCCGTCGCGTTGAAGCACCTAGAATTATAATGATATAAATTTTAGATTTCAGTACAATAAAGGCTCTTTTATAGGAACCAATTTTCATCGGTCTTGTTTGTCAACTTTTTTCTTAATAAAATACCTACTCCTAAATATCAAGTTCTTTACCAATCAAAGCGATCAAAAAATTCGGCAAAAACACTAACTTAGTTACCATGTGCGTAAAGGTATCAAAACCTACATGTCACTTTGCATTACATTAAGGCATGAATTCCATTACCCAGAAAGCCTTAAATTCGTGTAAAAAACAAGCCATTATAATTCTTATACGGGGAAAACTCTTAAAAAATATCTCACTTTAGCAGGCATTCTCTAAATCGAGAATATAACGCTAACCAAGCGTGTTGGTACAGGATTTAGTTTCAAGTTTTCCTTCTCTCAGAGGATGTTCTGTGCTTATATTCTTACAGCATCATGGAGAGGAAATGGGGTGATTTCACTTGTATTATTAATTTGTCAAAAACACGGGTAGATTTCCTTCACAGAGGCCATGGTTTGAAATGAATTGATGTCATGTGAATAATCTATCATCATATGGGTATTAAATAAGTAGTTGTATGTTCTCGTATAATCTTACAACAAAAACAATAGATTGTAAAATCAATGACATATCTGTTTATGTTTGATAATAAATATATCGAGAAGGTGTGTCATCAAACATTATCTAGATGATAAAACACACAATTTTAATCAATTGTGGACGAGCACCGTCTTGTACTTGCATGTTAGTGACAGAAAAAACTTCAAACTAAAAAATGAGCTTGATAATCTGTATCTATACTAAATATTATAATGCTGAAGAGTTTAGTTGTTTGTTTCAACGCGCTAATCTCAGGAACTACTGCTGTTCCTTATCGAGGAAGGCTTTCTAATTTCACTCTGTGACCAATAACGGGAATAAAGCTTTGGTGAAAAATGTTGCAAAAACGGGTAAAATTTTCTAAACTCCAGGCGAACGAAGTCTCGGGCATTAGCTAATACTGGATATGTTTTAATTTATTGTATTGTTATCGGTCCATAATAAGTGTGCAAAGTTTCAGATCAATCCGATAATTGTAAGTGAGTGAAAATCACTTACAAAGATTACGTTACAGGGATACCTAGATAAATACATAGATAGATACGAACAAAATTAATGTGTTAAAAATAAATATATTTACCTCCAATCCTGGGTTATAATAACCGCTCAGGTACTTATCGCTGATGCTGACGAGACACCAGAACGCTTGGACAGCCGGCATGTGCATCAGAAGGAACGCTGCGACTGGCGCCTGTGCTTGAAAGTAACCAACCTTCGGGTTCAATACGGAATACGCTTTCAACACTGAAAATAGTTCTTGTTGCCTGAAAAAAAAAACAAATATGCTCAATTTAAGACTATGTATCATTAAACATAGTTCTTGCTTGTCTAAAAAAAAATACATAACTACGTCTAAGCTCACAAAAATTTGCGATAAGGAAAAGAAGACGTCTATTAAATTATAGGACTGTCATTGTACCTTCTTACTTCGCAGTAGTCCAAAAATATTTCTCCCAATCGCTTAACATCACAAGCCTCTTCCACTTAGGGACTGTTCTGATGCACTTATGCAGCGCAGATCAGGCGTGTTGAGATTTCTGTGTCTTACTTACAGAGGATGTTACCTGTGTACAATATCCCTAAGTTGGCTTTTACAGCACACTTGTATTCTTAATCCGTCACCATATGGACTAGTAAGAATCCTGGGCACGTCAAGTATATCTTAACAAATATGCATAACAATTTATAAATAAGCTATCATGAGAACTCACCCAACTCCCTCTTCTCTGATAAACATCTCGTGGTAAGGAAACTGTCTGTGCAAGTCTTTTCTGATGTCTTCCATGCACTTAGGATCACCAGGTGCCTGAAGTAGCTCTTCGTATTCATTCGGATGTTTCTCAAGTAGTAACTGACCACCGCATAAATATAACCATGCTTTTGGACGCACTGACGCTGGTATACCTTCAATAAAATGATAAAATAGTAACATTAGCATTAAAAGGCATATTTCGTCGCGATCTATCAGTAACTATAGCTCATGTGGGAACTCGGGCGGTAGAAACCTAACAGCTGCAAATGTAGTGATAACTTCTTCTCTTTCTTTTTAGGGTTCCGTACCCAAAGGGTAAAAACGGGACCCTATTACTGAGACTTCGCTGTCCGTCCGTCCGTCCGTCTGTCACCAGGCTGTATCTCAAGAACGGTGATAGCTAGAGAGTTGAAATTTTCACAGATGATGTATTTCTATTGCCGCTATAATAACAAATACTAAAAATAAAATAAAATAAATATTTAAGGGGGGCTCCCATACAACAAACAGATTTTTTTATTGTTTCTTGCTCGATACTAATAACGTTGCCTTATGTTGCATAGATAATGGTACGGAACCCATCGTGCGCGAGTCCGACTCGCACTTGACCAATTTTTTTAAACTATGTGATTATTTTGATGAAATAACAAACCAGCTTAACTAACTTAACCAGTTTTATTTCCTACATTTTTAAAGACTTGGAAATCACATAAAGTGCCCAAGTAGGTATCCCTATCATGTAATACTTAACTAAATACAACTATTAATTTATTAATGTTTACAATTGAATTGCTATGCTTTTATTTAAATTACAAATAGAAATAAAAACAAATAAGAATATAAATGACGTAAATACCTAAGAAAAGTCTACTTAATTAAGTTTTATGGTGTACAATCTTTTCTTTACTTCTTATAAAACAAAGTCGTAATTTTGGTATGTATGTCCCTATGTGAGCTTATATCTTCAAAAATACGCAATGGATTTTGATGCGGTTTTTTTAATAGATAGAACGGTTCAAGAGGATGGCTTTTTTTGTATAATTTATTGGGGTTTGCTGTATATTGGATGAGATATGATTAAATTTGCCGAGAAATTCGGACGCGCGTGAGCTATAAATGAAAACACTGCCTTATCTATGTGAGGTACAACAAAATAATGTATGGAGAAATTGTTTGTTACCTATAGTTCTTCAAAAAAGTCCGCGAGGGCATATTATGTCTATCTTTTAAGGGAAACCCGCTGTACCCATAATAATGTCAAAAAAAAATAAATTAAATTCAATAGGGTGTTTTCAAAAGCTATTTATGTGTATGTAGTAATATTTTTTATCAAATTAAACAGCTTAGTTAGCTTACGCAATTAATATAGATTATAACTGCTTTTTACAGCATGCAATTTAAATGAATATCTTAGGCGTTATGACGAAAAAAGAATTACGCGCGACAATATAAAATAGGTACTTAAAACTGTTGGCTGAGCAACGCGAACGTTTCCTCGGTCTTCTATCCATACCTACACTAATGTTTGGATGTTTGGTTAATGTTGGATGTATGGATAGATTTTCATGAAACTTTCCTAAATTCCACGCGTACGGAGTGGCGGGCAACAGCTAGTAAAGTATAAAATAAATACCTTTTCGACACCTCTCTCGTACTTTTTTGTAGTTCTTGCTCATAAACGCCTCCCAGTTGTTCAGCATACGCAACCATTTCTGTTCCCGCTTCAGTATTGTGCTCGGTGATACAGTCCTTTTTCTGTAACAAACAACAAGACACTATTCATTAACAAGGCTAACAAATTAATAAAAAATATTTCGATTTAAAAAATACATCGCTTATTTGTGAATCCAGGACTTATTTTCGATGATAACGTAAAAATCAAGACAGAAAATTCGAAGAGATGTCATAAAGGATTAGGATAACAAAAATATTACGCTATAGTTGCTGTGTAAAGTCCTTTTCAAAAAGCGCTTTAAACTTTCGCATATCTATTTGGAGTCGTAATTTTTTTTTTTAATCTATAATGAAGGATGAATGAAAATAGATTTAAATGCAACAGAACACAGTTGATCACAGAACACTTTAGTAAAGAAATTTAAAGTTTTACATGTGGTTGAAACAAATAAATAAAAAATACATTGAATTTAACTATCCAGTCGAATCAATTTTATCAATATTCTCCGGTCAATTAACCGCCGTTAAAACTAGGTTAACGTTTTAAAAGTTTTACGAGCGTAAATAATAAGCAAATTGCTGTAACAATACAACTCCATTAAGTATTTAAAAATAGTAACAGATTTTATATCTGAAATTATCTATCAATTGTCTAAGGAATGCAACTTAAAAACTAAAAAGAAGAAAAAAAATCCAGCCAAGTAAGTGTTGAAGAGACGAAGGATCCCGTAGCTTTATCATCACGGTACATTTGTCATTATATCATATCATTGTCTTAGCGTATCATCAAATTAAACCAAAATCTTCAGTTGTATAGGAGCCCCCCTGCGTAGCTAGCTACTAGCTACTTTTAGTAACGGACATGGTTGCCATATCTTCATACCATTTTCTTTTGAGTCAAATAGGACTAGATTTATCGAAAATTTTTAGATTTCAGTTTGTATGGCGCATATTTCGCGATTTCATGCAACCCCCAGTGGCGTGCACTCCATACAAGCTGATAGGCTCTGCTTTACTTGCCATTCACAGATATTTTAATAAAACGTTCGTATGATTTAGATGACTTTATTCATGTATTTACTATTAATTAAACAAAATATTATAACTTAAAAACGCCTACCTAATAATTCATAAATAGCACCAATATGTGCTTGCAAATTGTTTTTTGCCAGGCGTTTGGCGAAGGAATAATATTGGTCGGACGAACGCGTCGGACAAGCTCCACGCCGCTCGCCTGCCATGAGTTCATATGTGTGTAGAAATTTTGGTGTCCGTGCACAGTTCCCAAACGCACACAGGCTTACATATCCAAGACGATTTATACTGAAAATCCTGCCGTCTGCTTTCGCGATCGGATGTTATCGCGAGTATTCGGCAATGTTCGTTCGTTACTTATAACTCGGAAGTCTAATAAATCACGTATGCATTTTTGTTTAGTAAGGTTTTATTGGTGTGATTCATTGAACTGTTTAATATTGAGTTTCTTTAATTTAATAATTGTATGGATTTTCGTTTGTTGATTTTAAAATGTTATTTGATTGTGAAATGTGTGTTGATAGTGTGTGTTTGTTAAAAATTAAAAATAACAAGTTCTCACAATTGTCGTTCGGTGAAAAAATTCAAATTGTGTCTATAGGTAGATGTATACCCGAGTTACAACTTAATCAACAAAAGGGTAACGTAACTAGAAAATTTCATGTTAAAAGTTATGAAACGTATAACTGGCTATGTGGTTGTGTACACACGAATAAATTATTTTGTTTCCCTTGCATATTGTTTAGTAATTCTAGTACAGTGTGGACTGATTCGGGATATTCAGATTTAAATAATTTCCATTCCGCGACAAAGAATAAAATATAAAAAAATAGAAAGAAAGCTTAAAATTAAATACTTTTGGTAAATCTCGTATCGAAACGAGTATCAACAGTCAGTTACGATTAGATATACCGACATCTATGGACAAATTGCGTTATTTTTTGCGTCTATAAGTTGTGTAATAGATAGCTGATGAATTACTTCACAATCCATAATCACTAGATGGCAGTTTTTATTGATTTTGATTGTCGTAAGTAGTTTAGTTTTATTTATGAGTTCATAGATTATTAATATTATTATACATCAAGATAAACTAGATGATTTGTGCTTTATAATTAAGTATACATATAGCATACATATCACAGTTTTAAGAGTAAAATCGAGTTATATTTTGAATTGTTATGTTTTCTCCTCTGTCCTCTTCTGTTCTCATTTTTAATACTTTAAAATAAATTTTCAGATCTTAAAAAATAGATAGATTTCATCTGTAGTCTTCTAGTAATTTTTCGTAGTATTTGTCTTCACTCTAGGTATTATAGATAAGAAGCTATAAAGGTTTTTTGTTACAACATGCGAGCGCGGTACCGATCGAATCAGCGCCACGCGTAGCTGGACGGACAACGGTATAATAGGTATTAACTAAAAAATGAAAACAGCTATTGCTGTATCTTAAATGTTTCGCTATTTTTTTGCACACATTTATATTAATTAAAATCGTTAGTCTATAATAAACAGTTTTTATATAAAAAAAGTTCTGTTAACATTGCCGAATTGTGTTATAGACGCTATCAATTTTCATTTTTTAGTTAAGTTAAGTTTAGGTCTGCACATAGAATAGGCACCAATGTAACTCGAAAATTTCATGTTAAGACGATACCAAAATAGCTTCGTGCATTTTTCTACGTACGAAGTTTTTATTGTTTCTTTAGATTGAATGGCTAGAGCTCTAATTTTTAAGTATATGTTTTTTCAATATATGATCTAGGATTGCATAAACTCAGAAACACGATTGAAAAAAGTTTTCTCGATAGAAAATCTTAGCGAAACAACCTCTCTAATTTTTTATTTTTTTCATTTGTCGGTCTATTATCGCATATTAACTAATGAAATAACTTTAAAAACATAAGTAACTATTATATATAGAAACACGTAAATCAGAATTAAAATATATTTACTAGATTTTGAGTAAATAGGAAAAGTATCCCTAATTCTTCATTTTCTGTGCCTACTGGCTGTGTTAATATGTACGTGTCGGCGATGATATACGATAATATTGATGTAGGCCCTTAAAAGTTATGAAACGTATGTACATACATACATGTACGTATGTATGTACGTACGTAGTTATTGTTTAGTAATTCTAGTACAGTGTGGACTGATTCGGGATATTCAGATTTAAATTTGTTCTGTTGGCATGGTTTCCGACTTAGAGATCCGTCGCGTGGCTATGCTAAAAATCTATAAGAGTACTACCTACAGTATAAGAGCCTACCCTGCTTCAAATATATGTGCACGCCACTGGCAACCCCTCTATAGGACTCCTTTCATCTTTCCCCTCTACGCCTATGATAGGAGCGCCCATAATCTCGCTAAAACTCGAGAACGTCTGGGCCGATTTTGGTGATTTTGGTCTTAAAATATTCGTAAAAGTCCAGGGAAGGTTTAAACGGTCCAAATATATAGGGATCTAAAATTCCACGCGTACGGAGTAGCGGGCATCAGCTAGTATAGTATAAATATGTATATATTTTATTCAGTTTTTAGTATTTGTTGAAAAAGCCATAACAGGAATAGAATAACGAATCAACGGAACTACGGGTCCCTAAAAAAGTTATACTATTCTATTTGTCCTTGTGAGAGCCACAATTCGTTGCGGTGCTAATGACGTGGATCC
The DNA here is from genome assembly GCA_916999025.1 of Orgyia antiqua. Taxonomy (NCBI): domain Eukaryota; kingdom Metazoa; phylum Arthropoda; class Insecta; order Lepidoptera; family Erebidae; genus Orgyia; species Orgyia antiqua. The sequence goes on from OU779869.1 coordinate 22,996,733, forward strand.
GGTCACCAGATGGGCGTTTTTCTCTATGCATCCATCATGCTCGATCAAAGTATCACTATTAAGACATGAAGGAATTTATCGACACGAGTTTAAAGAATGCGGAACAGGAATAACCTTGTGAAAGAGATAATAATATTGTAACAATATACAGAATCATTTTGTTATGTTATTTATTATTCAGTAAAATATAAACCAAATTTCACAAAATACCTTGAGTCATCTTATTGAGAATGTTATAACTGTTTGCTATCAGTTATTCGTTTGGAAATCAAAACAAAATACCGTGATAAATTAAAAAAATTATTATAAAATCCGACCATTAAAAAACTTACTACTTATACAGGTATAACAAACTAGCGGTTGCCTGCAACTTCGTAAGTATTGAATTTAGAAAATTTCCTCGTTTTTCCAACATTTTTAACTGATGCTCCGCTCCTATTAGTCGCAGCGTGATTTTATACAGGTACTATCCAAAACAGAAAAATTTTCTAATCGGACCAGTGGTTCCAGAGATTAGAGCATTCAAACAAACAAACTCTTTAGCTTTATAATATTAGTATAGATATAATATATTTAAATAGTTAAATGTATTCGTATACTACGATCGCTGTGTAAGCGCGATTTTATGCAGATCGGTGACGGGAGCCCATAAGATTTTCTCCTACCTTTTGGTAGGCTAGAGTAGTAAAGTAGTATAAGTATCAGTTATTTTATAACACGAAAAACACAAGTAACCGTATGTATAAATAAATAATAAATATAAATAAATATTCATGGACATTTCACACAACGTCCTCTGGTCCCAAGCTAAGCTTATTATGCTTGTGTTATGGGTACCAGAATACGGATAGAATACATATACTACTTTTCTTTTGTAAATACATACTTATAATATATAGAAACACCCAGACGCAGTACAAACGGGCTTCGTGGTGTAGTGGTTTATATTGCGGACTGCCGATCAAGAGGTCGCGGGTACGATTCCCGCCTCGGACAATCATTTGTGTGATGTTTATAAATGTCATACAAATGTTTGTCCTGCGTCTGGGTGTTTCTATGTATTATAAGTATGTATTTACAAAAGAAAAGTAGTTTATGTATTCTATCCGTATTCTGGTACCCATAACACAAGCATAATAAGCTTAGCTTGGGACCAGAGGACGTTGTGTAAAATGTCTGTGAATATTTATTTATTTATTTAAAAAACATTTGTATGACAATAAGAAAAATCACACAAATGGTTGTCCTGAGCGGGAATCGAACCCGCGACCTCTTGATCGGCAGTCCGTTACATAAACCACTCCACCACGAGGATCGTCAATTAACAAACATTAATGGTGTTATTTATAATGAATTATCGGAGGTTTAAACGGAGATTTTATCAGAGAGATAATAAACGTTTTATCGTAAAAAGACAAATAAATATAAATAACAAGTTTTGACAATTTTCGCGAACCTATTTTAGCGCACTTTTAAACCTAAAAGTCATTATGAATAAGGCCATAAATGTTTATCAGTTCATTTGCATTAAACTGTATTATAACATTAAATTATCTTTATAGTGTTAATTATCAAAATTAGTGAGCTGTGTTAAGTGTGTGTTTGTTTAAAACCGGGTTGTGTTCGTTTTCACAAGGACAATGTGGCGTCTAATTTTAACACTACTTTTTATCGATACCGGTAAAATAAACGAATTATCAACGAAATTATAAATCTTGGCAAAGCTTGATAGACGTATTCGGAAATGTAACTGACTTCCGAGCACGAGGTTTGATTTCTTCTTGGGATCGTTACTAATATTATAAATGCGAAAGTAACTCTAATTCTCTTCTAGCTGTTGTCCGCGACTCCGTCCGCGTGGAATTTGGAAAATTTTTTTTTCGCAATTATAGGTAGCCAAATTTCATCAAAATCGGTTGAGCGGTTTAAACGGGAAAGCGTAACAGATAATTTATTTATAAAAATCAGTTAAGTATGTAGGTACTTTCAGCGCCTTTCGAACAAACAATGAAATCTTTAACTGTTAGAATTTAACTAAGTCTTGTATATAGCTAGTTACAAAAAAAAAATGTTATAACACCCGCGCCATCTGTCGTGTGCAATTTGGCATCGCAACACACTTCACTTTCATAAAGTACCTTGTATCGTTTCTGAGGCTCTACATCCTACTCTCTATGTTTTTTCTCGGGCTCTATCTGTATAGGTACTAACTTTAATTTTAGTGTTAATATAGTTTATACGTAATTCCAAACATTTCATTAAAACCAGTTCAGTAGTTTTTCCATGAAAGAGCGACATGCATTTATAATATTATCAAGGCTCTATTATATTATGCTGCTATATAATTTCTATGGAGCACATATTATTAGTATTGAACAAAGTAGGTTATTGTCGCACCTATTGTAACTACCAAGAGACACTTTCACTACAGCTTTAGGCCTACTATACAAATGTGGAATATTAAAACTGGTGTAATGTTTCTCATGTTATGGAGTAATATAATAAATACCTAGCTGTTGCCCGCGACTTCATACGCGTAGAATTAACAAAATTCTCCCCGTTTTTGCAACATTTTTCACTGAAGCTTCGCTCCTATTGGTCACAGCGTGATCTTATAAAGTCTTCCTCGATAAATGTACTATCTAACACTGAAAGAATTTTTCAAATCAGACTAGTGGTTCCTCGAGATTAACGCATTCAAACAAATAAACTCTTCACCTTTATATAATATCTATAACAATATTATAAAGCGGAAGAGTTTGTTTGTTTGTTTAAACGCGCTATTCTCAGGAACCACTCGGCCGATTTGAAAAATTCTTTCAGTGTTAGATAAGGCATTTATTGAGGAAGGCTTAAGGCTATATAACATCACGCTACAACCAGTAGAAGCGAAGCAGTAGTGAAAAATGTTGCAAAAACGGGGAAAATTTTCTGAATTCCACGCGGACGGATCGCGGGCAACAGCTAGTCAGTATAGATGAAGGTCTTATTATAATCTTGATTAATATAAAAGCCCCAAAATTACGTTTTACACTAACTAACTAACTTTGGAGCCCGCTTAACATTTTCAACAAGGGTCCAAGGTAAGCTATGTTACTGATGGGTAATTCTGAAAAGCAAGGCGAGCTAGTCTGCTATAGGTTTGAATACATCCGTTACATCTTTACTGTACGTATATATAGGAAGTAAGTGTCACGATACCATTCGTGGGCGATGATAAAAAATTATCACATAGCCATATCATATATCCAGGTTAACTGATTGTGAAAACTAGGGCTTTAGTTATATCAAATCACTAACATCTAACGTATTTCTAGATATTTATAGGTTATTCATTGTAGACTACATAATTAAAAAAAAAACTTAAAAATATTTTAGGATGTCATGAGCTAAAATTATGTATTAACTATGATTTATTTATTTAACCAGCTAATGCCCGCGATTTCACCCATGTTTATAGTTTTTGAGATCCCCCTCCCCAAATATAGGTAGGTACATCAAGAATTAACAAATTTCACAAACGCATTAAAATCCGTTGCATAGTTTTGGAGATATAAGATCATATACAAAAATAACGACTTTTCCATTCCATTCACAAATTATTTTATAGTCGAAGGGAGTATGAATAAAAAATTGTTGTAGCGCCTCAAATAAATTAGCAAAATGTCAAGAATCACTAGTTTAACAAAAAAAAAATCTACTTTTAATATTTGTATAGTATTAAACGGCTTTCCGCCGTCAAGTGAAATTCTACGTAAATATAATAAGACTAGCTGACCCGGCAAACGTTGTTTTACCATACTAAAAAAAAAATGTTTGAAAAATAGATGTTGGCCGATTCTCAGACCTACTGAATATGTATGTAAAATTTGAGAAGAATCGGTCAAACCGTTTCGGAGGAGTACGGTAACTAACACTGTGACACGTGAATTTTATATATTAGATAATAATATAATATGTACAAGTTTATGACTAATCATTAAAATGACAATGTTGAATCATGACAATGTTTTACCGGACATCGATTATGATAAACCAATCCCAATCATCTGGCAACATGGCATGTGGTTTTACACGTTTTCGAACATATCGAACACGTGTACAGCTGTCTGTTATTTACACTATCTAAGAGTCATACAATACATGTTGATTTTATCATTCTTTTAGGGGCGTTATTGCCAGGTATATACGCGAACTATGTTTTGAGGTCGTGATGATTTCTCTTTGCCATGAGCGGTGGCCTATCTGGGTTCTTTTTCATTAACCTGTCGCCTTGCGTTCAAAAGACTTGTAGGTCGAGTGTCATTATCCCTATACATAGTTCATAATAATATATTTATATAACTAGACAAAATCAAAGAAAATAGTTACAGATATCTTTACTAATATTATAAAGATGAAGAGTTTGTTTGTTTGTTTTAACGCGATAATCTCGGAAACCGCTGGTCCGATTTGAAAACCTGATCCGATTCTTTCAGTGTTGGATAGTACATTTATCGAGGAAAGCTATAGGGTATATAACATCACGCTAAGACCAATAGGAACGAGAGCGCAATGAAAAATGTTGCTAAAATAATGTGCATGCAACAGCTAGTCTGAATATATTACTCAAGCAAGAAAAAACAGTATTAATGTGTCTGTGTGTATCTGTTTTGATATAAATATCACGGTTTATGATTTAGTAATAACTACCTTGGAGCTAAACAAAACAGCACGCGATGCCGATGTATTGCATATAACAAGCCGTGTTGCTTATTGCACAGACAGTTGTCAATTAACATCATTTTAATTGGCATAATCACAAGTTTATTGGGCTTGAAACTTAGCATGCTAAACTGTAACGGCCTTCGATTATTTTGCATAAGTGTATAATGACCACATTCTTGCTTCAATATTTTAAAAACCTGTTTTAAGTAATATTATTTTTTATTGAGGCTTTTCTAAAACTACCATCTTCTATTCTTTGTTATAGCCCAAGGGTGGCCAAGGGATCGACCGCGACTGTTAGTCTAGCTAGGTCTGATAGACCGCAAAGGGTTTCTTTAGTAACGGGTCTAATGAAGCTGGCCACCCGAAATATTTCAAAAACTAAGATTTACGCAGTCATTTTCAAAATTTGCCATTATTGTAAAGAGTTTTCATATCTATTCTGACCAAAAAATAGCAAAACAACGCATTTTTATTTTTATAAATAAAAGCTAAATCAAACCCGGACTGTGGATTTCTTATACAGTCGTTTCCAACACTGATTTAATGTCCTATGTCTATATCAGTCCCTTGTATACCCAATAAGGGATCCTATATATAAGCGTTCCGCGCTTGTTAACCTTGTCACAATATCTAATAGTAGACGATAGCAGTAATGGGGTTCATTACACCTGTTGGCTGCGGGCCCCGATCATGAATGAGATCTGATTGTGCACATCCGCTACACTGGTTTCATTTGTAGTTTTGGGTCCAGGAATAAAACGAAAGTAAATGATAGCGTATTTGGCTACTAGAGTTTTTTCTATTTCAATGATTTAACTGTAGAATAATAATTTTTAGGTATTGATTGCTCTGCGGAAGTCGTAAAATGACACTTTTTGCCACACGCAAAATATTAATTGTTATATTTTGCAATAACTGCATAAATTTCCGTATTAACTAATAAAGTATGTTTGATAAGTGTGACAGGAAGTCGACAATTGTCGATTCTATAAACTTATTTTGATTTTCGTACAAATCTAGAAAGATACCTAAGGTTTACTTATTTAAACTACATAAAACTAGAAGCTACAAAATCTCCGTTTACCTTTAAAATATTGGTAAAAATAACCTAAAATAAAAATTGGTCAAGTGCGAGTCGGACTCGCGCACGAAGGGTTCCGTACCATTATCTATGCAACATAAGGCAACGTTATTAGTATTGAGCAAGAAACGGTAAAAAATCATGTTTGTTGTATGGGAGCCCCCTTTAAATATTTATTTTATTTTATTTTTAGTATTTGTTGTTATAGCGGCAATAGAAATACATCATCTGTGAAAATTTCAACTGTCTAGCTATCACCGTTCTTGAGATGCACCCTGGTGACAGACGGACGGACGGACGGACGGACAGCGAAGTCTCAGTAATAGGGTCCCGTTTTTACCCTTTGGGTACGGAACCCTAAAAATTAACAATTGCAATATAATGCTGCATTTTCACAGCTTATGTTGCCATTAATTAATTCTGACACTGATTGTAATCGGCTGACAGCTCACGTAATTAGCTGAATGCTGTTGTTAATTCAATTTAAGGTTCCGTACTCCCATTACCAGCTCATCCGTGAAAGAAAGTGCTTTAAATCACTTTAAAACGTGAAATTTTACTTTCAGAAATAAACTAGACTATTTCTATGAGAGACTAATATCTAGATTTCTATATAAATAAGTGAAGGAAGAAGCAGACTAAATGACTATGCGTACTAACACGCAACACTACTGGAGCTTGTAAACTGTAATATACTTTTTTACACAGCACTGAGAAAAGATTTTTGAAAATCGCGCCTCGGTGAACGTTTGTATTAAAGTCCGTCGCTCTATCATTTCTTAGTATTCACCAAAATTTGTGTTTAAATAAACGACGCGCGACGTCGATTACTATAAGGTAAATTACTCAACGTGTGGTGACAGATTAAGAAAACAAGTGTCACCATCCCATTTACTTCCCAAGGTCCCGTTAAAACCAGCTAAGGTATATTACACAGATAACATTCTCTGTGAGAGAGAGAAAACTCGAAAATAAACCCTATGCCAACACGCCTGGTCAGCGTGGAACATAATATCTTCCAAGTAGAGGCCTGTGCCCAACAGTGGGACGATAATAGGGTTGAGAGAGAGACAATCTACACAATATCAGCGAAAACAAAAAAAAATCTGTCAAACGCTGGTCAACGTTGACTACTCTCGTTGCGGTAAGATTAAGTAATGAACAATGGAGCGCATATTATTTGCTTGATTTATCACTTTATTAGCAAACAATCTTATCGGAAAATACCAATTGAAACACGGAGCTCTAGTTTTTTAAAAGCTTATTAAGCGGAACTAAATCCCAATTAATGGGTTTCTCACTTTATTCATCTTAGACTAGTTCTTTACGTAGAGCTCCCGCCATCGGATAAAAGCGGCAATAGCCTGGGACATATGATATGGGTGAAATTTAATCAGACTGGGAAAATTCTATACTTTTCCAGCCTTTAATTAAAAGTGCCCTTTTTATAAGCCCCGAACGGACGACCTTCAAACTAGGACTATTCGGGGAAACTTCGACAGATAGCAAGCCCTATTCGCGTGTTTATGTAGTCAATGTCCCATGGTTGCACAATAAGAACAAGAACGATACAATTCGGCCACACTTGTTTGAGATTGAATGTTATTTATGAACTATATGATCATATTTCTAATAGTATTACTTTTTGTGTGAATTAGTATTTCTTTATTTTTCTTTTTTAATTTTCATGGACATTTCACACAAAGATTTTTGGTCCCAAGCTAAGCTTATATGCTTGTGTTATGGGACCAGAATACGGATATACTTTCTACATAGACTACTTTTCTTTTGTAAGTACAAACATTTGTATGACATATATAAATATCACAAAAACCTAACCTAACCTTCACATTATGACGGGTATTACACTGACGGGCCTCGTGGTGGAGTGGTTTATATAACGGACTGCTGATCATGAGGTCTCGGGTTCGATTCCCGGTCAGGACAATCATTTGTGTGATGTTTTTAATTATCATACAAATGTTTGTACTGCGTCTGGGTGTTTACTATGTATTATAAGTATGTATTTACAAAAGAAAAGTAGTTTATGTATTATATCCGTATTATGGTACCCATAACACAAGCATAATAAGCTTAGCTTGGGACCAGAGGACGTTGTGTAAAATGTCTATGAATATTTATTTATTATTATTTATTTATTATCTTCCGTTTGTAACTTCACAGTGTTTTAATTTAACTTTCGTAATTTTATGTTCAAGCGCCAAAAAGGATGTTATTTTTAAATTTATACAGAGACATAGTTACATCAATACTCAAAAATACATATTAATAACTTGTCTGTTGTCTGCGGTGAATTAAATAATGCTTAATAAATAAATAAATAAATATTCATTGACATTTCACACAACGTCCTCTGGTCCCAAGCTAAGCTTATTATGCTTGTGTTATGTATTCTATCCGTATTCTGGTAGAATACGGATAGAATACATATACCTACTTTTTTTTGTAAATACATATTTATAATACATAGTAAACACCCAGACGCTGTACAAACATTTGTATGACAGTTAAAAACATCACACAAATGACTGTCCTGACTGGGAATCGAACCCAAGACCTCGTAAATGGCAGTCCGTTATATGAACCACTAGACCACGAGGCCCGTCATACACACATAATAATAGGTATACACACGCGATGTAAAACTAGTAATTTCGTGGTGTTGTCACCAATCAGCAAGTACTTTAATGTAAGTTAAAATAATGACTAACATACAAATTAGCGACAAACGCATTAACGCTGAGCTAATTAAACTTCTAACTAATAAAAAATAATTAACTAATTACATACTTATTACAGTTAAATTATTAATCAAATTATGTAATGGGCTGGAGTTAGGGAACTTTTAATTGTTTTTATTGACGCTAATCTACACGCAGAGTAAAGCTGACAAATATTTTAGTATTCATAAACCGACTTTAATAAAGAAGGAGGTAAAAATATTCATAAAAGTTTGAAGCTGTAAGCAACATTAAACATTTTAGGTGTTTAAATATACCTATGGATTGGTCCTCTTTAAACGACTAGACGGATTTCCGCAATACAGCGTTTCATTCTCTCAGCACTTTGACCTCCCCCATATTATTCCCCCATATATATTAGGCATAGGCCTCCCCCACTGCGCGAGGGTCATCAAGCTAGGTCAAATGGACGTGTTTTACTATCACTAAACAAGATGGAAATGTTCATTAAGATAATTGTGGACGAATTACATATTTTTTTTACTATTTATTTATGATTGAAATCACTCAGCCGAATAGTTAGTGATTGTGGTAATTACATTGGCGTGTCTATTCAAAGATATACCAAATGTAATGGCTATGGCTACATCACTCAATCGGCTTGAAGTCACTTACAATCTATGTGTGCGTGAAAATGTATCTACATATATATAGCCTGTATCATAGACACACATATTATGTGTGTCTATGATACAGGCTATACGTCATATAAAACGTCATTGTTCTATTTATTATTCTTACGCCGGTTCTTCTCAGCAGATTGCGTCCTGAACCGGTGGTAGGGAAAAAAATAGGACGTCATAAGCACATAATTTTTATGAAAAATTTTTCATTTCATGGCGTTTTATGAAATCATAAAACGCCATTATACGATTTAGCCTGGCTAAAGTTACTTGTCCTTAATCAAATCACCATCTTCTATATCTGTGTGTTTATTTAGTTGAACATTTTGAAAGAGCCAGATAAGGGCAAAATAAATTATCGTTATCTTAAAAATAAAAAAATCTATTGATTAAGTATTAAAAAACCTACCTGCTAGGAAAATTCAACCGTCATCTATGAAAATAGGCAAATTCCAAAATTTTAAGAGTTTTAAACACAGGCCGTTATACATAATATGAACACGTGTTATAGTTAGTAACACTAGATATAGCGATGACGTTTAACGCTAACAATCCAAACTAGTTGCCTTGACTAAAGAATTGGTTAATTCGGACGTTGATACGAAGCGGTTACAACACACATTGGTCATAGACATAAGAATGCTCTAAGAATGAATAAAAGCACTTAAGAGTCGATAAAATTAAAAAACTGAACTAAATTGTTAAAAAGACTATGCGAAAGAAAAGGAGTAACTAAATACTAATATCATAGGCGTAGAAAGAGAAGTTAGGTTAAAGTAATTTATTAGTTTTGCAATTGACCTGCTATGCTTTTACTTAATAAATTTAATTACGGTGGAATGTTAAAGGTAAAGAATGCTAGGTGGTTGGTCGAGATACTCGAGATGTTCAAAGTCAAAGGCAAAGTCAAAATATTTTATTTCAAGTTGGCATGTTTTACAAGCTCTTTTGAAACGTCAGAAACTAGGTGTCTGTTCCAAACGCGGATCCTATGGAGAAGAACAGACAAGAAACTCCATGGATTTTTTTTTTCCATTTCCTTTCATTTTTTTTTTTCAACAATATTATACATAATTGTATCAGGGGTGTGAGAATGATGCCGATCAGTACTATCGCGACTAACTAAAACTAACTTTTTTAAAACTAAAACTAACTTAATAATAAAATAGCCTTGTTGGAGCAAATCGACCAGTCCCAGCAGAAGGCACATGCTGTTGCAAAGCATTCTTGATAGATGGCGTTGCACGTAGAAATACGATATAAACTCAATCGAGTAACGATTACGGTGGCCTAATTGATTACTTCGAGCACGACCGCAATAAGCTCAGTTGGCAGAGCTACGGAACGGTATTCCGAGGTCGTGGGATCGAGTCCCGCTTGCGGTAATCACTTTTTAATATCGGTAATCACTTTTTATTTAATTTATTAAGAAGTTAGGTTTTCAAAGAAATGCTGAATATTGTGGAATATTTGACACTATTTCCAATTGGAAACCCCGCCCGACTTAGTCTGTGACTAACCAATATAACCTGCTAGCTGTTGCCCGCATCTTCGCACGTGTTACAATATTAGTGTAAATTAAATAAGTATTATTTAATTTAGGGATATAATTTTGTAAAATAATCGTACTATTGATGACAAATCATAAAAACAAATTAAAATAGGAACATCAACGTAATTTTCTAACATGTGGGGGTAGTCTTGCTTTGCAACTCAAGTGGGGATTACATTATAAAAACAAGCCGCTAACGTTAAAGACGGTCAGTCTGCAGTCTGTCGTGCTGTCCGATAGGTCACACGTTACTCTCTCCACAAAGTATTTATATTAGTACTATTGTTAGTAAGTGGTGTTAATTATAGTTAATCATGGAGTGTTTTGTGATTGTGTCAATATTACATTATTGTTGGATAATTCCGGTAAGTACATGACGTGTAAGACTTTATATTATTTTAAGTGACTCTACAGTAATATTACAATACATAGTGACACTATGTACTTGCTGGGACATTATGGCGATTATAATAATGATATTGTATCGTATCGTATTTATATAAAACAGTAAGTCAATTGGGTTTCTTGTTGGTTCTTCCCAATTGATGAACATTTCCGAACCAACGGTAGTATAAAAGATTACACAATGGTAAATGAATCTATGATGTGTTTTATTTCAATAACCAAGAGTTACATTACATATTACAACCTCTGACGTGGATATACCTAGACAACAGTACATTTAATAGCCTATAACTAGCAATATTCATCCTGACTGATATAGAATACGACATAATATAACCCTAATAACTATAGTCTCATAACATCAGAAGTGAGGGATATGAACCTGATCTGAACGTAGCGCCTTGTTAACACAATTTTTTGCAAGTTTTCAGTGACATTAATGTAAAGAAGATTACACAACTACAATGTGATAATCACAAGAAACAGGAAAACTATAAAGGTACCATTAAGTAACTACAGCCTAGTGGATTTTAAACTTAACTACATCAGGATAACAAAGCAGCAAAAGGAGGTCAAGGTATGAGAAGCTCTGTAATATCATGCGGCAAGATATGAGAAACAAATTAGTATAAACAGGATGACCAAACGGCTAAATGGATTTTGGTATGTGATAATTCTTATAGTTATAATTGATTCTGTAATTTCAATGTGCCTAAATTGAATTTCAAATACAAGTGTGGAACCACAAGACTATGTTAAGTATTTAAAAACGATCTAATAGTTACAATTATACCACAAAATTAAAAAAGTCAGACTATTACATATCTGTGTAGTAGTTTAAAATGAATCTTTAGTTATTCAACGTTAAGGAAAATAGTAGATAGTATTATTAATTGTACTTTTCCATAGTAAGAGGAATACAAAATTTATGATTTTTAAAACTACTTGATATAATAAATTTTAATATCTTTGGGACTTGTTTAATGAGTTTCTAAAATGTAAAAATGTTTAAAGTATTTTTAAGAAGAAATCAATTTGATTAAAATGATGTAACTGTATTTCACAGTATCTTGTAATGTTGGTACAAAACGATAAGTAACTATTATGTAGAAAACTCTCCTCCATAAACTGTCATTATGGACTTCAGGAGATATCTTTGTCACATTCGCTTTTATAGTGTATTATGATGTGAGTCATGAGTGGACAAACGTAGTATATCCAAGTAACTTAATCAATGGGTCTTAATACATATAAAAACAGAACTATAACAGTTTAAAAAAAAAAGCAAACGGCTGGAACGTTTAGTAATACACTGGTATTTATTTTAAAAGGATTATCATCTACGACAGTCGGATTTTTAAAAGTTTACATTTTATAGTTGTTCCAATTTGAAACATAGATAGACCTAGGAATACTAGACAACCCACACGAGGTGTGGTAGGGCACCAAGATTTTAGTGTCACTGTGTGAATTTGTTATAGGAATGTTTTATTTCTATTAGTTTTAGATCCTGGTAGACGGTACGAGACAGCGTTGTTCCATTAATTTGAACAGTTTATCTATATATTTATATTTATATATATTTTATAACCCATCCCAACCCATTTTACATCCTAATACAATAATGTCGCTACTACATAATATTTATTTACTTTTGTTTTGTGCAGTACAACTAGTAATAAAAAATAATAGGTGATAAATATTCGTGGTCATTTCACACAACGTCCTCTGGTCCCAAGGTGGGCTTATAGTGCTTGTGTTATGGGTACCAGAATACGGATGGAATACATATGATGCTTTTCTTTTGTAAATATAGCACAAATGATAGTCCCGTAGTAGAGCACTAGTATAAGTGTGATATTAGGATATTGGTTTGATATTTCTGTATAGACGTTAGTCAGAACCACCGATTATTAAAAATAGGTTCCGTAAAGATACTATATTACTGATGGTAGTCGGGTGTCACTGATGATTTATGAATTAAATTGTGATCAACTAATGTTGCTTTGTCCGGTCATTCAAGTTATTGTTCTACAGACATAAACTTATATGATTTATTTTGATAAGTCTAGGTATATACTGCTGCAGACACTAGTAAAAAATACTTTTCCAATAAAGTTCACGATAAAAACAGTTCAAGGAAGGAGTTGTACGTGTACTGTATTTTTGGGCTTAATATTTATGAACATTCATTTATTATTCTTGTAGTAGTAGTTTTTGCTAGGTTTACAGAGGTGTAACAATGTCATGAACATGAATGGGATTAAATCAACAGTTTAGGCTCAGGCCTTCTTCTTTTTCAGTTCATATATTTTTTATTATCTAATCAGTGTAGTTATCGGATTATCATACTATAAAAATACAATAGGTGGAGATCTAAGTACTAACAGGATACTATAATAATTTAATGTTATTCATAACATGAATTGTGGACCTTAATGGTTATTGGTGGCATCATCATGATTATCTGAAACATGGGTACCTATAGACATATTACATTCACTGTAAGAAGCGTTTTAACAAAGTTAATATAGCGTTATAACAGTTTTTAAATTATAACTACTGACAGACTTTATTACTATTGAAGCTATTTTGATCACTAGTACTTTTTAATACCGATATATAACAACATCATGACTGTTTTGATATGACTGTTAGGAATATTATGACGGCCGTGGATATCATGATGATGATTAAGGCTTTGTCTTTACTGTGTCCGGCTGACACTGACGCGGGTGTTTGAGCAACTCTGACAGCGGGTGTCTAGCCGCATACAGTGAGACTTTACTATTGTGTATTTTGTGATGGTGATGATTATTACGATGATGATGATTATATAATGATGATTTGTCTTTACTACTATAAGTATTATAATGATAATTATCTATATTTTTGTCTTTACTGTGTCCGGCTGACACTGACGCGGGTGTTTGAGCAACTCTGACAGCGGGTGTCTAGCCGCATACAGTGAGACTTTATTATAAGACTAATGTAAGATTTATGATTAGTATTATGATGAATACTATAATGATTACTATATTTGTGACTAAGATGATAACAAAAACATGTCCGTTGTTACAATTGGGATTGTTCATAATTCTTCTCATCCAGTTTTTATGTTTCTTTTTAAATGAAAATGAAGACTATTTTAAGTATCTCTAACGATACAACAACTCTGGTATTTGAAAAAAAAAAAACGGGAACGAGGTATCGACCTGAAAAATGGTTTTTAATATTTTGTATAAAGACTATTATTGTATGTCAGAATAACCGAGCGAAACTTGACTAGTCGGCTCTTCTGGCAGCAAATTATTCGAATAAGAAATACACATAAGACCACGTTGATAGTGTTGTACTCTCACATAATTAGTTACTTCAATTGTCCGTCATTTAGTTTATAGATTTATTGAACTACGGAAATTATCTATGTTTTACTTGTACCAGACAGTAATTACTGGTTGAACTGTTATTTATTTGTAACAAAGTGATGATGAAGTGTATTCATGACTAGGATCTATAATGAACTTAAAACATTACTGTTATGGTTAACTAATGATGACTTTGATATAGTTTGTAGGTATAACTATGATCATTTATTGGAAGTTAGTGAGAATTATTACAATTATTGTTGTACTAAGTTAGTGTGAACCGACACGTCCGATATGGTTTTTCAATAGCTAAATAGGTCCAATATAACTTATAAATGTGCAAATTTATCCCTGTTTCAGGATTAATACTAAAAGTACATTGCCTACAACCAAACATACATTCTAGAAAACTGTTTTGGCAATCAAGTCACTCTTTGTATTTATTAAACAGTTGTAAAAATTGTCTTGGTGGTATTAATAGTGAAGAATATTCATAATAATTCAAATTAAAAAAAATATTAATAATAACTATAGTGACTTATACTTTGGAACATAAGGTTATGTATGATATCTACAGTATCTTGATACATTTTATCTCAATTGTACTAATTTGAAAGACTATTCGACATTGTCTAGCATCGCCCAAAATTTAATGATTTTAAAGATCCAAAAAGAAAATGTTATTGAAATATGATATGAATTTATGATTAAGGAATATAATAATTATGATGAATATTTTTATGCCATTGTAATGATGGATACTTCGGGGACGAAGTATTTGTCAGTATGGCCGTGTTACAATATTAGTGTAAATTAAATAAGTATTATTTAATTTAGGGATATAATTTTGTAAAATAATCGTACTATTGATGACAAATCATAAAAACAAATTAAAATAGGAACATCAACGTAATTTTCTAACATGTGGGGGTAGTCTTGCTTTGCAACTCAAGTGGGGATTACATTATAAAAACAAGCCGCTAACGTTAAAGACGGTCAGTCTGCAGTCTGTCGTGCTGTCCGATAGGTCACACGTTACTCTCTCCACAAAGTATTTATATTAGTACTATTGTTAGTAAGTGGTGTTAATTATAGTTAATCATGGAGTGTTTTGTGATTGTGTCAATATTACATTATTGTTGGATAATTCCGGTAAGTACATGACGTGTAAGACTTTATATTATTTTAAGTGACTCTACAGTAATATTACAATACATAGTGACACTATGTACTTGCTGGGACATTATGGCGATTATAATAATGATATTGTATCGTATCGTATTTATATAAAACAGTAAGTCAATTGGGTTTCTTGTTGGTTCTTCCCAATTGATGAACATTTCCGAACCAACGGTAGTATAAAAGATTACACAATGGTAAATGAATCTATGATGTGTTTTATTTCAATAACCAAGAGTTACATTACATATTACAACCTCTGACGTGGATATACCTAGACAACAGTACATTTAATAGCCTATAACTAGCAATATTCATCCTGACTGATATAGAATACGACATAATATAACCCTAATAACTATAGTCTCATAACACACGCGTCGGATTTAGGAACCAAACGTGAACAAATTATACAAAAAATCCATCCACTTGAGTTCACTTGAGCACTTGGTTCAAGAGAACCACTCTATTTATTATAAAAAACCGCATTATAATCCGTTGCGCAGTTTTGAAGATATAAGCTCACATAGGGACACATACAAAAGTAACTTTTGGAGTAAGGTCAAAATAACGACGATGTCAATAGACCTTCGGGGGCGCCTAATGCTCCCCTCGCCGGGTCGGGCCCCGATTAGCGGGGCCACCCCTCCCCGGGTCATGGTAAAGCTCAGGGCGCCATCATGGCCCGGCAGGGCAAAGAGGAGGAATGAAAAAAATAAAAATAAATAATGTCAATAGACCTTAGTTTTACCTGCTAAGCTAGAACAGTAGGTAGCTCCTTAATTAGTTATATTTAAGTATGGTAAAAAAAAAGAGGAAAAGACTGAAGGAAAAGATCCTTTTCGCATCAAAAGTAGCATATCTAATATATAAAATTCACGTGTCACAGTGTTAGTTACCGTACTCCTCCGAAACGGCTCGACCGATTTTTATGAAATTTTACATGCACTTTCAGTAGGTCTGAGAATCGGCCAACATCTATTTTTCAAACTTTTTTTTAGTATGGCAAAACAACGTTTGCCGGGACAGCTAGTATATATATACAACGTGAAACGAAATTACTATAGTATACTTTCAATGCTACATTATTTAAGTCATGTATATTTGTAAGATGACTATTAAATTTTAATAAATCAATTAGAAAAAAAATTAAAATTTCTTACAAAAAAAATATATTATTTTTCAATTTCTTTTGTTAGACAACCCTGACTTTATAAACACCGGACAATGTGGGGCGAGTCAATGGCGCCAAAATGGGGCGGAGTCAATGTTTGTAAACAAATCAAAAGAACTTACCATCGATCTTATTTATATCCTAGGCAGCTTTGTTATTTGCTATTTAATTAATCCAGTACAGTTACATCACAATCACAACACAATCACAGGTTAAGGAACTATACCACTAAGTCGGCCCGTACTTGGTCACGGTACCATGCACAGAAGTTATAACCTACGGACCTACCTAACCTTCGGAAACAATCGTACGAGGGAAGTCTTCTGTTCATGTACCATCGCTGCCGCGCTGGTATAATTCACTAATACACAGTATTGTTATTTCTCACATTTGCCATTATTATTACGAAAATATCACTGTACATAATATTCATTAGTTGCATAATTTGCCATAATTATTACAAAAAAATCACTGCACATAGTATTCATTAGTGGCATAATTTGCCATGTTTATTACGAAAAAATCACTGCAATCCAATACAACCGCCTGGTCAAAGCATAGACGGGCGACTAATTTATTTTATTAGAATAATTTTTGTCATTACCTAGGTACCTATAATACTGTTAAAGGGTTGTGCTCATGCACTTTAGCTATGCCCACATACATATCGATATTATGGTAATTCGATACAATAGAATACACTGAATATGTATTTATATCGGTAAAAACAATACTATGTGTTAATTATGTGCTATCAAATTCGTATATTAACCTACAATTTATCACGAAACTTCTCCTGAAATTGAATCTTAGCTACAACCATTTTGTGTTTGCAATTTGAGTGACTATTACTAGCATGTAAAAAAGTTTATCGGATTTCAATGGAATGAAATAAGTTTATAAGAAAATGTTACAACGAATAATTATAAGCCAATATGAATAATATTTGTTGTGGACAGACCATGTTTTACAATACGATATTTATTAAATAAACACCAGCGATACGACGATCACTTTATCGTGTGATCTAGTATTTTACCTCGTTCGCGTTGTATTGATTTGATACAATAAAATGTAATAAAATATCGATACATAATAGAGATGACCCATCTCTATGTACACGTGTCTTCATGTCGGTTATTCCCCGACTATCGGAGCGGCGCGGGCGGCACATTGACATCAAAGGAAGTCGGTTTCTTTTGACAAAGGTGTCGCTCTTTACAAAGGACTCAAGTAGCCAATCAAGTAATACTATTGGTTGACGTATTTCTAATATTAACCAATCACGATTCGTCAAAAGTGATTAAATTATTTAGAGTGGACAGTCGCTTATGTGTCTTTTTTACCTAACATAATTTTATGAAAAATTATATCATCGTTAATATGTCAATATCTTCGCTCCCCTCGTCACATTTTGCTAGTAGTTGACACTTAACTTTTCCTCAATTCACGTTCGTCATCTTCGACATGCAATTATTCATTATTTTTTCGGTAATATTACTCCTCAAAAAACTCGCTCATTTTTGTATTCTTCTCGCTTTTCTTCCATCAACATCCAACAAAATTTTCTTCACCATCATGGAAAAATTTTAAACAATTTTCCTCACAGAGGCAATCAGCAGTTAGGCATATTACTTTAATCTCTATTACGGGACATGATCACTATTAGGTCAAATAGAGTTCATAAAAACAGCTGATTAGGGTTGTGCAACGTAAAAATTTTGCAAAAACTTACAACATCAAAAATCGTATTAAATTATAATGCAAGTTAATTTCTAACTTCACGTAGTCATTAGTGATGACCTAAAGAATGCCAGGTTTCAAGCATAACATAGGAGTTTTGTTTCACGTTGTATATATATACTAGCTGACCCGGCCGTCGTCGGCATTATATCCTTAATAAATTAAATAGCATGTCAATTGCAAAATTAATAAATTACTTTATTATATCCTTGTTTAGGCATTAGACTATTTGTACCATATTTAATTCGAATTAAATTTTTCATTCTTCGTACGAGCAGAAAATTTACCTCGTTTTGCTACATTTTTCACCGATGCTTCGCTCCTATTATTCGCAGCGTGATGTTATATAGCCTTCCTCGATAAATGTACTATCCAACACTGAAAACATTTTTCAAATCGGAACCAGTGGTTCCTGAAATAAGCGCGTTCAAACAAAACAAACTCTTCAGCTTTTTATTATTAGTATAGAAGCATAGATCAATCATTTGTGTGATATTCATAAATGTCATACAAATGTTTGTACTACGTCTGGGTGTTTTCTATGTATTATAAGTATGTATTTACAAAAGAAAAGTAGTATATGTATTATATCCGTATTCTGGTACCCATAACACAAGCATAATAAGCTTAGCTTGGGACCAGAGGACGATGTGTGAAATGTCCATGAATATTTATTTATTTATTTATAGATGATGTGAAAGAGGAGTTGACACATGTATGGCGTCTGACAGAAGAGTATGGAAGAAAAAGACATGTTGCGATGACTCCACATAAGGAGATAAAGGAGGAAGAATGACGATGATGGTGTTTAACATGTATATTTAAATCAGGTATAAACCGAATCGGGTATTACCCATTTTTCAATCAACTGCCAATACAACTAGTTATTACACAAATAACATAAAATATTCACAGCTATAAAACACATAGTTATTGTAGTCTCATATATTACGCGTTGGTAATATCAGTACGTGTTTGCGCAGGTGGAATGGTTGTTACAAATTATTCGAAGGTGCTTACAATATTATCAACTGATTCATAAGTTACTATTGAAGCGAACGTCAATAATTCAGATTTTGACGTCTTTTAGCAAAATTGTATTGCATTTACTACAATAAAATCAAATGGAATTAAAATTCAAAGACATTAATAAGATAGATGTAATATCATCCATCAACCTTTCTCAGTCCACTGCTGGACATAGGCCTCCCCCATAGAACGCCACAACGCGTAGATGATGATGATGATGCGAACAAGATGTAATAAAATAATAAGTAATATTACAAATGCAAGTCAACTCAGCCTATCTTTTCACGCCAATAGTTACTACTGAATCAATTTAAAAGGAATTTGGCACAAGTACTAAAGAGTCTGACAAAGAATATAGGCTAACTAGCTGTTGCCCGCGACTTCGTACGATTGCAATTCAGAAAATTTTCCCCGTTTTTGCAACATTTTTCACTAATGCTTCGCTTCTATTGGTCGCATCGTGATGTCATATATCCTAAAGCCTTGTCGATAAATGTTCTAAATCGGACCAGTGGTTCCTGAGATTAGCGCGTTCAAACCAACAAACTCTTCAACTTTATAATATTTGTATAGATATGGATGCGTCAAAAAGAGTAGGTACTTCTTTTCCTCCTCCGCCTGAAAATGTCGCTCTGTTGGGCACAGATCTCCAATTTAGGGCTACCATAACAAGCTGATACCAAGCGTGTTAGTATAGGGTTTATATATTATAGTCTTCCTTCTTTCTGAAGGGTATTTAGTGATACTAAATTCGGCCAATCTTGTAGGCAATAGCTATTAGAAAATACGGAAGCTAAACGTCACGTCGAGGCTATAAAAACTGATTCGATACTTGCAGTTTGTTACAGAGAAACCGAAACTGATTTGGCAGTGTTTCTAATCAACAAATCTATGTAAGGAACGGAGGTATGAATCATACAAGGTATGGTTCAATTAGCTTCATAAACGAAACATCGCTCAAAGAATGCGGCTGAATTAAAAAAGTTTATTGAATGTATGGATGGATGGATGAATGTTGCTCTTTCACGTAAAAACTACGAATCTTGGAAATTATATCTTGATAAGTTGATTTATAGATAAGTGCATATATATTTAAACAGCAACCATAACAGCAAAAATTGTATCGAATGTGGGAGTTTTGCGTCTGTTACTGGCAAGATAGTTAAGTAACACAACAAACAAAGCTCAATTATGTGGCGTGGGAGTTAATTTTAAAACAAAAACAGATTTAAAAAGCAAATAAAATAAAGAAACCAGCTAGAATAGCTTAAGAGCAAACACATCCGTTTACTGACTAGTTTTCTTTTTATCTTTGTAATGACAACATGCCAGTCCCATTATAACCTACCCAAAAATAATTATACCTTTTTTTTACTAACAAGTTATACATGAGCTCCCTCTCCAGCCCAGTAACGCCTCACTGCTGGGTACGGGCCTCCTCCTTTGGGAGGGTTTTTGGTATACTATGACGCGCTGAGCAGGCATGTTGGTACGGATTAGGGTTTATATTCGAGTTTTCTGTCTCTCACAGTTGATGTTAACTGCTTAGAATATCCCTTTGGTGACTCTTACAGCACTATGGGGAAGAAATGTGGTGGACTACTTTTATTCTTAATGCGTCACCACACGCTTACGTTGCGTACGACACGTATTGGATGTCTCCACGAGACTATAATAGTAATAGGTACCTACATATAACTTACATAGTGTTATCTGGTCCTAAATATAGATAAGAATAATGCTACGGGTACTACCAAATGATATGACAAAAATTTTGAAAACAAAATACTATTTCTCTCCAGCCCATTAACGCTCCACTTTGGGAGGGATTATTTTAGAGCTTCGGTTGGCAAATGACCACCACTCCACTTTATGTGAAGCGAAAGTGTAATCTAGACGTGAGGACGGCTAGTAAGTTGGAATTACTAATTAGTCACATAATTATGGTCTACTATGCAGCGCTGACCAGGCGTGTTAGCACAGACTTTGTTTCCGAGCTTCCCCGTCTCTCACAGAGGATGTTATCTGTGTACAATATCCTTTAGTTGGCTTTTACAGCACCCTAGAAAGGAAAAGGGGTTGTGACACTTGTAATCGTAATCCGTCACCACATAGACTTAATATAACTTACAATAAATACAAAATTAAACTTTAAACCATAGTAATTTTTGTCATAGCAAATATAATTATTTCAATAAATTCATTGCGATAACCTTTGTTCTATTATCTCCATTATAGGTCAGATGAGCATAGGAAAACACATGCGTGGAGACGCATATGCTAATAGAAATTTGTTATTTATAATCAAAATATTTGCACCCTGACTTATTTGCTTATAACTAACTATTCAATCAATTGATAAAAAAAATCCTGTTTGACTCAATAAAAATGATTAACTAAATACATATTTATTTAAGACAACAGTTAAGTAAATATGAATAGACCAAATTTGTTTTCGCAAATCAGGCTATTATTTACAAAATGATCCAATTTGCCTGGTAGCTAGAGAATAACTTACGAAAAAGAAAATACGATGTTTTTCTCTTAAATATTTCAGTACAGCAAAACAGTAACATTAACAAACAAAGCTAATGTTCGGAAATGCGGAAGTATCGAATTTGGCAGTATAATTATGTTACTCAATTCTAAAGGATTGTTATGACTATGACCCTTTCCTCGATCAATCATAACAATCATAACTGTCAGATGAGTATACAATTTATGTCGTATAGAAGGGTATTTTTTTATTTGAAGGCGTCACGTTCGTTCCAGAAATATTATTAGGAATATTTGTACTAGTTATCTATTAAGGGCCTACATCAATATTATCGTATATCATCGCCGACACGTACATATTAACACAGCCAGTAGGCCCAGAAAATGAGGAATTAGGGATACTTTTCCTATTTACTCAAAATCTACTAAATATATTTTAATTCTGATTTACGTGTTTCTATATATAATAGTTACTTATGTTTTTAAAGTTATTTCATTAGTTAATACGCGAAAATTTGAGAGGTTGTTTCGCCAAGATTTTCTACCGAGAAATTTTTTTTCAATCGCGTTTTGAGTTCATGCGATCCTAGATCATATATTTAAAAAACATATACTTAAAAATTAGAGCTCTAGCCATTCAATCTAAAGAAACAATGAAAACTTCGTACATAGAAAAATGCTAGAAGCTATTTTGGTATCGTCTTAAGTAGTTACTAAATGTTACCCACGAGTGCGTAATTATGTAGGCATGGAATTTGGAATGACCTTATCTCGTATTTAGAAGTAGCCTATGTCTTTACTCAGGCTAAAGGCTTAAATTTCATTTAAATCGGTTCAGTAGATAATAGAATGAAAGAGCAACAGTCTGATTAACTCAGGCAATTATAACGTTAGTAGTTAAATAGTGAGTTACTATTAAATATAGAAAACTAATGTTTAAAGTAGATACAAAAAATTATTACACTTGGCTGTTTGTTACACGTTCATATAACTACTGCAAGTATTTTAGCGCAATGTAATAACCACTTTATAGAACAATAGAGAAAAACTAACTATTGTCAGAACACGTAATATTTGTCACACTGAATATAAATCGTGCGATTTTACTTAGTTCATATTTTATTTAGTTTGTTTCCGGGTAGCTATAACCATTAGTTATACTTTCTTTGTTGTATTTTTCATTAAGACTTACATCATAAAAATCTCGTTAGCTCTCAAACATAAAATATTCTTAACAAAAAATATAATAAAAACTTTTTGAAACAACTCCACGCATGCAAAAAGCTATAACATTAGAGTTAATAATACCTATTTCGTACTATTTGTCACAATACTTATCATTTGGCCACAGTTGAGACGCGGTAAGTGTAGGATATAATTATTTAATTTTACACAAAACATTCAATTTGTAAGTAAATTATAAACTAAAATACAAATGATACACACGTTGCGTTACTCTTACAAGCATGAAATAATAGCAGTATTTGAAGATTTCATTTCGTCGGTTACTCAATGATTTTAACGAAATGCATAGACTTGGTATTTGTTTATTAAGTTCAAGATATTATATATAATAGAGTAGGCCATAGAAACTCCATCACTGTTATATGTAGTACAGAATCGTGGGCTCAATTTCTCACACGATTTACGCTACTATATCAATTTAAAGGTGAAGGAATATTTTGAAGGAATATTGAAATAAGACAGAATAAAGTGTTAATCCTGGAGTTATTTTACGACAACAGTGGTGTTTAGAAAGTGGTGATAACTTTAAAGGGTTTCTTACAATTATGCTTTAAACTGTCACTTTTTCTTATAGTTCAGATAATTTTCCTTAATACTACTATTACTTCGAAACACTAAATTAATTTTTTTAGGCAGATTACAAATAAAAAAGTATCGAAATGAATGTAATGTGGGCTTAAATGCTTTTTAAAGCAAATATTGAAAAGATCGAAAACTGGAAACTGTATTTCGCATTATACTCCTTAGTACGCGACGTTATTTGATCAAGTTCTGATTTAGCAAGCACTTTCAGGATCAATGGAGGGTAATAGAGCGGTGACATGCGTATTTTAATTCAGTCACCAGTGGAAATATTCGTCACCATAAGAAAAATCTATTTTAATTCGGACGTTAAGACGGGCTTCTTGGTCTAGTGGTTCATATAACGGACTGCCGTTCACTAAGTCTCGGGTTCGATTCCCGGTCAGGACAATCATTTGTGTGATGTTTTCAATTGTCATACAAATGTTTGTACTGCGTCTGGGTGTTTATTATGTATTATAAGTATGTATTTACAAAAGAAAAGTAGTTTATGTATCCTATCCGTATTCTGGTACCCATAACACAAGCATATAAAGCTTAGCTTGGGACCAGAGGACGTTGTGTGAAATGTCCATGAATATTTATTTATTTATAGCTGCCCCGGCAAACGTTGTTTTGCCATACAATTCTGTATAAAATAAAATTTCATCAAAATCGGTCCAGCCAATTTGTAGCCTATGTGTTATTCTGATGTATAAGCTATATTGTGGTAAAGTTTCATTCAAATCCATTCAGTAGTTTTTACGTGAAAGAGTAACAAACATCCATACATACATCCATACTTACAAACTTTCGCCTTTATAATATTAATAGGATAAATCTATTTTAATTATTTTACTCTTCTCTTATTACCAATATTTTCAATAATCATTTTTTTGCGAATTGCTCCTTTATTTGTTACGAAATAAAGTTCATTTTGGTTTATCTAATATAGCCGGTCGGAAAACGGATCCTCAGTAGTCGGAGACACAAGAGGTGGTCGGAATACGGTTCTTTCGAGATTTTCGCTGGCTAGACTTCAATTCCAGATATAGACATAAAAGAGCCATTTTTAGAAACAAATCTGTATATTTCCAAAAATTAATATTAATAATCTTTCAGAAAAGCATAACGCATAATGGGGTCTTGTGTAATAACTTTATCTTTAGAAAAAACCTTTATGTAATTCCGATAAGTGGTCGGAATTCGATGCATTTGCGTTATATCGAAAAGTACGATCACCACTTACCACCAAAAACGATAGTAACTAGTCATAAACTACTAGTAAACTTAGAAATAAACAACAGATTCACCACACCATGAACACAGATAGAAAAATATATTTGATAATTTTTAACCAATCTATAAAAAATTGGTCAAGTGCGAGTCGGACTCGCGCACGAAGGGTTCCGTACCATTATCTATGCAACATAAGGCAACGTTATTAGTATCGAGCAAGAAACGGTAAAAAAATCATGTTTGTTGTATGGGAGCCCCCCTTAAATATTTATTTTATTTTATTTTAGTATTTGTTGTTATAGCGGCAATAGAAATACATCATCTGTGAAAATTTCAACTCTCTAGCTATCACCGTTCTTGAGATACAGCCTGGTGACAGACAGACGGACGGACGGACGGACAGCGAAGTCTCAGTAATAGGGTCCCGTTTTTACCCTTTGGGTACGGAACCCTAAAAAAGCAGTTAGTTATCAAGCAGATAGATATATATGTAACAATTATTATCGCCTTTTGCACACAACGTTTTGAGTAACACAATTTTTTCTGTATTTATTCCAGGGTCACTATGAAATTAATTCTAATTCTGTCTGGTTTAATCACGATTTATGCAAATGTTACCAAAGAAGAAACCAAATGCGACGGGATCAAAATAAACGGAGCTTACTATGACACAGAAATCCTGAAAGAGGATTTAGACAGACCATATTTATTAGCAGTGGATTACAGCACCAATATTTTGTATTTTAGTTATAACATCAAAAGTAATCAAGAACAAAGCGAGGAAGAATTCAGAACTGCAAGATTGGATTTGAACACCAAAAAATTCAGCAATATCGCCGGCGTCAACAATGGCTTTGCACAAACAATCGATCAAAGAACACACGAGATATACATAGGTGGAAGCGATGGCATTTATAAATATGACTCTGGCAACGACAGAGCAGAACTAGTTGCAGAAGTAGGTACTAACATATGGATGATTTACTTCAAAGATGTTCTATATTTCTCTGTATTCCCAACACAGTTTCTTTATACGATAGTGGACGGTGAATCTGTTAGATTTTCAGACTTGGAAGACACAAAAGTGGATCATTTTGTAATTGACAATGAAGATGACATATTTTTTACAAATTTAACTGGTTTATTCTCCCAGAAAAGAGGGAGTAAGAATGCTACGCTGTATTTAGAGCAACCAGTTATGAGAAGTTTAACTACAGACATAAACGGTAATGTTTACGTATGTCTCAGAGACGGCATATTCGCTGTAAGAAAAAATACTACATCGTTAGAGAAGATTTTGCCTATAGCTGATGGTTTTGGTTTAGCGTTTGATAACGACAACAATATCATCTACTCGGATGCTACTAAACTGGTCAGACTTAAATTAAACAGATTTAAACAGTGCTAATACCAGTTTCATAGTTACTTTGTATGTTTTTATATAATTTATTGTACAATAAACGTTTTATTTCTTTGAATTTTAATTACTTTGAATTACAGTCTGCACAATGGATATGTAATAGCTTATTTTTATCAGTGTATTTCAGAGCAGCAATACTTCCAAAACGTAGAATTAAGTTACTTGCAAATAATTGCGTAAATAATAGTTATTGCATAGTAATCTCTTGCTGTTTATGAAGCAAGATTTACGTGTGTTATATTCAGTACGCAATGGACAGAATTTTATTAGATAGGCGATTTATTTCTTTATTTTAAAGGCCAACTAGTTGTATGATGGCCAGATCTTTTTATCGTAGAATTTCTCAATGGATTTATAGGAAACAGTAGTTAACTAACTGCCCAATCTTCGTCGTAAAGTAACTATTTTATATTCACAAAAGTTCTATAACCTGTTATTTTATTACGAGAGTAGGTTACAACATTTTTCTGAAAGTCCAGCAAAGATACAAGTCTCATTGCATTTTTATCCGTCGGATGAATTTCTGCGACCTTGTGGAGTGGATTTTTCGAACAGCCTAAAAGTTCTCTGAACTTGGTTGACTAAGCCGAAAAAACAAGCCTATTTTTGACTAACTTAAAAAAGGAGGAGGTTCTATGTTCGCCTGTATATTATTTCCATGTAAGTTCACCGATTTTCCCGGCGATTATAAACATTAATAATTTTAGTAAGACTACTCACACATAGAATAATACGATAATACTTAGCATGTAAGACACGTAAGTAATATTAAACAAACATTGATGTGGTGTTCCTATGTTTACATTTCCTACTATTCCACATCCGTGAGATAGTAATGTCGGAAGACCATGTTTTTACTAATTTTATTTATTGTTATATATATACATTATACGTGTTTGTAAAAAAACATGACGTCTACTTTCTGTTACGACATGCCGACACACACAATATCTGGGAACTTGAGTAATATCGACTTCCTTTCTTTTATAATGTATTAAAATGTTAAAATATGAATCAGAATTCGAACTGCGGGAATTCATTTATAAATGAATTTTTTGTTTACTAAAAACAGAGCTTTGAGGATTTCCTGATTGAACTAACATGTATGCAAGTTTTTGTGTAACTTACATTTAAAAACATCGATTCAGCCAACAGCTGTTATACTGCATAACTGCACAAAACTGTACATGCATGCCAACCGACATTCGTACGTTTAGTCCGATTTTTCGATGTACTTGTAGGTTAAATTTTTAAACTATTGAGTAATCTGTTTCGGAAAGTTCTTGGCTTCAAATTCGGTAGCAAATAGTGCATTGGTGAGTTTCTCTTAAAAATATTATGCATAGCAGCTTCCAAGTTCCAGTCCTTATTGCATGCAACTAAGTTGTATGTTAGACCATGGTAAGGTATAAGGTTGACTCTGTGTGAAATTGAAACAGCAACGACTACCAACCAGCTGTATCCAGCGGTACTATCCCATCTCCATACAACTTCACGTTTCTCTCTCTCTCTAGCCCATTTACGTCCCACTGTTGGGTTCAGGCCTCCTCCCCTTTGAGAGGGATTATGGTCTACTGTGCGGCGCTGACCAGGCGTATTGGCACAGGTTTTATTTTCGAGTATTCCGTCTCTCACACAGTATGTTATCTGTGTGCAATATCCCTTAGCTGACTTTTACATCACCTCGGGGAGGAGATGGGGTGGTGACACTTGTATTCTTAATCCGTCACCACACTTCACGATTAACCTAGACGAATTCACAGTTGCTTATGTTGTGAAAAAAAAGGGCTGTGAGCCTCATTTACACGAATGTCTTTACAGTTTGTCGGTTTCTGTCCCATTAGCTTCACCGCACCAGCTGACTGCTACGAACTTCGTCAGGCAGTGTTCTATCCAATAATTTCTTAGCTTGTAGATCAATTAAACCTTTAAAGGACAGCTAGGGGTGGCTAAGAAACTAAAGAACTCCAGCCCAGCTAGTGTCTAACAATATAATTTAATTACATAAAACATATAACCATAAATATGAATTAAACTTTCTCATAGCAGTAAAAGTCATAACTTTTGAACATACATTATTATGCTCATTAAAATTCTTTATGCCTAATTATTTTGCCGATGCAAGTTTCAGTATAATTATAATAGTATAGAAATATACCCATATTCGAGCTATTTTCACTAGGTATGCATGCAATATTTGCATTTGGAGGTCAGACCTATTAAATATGTAAATTGAAATAACTACCTGTAAAATTTGTTTGTTACAAATCTTTTATGAGTAACTTATATCATCTTACTATCACACCTTTTTTTTGGGGGTAGGCTGAGATTAAATACTTAAAAAGTTGCTCTGGGCTGAATCACCTCAATATAGCTAATTTCTAGGTTTTAAAATTGTCACCCAACTTTGTATGAAAATGAAATGTGATTGACACTGAGTTTTAGCATTAGTTTGTCAAACATATTTTTTACAGAATTTAGTGTAAGGGCCTCTTTCACCATCTTCAAGTAAAGCGTTGATTAGTTACTTATCGATTAGCGTTAATTGTCAAGTAATAGTTACGAGTATCTTCTGTCAATTTCAATTTTTTAATCTTAAGATTACTGCTACTCAAACTTCGTGAATGTCGCACGTGTAGTTACTGGTGACTTTAACTAGCGATTAGTCTACTTGGCACTTTACTTGAAAATGGTGAAAGAGGCCCTAAGTGTAACTTACGATCGAGCAATAATATATTCACTGCATTAATATAATTATTATTTTCGGCACCGTTTCAGGCATACATTATAATATTACAAATTAAAAGAAACATAAATTGGAAAAGGTTAGTCTAAAAAAGTATTTGTGTACGTAAGTATTTGAGTATTTATATATTAAATATATAATAGTACTTGGAAATTGGATGTGTACTTACAATAAGCACCAGACATTATAATAAAATGACAAAACTTAGGTTATTATCTACATACCATAGAGTTTAGTTTTAAGTGAATACCGAATGGACTAAGCACACATGTAGTGACTAATTAGATTAATAAATGAAACCAAAACATATTAATTAGTAAAACAATACAAATGTCAAGAACTAGAATAGTATGTTTGGATCGTAGCAGCTGGTGCACTATACTCTCTGCCTACCCCCATGGGAAAGGGGTAATGTTAGGATGATGATGATGAAAACTATAATTTTGTAAACTATTTTACAATTATAGAAAACAAGAACAGATATTGATAGGGTGATGTACTAAATAAGATAATATTGTTATTTCTATACTTACGGCTCCGGACTATATTGAGCTCCACCGAAAAATCCATGTCTATCTGGCTGCGTTGTCACCGACGAACATATCGAAGTTGTATCACCCAAGTCACTTCTATCTCCTCCAGCACTTTTCACACTCTTTTGAAGCGACATAATACTAACAAATAACACGTATTCTATTCCCTTGCTATAACCATAGCACTCACTGAGGAACTACAAAAACTAAATTCACCGTGGGCGTACAAATTAATAATAAAACATGCAAGTATCGCATACGCTCACGCCCGTCGACAATCACAAAATTTCGAAAACGACGGCCACGGTATATGCCGTAGTTCGATCAAAGCATTAACAGAAGCCTAACCACAACATAATAAAAGTCGATGAAAATATAAATCTATGCGTTGAATACTACTAAATACATACAACGTAAGAAAACAAAATTATAGGTATTTCTTTTCCTCAAACAAAACCAGAATAATGGTCGACTCAACTCGATTGACGCACAGACTAATTCTTTCTAAGAGCTTCCGATAATATATATCGATATTATATTATCGATGTTTGTAAAACGTAAATTTAGGCAATATAAAATCGACTCCGTTTGGAATTAATTTTAACTTAATTTATTGGAATGTATATTATTTCCACTTGATATTTTTCTTAATAAATAATAAATTCTTTGCCTGCACAACATTGTAAGTACATTCAATTAAATAAACTCTTTTCTTAATATTCCAAAAAAATGTGCAATATAGAAATTTAAATAATGTTAATGTTTTCAACTTGAACAGCAAAGCTTTTAATCAAAATATAAAGACCAAATACTAAAATTCAATGTTTTTATTATGTTGATTAAAAAGTCGATTACATATATATTACATACGTCGTCTATCTGATGCCCGTTTTATCTACTCTTGTTCTTGTTCTTGTTTGATGGCTTCTTTAGAAGCGACTTATCGTAGTGTTTAAGTCGCGACTCTGCCAGTATCCTTAGTGATAGTGTCACAAACTATAGGGGTTGTGGTGTTTGTCTACCAACGTGTAGATCGGTTGAAATTTTGGGAGATTCCGACAACCAAGGTAATTTAATTAGAAATTTAAACTATATACAGACCAATACTGAGTCAGGAGGTTAGTATACTTATCTACAATAAATTACATAAAATGTTAATAAATGTTAAAAACTTAAAACACACGTATCTACAGTCTAATATTATTATTTTTTTTATCTACTCTGTGATCATGTTTATTGCAATGACATTAGTGACAGATAAATGACACTAATTGACAGTCAATGTTGACAGCTGACCTGATCACCTGACAGTGACATTTGAAAACGAAGAGGTTATGTTCCTGATTGTTTCATTTTTGTCGTAATATTTTATTAAAATAGAAAAATGAATACTTTACGAAAATCAATTCTTACTCCAGTGTTTGTTAGACACAGCTCCACTGCCCCTACTGAATTTGTCAACAGAAATCCTCGTAACTTAGAAAGATTACGTATAGCCCGCAAACCTGATGGTTATCATCTTGAGAAGCCTGGACGGAAATTCTGGCATAAGTTTGTATTCTGTTTATAAAAGAAACATCACTTGTATAAATAATAATCTCCGAAAGTTAAATATCAGCAATTAAAGTACAGCACATTTTTTTTATGGCTATGACTGTCAGTGTGGTGTGGATATGTGATGTTCCTTTATCCTTCTGTAGTGCTGCACTAAAACATCGTGAAGCACTGCTTATATAAGCATCATATATGTAATTGTTAGCTATTTATTTTATAAACAGTCCAGTGATTCTAAATCTATTGTCACAATTACAACTGCTTGAAATAAAATAATTGAAAATTAGATGTTGTATCAAAAATTAATTATTTTCAGGTTATCACTAACTACAAGTAATCGTTCAGTCTCCGCGCAAGTTATCCACTATATAAATGGGCCAGTAATTGAAGCAAAAACTTCAGAATGGGCATTACGTAAACAATTGTACAGTATTAAAGATACATGCGCTTACATCAATTTGGGTAGAGTTTTTGCACAAAGATGTCTTGAAAGTGGTATTTCAGAAATCTATTGTGATATTCAGCCTGTGGAAGGTGGGAAGGTAGAAAAGTTTCTTAAAGAAGTTGTCAATGGTGGAATTGTACTCCAAGAGCCAGATGTTTATAAGAAACCTAATCCTTGGGATAAAGATAGACCTGAAAAACCCTGGGAAATTGCACAAGAAGTCTAAATATAGTATATGTAGTGTAAATAATAAAATTGTTAGTTAATGTTTGTTGGTTTTGCACTATACTCCATTAGTCCCTGCTGACAAGTGACCAACTAATGATGATGTAGTCTCTGTACCACATGTAATTTAATTATCACTATATTTATAGACCTTGCTAAAAGTGAGCTCGACTCGTACACAGAATTTTGTACCAAACAGATTGTAAAGCTTAATGAGCTCCCTTTTTTAAATAAGCAGTTAATTAAAATTTATTACGAGTAGGAAAACAATACCTGTCAACATAATCACTGAATTTTATTAATGCAAAAAGTATGAAAATTGCTAAAAAATATCTTTTATAGTTCCTTCAATAGCGTATAAGAGACGCCATCTTCCATGCAATAGCTGTAAAATATTGTTTTCTTAATTTATTTTGAAATACAATATAGATGGCGTTATTCGCGATTTTGATTTTTGTTATTAAAATTAGTGATGCGCTAATCGGCAAAAAAATGTATTTTCGCGGATACTGATCCGAAGGGATATAGGCTGAAAATCGTATCTGATTGTAAATTCTGTTACATAGGGTAATACAATAATAGAACAAAGGTTGTAAAACAGGTAGTTTAAAATGTAGCATCAGCGACGACATGAAATGCATCAGTTTTCTACTGCCATGAGCAAGTTCTACTGCAATTATGCAAGTTCTAAACATAAATAAATGATCCGTCTAGGAATCGAATTCCTAACCTTTACACCATAGGATTACTTAGAAAGCACGATGCTACGCATTGATGATTAAAAAAGGTTGTTTATTTTACATTCTCGAAATCGAACTACTAGGTAGTCATGTTCCGATAAAACATTAAAATTTATCGCCTATAAAAGAAAAATTATTTTCATTACACACTCGTACAATCCGTACAATCATTTTTATTACACAGAGCTGCATTTTATGACCCCGAGTGCGAACGTGAAATAAAAAAATGATTTCACGCTTAAATTTGAAAATATGCTTTAATGTAATATTAACTATTTTGTAAGTACCTAAGTGTTATTTAACTGATGTGAAATATAAAAATAAATAACATCACTCAAAGACACCTGAATGTAACTTCATTTTCAGCGTTTCTTGTAAAAGAGCACCTCTTGAACGGTTTTTGGTAGAAGAAGGGATGAAACCGTATGTATCTTTTATCTTTGTCGTATTTATTTATCAGAAAACCGCTACTATTCGTATTCTAAGCAATCATTATTTCAGTGCCATCTTCGGATCCAATAGCTACGATCCAATAAAACAAATATTTGAACTACCACCACCAGAAAACAATACAAAAGAAATCGAACGATCCGGCAATAACAAATCGACTACGTATTTCATTCCACCCCACGAATCATCCAATGAACCTTTTGGAAATATAAAAAACGCAGCACATCGTCTGATATTTAGAAAACATGTTTCTAAGAACACATGGGATCCGGTCAAAGCATCATTGTTATAAATATTTCTATATAAAACGAGCAGTCTCAAATAAAATATTTTTTTATTTTATTTTAGACCAACCAACATTAACCAGCACACGTTTTGCAAATTCATTACTGGCGATTCCATGATTGCAGCGTACACGCTTCTATTTGGCGTTAATAACATTGATTACATTAAAGAAGTATTATTTTACAATGCGGAAAATAAGTAGTATACTTATTTTCCGCATTGTAAAAAATAAATCAATTAAATAAACAGAAATATTAATTAACGAAATTACCTATGGATACACTAGGGTCATGCTCAGAGCCTAGCTAGATATTATTTAGCCACCTACTCTATTGCAAAAGAACACCAATCCTACTCCTGTGGTCTACTCTTACTCGAAGGCACAGCTCGTAGGGACCAAGACCATTTTTTATAGGTAGTGCATGACCTTGTAATTTTTATTTGTACTTAGGAAAAATTATTAGAGATCTATAATTAAAAGTTTTGGCAAACTATTAATCAATAAAAAGTAAATTATAATGCCTCAATGCTTTTTGGTCTTTTTATTTTGATTCTGTTATTTGCACGCAATATGCTTAGAGTATTAAATCAACAGGAGCTGTTTTCTTAATCTTAAATACACTACCATGTCAGCGAGGTCATGTGCCGAGGTATCACAAACAAATACGATAACGTAGTTTCATTGCTACGCACGCCCCGTTCAAAATCACCTCGCGCACACTAAGACGCTACAGTGTCCGTATACAATGACTGTTAGCTTCACTTTCGTACTTTTTTTGCGATGCATCGTCGCCTTATAATATTAACTCCTGTTAGATTAATGCTCTTAAGACCTAAGACTATATAGTATAAGCCACACAAATTGGTAATGCGCCTGGCGGCCATGTTGGTGACGTCATAGTGACGTATAGATGAGAATATTACATTTTGTTAGCTGTACTTTTTCTTTGCTGATGACGTCACAAGGGCGTTAATTTGACAAGGTTCCAGCGCATTACCAATTTGAGTGGCTTATAATATTTGTGTGAGCACAGACCATGTAGACTGTATCAATAAGGAAGGTAGGTATCTATAGATAAAAATAATTTGTAATTTCCGAACGTATGTATAGCTTTCAAAAATTCAAAACTTGACAATTATGACAGTAAAACGAACTACCTCCGTGATTCTTTACTATTTATTTGTATCCCCTTAAGATGCCATTTTTTATATAAAAATAAAATTTATACAATTAATTAATACAAAAAGACTTTATAATGTATATTAAAATGATTTTTTTCGATGAGTCATTATTTAATAGGAAAGTTAACGTTAATCCTCACGAAAATGGCGGAAAGAATGATGGCGTCCAATTTTGTTAAATCGCACTGTCAAATATATAACTATCTCTTTCTAACTCATAGGAGTTTTCGTAAAGAGCTGGGGCACGCGTCGTGATCAATATGTCCACGTGATCTGTCGTCAGTCAGTAGCGACTCGCGTAATTGCAAATGCAAAATGTACAGGAAAGATACGTTTGTGTTACAATGAAGTCGTAAATATTTAGTTAATTTAAGTTGTAGTGTTTTAGTTTTAAAATGCCTGCGTCTATTGGTGTCAATTTACGCGTAACTGGCCACTGCAGCCAAGGCGGGAGAAGGTATATGGAAGACTTGTTTTCCGTTGCATATCAACAAACTGAAGATGAAAGGGATTTGGAGTATGCTTTCTTCGGGATATATGATGGACACGGTGGAAGTGAAGCTGCTGCTTTCGCGAAGGAGCATTTGATGGACTCTATAGTGAAGCAGAGACAGTTTTGGTCGGACAATGATGAAGATGTTCTCAAAGCGATCAGAAATGGTTACATGTTGACCCACTTGAACATGTGGAAAGAGTTAGGTAAACATGGAATTTTCAGTTTCTAACCATCCTAGCGATAAATTTTTGTGCCAGAATGTTAATTACGGTGTTCAGTTCCATTAAATTTACAAGTGATTTATGAATGTTTTGCTTGACCTTGTTGAAGTAGCTAATTCAAATTTTTTCTTGAGTGGTTTGACATTGACTATGCCAGAGGTTTTCGAATGGTTATCTTATTACCATCTATATTGTTATTTTGTTACAGAATGAGCTAAACAAATCATGTTTACTGTTTATCCGTACATACTTTTTAAAAGTGAAAGCTGTTTGACCAGTTTGTGTTAGCCAAATTTCCTTGGGTGAAAATAAAAAATAAAGCCACCTACCCATATTATAAAACAATTGATGTGATTAAATGTTAACTGATAAACCAAATAACAAATCAGCCAATGACTTTTCGTATAGAAATCTATGTTAATATGCCCAATCTGTACGGTATAAGCAGATTTAATACTCCTCAAAAATTTAACAGGGTAGCATTAAGATGCTGCTCCATTATTATCCTGCAATAGGTAGTATGATAATAATGGGCTAAGCAGAGATGTTAATCTACAGGCAATATTTTATTAAATCTTCATACTTATTCTTTGATTAGACCATCTATCGAAGAAGGCTATAAGCTATATAACATTATGCTGCGACTGATAAAAACTGAAACAAGAAAGGTAATAATTTCTAAATTCCACTCATATGAGGTCAAAGGCAGCAATTAATTATTATTTTATATTTATAAAAATATTATACGGTTGTAAAGTAAACTAAATAAATGTTACATCTATGACTTCAACCTTCAATTGTCTTAAAAATAAATGTTACAAAATTTTCACACAATAAATAATGTTTCAGAAAAATGGCCGAAAACTGTAACAGGGTTACCAAGCACTGCTGGCACAACAGCTAGCGTTGCATTTATACGTCGTGGGAAGATTTATATTGGACATGTTGGTGATTCAGCCATTGTACTTGGTTACCAAAAAGATGGTAAGTTGTTTAAGTTGATGTTTTATGTATGTTTTTCTCCTCCATACAATTTGTAGATTAGCAGAAAAATATAAAAATACCACCAGAAAATACATGTTTATTATATTCATAAGTAAATAAGCTAGGCTTGGCACCAGAGAATATTCTGTGAAGTATCCTTGCCACTGATGTTGGTGGCGCGACAGGCCCCCCGACATCCCAAAACCCATAGCCATGCTAAAGTTTAATTTACTATTCATAAAATCTTCTATCTTATTAGAAAAAGTAATTCCATAGGAAACATTTATTTAATTTACCGCTTCATTTGTTAACTAATAAATAAAAATAAATTATAATCAAAAAGATTGGGTACTTTCTCCTATATTCTGTATAATTATGAATTAACATCACGGACATCCTTGTTATAATTTCAGGGTGTGAAGAATGGGCTGCTAAACCACTGACGTCTGATCATAAACCAGAATCCACAACTGAGATGGAGCGCATCCAAAGATGTGGTGGAAAAGTTATCTCTAAGGCGGGAGTACCGCGCGTTGTATGGAACAGACCTCGTCTGGGGCATAAGGGTCCCATAAAAAAGAATACCCCTATGGATGAAATACCATTTTTGGCAGTTGCAAGGTCACTTGGTGACCTGTGGAGTTATAATCCCCAAAATGACGAATTTATTGTCAGTCCAGATCCAGATGTGGGCGTCCTGACCATAGATCCGGCAAAATTTAGGTATGCAACATATTACATTGACTTGTAGATATTCTTTTATTATCACAATCAATAAGTTATTATTTGTTTGTACGATGCAGGTGTCTGATTTTTGGAACTGATGGTCTGTGGAATATGATTTCACCGGAGGGTGCCGTCAGCCTCGTTCAAGCCACGGAGCGCCACAACGAAGCTGCACTGGTCGGAGGTAACGCCAACCAGCCGAGAGACTGGTTAAATCCGTCTAAAAGCTTAGTAGATCACGCCCTCGAGAGGTAGGTTTATCCCACAACTTAATTACAGTATGTTTTTATGATATTAGTTGAGTGTATAATGAATGTGTTGTGGTGCAGGTGGTCTAACACTCGCATGAGGGCGGACAACACCTCAGTGGTGACGCTGATGTTGGACCCGCCCGGTCCCCCGCGCGCCACCGTACTGCGCTCGCGGAGCAGCGCGGCGCGCACCACCACCACACCCGCACCGTCCGCACCGCACACCGCACACCACCCACAGAACGGACTCACCATCATGACGCGATACTCCGACGTGGAGCGAGCAGCCGCCACATCTGCACCAGCCCTCCCTCCCGTCCCCGCCGCGCCCTCCGCGCCCGCCGCGGACCAGCCGCTGCCGCCGTGCGCCACCATCGACGCACGCCTGCCGCCGCCACTTCCACCGACCGACGACGCCGCGAGGGACTCGCCCGAACTTGAAACCGACGATGCGATACTCAACTACGGAAATCCGGCGGAATCCTACTTTATGGCGCGACTGCTTAACCGTACGCGCATCATCAACACGCTGTCGGCCGTCCACGATGAGATCGCCGGCGAAACCGCCGCACGGGAGCCCTCCGAGCCCCGCGAGGATGTTCCCGCCACGGTCACCGTCGTGCCCGCGACGGACGAGGCTACCTCTCCCCCGAGGCCGCCGCTCCCGCCGCGAACTTCCGTCGTCGAGACGGTCGCTCCCACGGTCGAGCGGCCCTCCGCCGCCGCCGATGACGGAGGAATACAAATTAACGAAGTTTCCTCGAGTTCCCCGACGGAGGCGCCCCCGAAGGCACGCGGGAGAAGGCCGCGCACGGACGGACGACGTGAGCCCCTCGGTGCGGCGCCCGACCGCGTCCTGCGCTCGCACCACGAGCCCGAGCCGCCGCAGCGCCCGCACACTCGTCAGGCCGCCACGCGCGGTAGGCCACCGGCGCCCGCGCCGCCCCCGTCCGGGGACCGCGTCGTCATACTGACGCGCC
The DNA here is from genome assembly GCA_916999025.1 of Orgyia antiqua. Classification (NCBI taxonomy): domain Eukaryota; kingdom Metazoa; phylum Arthropoda; class Insecta; order Lepidoptera; family Erebidae; genus Orgyia; species Orgyia antiqua. The sequence goes on from OU779869.1 coordinate 23,035,138, forward strand.
GGGCCACGCCCGCGCAGCCCCCGCCTCCGCCACCACCGAGAGCCCCCGCGACGCTTCGCCGGGTGACGCCCGCGCCGCCCGACCCGCCCGCCTCGGAGGACGACGTGAAGCGAAACGGCGTTCGCTCGACGCGCTCGCAGGCCGTTACCGCCGTCACGCCTCTGGCGCAGAAGATAACGCGTAGTATAGGAGTGTACGCTCGGGAGTTGCGGGGCGCGGCGGCGGCGGCTGCGGCCGCTGCGGGAGCGCGGGCGGGAAACTCGGCGCGCGCCCCGGGGCCGGCGCGGCGGCCCCCGGTGGCGCGCCGCCCGCCCGCACACCGCTCGAAGGAGAACCACGGCGCCGCGAGGGGCCGCGCCCGCGCACGCGCCGCACCCGCCGCCTCGCCCTCGCCCCCGCCGCGCCTGCGCACGCGCCCCGCGGATAGTGCGCCGCACGACGCGCTCGTGCACTCCACCACGGACGAGCACGCGCCGCCGCCCGACGCGTGCTCGGGTGCGCCCGCTCCTCTGCCCCGGCCCCGCGCGCTGCGCTCCCGAAACGACGCGGCCGAGCCGGTGCGCACGCCACGTGACGCATGCAAGCGTACACGTTGTGCGGACGACGCCGGACCTACTGCCAGCAAGAGCGCGCGCCTCGCACCAGAACGATGCGCTCGAGCGCTCGGTAAGCGCGCCACGGGTCCCTGGGCGCCGGCGCTGGCGCTGCGTAATCGCCTCAGGCGGCGACTGGCGAAGTAGCCGGGGCACAGCCGCCCCTCTGAACTGCCCGTTCGCTTTTCGCCGTCGAAATCTGTTCCAAAGATGACTGCGCTGTATACGGTTCATACTTATGTTATTGTTTTTAAATGTTACCGGCTGTTCCGCCGGACGTTAGATAATTTTCGTTTAGTTTTGTGACGTATCGTTTCGTGGACCGTTGTTGTTCGAGGGTGCTCGCGGGTCTCCGCGGCGGCCGTCGACGTTAACTTATAGTACAAAAATATTCTATATTTAACGTGTAAATTTACTGCGTGGACCATGAAGAGTTATTAGCTCTAGTAGATATTTATTTTCTCTATATTTATAACTATACTATCAATCGTATGTATGCATTTAACCATAAATGAATTATGAACCATAATAATTGTACTTTAATGAAGTTTAAGTCAGAGGCTATTTATAACTTCCAGATAGAGATTATGCCTTATAATGAGAGTTAAACCCTGTAATATATCTGCATAGTGTAGCAGCCCTTTTTAAATCAATATAGAATTACTAACGATTTGCATTATATAAAGTTACTTTATTTAAGCAATCAAATCTCTAAGAATAGAAATAATTCATATTGATAGGTAAATGCTCAATATTGAGAAACAATCAATTATAAATACAAATAAATATTAATATATATTGCACTTGCAGTACAACTGGATAATCTGCAAATTAAATTTTATATAATGTTAGCTTTGGGCAAAAGTAATGAAGATGATGAACTAAAGAAATAAAATATATACCATTAAATGTATGATATATGTAGCTGTAATGCACCGCAAACCTCGTCGTTTTGATATAAAATATATTTACAAGAATTGTAGACGTCATGAAATATTTACATTTTAAAGGCAAGTCATAGAATATGTTCATAGCAGGAATCTTACATTTTTTCATCAGTAGCTAATATTTCATATATTAATACCTTCAGTGCGGCTAACGCTTATGCGCGTTTTTCTGATCTTCACCAAGTGCGGGCCGACGCGTATACGCGTCCATACAAAAAAAAATCTGTAGGCAAGCGGGGTGCGCCGCACCTGTGCGTTTATAGCGTGTATTCTGGGTGTCTATTGTTTCGAAGCGGTCGTAAAATGTGGAATTGTAAAGGAGACTACACACTAGTCAGGTTTCTGCTACGAATCTTGCAGGGGGGGGGGGGGGCGGCGGCGACGACAACAATAACCTAATTTAGTACAATAGATTATTGAAATAATTTTATTATGACTCGCTCTTTTAACTAAACTAATAGGTAGTTTTAGTCTATTTATCCATTTATAAATAGACTAAAACTACCTATTAGTTTAGTTAAAAGAGCGAGTCTATTACGAGGCGGGCGAAAAGTCGTAAATTAAAAAAAATTAAGAATAAAAGGGCTTTCGGGAGAAGGTACCTTTACTATTACTGTTTTATTAAGGTATAACTTACTATTTTAACAAAACCGAACGAAGATATATTATGGCGTAAACTTCACAAAATCTCTTACAAATAAACACTAGTGTGGAAGCACCTTTATCCATCCAACACATTTATATGACCCGTAATTGTTATATGACAGTCATAAAACTCGAAAGTTACCGAACGCACATAAGCGTCGGCCGCACTGCGGGAAGGTAAAAGACAACGCGCTATAGCGTCCAGCCGCACTACGCGAGTTTTCTATGAACGCATATAAGCGTTCTTAGCACTACGCGAAAAATTTTTTGAACGCACATACGCGTTCTCAGCACTGGGCGAATGACTCTTTTTTTAGCATTGGCTATAAATTCGCAAATTATTCAGCATTGAACGCGTTAAACAATTCTATACAAAGCTCAAGTCGTTAAAACTAGATATACCCGACACCCCACCATTTATTGGCACTTTCAAAGTATAATGCGCAAAAAAAATAATTCAAGAACAAATGCATAAATTATTTAAATCCAGTATACATTTCGAATTATAAATTCTGACACATCTATCTGGTTAATCTATGATTACAACCAAGTTTTATGTATTGACTTCAATAAATATCGGTTCATAAGAGAATGTTTCGAATTGCTGATAACTTCTGTCTGCATGTTCACATCCTCATATTAAAATATCCATTATGATTTTAATGCATAACGGTAATTAAGTTACACAACACGTTTTTTCTTTTAAGCTCTACGTTTGTATTTAAATATTTTTTACGCAATATATTGCAGTTACAAGTATGCCTCTGCAGTTATAATGAAGTTGAAAATCCGAAACATTATTTTGTTAAGTAAAGGCGTATTATTTAAGCGCTTTATGTATAAAACGTCCCTTACTCTTTATACTTGATCCCAATCGTGTTACCAGAAGTATTTATGAACGAAACATACTGTTTTAGTTTATTAACTTTTGCAATTGACTTGCTATGCTTTTATTTAATAAACTAAAATATGGTAGAAAACGGAATACGGAACGATATTCCGAGGTCGTGGGTTAAGTTTCGCTCATGGTGATCATTTTTTCCACTCTAATTTAGTTTAATAGGAAACATACCATCATTAACGAGTACGGTTGTAGCGTGTATGCGAATACGTGTGCGTGGCGTCATAATGTGATTGCTTGTGTTTGTCACTAGCATAGGCAAAGCTAAGGATATTTTTCGGGATATTTCCTATAATATGTTTTAAGGGACATTTCAAGTAAAGCGGATAACAAAATAAAATTTTTTGCTTGTCCGCTTAAAATGCCTTTTTTTCTTCATTTCTTTTATGATGTAAAAACACTACATATTTTGGGAATACCTTGATCTGGAATTCGTAACTTTTGAATCTTTTAATTCTGTCCTGGTTAATGATACTGAGTGACGTCACACAATGGGGATGTCATGTTAAAATTACATGCGTGTTCATGCAATACACGCTGCACACGCATTTAGTCTACGTCGCATAGATTTCGATAAGTTGGTACCTTTTTTAATTTTGTTCTTTAATAAGTAATAATAACACAATGAGATGTGTTTGTCGGATTGGAATTGTGTTGAAAAGTAAGGATGCTGTTATATTTGATAACTTGTTAAGTAGGTATAGTCGATAATTACCATTATTATAAGTAAATAAATTATTTAAACTTATTTTGGTAATATACCAAGAGTGCTTTCTCGAAATATAACAAATTAATGAGTGCTAATCGTAAATAAATAATGTGAGAGTTATATTTATATACAGTCGCATTAAAGTCTTAGAGCGTTAATCCAAGAGGAGTTTACATTGACCGCCGCCGCTGAAAAAGGTACGAGAGCAAAGCAGTACTACGGGCAGTGTCGTATCTCAGTGTGCGTGAGCTGATTTTTAACGCGCGTGCGTGTGTAATTACGTTTTGTTTGTGTGCGACATTTCGGCACTATACACCAACGTGACAGTATATTTCTCTAACGGAGATTTTTAATATTTTATCCATCCCCGATTCTTGCAGTCAAATTCAAATTAATCTAAACTTTTGTCCTTGCATGTATATGCTACTGATGATAGTATTCTCTGTTGAAAATTTGACAGCAGAAATATTTTACTGATAAACGAGGACAACAATCTATCCGTAATCGTAGACTGGTTATTAAATTTTATCGTAAGAAAACAGCGTACGTACTCCTGTTGGTTTTGTGCTCTAAGTAGCATAGTGAACACCAAAATTATTTTGTTTAAAAGATGTGCTTATATGTATTTTATCTGTAGATTATAAGATTTGCTGAGGTTATTCTTTTAGGAAAAGAATTCTGTTTGTTTTTTTATACTTCCACTTATGCATTATTGTAATCGTTTGTATTAGACGGTACATGGAGAAAATCGATTGTAATTTAGAAATTGTGTTATTTTTTTTATGCGATTCGTAAATTTTATTATTCTATACATTTTTAATATCTTAAACCCATTTGTAGTCTTTCTTAAGACGGCTAGATAACACATAAATCTAGGTAGTGTAAAACACGTCAAATAATTTTCGAATTGTTTTTATTGCAATAAAAAAATAACATCCTTTCAGAGTTATACGCATTATTATTTAGTAGGACTTTATAGTGAATGTTGCTTATTTACTTATTGAGTAGTAATGATAATATTCAAAAACTGTGAGTTGAAAAGTGAATTGTGTTTAAAATAATGAACATATCTGTTAATGTAAACATAACTTTTTATAAAACACAAATGAAACTCATAATTCTTCTGTTATTTTTAAGTAGATGGTGCATGGAATTAGATAATTCATACATCCGATCTCCTTCACTAGTTTCGTTCACAAAATGAAGCATTAATATTGCAGGAGCTGGGAACAAAAAGATACCGAGAAGAAATACTGCTCACAGTATACAGATAATCTCGTATCTAAGTGTTTTGTGATGTGCGTGAGTAGCGACCACACGTTACGTTAATTTTTGTGTGGGTTATCTCAGCATTCCTATCACTTTGCAGTATATTTGTCATCTCATGTTGCCTTTATGCTCTTAAGTATAAAACCCTATCTCTGTCCATCTCCACTTTAAATCTAATGAAATCATGTGATTAAGAGACCATTGATGTAATATTAAAAACCAAAAAAAATATGGTTTTGCCCTAGTGCAATTTTGTTGACCACTGTAAGATGTTTTGAAGTATATATTATTATATTTTGACAGCATACAATATGATGTGTACCTAAGAATGGACTGAAGAAATAATATTAAGTTAACGAGTCCAATATATGTACATTAATTGTAGTTAATAATTATAAAAAACATATGTAATAATAATGTGCCTCGTTTGTTACCGATTTAACAAATACATAGGTAAAAGTGTTCTTATATAAAGATATATATATGTATTTTTTATTGCAAATAAATATTATGCATTGTAATTTAGATGTAAAAGAGGATTTAATATAATTTGTTAAGATAATTGTGTAAAGATTTTTTTATGTTGGCATTCTGTCGCTTTATGATAGATAACAAGGAACTATATAACTATAGAATAGATATTATCACAAATATCTAAGAGATTATGTTGAATAAGAATAGTGACGTCATTGGTTCTCCCTTTTTATTACGGCTCGCTATCGTTATGTACATCGTTCATTGCATTTTGAATACTGCAAGGTTTGATCTTGGATAGTATATATGAAGCTATGTATTTTGTATATCATGTTACTAAATTGAACTCGAAATAGTAAAGCGCGTTACGCACCGTACTGTACGTACCATAAAGGGTATGCATGATGTAAAAGTGCCGTAAGGTTTACGTTGAATATTAATAATTTATAGACGTACATCAAGCTTACGGCATTTTGCATCGTGTGACGTACAGCAAGATGAATGATATGTAACAAGCTTAAGCCCTTGTAAGATATTAAAAAAACTGTTCGTTGTTATGACGTTATTACTCTTTAATTAAGTTTTTGGTGGTTATTGTTTCCTTTCAACAAGAGACAGAATGTCAAGTTCAAGAGAATTGGTAACGATTTATAAAACTTAGGGTAAAGTTTGCCTTGGACTTAAGTGTCGGAAATCTACTTCTTGTTATGACAGTTGAATCGCTGTCGAATATGAGATGCTAAAACAAATTTTATTACTATACACAAACCGAAAGTAAGAGGATTATTGTAGATTTTATTTTTTGATTTAAATAAAGTTTGTATTAAATATCTGGTTGTTTTATGTTCTTATTATATACCCGAACTGTTGATTGACTAGATAGATTTCTTGGTGGCTGGGATTGGATTATCCATATTTTGTACTCGTATTTTCCTATTCCGTACGCAGAATACCCGAGCGGCAGATTAACCTACACATCCTGCGATGCCCATGTTGGTCGGTAACCATTACCATAGCATTGCTACTCGATCAATGTATAAATTTGGAACTCAAAATTACAAGTCGAGTTGCACTCTGATCTATTACATCGAAGGTGAGGTGTGTGAGATCTGCTTAGATTTTCTTTTAGCTTATTTAAAGCCCCCAACAGAAATGGGATGGTGACATGTGAATTTTGAATCCATCACCATACTGTTTGCATTTAGATAAAATATTTATTAGACCTATTTTAATATAAATTACCTTCGCTAGTGTACATTAATACTACACAAGCTACATTTTGTCCCCAGAAAATAACTGTGTGCGTTATCCCAGGTCTGTGCCACAGGTAGTTTTTTTATTCATCGGACAATAAATGCGGAAGCTCTCTGCACAGATGCATCGTCCCCCAAATTGAATGGTTACCAATGCGCCCTAATTTTGTCCACACCACCGTCTAACTATGGGTACCGCTCACCCTACTATTTTAACTTGGCTAGGTTATAGTTTAGGCGCGCGCTCTAGCGTCCTGCTGTGCTCCCTACTAGCCGGTCGGTAAATGTACGTCAGTTACGCGACGATCGTATTAAGTATCGCATCTGTTTATTTATCCAATACGACTAAAATGTGACTGTTCGCTACAAATTGTGATAATAATTTAATTAATTCAGATATTGCAATAAGCTTTTACACAGTGTAAGTTACAGTGATAAAAAAAGAATTGTCATAAAAACGCGGGAATTCGTAACCTTTCGGCAGCAGTGCAGTGCGTTTAGTTTATCGATCGTGTGCTACTGCGTCCGTGCATTCGAAATTTAATATTTGTTTACTTCTGCAGCTTTGTCACAAATACGTGGAATCAATGCTATTTTTAGTATGGGTTAATAGTTATCGATTGTACGCCAGACGAAAACAATAAACAACATTGAAATAAGGTTGACAAAAACGTAAACGTCAACGGTTTTCGAAATTTCGATCACGTTCCTAAAACCGGATTCGAATAAATAAACATTGTGATATTGTAAAAAAATAGCGAATACGCATTCCATTTGTGACTTACTCAACAAGCTCTACTAGTTTTTTTTCGTTCTAGTAATACATAATTTGGCGAATTGGCGCTATAGTTATTATTTTACAACATAATACTGATAGCATGTAACTTGTAAATAAATTCAAAACCTCAGGTCTATGGTATATTACCTCAGGTATAAGTACTGAATTCACTAATTAGTTAGTAAATGTTTATCCCCGTACGGTACACATTATAGCTTATTGTTATTATGTAATGTACCTATCTACCACGTACTAAGCCTTAAATAATACATTGCAAAGATCTAAATTTTAATTGAAAAACAATAACAGGAGTCCCAGGGATGTATACAGTCTCTCTCTTTCTCCAACCCATTAAAGTTCCTCAATTGGAGAAGGGCGTTCTCCACTTTGGGAACGATTGATAGTCTACTGTGCCATGCTGACCAGGCGTGTTTGCTAAGGGTTTATTTTAGAGTTTTCGGTCTTATAAAGAAGATGTTTACTGTGTACAATATCCCTTAGCTGGCCTCTACAGCAGCCTGGGGAGGAAAAGGGGTGGTGACACTTGTATTCTTGATACTTCAGCTGAGTGATGTAGCCATGGACACACCCTCTGGTAAATCCGTGTATCTAAGTAACTATCAACATACCTAAACAAATATATTATATACTGACAGACAGAGTGCATTTGACAAGCTAGTTCACGGTCCAGATAACTTGTATGACGCATATGAAATGAAACCCTGCACGGGCTGATTACTGCGTACAAAAGATCTACCACGGAGACCATTATTGTAAATAATTATAAATAGAAAATTACATGTGATAAATACTTAGAACAAAATCATAGCTAGAATGTTTACTCATGGAGAAGAAGTAAGAACGTTTTAAGATTTCGTACCTAAAAGTATATACATTTAACGGTACTCTTGACGGATCTCGTGGTCGAGTGGTTCATGTAACGGATTGCCGTTCACGAGGTCGCGGGTTCGTTTCCCGCACGGGACAATCATATGTCTGATATATGTATATAGATTATAAATGTCATACAAATATTTGTACCGCGTCTGGGTGTTTTCTATGTATGATAAGTATGTATTTACAAAAGAAAAGTAGTTTAAGTAGTCTATCCGTACTCCTCTCCACTCCAGCCCATTAACGTCCCACTGTTGGGCACAGGCCTCCTCCACTTTGGGAGGGATTATGGTCTACTGTGCCGCGCTGACCAGGCGTGTTGGCACAGGGTTTATTTTCGAGTTTTCCGTCTCTCACAGAGGAGGTTATCTGTGTGCAATATCCCTTAGCTGGCTTTTACAGTACCATTGGGAGGAGATGGGGTGGTGACACTTGTATTCTTAATCCGTCACCACACGGAGAATCACACGTCTATCCGTACCTACTATGTTACCCATAAAACAAGCATATAAGCTTAGTTTGGGACCAAAGAACGTTGTGTGAAATGTCCATGAATACTTAAAATACTTAGCTGTCTATCCGTCCGTCCTTCACTAAGCTGTATCTCTAGAATAGTGAGAGCTAGAGAGCTAAAAATGGGGTCGAGCTACAGCTAGTTAAATATAAAATAACAACAAATAAGCAGTTTCGTTTTTGTGATTGGTTTTTTCAAATAACGTTTTACACCCTATACTTAGGTAATGAATGACAACGTCTCGTCTATGTCATGGATACACATAGCCAAGGTTCCCCCTTCGAAGATTATCCCTCATCAGGAACATAGGGCTCTAAGAAGACGTAACCTCTACCTAGGCTATAAATTATACATCTATAGCTGATATGCTAACTTCGAGATTAGTTAGAATTTTTAAATCTTAGGATAATCAAGAAGCATAGCCAGTTTTAGCTTAAAATGATCTAAGTCTTTATTCAGCATATCTGACAGAAGCGAAATCATTTGCCATCCGTCTCGGTGTCTATTTTAGTAGTTACCTAATTAGTTTAACTTTTCACACCGGATTATCGGAATTAATCTCCTTTGGTGCGGTGTCAACATAACCTTGTGCTAATTCCTGCTTCATTTAGCTACATTTTTAAACATACTTCCTTGTAATATTTTCTAACAATTGCGCGACTCATCTGTTTAAATAAAACTACTTTTTACGGATTTAGACGCGTATATTTGTTTTAAATTTTGGCCCGACGTTTCGGAGACTTTGCAGTCACCATGCAGACACAAAATTTAAAACAAATTTACGCGTCTAAATCCGTAAAAAGTAGTTTTATTTAAATACTTCCTTGTATTTAAGATTTTGTTTGATGATATCTTACTTTTAATAAAACTACTTTTTACGGATTTAGACGCGTGGTTCCTGAGATTAACACATTCAAACAAACAAACTCTTCACCTTTATAATAATGGTATAGATAAACTTACCTGTGCTAAGTCAGTCAGTTACGAGTCTATACAATTGACGTCCCTGTATTTTCTGTATATAATTGTAAAAATACAATTATTTGCAATAAATTAAATCCATTCTATTATATCTCATACACTCCTTTGGGCTGATATTTTCCGGTTTTTCACAGTCGATTGGTTTAGCACAGAGACTATTGTAGTATTGTGAATTAGAATTACAAACACCATTGATAAATCATTGAGTCGCAGAATAATACAAATGAAATGTGGCGATTTCGGTTAGAAAGATTTTAGATATTTAGGGCCTTGCTTGTAGTTTGTAGTAACAGAATAAGCATAAACTTACTATCCTATGATTAGTAGAGTATTTTGAAAAATACATAATAGATATGTCGTAGGAGTTAGGAGACTTGATTAAAATAGTTTGCTTAAGGATTTTGAGTTTTAACTTAGCTTCCAAGATTATGATGTAAGTCCTCAAATTGTGTAAATGGTGAGTAATTTGTTTATTCACTGTAGTTAGTTGATGAGATTGAATGGTGACCCGTTGAATATTCATAAAAGAATCCTTCCAAGCCAGTTACACGTGTCGTTAGCCACGGATCGATCATCGTAGTCAATAGAATGTTGTAGTTGACGTAGTTAGTTTGTCCAGTATTACAAGGCCTTTAAATTGATGACTGCTCTAGCTGTACTGTAGGTAATTACAGGTAATTTCTATCATGTTTTTCCGATATATGTAGGTATATAATAAAATAATTTTGAATAATAAATGAATTAATGATTTGACTAATTAAGAATTATAATATCCACTTGCAATTATGTGATACTAGCTGTTGCTCGCAACTTCGTACGCGTGGAATTTAGAAAAAAAAGACATAACTAATTAAATTTGTACAAAAAAGTCACGAACCACTTTATCTATAAAAGAAAGCCGCATCAAAATCCGTTGCGTAGTTTGGAAGATATAAGCTCACATAGGGACAAACATACAAAAATAACGCCTTTTTTTAATAAGTAAGGATAAGGATGTGTTGTACTCGTATACCTAAGCATAAATCTTGTAAAATGTTAGTTTATGACTTTCAAGGAGTAGCGTGTTGCGAACTTTTTTTTTATTTTATATTTAGGTTGCTAGCATTGAAAACGTGTAAGGGTCAAATAAAACTTTTCTTATTTTATATGTTTTCCTGTTTATGTAAGTGTATTGTACCTATGTGTTGGTTTAACGATAGTATAAATATTTTCTTTCTTTCTTTCTTCTCTTTCTAAACAGTTACAAATAAAACAATAAGTAACAAGAAACAAAAAGTGAGTTAATATAAAACATCGCGAAAGTCAGTCTTTTAAAATGTATTTTGTTGTTTTTGTCCGATATAAACGAAGTTAACTCGATTTCTTTTGGTGACGCTCATTATAATACAACAACCATAATCTTGAAAAAAAGAGGACTTTTTATAAATTTCTTAACATTCGTAATATTCATGGACACTTCACACAACGCGCTTTGGTACCAAGCTAAGCTTATAATGCTTGTGTTATAGGTACTTACCGGAATACAGACACCTTATACTACATAAATTACTTTTTCTTTTATAAATACATACTTATAATACAAAGAAAACAAGACAATTGTAAATATCACACAAATAGTTGTTCCGTGCGGATCAGATTAAAAACTTAGTCAGGATTTTTAAGCGTGATTTTTAGCTTTTGAACGCAAATGAATAAAAATAAGAATTATCCGTTATATCTTATATTATGGTCACCCTATAAATAGAAACCATAGCAGTTTACTTGTGACGGTGCTTAGTACAGACAGTGCGCGATTTAAAGATAGATACACTATGTTAAACACATCTCATTTTCTTTAACATTTTTATAAATACAAAAACAAAACCGTAATTTAACAAAAGTTTGGTCACTTTGTTTGAGAGGTAGAACTACTCTATTCAGCTTTTATATTTGTTTATGTATAACTTCGTGAATACTAAACCGAATTAGATAAAAGTTAGAAATCTCAAATGTTAATAGTTAAAGAAATACTTAAAATTAATTAAATAAAACATTAGTTTTATATTTATGGTAATCATTGTGTTCGCAGATTTTTGTGTGTAATTTGTGACTTATGAACAGTTTTATTTATTGAAAATTAGACTATAGTGATATTACCAAAGAATTACTGTGATAAAAGTGATAAAAATTGTGTTCGCAAATAGCAAAGGAGATATCAAAATAAACAAAAATGGGTAAGTAAACTATAATTTATAACATACTAATGCATGCCCATGTTATTATACTAGTACTAGCTGACCAGGCAAACGTTGCTTTGCCATACAAATGTTAGGGGTAGACCACAGGGTAGACAAATAATTTGCAATAAAATAATATTGCGACTATAATTTTAAATGTAAGCTATCCTGTCTTTCAAGTTGGGTCGAATTGCACACGGTGTGCAAATCAAATTTAAAATCGATTCAGTAGTTTAGGAGTCCATCGCGGACAAACATCGTGACAGGAGATTTATATATGTATACTAGCTGACCAGGCAAACCTTGTTTTGCCATACTAAAAAAATTGGTCAAGTGCGAGTCGGACTCGCGCACGAAGGGTTCCGTACCATTATCTATGCAACATAAGGCAACGTTATTAGTATCGAGCAAGAAACGGTAAAAAAATCATGTTTGTTGTATGGGAGCCCCCCTTAAATATTTATTTTATTTTATTTTTAGTATTTGTTGTTATAGCGACAGTAGAAATACATCATCTGTGAAAATTTCAACTCTCTAGCTATCACCGTTCTTGAGATACAGCCTGGTGACAGACGGACGGACGGACGGACGGACGGACAGCGAAGTCTCAGTAATAGGGTCCCGTTTTTACCCTTTGGGTACGGAACCCTTAAAAAAGTTTGAAAAATAGATGTTGGCCGATTTTCAGACCTACTGAATACGTATGCAAAATTTGAGATGAATCGGTCAAGCCGTTTCGGAGGAGTACGGTAACTAACACTGTGACACGTGAATTTTATATATTAGATAAAGAAGATAATGTTGTCCGTGTGGTGACGGATTAAGAATACAACTGTTACCATTTTCTCTCCTAACTGCTGTAAAAGCCAGCTAAGAGATATTGCAAACGGATAACATCCACTGTAAGGGACAACTCAACAACAGGGGAAACTCGAAAACAAACTCTGTGCAAACACGCTTGGTCAGCTCGGCACTGAGACCACACTATAATGACGCTTTTCGTTTTAGAAATGTTATCTTATTATATTCTATACTAGAATAAGGTTTATACATATATATGTATTCTGCTTGTGATATCTACCTATATATCACAAGCATAATAAGCTTGACTTGGGACCAGAGGACGTTGAAATGTCCATGAATATTTATTTGTATTTATTTATATATAACTATCTGGAAAGATTTCTCGAATGAACCTGATCCTCTAATCTTTTAAGAATGGATCAATATTAGCGTCTGCCGTCTGACTAGCGATAGGTAACGATTTTTTGCATTACTCATGTTCACAAGGCTTGCCAACTTTTATACTAGCTGTAAAATATAAAACTACACTTTAGGGTTTCGTACCTAAAGGTAAAACAAGACTCTATTTCTGAGACCACAAGAGTACCTAAATAAACCGTACTGCGAATTCGCTGTACGTCCGTCCATTCATTTTCGCCTCCAGAAGATAAAAACATCAATACGACGGGCCTCGTGGTGTAGTGGTTCTGGTAACGGACTGCCGATCAAGAGGTCGCGGGTTCGATTCCCGCTCTGGACAATCATTTGTGAGATTTTTCTAATTGTCATACAAATGTTTGTACTGCGTCTGGGTGTTTCTATGTATTATAAGTATGTATTTACAAAAAAAAAGTAGTATATGTATTCTATGCGTATTCTGGTATCCATAACATAAGCATATAAGCTTAGCTTTAGCAGGGACCAGAGGACGTTGTGTGAAATGTCCATGAATATTTATTTAACATTTTTATTTATTTCCATTTCTTAAACCAATATTTCCCATGTTTTTACTGCGTCTAATGCAAGATCAACTGTATTTCTATCTTAAATAGAATGAGATATGAACATGTCATGTATAAACCTAGCAAGTGCACTTCGTACTTGTTAAATAAATACAAAATGAAAAAGCTTCTCCTGAAAAATTTACTTAAATTGTACTTGCTAGGTTTTGCTTTTGGACAGCCGAAATGTTTGTACTGCGTCTCGGTGATTTCTGTATCTAATAACATAAAATTCTCGTGTCACATTGTTCGTTCCTATACTCCTTCGAAACGGCTTAACCGAATTGTATGAAATTTTATATGCATATTTAGTAGGTCTGAGAATCGGCTACTATCTATGTTTCATACTCCTGAGTGATAAGGGTTGTCCACCCCTGACAATTGTATGGCAAAACAACATTTGCCGGGGCAGCTAGTATTAACTATAAGTGTAGGTACGTATGTGTTCACAAAAAATCTAAAATATTAACTAAGTAAGTAAGTAAGTAAGAACACATAAAAATATAGCTTAATATATATAATATAATATAGTCCCAAACTAGAGGATGTTGTAAAAAATAACGTCAGAAATTGCAGGTAACCCTTTATGGTGAGAGTAATGTAAGAATGATTTATACTAGCAGCTTATGTCCTATAGCTCAAGGACATCAGCTGAGTCATGTGGATTGTCAGCAATCACAATTCATCGGCTGGTATTGCTCTGTGGTATTGCGCAGTATTCTGTTGTGTACCGACGATATCGATACGATAAAGAAAATGTATGAGACTACACTGATTATTAATGTTGAGGGCCTTGCAATAATACAGAGGAATATTTTTTAATATCGAGAGATTGATCCCTTATTCCTGATATTCTACCATTATTCCGTTCGGTTGGTGCAACATGGCCGCGACCGTTCTGTCTGCGGTCAACCCTCCTCGGGTATAAAGTACAATGTAGGTACACAGGCGAGCTAAATTCATCATTTAATTCTCTTCCGCCAAGCCTTTTTTCTATGTACTTACTTAATTATTTACTATCGATTATGGTATCAATTCTACGTGCACGACTAAACCTAACTAAAAAATGAAAATTGATAAAGTCAATAACACAATTCGGCAAAGTTAACGCAACTTTTTTAATGGAAAATCTGTATATTATAGACTAACGAAATAACCAATTAATCAAAATACGCCATTTTTTAGTTAGTACCATTGAATGTGCTAATATTATATCTATCAGAATAAGTATTGAGACAAGTAAACGAATCCCACGTGCTGACCCGAATGTAACGCCGACGCGACAACCAGCTTACACCTCGACATTCCCCACAGTCACTGTGTACCAATCTAACTTGTTATTATGTTTGTTTACTATGCAACTGTTTCATACACACTTGTTATTATTTACTTTAAACAATTTTCTTAGTTAAAAACTAATAAACAAGTATAAATAAATATTCAGGACATTTCACACAACGTCCTCTGGTCCCAAAGTAAGCTATATTTCTATGCTTGTATTATGGGAACCAGATACGGATAGACTACATATACTACTTTTCTTTTGTAAATACATACTTATAATACATAGAAAACACCCAGACGTAGTACAAACATTTGTATGACATTTATGAATATCACACAAATGATTGTCCCAACCGGGAATCGAACCCGCGACCTCGTGATCGGCAGTCCATTACATAAACCACTCCACCACGAAGCCCGTCAAAAAGTAAAGTATGAAAATACTGAATATTCTTTTCAATTATTGCATTGTCTTCGATCCTTAATATGTGTGTAACATTTTAGCTGCAAGTGTAGTACCACAATACGCCTTTAAAACATTCTGTTACATAGATTAATACATTGATAGATATAGATACGTACCGAGCTAATAACAGCGTGTTAAAAAAAGAATTTTTCACGTGCTTGGATTGTAAACTGGTGAATACTAGACGAAAATGAGAAGGAACTAATACCTAATTCTAGGGCCGTTGTTACCGAAATTGCATCGGATTGCGCACTCTATACACATTGCAAAACGCGGTTGTAATAATGGATTTCCTCTGAACATCATTGAAAAAATATTACTTATGTGCGACAAAATAATAAATTTTATTTCTTTGAGTAAGCTCTGGCAACAGAAGCCTTTTTTACAAACCCCGGACGGACGTCACCTGTACGCTTTTTAAACTACTACATCCTAGAAAACCTGAACGGAAGGCAACCCTAATCTTTTTTCTCTCTGTCCAGGCCATTAAACCATCATCTGGTCCCAAGCTGAGCCTTTTTGCTTGTGTTATGGTAAACAATAAGTTTGGTAAAATCAATCAAACCGGTCACATAAACACTTGTCGCCACCAATTATAAGATGAAGTCACAGATTATATTATTGTCATTGTGTTGGTGGACATGTCATATTGTTCTTTTATTATTAAGATGCTTTTAGTTGCACCCACGTGTCTGTCTGTCCACACTACTTGTAATAATATGTATTAAGTATTATAAGATCAATTTGATCCTCTGTGTAACGATAGCAGAAAATAACTATTTATTAAAAATTAGAAACAAAGAAACTTTAGCCTGTCTAAATCGTACTTCTTAGAATAATGACGTTTCAAATGACGTATAACCTGTATCATAGACACGTTCTCATATATGTGTTAATGCATCTGGTATATTTTTACTAAAACCTAAATGTTTGCTAATAATACGACAGGAATTTTGAATTAAAAGGTCAAAGTCAGAAGATTAGAGCATAGAAGAATCTATAACCATTAAAAAGCAAACACATATGCGAGCCCGCATAGCTAAACTTTTTACTAGTACTTAAAATACACAATTATTCTCTAACACTTGCGCGACTCATTTGTTTAAATAAAACTACTTTTTACGGATTTAGACGCGTGTATAATAATATATTTGTTTTAAATTTTGGCCCGACGTTTCAGAGACTTTGTTGTCACAATGGTCACGGGTGAGACTGGAGAGACTAAAATTTTAAACAAATACACGCGTCTAAATCCGTAAAAAGTAGTTTTATTAAATACACAATTATTGTTATAGTTTATTTGCTAACGGTACATGATTCATTGTGTTTAGATAAATATTATCCTACTATAATATTATAAAGGCGAAAGTTTGTAAGTATGGATGTATGTATGGATGTTTGTTACTCTTTCACGTAAAAACTACTGAATGGATTTGAATGAAACTTTACCACAATATAGCTTATACATCAGAATAACACATAGGCTACAAATTGGCTGGACCGATTTTGATGAAATTTTATTTTATACAGAATTGTATGGCAAAACAACGTTTGCCGGGGCAGCTAGTAATATATTACATCTACGTCACAGTGCCGCCACACTCCCCTTATATTATCATACGATTAAGGAGAGTCGTAGGCAGAGTTTTTATAATATAGTTTCATGAATGAATTGTCCTTTTTACTCATTTATTTTATATCACGGATGGTCGTAAGGAGTTTTCACGCAATGTTAATAAACTGATTTTGAAGATATCTATACTAATACTAGCTGTCCCGACAAACGTTGTTTTGCCATACTAAAAAATAAAAGGTTTGAAAAATAGATGTTGGCCGATTCTCAGACCTACTGAATATGTATGCAAAATTTGAGATGAATCGGTCAAGCCGTTTCGGAGGAGTACGGTAACTAACACTGTGACACGTGAATTTTATATATTAGATTATAAAGCCGAAGACTTTGTTTGTTTGTTTGATCGCGCTAATCTCAGAAATTACTGATCCAATTTGAAAAATTCTTTCAGTGTTGGATAGTAAATTTATTGAGGAAGGCTATAATAGGCTTTCACGCTGCGACTAATAGAAGCACAGAATTTGTGAAAATTGTTGCAAAAACAGGGAAAATCATCTAAACTGTACCCGTACGAAGTCGCGGGCCACAGCTAGTTACATAATATAATACACTGTAACGCAATTAAATGAATTAATAGCTGTTCTTTTGTCTCGCATATAAACCAAGAAAGGGCGAAGCCGTTTTAGCGGATATTAAGAGGGTACTGTACTCCTAATTTAGGTATTTGCCTTAGGTATTGCTATCCCTATTTCGTGCTGAAAGGGACAAATATAGCTAAACTAGATTTTACCTACAAATTCTTTGAAAAAAAAAAGACGTTTAGTACTCCTCTTTTTTCTTCGCGAAACTTAAACTGATTTTAATTGTTTTTACGCTAATATAATATAATATAGATTATAGATGAAGAGTATATTTATGCTTCTATCACTTTTATTTTGTAAAACGTTACCAAATATGTGTGATAGTCGCTGCAACTTTACCTAAAGAAAACTGAAAAAATCGGGATTTTCCGATGGTCATATTTCTTTTAGTTATTTTGTATTGAAAAATAGAAAGTGACAGAAGCATAGATATACTCTTCATCTATAATATAGCATAGAAATAATTAAAATCGGTTTAACTTTCGCGAAGAAAAAAGGGAAGTACGATACCCATATTTTTGTATGGAGCATAATTTGGTATCGTGCCCTCTTAAAATTGATAGTTTTCGCAGCTAACTGAAGTTTCTTATTATTAAACACTGTATATTTACGAATTTAATTGACATAAAGTACAAAGAAATAGCCAATCAATTAAAATACAGTATAGTTGCTTTCATTTTAGTTTAGTTAGGTTTAAATTTTGACGCATCAGAATAGGCGTCATCGATGTATCGATGTTGAAAACATTTCATTATTGATCTCTAATTTCACAGGCAGCCGCGTAGAATCAAACTTATCGGTCAAGCATGAACCTATGATAACATACCATATACCTATAAAGGTATAAGTACTATACACATATGCAAATAACGGAATAGTTAAGGGCCTAGATCAATATTATCGTCGACATGTACATATTAACACAGCTAGTAGGTATAGAAAATGAAGAATTAGGGCTATTTTTTTTGTTTACTCAAAATCTACTAAATATATTTTAATTCTGATTTACGTGTTTCTATATATAATAGTTACATATGTTTTTAAAGTTATTTCATTAGTTGAGCCAAATGAAAAAAATAAAAAATGAGAGAGGTTGTTTCGCTAAGATTTTTTATCGAGAAAACTTTTTTCAATTGCGTTTCTTAGTTTAGCGATCCTAGATCATATATTGAAAAAATTGGTCAAGTGCGAGTCGGACTCGCGCACGAAGGGTTCCGTACCATTATCTATGCAACATAAGGCAACGTTATTAGTATCGAGCAAGAAACGGTAAAAAAATCATGTTTGTTGTATGGGAGCCCCCCTTAAATATTTATTTTATTTTATTTTTAGTATTTGTTGTTATAGCGGCAATAGAAATACATCATCTGTGAAAATTTCAACTCTCTAGCTATCACCGTTCTTGAGATACAGCCTGGTGACAGACGGACGAACGGACGGAAGGACAGCGAAGTCTCAGTACTAGGGTCCCGTTTTTACCCTTTGGGTACGGAACCCTAAAAACATATACTTAAAAATTAGAGCTCTAGCCATTCAATCTAAAGAAAAAATGAAAACTTCGTACGTAGAAAAATGCACGAAGCTATTTTAGTATCCTCTTAAACACTGTATATTTACGAATTTAATTGACATAAAGTACAAAGAAATAGCCAATCAATTAAAATACAGTATAGTTGCTTTCATTTTAGTTTAGTCGATCGATGTATCGATGTTGAAAACATTTCATTATTGATCTCTAATTTCACAGACAGCCGCGTAGAATCAAACTTATCGGTCAAGGAGGAACCTATGTTATAGGTTTAAGTACTATACACATATGCAAATAACGGAATAGTTAAGTGTATCTATCTACCACTATCTACCTAAATGCCGTAATACACGAACCAGTTAAGCGCTGACTTTAATTTGTACAATTTAACTGTAACTGAATGGCATTGCGTGTATGATGACCAGTAAATTGCATATGCTTTATGGTAAATAAACTACGTGCTTGGTACACTTAGTCTAGATAACTAACGGTATTTTAACGCTTTATTGCTGATATGTTATTTATGACTTTATGAGTTTTTAATTAATGTATCTAAAAATATTATCGTCCTTGCTGTTAGGAGGTTAAGAAATGGTTAAGAATACTTAATACCTATATATACAACGTGTTTCATAAAGGTGTAGTCATATTTGACCATCGTTACACATGGCCGGTGACTAGGCACTAGGCATGGATGAAATTACATATACTAGTTATATTATGACTTTTATGTGTTCATAAAAGTTTAATTAATTTATTAAATCAATCGATCTTTAAATACAACACTACTATGAGGTCATCTTTTATCGTAAGGTTCAATCGCATTCAATAAACCGTAAACATCTCATAATTGATGCGTTTCTGGTAGTTATTTAATAGTAGGCAATAAACAAAAAAAACTTACCAACTGTATTTTTCTATGTGTAACTGTTATATTTATAATATTTAAGGACTATCTAATGCAACTTTAAATTATGATTACACCTTTCTGCAACACGTTGTATAGTATATGACCAGTCCATTTCTATCCCTCCTTATGGAGTAATCAATGAGTCTGTCAGTCTATGGCGATTGCAGAAATTTTAATAAACATTATAGCTATTATATTAGTATACATAGTTTGAATAACTTCAGTTAAGATCAGCAGTGTATCATAAAATTGACATCATACAAGTATTTCCATGTCGTCATATTGCAGAATATAATTGATTAGGTATCCTACAATTCAACGAGTTATTCTTATGAGGGTACTGTACTCCTAATTTAGGTATTTGCCTTAGGTATTGCTATCCCTATGCCAGAGCGCCGTGCTGAAAGGGACAAATATAGCTGAAGGAGATTTTACCTACAAATTCTTTGAAAAAATCCCGTTTCGTAGTCCCCTTTTTTCTTCGCGAAAGTTAAACCGATTTTGACTGTGTTTACGCTATATTAAATATGAAGAGTATCTAATTAATAAGAGAATATCTATGCTTCTATCACTTTCTTTTTTGGTAAAACCTTACCAAATATGCGTGATAGACGCTGCAACTTTATCTAAAGAAAACCGAAAAAAACGGGATTTTCGTATGGTTATATTTTCTTTTAGTTATTTCAAAACATGACAAAAATAAAGTGATAGAAGCATAGATATACTCTTCATCTATAATATAGCGTAAAACAATTAAAATCGGTTTAACTTTCGCGAAGAAAAAAGGGGACTACGATACCCATATTTTTGTATGGAGCATAATTTGGTATCGTACCCTCTTAAGACTTACTTGAAAGTTACTTGTGAAGTAATTGGCCTACAGCAGGTTCTGTTGATCCGTACGACACGATTGCGTGAGTTTCTTGTACATCTAATCCTCTCCAGATAGATACTCATAGATACGTACATAAGCGACGATTGCGTACACCTAACTCTTTTTAAGGACATCATTGATGAAATCAGATGATGGTACCAATATTACGTGCAAAACTAAACTTAACTAAAAAATTTAAACCAATAAGGTGTAATTGTGTTATTGACACTATCAGTTTTCATTTTCTAGTTAAGTTTTGTTGAGCACATAGAATCGATACCATTGTTTATTCTCGGTCTGAATTGTAAGGCTTAATGGGAAGCTATGATAAGGATATACATATTAATATCTTTGCCAAAGCCAAAAGCTCACGAGTAAGATGTTATTTACGGAATCAACTAACAACTTTATAATCACGGCATTAATTTTAATAGCTGATGTTAAATTATTTTGAAGGAACCCTAAATTACCATCCTACGGAACCCAATTTAGGAATCACTGAATCAATATTTATTAAAAGACACATAAAATATATGAATTTTAAAGAAATTAAATATGGCTTTGACCGATTTTACAAACATATTTACGAATCATTTTCTCTGTCCATTTTTGTCTATGCTAATTGGTATTTATATTGCAATAAAATTTGTACTAATATCGTTTGCGGGAATTCACAGTAAATGTATTTGATATTGTATAACTTGTAAAAACTGGCTAAGTACGAGTTGGTCTCGTGCACCAATAATTTATATAATGTCAGGATTACAACCGTCGGGCATGTATGACCAGATGTATGAGTGTGGATGAAGCCATGGGAGTATGTTTGGATCGTAGCAGATGGCGCTCTATAGTCTCTGCCTACCCCCGTGGGAAAAAGGCGTGATTTTATGATGATGATGATAATGTCAGGAAATTTTATTACTGTTATTCTCATCTATCATCACATATATCATTTTAAATTGTATTTATCATTTCTAATTTTATTATATTAACTATGTAAACATATGGATCATGTGTCTGAAATAAAGATTATTTATTTTTATAATAATTATCATTATATTAAACGTCATAATCATGACGTCCCAGTTTATCATCAAGTTACACTGAAAATGTTTGTTGTATAAGGTGTATTGGAGAAATCTTAGATATTTGTTGTATTCTGGCTTTTAGTTTTTGTTGCTCTAACTAAACAGACGCGTATTTTAATACGGAACCCTAAAAATTAGCGCCCAAAGTCATTTGATTTGACGCCTCGGGCCAATTTATTTAGGCTCCCTATAAATAAGTAGAGATAGAGCACTTTAAACTTGAAAGCTTTCGCCGCCCTTTTTAGGCTGGCCGCCCCGGGCCATGGCCCCTATGGTCCTAGGGTAAATACGCCTCTGGCTCTAGCAGCAACGAAAATACATTATCTGGTTTGTATTGTAGTACATAGTACATCCGTATTCTGGTACCCATAACACAAGCATAATAAAGCTTGGGACCAAAGGACCTTTTGTGAAATGTCCAAAAAAGCAAAATAAAAGGAAAAAAAGAACCCTAAAAACATGTTAGCCCATTTGAATGCAATCGTGTGAAGAAACCTTAAGAGTTAGTCATGCGTACACAAGTACATTCTAATTAAATGATAATAAATTTTGTGACAGTTGACAGCCGTTAATTAATCGATTTGTGAATGTTGTCGATATTTTGAAAATACGAGCCTAAATCCTAACTAATAATAAAAATGCGAAAGTAATCATCTGTCTGTCAGTCACTCTTCGACATCAAATTTGAAGGTTTTCCTCGATTTCTCAGGAGATAACCATTAGATTCTGACCTGGTGCCAGTGGGAACCACCACAACGGAACTACCAGCTTTCAAATAAAAAAGAATCATTAAAATCGCTTCGTTTGAGGTAACAAACATAAAAAATAAAATAAAAAAACATACTAGAATCTCCTCCTTTTTACACGCTTTATATTAGCTTCACTTGTATGTTTGTTTGTATGTTTGTAACCGACTCCTTTGGACGCTATTTTGACCCACTTTAAACGGTCAGATTCTATTCAAATTTTGCACACCTGTCAAAGACCGATGACAATGCAATAATTCGATTAAAATATCCGATTATCCTGGTTAGATTCGCCAGGATTCATTAATCTCTTTCCGGATCCTTTGCATGAGAGTAAGAGAGAGGGCTAGTACGCGAACTACGCATGCGCGCATTTCCAGAGAAACTCTTTTTTAGGGTTCCGTACCCAAAGGGTAAAAACCGGACCCTATTACTGAGACTTCGCTGTCCGTCCGTCCGTCCGTCCGTCTGTCACCAGGCTGTATCTCAAGAACGGTGATAGCTAGACAGTTGAAATTTTCACAGATGATGTATTTCTATTGCCGCTATAACAACAAATACTAAAAATAAAATAAATATTTAAGGGGGGCTCCCATACAACAAAAATGATTTTTTTACCGTTTCTTGCTCGATACTAATAACGTTGCCTTATGTTGCATAGATAATGGTACGGAACCCTTCGTGCGCGAGTCCGACACACACTTGACCAATTTTTTGATTTTTCTATTTTTTAGTTGGGTTTTCTATATAAAGCGTGTTTTTTAGTTTTTTTAAACTATTATTATTTTGAATTTGGATAACAAGTATTTTATTGCAGATGAAATTACTTTGCTTAATTTGTAGTGATGTGCGCAATGTTAATATTGATGTATGTACTCATTCACCACCAGTGGGCGAGTGGTTACCACACTCACACATTGTTATCCTGACTTCAGTGGTTACACAATTTGAATGAGTGGGTTTTTTGTGTGTGTGGGTGGCTCTATGATATCAGTTCAATACATGGAATTAAAAATTACTTCATTTTCAAGTCATTCATAGTTGCGTAGCGGTTGTAATTAATGATGCATGCTCTTCAATAGTAAGTTCGATTCCCGAAACAATTAATATTAGAGTTAATCACTCAAAAAAATTATCCTGTTTGGGAATCGAACGTACTACGGACTACCCAACCGAAGAAGGCGTTGTATTGAAAGTATGCCTCTGCAATGCAATACAAATGTGTAGTGAATACTGTCCGTTTTTGATAAAACGCGTGTTATACCTATGAGCTACTTTCAACATGTTGAAACTCGTAAAGTATCATACTCCTGATTATGCCCTATATGAATTACCGCCTATTGTAATTTTCAGCCAACGAAGTATAAACAATGTTAATAAATTTTGAAGTCGAAAAAAGCTTTCATTAATCCAAATCAAGCTTAATATTAGAGAATAGTAATGAAACTGGTTTTTTCAACCACAGTATCATAAAAGGCTATTTAAGACACAATAAAATGCAAATCACAAATACTTATAAGCATCAAAAACATCACTAATTTAGTGTTAGCCCGACACCCACTAACTTGACGTAATCGTCGATTCTGTCGCTCTCATTTAGTGGTACAACACTATACGGAGCGCGCGAATTCAACTTGAATATATAAAAAAAAACTCGTGACGTATGTTTACGGTTAAAAAAAAACTTGTGTTATCAGTATCACTGAATCATAATTCAGCAAATTTTTTAGTCTGTATGCAACCACGATAATAGAAGCATGTGTTTTTTACCATCCTAACGGTTTTGTGATTTCGTTAACGGTTTTCAGTTCAATAAAATTGTTTTGATTATCTGTAAAATCGTTTTATGTGCTAGTGTTGTGATTTTTATTGTGCCGTGTACATTTAAGTGCCATAAAAGGCACTATAAGGTATGTAATGTTTTGGAATGAAAAATTTTACAGTTATATTTTATCTTTATGAGATAACAAAAATGTCTTCCTGAAAACTGTATTTACTGTATTATAATATATTGTAGACTTTTCTATATACTTAGTGAGTAATAAACTGTGAACAAATTCAATGTAATCATATAAATATACTCGTAGAATGCAACTAAACAGAAAATTGTTGATTAAAACCGATTAGATTTGCAAAACAAAATAAATATTGTTAATACCCAGTGTAACACTCTTTCTCTAAGCCCATTAATCTCTCACTGTTGGGCACAGGCCCTCTAGAATAGAATAAGTATTATTCTGTGGGTTTACTATACCAAGCTTACTAAGTAGTTATGTTGTTACAGGATTTAGTTTCGAGAGTTCAGTCACTTACAGGAATTGTTAGTTGCATAATTAAATCTCTTAGCTGGTTATCACAGCCTCCTCGGGAAGAAATAGGATGATGACACTTGTATTCTTCAACATTATCGAACCTTTAACTGTTAGTGTTAGTCGGCAATATAACAAAACTAATGTTTTAAAAAACTTTGTTAATATGTTGAATTGCCAAAAACTATACAAACTGTAGGTTGATTAACGCGTCTAAATGAGTCAATAACATTAATTTAATACATGTTTTAATAATTCTAACACATCCATTTATGTTAAAAGATATGAAATAATAAATCTATACTAATACTAGCTGCCCCGGCAAACGTTGTTTTGCCATACAATTCTGTATAAAATAAAATTTCATCAAAATCGGTCCAGCCAATTTGTAGCCTATGTGTTATTCTGATGTATAAGCTATATTGTGGTAAAGTTTCATTCAAATCCATTCAGTAGTTTTTACGTGAAAGAGTAACAAACATCCATACATACAAACTTTCGCCTTTATAATATTAGTAGGATTATAAAGCTGAAGAGTTTGTTTGTTTGTTTAAACGCGCTAATCTCAGGAACCTCTGGTCCGATTTGAAAAATTCTTTCAGTGTTAGATAGTCCATTTAGCGAGGAAGGCTATAGGCTATATAACATTACGCTGCGACTAATAGGAGAGAAGTAGTAGTGAAAAATGTTACAAAAACGGGGAAAATTTTCTAAATTCTACGGGTACGAAGTCACGCGCAACAGCTAGTAATGTAATAATAAATATAAAGCTGAATAGTTTGTTTGTTTGAACGCGCTTATCTCAGGAACCATGGTCTGATTTGAAAAATTATTTCAGTGCTGGATAGTACATTCATCGAGGAAGGCTTTAGGCTCTATAACAAAACGTTGAGACAATCAGGGGTGAAGCAGTATGAAAAATGTTGCAAGAACGGGGAAAAATTTCTAAATTCCACTCGTACGAAGTCGCGGTCAACATCTAGTTACAAATAAAATTGGCAAACAAGTCAAAAAAAAAAAAAAAAATCTAATTACATATTAATATATGATATTTGTATGAAGATGATCGATTCGGTTACTTAAGAGTTCGTATAATTAGTTATGAGATCGCTAATGTGGTTATGAGTTAGGTCATTATTGATTAGCAAGGTGTATGTAGGACATAGTTTGTATATTGTCCGTGGGTGGTGACGACTCAATTTGTGACAATTAGCGTGTTTCGAGTAGAGTAAGGTACTCTACTAAGGTACGGGTCATTTTATTTTAATTCTCTCGACACAAGGGTGTATTTTGAAAATTAGAGCACCGGATCATTTAATTTGGCGACCTAGAGCTGTTTGATTTCCCTCTCCAGCCCACTGTAGGGCACGAACCTTCTCCACTATGGTTATGGCTATATTTTACTGTGCCGCGCTGACCAGGCGTGTTGGCACAGGGTTTGTTTTGAAGTTTCCGTCTCTCACAAAGATGTTATCTGTGTAGAAATTCCTTAGCCTGGTTTTACAGAAAAAAAAGAGTAGAATATTAAACGTGAAGGCGTACACCACTCCTCGTGGCAGGTTGCCACTTCGGGCTAAAAGCTAAAGAGTTGGGCCGCGGGTTAAACCGCGATCATTAGCTAGTAGTTTATAAGTGAAAAAGTTCACATGTGAACATGAATCTAAATAAATAAAAAATATTATACTCTATGAAGAAGAAATGAATTCTAAGTATTTTTACAACGTATGTTCTCTAAGCAAAGTTTATTGACACTTCTCAATGAGTAGATAAATTACAAGTATCCTGCAATCATAGCGTGACAGATAACGTTAGATGACTTTATTATTATAGGAATTATGTACACAGATATCTGAGATATCTATAGGAAAAAAAGATGAGATTATTTTACGGAAGGGTAAAACGGAACACGAACCAGCCTGTATCACAGTAACAGTGATAGCTGGACAGTTTAAATTATCACAGATGATGTGTTTATGTTGCCGTTATTACATTGTTATTACAATGTTAAAAACTTCAACAGTAAATAGTAACTCTCCAAGGATCTATCTAAAAACTAGAATAACATAATTAAGCGGGAGGCGCGTTGACAATAAATGATTTTTGTAAATTAACTTAAATATTATTATGATGGTAAGGTGCACGAAATCCTTCGTGCACTTGCCCAATTTGTACTTGGCTGATTTTTAATAAATAAATTAGCGAAAAGTAATTCATAAGAAAGAGTTCTAAGAACGAAGTAGTTAAATACATACAAGCAAATGATTCAGCCGTGGCCTACAGGTTATACAACCCAACCTTACTGTCATTTATCATCGTTTTAATCTAGTAATTGGGTCAACTACACGTCTGCGTAGATCCGTTGGATTTAAATGAATGCGAATTCAATTGGTAAATAGCAAGTTAAGTAATATGTTGTTTGAAAACAATGTTCCAAAAGAAGTCCTCTTCAGCCCACTGCTGGGCACAGACCTCCACTTTGGGAGAGATTAACGTCTGCCGCGCTGACCAGGCGTGTTAGCACAGGGATTAAGTTTCGAGTTTTCCGTCTCTGACAGTAGACGTTAACTGATTATTATTGTCCCTTAGCTGGCTTTTACAGCACCCTGGGAAAAAAATGGGGTGGTGACACTTGTATTCTTAGTCCGTCACCACACGGACAGAGTTCCAAAAGAGATAAACCTTTAAAATTTTCCATGATAATTTGATTATAAATGTTGCCTTACTCTGTCCATTGTTGGACATAGGCCTTCCTCATAGAACGACATAATGCGCGGTCTTGTGCAGCTTGTATCCAATGGCTCAAAAAGAATATTGATAGATATTCAAAAAGACGTTCCAATAACTATGATTCGAACTTGGCGTTTACAATCAACTCAATGTTTGTACTACAACCCAACATGTTCTTACCAAAGAAAAATTAAATGGTGTTTTGAAAAAGATAGAATAGTTATTATTGTTTGAGACATCCTCATCGTATCGTATCCAGAGATATATTTGGACATACTATTTATAGATCTATATTTGGAAACGGGACCAATGACCGAAACTACCTACTTACAACTCAGCTTGAGATGATGTTTTCTCAAGTTATATAAATGAATACTATTCGTGCTACTTATTTATAAAATCGCCGTTTGATAAGTCAGATAAAATGTAAGGGTGGGATGAAAGTTAAAAGTAAAATATCTACCGAAGTTTTTTATTTTTATTAGCAAGTAACGAAAATCTGTGTTAACGGGGAAAAGACTAGTCTAACATATAAAATTCTCGTGTCACAGTGCTAGTTACCATAACGAAACGGCTTTACCGATTTTTATCAAATTTTATATGCATATTCATTAGGTCTGAGAATTGGGTAACTATTTTCTACTTTTCTTCTTCTTCTTATTCACTACTTTCATATCCCTGACAAGGGTTGTCCGCCCCTAACAATTATGGCAAAAAAGCGTTTGCTGGGTCAGCTAGTAATATTATAAGTGAGTCTACACTGAAGTTGATAGTCAATGATAACGTAATTCTAAGTAGTAAATCATACTAGATTTGTGATAACCTATTTACTCTGTACACCCACATTGTGAGTGGGAAATCCAATGCGGGTAATTTATTCCATTCAGTTATCATTATATTTGTACTTAGAATTATTATGTACCTACTTACTGTACGTACTTCGTACGCGTGGAATAAAGAAACCCAACCTTATTAAATTAAACAAAAACGCCATTCTCCTGGAACACTCTATATAGTAAAAAAAAAACCGCGTACAAATCCGTTGTGTAGTTGTGAAGATATAAGCTCACATAAGGACATACATACAAAAATAACAACTTTGTTTTATAATAAGTAAAGACTAGCCGTTGCCCGTCGCCCCTCTCCGTGTAGTGACGGATTAAGAATACAAGTGTCACCACCCCATCTCCTTCCAAGGGTGCTGTAAAAGTCAGCTAGGGGACATTGCAAACAGATAACATCTTCTGTGAGAGACGGAAAACTCGAAAATAAACCCTGTGCCAACACGCCTGGTCAGCGCGGCACTTTTGACCATAATCCCTCCCGAAGAGGAGGAGCCCGTGCCCATCAGTGGGACGTAAATGGGCTGGAGAAGAGAAGAGCCGTTGCCCGCAACTTCGTACGCGTGGTATTTCGAAATCAAACCCTAACAAACTGTACAAAAGACCACCCTAACTATTCAACCACTCTATCTATTAAAAAATTCGCAACAAAATCCGTTGCGTAGTTTTAATGATATAAACTGACATAGGGACATATATACAAAAAATAACGGTTTTGTTTTAAAATAAGTAAAGAATTATAGCACAGTTGAGCAAACTATACGCATGCCTAGAGCCTCGAAAATTTAGAGCCATTTGGGCCCCCTATCCCACGATTTCGTTCGCGTGGAATTTATAAAATTTACCCGTTTATGCAACATTTTTCACTTACGCATCGCTCCTATTGATTACAGCGTGTTGTCATAATAGCCTTCCTCGATAAATGTACTATCCAACGCTGAAAGAATTTTTCAAAACGGATCAGTGATTCTTCAGATTGGCGCGTTCAAACAAACAAACTCTTCAGCTTTATAATATTAGTATATATATTATTATGATAATTCGGGCATCATCATCCTAATATTATGTAAGTAATATTTTAAATTCTATTTTAAGACAAGTTTTATGTTCACTTTAGGATGTTATAGGATATTGACCTCATATGAGATGTTAATTAATACATTTTAAAAATATATTAAAAATACTTTAACATTTTGTATGTTAGGCATATCATATCGCTATAATCATTTTTGTTATGTGATTAGTTGATTACGCAATTAAAGGTCAAGGTCAAGGTTAAAAGGAAATGGTTTTCTTTCTGTAATCAATACAATCAAAACCACAACACAAGTTCATACAAGTGAAGTTATCAATGACTGATCGATGTTATCAAATTAATGGAACTGTTTGTCATCTGACAGCTGATATCGTAAACTGACAGGCTCTTCGTATTCTTAAATAGTTAAGTCATATTCTTAGTAGTCTGTATTATTAAATAGTTAAAATGTATTAAATATAATATTCTATAACAGTCGCGCGAATCATTTGTTTCAATAAAACGAGAAAACTTTGCAGTCACCATGGTCCCGGGTGAAACTAAGCTGTAAAGTGTCTTCTAGAATCAGTCTCCGAAACGTTTCTTACTTTGGCACGATATGGTAAAATGACGGGAATTTTGTATGATGCGTGCCATGGACACACTATGTCTATGTCACAAAATACAAACTCCACGAAGTTAGTTACAAACGTAGGATAATAATGTAGGATGATGATTTGGATTGTCATATTTCTTTTTGTTATAATGTTTTGAAAAAAAAAGAAAGTGATAGAAGCATAGATATATAAGACCTAGATACTGTGAATAAAATTCGTTACTCTGAAAGCAATATCCACGAAGAAAACAGGGGACTACGATGCCCATATTTTTGTATGGAGCATAGTTTAGTGTCATGCCGTAATGTTACAGAACAAGGTAAATAAATGGATGTGTGCAATAAGAGCCACAAATGTGCTAGCTTTATGTAATTGACA
Source organism: Orgyia antiqua (assembly GCA_916999025.1). Taxonomy (NCBI): domain Eukaryota; kingdom Metazoa; phylum Arthropoda; class Insecta; order Lepidoptera; family Erebidae; genus Orgyia; species Orgyia antiqua. The sequence continues at coordinate 23,066,094 of OU779869.1, forward strand.
CCATTAGTAGCACAGATTCAGTGGATTTATGCAGAAAATAGCACAATTACACATAAAAAATGCATCAATTACACATAAAATTCAACTCTATTTCACATTTGCAATTGGTGTGTTGCGCAAGCGCAGCGCCAACATATCAACTGCAGTCCCTGCGCTAGATATCCACTGCGCCATCTCGCTTTTAAGGCGCTTGTTATATGTAGCTAAAAATATAGATAACTATTATAAAAAGTACAAATCGTGGTGACGCCGTGACGAATAAAAAATACAGTTGCACCATTTTACTGCTCAGGTTGCTGTTGCCAATTATCTGGTTATAAATAATATTTCTTAGATATAAGAGTTAAGGTAAAGGCACTGGGTTTTACCTCAAATTTTCCTCTCGTGAAGAGGATGTTACCTGCTTATATTGTCCTCTATAGCCTAGCTCTCACAGCACCCTAATAAGCCACCCTTACTAGTGCAAGTCTAGTATGCGTTCAGTTACTAAATCTGAATTAGTTTTGCTGCAATTAAAACGTCGTCTACATCTTGTTTAAGTGTAATAAGCACTTTAATTCAACTTGATTCATACAGCTTATGATTTCTGTTACTGATTTGACATACACTTCCGGTCCAGGTGGATAAAATGTATAAATAAATGATTTAATGTATTGAATCGTGAATACCGTCTGAATGGATTTTGAAAGGTGTTTTTGCAAATCACCTTGACCTGATATTATTTCGCAGAAATTAATAAACCGCTGCTCGGGATTCTGCCTATTCTTTTCTTGACTATAAATCTTTTGGTCAGAGCTTAACAACTATTGCTATTTTATAAAAAGCTTTTTTTTAAACGTCAGAAGTTAGGCGTTTCTGGATGTTCCTAAATTGAATCATATATTATAAACAGTGCTGGATTAAGCTAACACGGGCCCTATTGCACACTCTATGAAAGCACTTAATTGAAATTGTATTACCTCTTACCCAGATACAAGAGCAAGCCTCAAGATCTGGGTAAATGTCTGAATGCGGGGCCCCTAAAGGTCTAGGGCCTCCTAAGGGGCCTTGTAGTACTCTACTGCTGTATAAATAATTAATGCGCCTATGAAAAGGAAAAGATAAGGAACTCAGGTACTAAGAAACTCAAAGTTTCTTCAAATTCAGTTTCCTATCATCACCTAATTCACCTACAAAAAAACGGTTTTTGCAGTCACCAATTAAAAGTGACAGACGTATGTTAGTATGTAATTTTATACATAAACTTAGGTAACTAGATAAGTTACTTGCAAGCGACTCACATTCATAATCTCCTTTCAAGGCAGCTAGTTACACACTAGTACACGTACCACAAATCTAATTAGATAACTGATGAGATATTTTGTAAGCGGTCGACGGCAAAACGAATATGTACTTCATTGACTTCATTAAGTTTATTCCTTCTAATTTGAATATTTGTGCAAACACCACTCTTTAAGGATTTAGACGCGTATAATTTGTTTTTTATTTAGGCTGACATTTCACAGATTACTACTGCCATGGGCACGAGTGGAATGGAGCTGTAAACCTAATGGCTGAAAGTCTGCGAAACGTTTGAGGCTAAGTTTAAAATAAATACGCGTCTAAATCCGTAAAAAAACTGTTTTTATTTGAGTAAATGGGTGTAGTGTTAGAGAATATCAAATATTGTGGTTAATAACTACCATCATCATCATCATCATCATGACATCACGCCTTTTCCCATGGGGGTAGGCAGAGATTATAGAGCGCCATCTGCTACGATCCAATATAATAACTGTATTTTGCCAATTTCACTGAAAGGACTGTGGTTGTAACCGTTAACTTCTAGGTATATTAGGACAGCAAGCTCGACAGATTGTTCAGTTCCAAGATTATAACACTAAACCCTATATTATAATAAAATTAATATATTTTAATTATTGAAATAAGTAAATGATTACATTAATAAGAAATGTTTTTACAGTATAATATATTGATCTGTTTTAATTTTCACTCTAGACATAGTGCGTTAAAAATATGTAGAGCCTTTGTTTTAAATAACCGAGATAAGATATGATTTCAGAGCAAATTTAGCCTTGATAGTATTATTTACTAAGTAAGGGGCCTCAGACCATGCGTAATTTTATACTCTAAAATGATATTAACAACAAAATATTTCAAATATTCAACTAATAAACTTTAGCGAAAATGTGTATTACGTAGATATATTTATTACCTATGTATTTCAATCTCAAGAAAAATTCAGAGATATGATATAGGTCCCATTTTTACCGCGTATGCGTGTTTCTTGTGTCCAGCCCACTTATGTCCCTGGTTTACTATGCCATGCTGATCAGGCGTGTTGGCTCCGAATTTTCCATCTCTCACACAGAATGTGGTCTGCCTATAATATCCCTTTTAGGACTTTTAGTTGACTCCTCAGCGCCTCGGAAGGAAATGGGGTGACACTTAATCTTTATAATTTTTTTTTACATGTACGTAATGCAAGATTTATACCTTAGACTGGTTCTAAGTGTTGCTATAAAATATGTAGATAAGGATAACAGAGAGATGTTAGTGATACAATTTGGTTAAGTTCATCGACTGAATAACATTTATGTACGTGTTCTTTGGGGTGAGTGTGGGAGGACGCTCGTGTGGTTTAAGTTGCCAGCGATTATCTATACATATAATAAAACTGTAGAAAAAAATTTTTATACGACAAAATAATTATTTTAAAAAAACATGGCATCAGAACCCATTTCTAGCATTTTTGAAATTTTTGTCCGTTTAGTTTTAGTTTGTGCACGCAGCACGTAAAATGTACAACACTTATCTATACTTATAATAAATCTAGTTAGACAAATACTATAAAATATAAAATCGAATAATACCACTTTTTACGGATTTAAGTGCGTATATCTGTTTTAAATTAAACTGATCATGGAGTACACCTTACAGCTCAGTCCCATGACCACTGGTGACTGAAAAGTACCTATCCGAAACTTCAGGCTAAAAATTTAAAAAAATACGAATCATCATTCGTAAAAAATGGTTTTATTTAAATAAGCGTGTCGCGCAAGTGTTAGAGACTCCTTGATCCTTTGAAAATACTAGCTGACCCGGCAAACGTTGTTTTGCCATATAATTGTCACGGGTAGAAAACCCTTATCACTTAGGGGTATGAAAAATTGATAGTAGCCGATTCTCAGACCTACTGAATTGCATATTCAGTAAAAAATTTCATAAGAATCGGTCAAGCGGTTTCGAAGGAGAATTTTATGTATTAAATAAATAAATAAACATTCACGGAGATTTCACACAACATCCTCTAGTCCCAAGTTAAGCTTATTTTAGATTTATTTAACTTTGTGCTATTTTTCTCCGAATATTGTTATAAATTGTTTAGGACCTTCGGACCAATTAATAAAGTTGGAGCCCACAATTATGTCTCTTGCGCTAAATTGTAAGAACGAAAAGATTTTCTTTCATTTTCATACAAAAATTTTACCACACTTTTCATTCCTTTCTTTTCATTTTTTATTTTAATTAATTTAATTAATTTAAATCTATATCAGTATTAATAATCTTCATCCAAAACTGTAAAAGATTTTTTTTTCACCCCCGTGTGGTGACGGGAAAGAATCATATGTCACCCACACACACCCCACATCATCCCGTGGGAGACGTAGGAGGCGATGAAGAGAATACAATCGCAGACAATCTGTTGTAAAATATACAAACATGCAAACCTTTAATAAAATTTGACAGCAGACGAATCCCTCTCCCTCCTACCCATCTCCTACCCAAAGCCGTACATTTAACAAAAAGATAATTGCAATAACACAAAATGATTGTGTTTCTACGTAATTAAAATAAAATTACGCCACACGCAATGTTGCAAATTCAAACGGCTCAAATCCACAATGTCATTTCATTAATTTAATACGTTATGTACTAAGTAGGTGTTTATAACGCCTCGGGCTAATTAATTGTTCACAAACTGTAATATGGCTCATAAACGTATTAAGGTCAGTAATTGTATTATTTTATCTGTATCTTAGCTTCTATTTCGTTTAATCTCAGGCTTGTGCAACAAAGATGCGTTCCATTGTGTATATTATATTTATAGAGACCTTTAAAAATATTTTTTAGAAGTCGATCTACGTTTGCGCTTTTCAGGCCCATCTTCTCAACTGGGCGCATTCATTCCTCCCCGCGGTTATTTGATAGTCGTACTCCGTTAGGAAATGTTATACGATAGCCTACTCATAGTGGCCTCATTATCCTCAAGTGCCCAGGGCCACTTTTGTACTTTTTAGTATGGATTCTGCTAATGTGATAATGACTTATTTAGTAAAGATATAATTATAATTTATAGGGACTGTAATTTAATAACTGTAAGATTATGAAGATGACATAATGAATGAAATTTTTTTACATTAACAATTTCATATGCACTTAAAGCTAGCGTCAGGGATGACAAACTTCTGTGTTTTTACAAAGTAAGTCTGCAAAACGTTCGGCAAAAATTACCTATTACATAAATAAGTCAGTTAAATAAGTCAGATGTATCCTAATACAGGCATTTTTGTCTAAAAGGCTACATCACCCACAAATTATGTAACCTTAAATTAAGTTGAGTTCAATAAATCATTTTGTATTTTGTATTTTGTAAGTCACAGTTATCATCATCATAACATAATGTTACGACTACTTCCAATGGGGGTAGACATAGACTGTAGATCACCATCTGCTACAATCTTAGTCAATCTAATTCGCAGCGTTAGAGAATACATATTATTACGTTTTACTAAAACCTCTTGGTTAAGAGGATACCAAAATAGCTTCGTGGATTTTTCTACGTACGAAGTTTTCATTGTTTCTTTAGATTGAATGGCTAGAGCTCTAATTTTTAAGTATATGTTTTTTCAATATATGATCTAGGATCGCATAAACTCAGAAACGCGATTGAAAAAAGTTTTCTCGATAGAAAATCTTAGCGAAACAACCTCTGTCATTTTTTATTTTTTTCATTTGTCAAATAAATTTAAAAACATAAGTAACTATTATATATAGAAACACGTAAATCAGAATTAAAATATATTTAGTAGATTTTGAGTAAACAAAAAAAATATCCCTAATTCTTCATTTTCTATACCTACTAGCTGTGTTAATATGTACATGTCGACGATAATATTGATGTAGGCCCTTAATTTTGAGATCTTACACGAGATTACAATAATATGTTTTAGTCGTTGTGCCACTGAGGCAGTCACTTTGAAGTTAACTCGAGTAATTTTCCATTAGATTAGAACAGTAGCAAAATATCCACCATAATTCTAATGAAAATCGCTTACTACGATCTTATTTATAGTAAGTTTACGAAAACGGTTTGTTCTTTTCAGGTAACTATTTATTTACCTATTTAGGTATTACTTCCTAAACTTCCTTCTAATTCGCCGTGATTTATCGAGCCTAAGTAAATGTAGGTTGTCGGTTGTGTTGTAGTTTAATAGTATAATTTTGCATTCCGCGTAGTAGAATTGACATCGTTGGTTAAATAGTACGTCTATTCGCAACTAGATGGCGTTGTAATACATCGGCTAAAATAACGCGTAATGAAAAAAAAAATTTTTTACAGATATTAAAAAAATAAATAAAATATGTTAAGATAATGTGTACATAATTTCACAAATTAATAATTCTATAGAGATAATACGTAAAATTACTACTGCAAATTAAAACTGGCATTTTGTATATTTTAGGCCACAAAGCGAATAAAAAAATAAAACTTAAATACGTCAAGTTTATTTACTGAAATTGTGAATTAATTACTGTATTTTTGTGTAATAAATCATAACAAATTATTGATTTTCTTGAGTTCTTATTTAAGAACTGTATTTAGTAAACTTAATATTAAGGTGTTCTAGTACTACAAACACACTTTAACATAGCTTTATTATAACATTTATCTTTGCCGCGCCGCGCCGCCGCCGCGCGCCGCCGCGACGCGCCATTATCAAGTAACAAATAATATGCACAGAAATAGAAGCGACGCGATGCATTCTCACATAGAAAGGATGAGACATTACAAATTCATAATGGTAAAGCTAATCAATCTCAAATCCTAGATAACGAAATATTTTGGCGATAACAATTTAAGCAGTAACTAGTTATTGATCATTATGTAGATATTATACACGCATTTTATTTGTTTAAAATGAGTTTGGAGCATGTAAGTGTTAGTTTTTCTTTTAGAGTTATCTGTATTAGTTTTTGGCATAGTTATATTATATAGTATACATATACTTAATATTGGTCTATGGTTTTAGACTAGGCACACTCGTTGTCCCAAGCCAGAACGATAAATTTTCAGAGTTTATATGCTAACTCCCGCAGACTTTCTATTAAGTGATCGTTTTTACAATGAAAAAGCTGTAATTATTTATGCACTTCTATTGCTTTTATAGTTCTTATGCTATAAGTATTTTACAGACGTATTAAAATAGTATTAACATTCTGTTATTTTCTATTAGATTGCAGGGAAATCTGAATCTGATGTATATAATCATAACTATGAATTAATTTGTATTTATAGAACTAGAAATCACAGTATGTCAGTGCTAGAAATTGTTTAACAATACCTATCATTTGTTTCAGATCGAGGAGGTTATGCAGCAGAAGGCGCCAGGGGTGCCTAGTAATATAAAACTTCAGTAAGTATTTATTATCAATCGATTTAAAAAAAAGTTATATCATTTTTCAAGTGAAACAATATTTTACAGCTTTTTAAATATAGCGCCATCTATTTATACTGCCTAGTACCATTTTATCACTGATGAGAAATATTTACAGAGGGCGCTACTTTGAAATGTATGAATGCTAATTTGAACATGTTTGCAAGAGGGGATATAGCTCAGTGGTAGAGCATTCGACTGCAGATCGAGAGGTCCCCGGTTCAAACCCGGGTGTCCCCTGACTTATAATTTTCTATTTTGTTTTTTTTTACAGACAACCTCCAGCTCCTACATCACGCAGTAGGAATTTTACAGCTAATTTTTTCAAGACAACATTTAGTTATCGAAGCAAGGCGGTTACCCCCGCCACTTCTCAAACAGTTGAAAAAGCTATCAAAATAGGCAGCGCGGAGACTAAACCTGTTACTAGAAATAGACCAAGGACAGGTATGGAAATTAATTTAAAAAAGTTGCTTCCTTTTTTTTATAATACTGAATAAGTACAACATAACCTGCAACATTATTTCCAGCGCCGGATTCATCCGCTAAAGTAAAATCGAAAGGAGTCGAACGACAACTCTCTTTAAAACCTAACGAACCCCAACGACCAATAAGAGTCAAAGTACCTACGACTCCTGACCCTGAAGGGCCGAAGAAAGAAAGTGGGAAAAGGGACGTAAAAACCACAAATGTAATATTACAAATTGTGAAGAAATCTGTCAAATCTCCAGCTCCTAAAGCCCCTAAGACTGTCCTACCACCAACATTGAGACCAAAAAGTGAGATTATAAAAAAGACTGTAAATAATAATGATGTCTGGGCGAATCCTAATGCCGTCAAAAATGGTCAGAAAAGAGTATCTTCGATAATTAGGTAAGTTGTTAAATTTTTTTTGAGAAAGTAGTTTTAACTGATAAAACTGATAACACTTGAATCAAATTGTAAAATAATAAGGTAAATAACGTAAAAAATAATGGAAAACTTACGGAATAGCAACACGCAAGCAAAAGAAGTAAAAACTTTAGTCTTAGAATAGCGGTTATTTGTTTAAATTCAAATTTGGCGCCAATTAAATAGGCACAAACCGATAATCGTTTTTATCACAATGCATTAGAGCTCAATTAAATTTTTCACCGGCTCAAACAGAATCGTGCACGTGACGTAAGTATGTATTTTTTGTTGTATATATCCATCCTGCTTTTTGTGATACTTTTCTCTTTCACATCTCATACAATAAAGAGAGTCAAGTATATTATTGTCGTATTCTTCGTACGTGTTGAATATACTTTAGCGAGTTACGTGATCAATGGCGGTTGATAGCTTGTTGCTGAGAAGTTCAAGGTATCGCGTGTATTTTAAATTTGTCGGGATTACATACAGAACGAAATAGCGAACAACACGATCACGGTTCACGGAGCCGGTTGTTTGAGCCTTTGAACAAGCAAAGCAAATAAAATACTAAAGTAAAGGCACCATGCAAGTTTGTTTGGTGCGGTGGGCCACGGATGTCGTCCCGTTGGCCGGGTGATTTATTTCGAAGTTTTTTTATTAGTGTCAAATAAAACTATTTTTTATACGAATTGTATCATGGTAGTTATTGTTGTGTGCTTGTGATATTGTGGAATTTGGGGTCGGAAAGAGTGTTGTGCATTGGTGTTTTAAAGTTTTTCAATTAGCGCAGCGTCTGCGATGTGTTAAGTAGACACATCGTAACAAAACTTGACATAATTTATCAATAGTGTCTTACAAGTTCTCGCTTTCTTGTGATATTGTTTGTTGTCTATTAAAATTATCCAAATTAACGGCATAACTATACAGGATCATCTAAGTTCTTGTCACAAATTAGCGGGTCTAACAGTCTAACTTCCAATCATTTTGTAATTAGTTACTTTACATAAAATGTACTTACCTTTGGCGGGCAATTTAAAATGTTGTTTTTATGTATATTAGAAAATATTAAAAACCGGCTGTAAATTGAAGTGGTTGAGTAATATCCGAGTAACATTTATTACCCAAATTACCTCGTTATTTTAATATTGATTACTTCTAGATAGGTAGATGATAATTATATTTTTATCCGTTTTTCACACGAGATTACCATCTGTTAACAAATATGGCGGCAAGGTTAACCTAATAATTAGACATTTTAATGATAACGTTCGGACGTCAACATAACTCTGCATAAAAAACAACTTAAGATTAATGTAGTCAAACAACAGTACATAAACTATGTAGTATGTTCCTCTGTGCTGTTTGTTTTGTAGTAATATTACATTACATACCCCGTGCTTTATGTAAAAGTTCAGAACTTAGACCACCTCTTTCTCGCTTATTACCTCGTCCAAAAAATTTATATACCTACCTACAATAAATCCTCCTCTTCTATATGAAGATATGACGAGATATTGTATAGTGGTTTAACTATTCATCTCCGGATGTCTTTTTTAATGCGTATTGCCTTATCGATGGCAGCAACTACATAATATGATCTCTTTGATTAGTAGGAACTAGGATTTGATTTTGGATTTTTATTTGTGTTGTTATTCTTCGAGTCACAACGAACCCTTACGTCGATGATTGAGAATACCTTGCCCTCTTGCCATTTACTGCCATGTTTCGTGAGAGACAGTAAACCTATACATAGACAATAAACTCTATTCTAACAAGCCCGGTTAGCGTGATAGCAAGATTAGTAGATAGTAGACTAAAAACCCAGTTGTTTTCAAGGAGGCCTAGTTTGAGAATCACCGAGTCTTCAGGACTGAACAGAAGCCGAAACTTCAAAGTCAACAACACTAACAAGTTTTTTTAAATTTTTAACGAACTTTGTAAAGATACTGTCAGCCTGGTAACAACGTTGGAAAAGTTAGAACTCGTTCCTAATTCCAGAAATCGAATTTACGAACAAACTAAATGCGAATGTCAGCTCTTGACACTTAACCAGGTTTCATTGTATTTACCTTTTTATTTGGATAGTAATAGCTATTTAGAGATCACTAATAATAAATGACGTGTTTTCTACAGTAGATCCTAATTATTAACTTAAGGATTTCAAACTTAAATAATTTTCCTGTTGAGCATGCGACAACTCCCTGCAAATACTGACAAAACAAACAAATTCAAGACAATAAATAATATGATACTTTTAATATGGTTTTGTTAGTTTCCATACTTACGTAGGTAACTTACCTATTGTTTGAACAAGTTGTTTCATAATAATACGAATACTGTCAACATATTGTACAAAGTCAGCAGAACTTTAAATAAAATACGGCGTCAATACAAAAAGTACGACAATTTCGCCGCGTACCTTTACTTAACTGAACTTTGATTTTAAGCTTCACAGAACTATGAAATGTGATTTTTGAAAGCGACAAGGTATCCAATGATTTCCGGTTGTGGGATGATAATTTTTTAACGACCTATTCTTCGAACAACGAAAATAAACAGTGTACAAAATGTCTACCGACCACTAGATTATAAACTCAATGTCGATTCAATCTGAATTTAAAACAATATCATTTCTGTCTACAATCTGAAAGTTGATTGACAGCTTAAAATCAATGTAGGCAAAATTGCTTTCAAAGAATAACAGTTAATGCGTTTGTGGTTCACCTAAATGCAGACTCTGATTAAAATTTTTATTCAATAAGAACGATATCTCCTGGTCGTGCTTGGCATTTGATAACGGAATATCTACGCAGAGTGGCGCAGAAAAAAATATTCCAAACCAAAGTTTTTCATTCTTTCGGATTACTACTTTGAATTCATCTCTCCCTCATTTTAAACCTTTTTGTAATTTGTGAAGTAAAAACTAATCCACACAATCATTATCTCACCATATGATGTTTCTGTATGCACTTTCCTGTGGCACTTTCTTAATTGTTTCTTACATTAGTCGCATGTGTCATACAGACATGATTGTGCAATGAACAGAATTCTTCATCTACTTATTCTTATTTGGATGATTTGGAAGCATCTATTGCCTAAATGCATAGGCCTGCACCTACAGCAAAGCATTGCATACAAGTTTTCTGGTTTCGCGAATATTCCCTAAATTCCTTGTCTTCGAATTCAATGCTGTTTTTCATTAGAAGTTTTTAGGAAACTATTAAATAAGTTAACCCTTTTGGCCACGATACTTTGTATCACTATCGATTTGCATTTAGGCATTACTAACTAATTTGAATTCAGTTGCTAATAAATTCATGCACTTATTTGGCTTTAGTGATTTACAAGCACTTTGTACATCGCAAATGTTGGTTATTTAAGGAACAAAAAAAAAGGGACCGTGCGTCACCTGATACTTTATTTTCGTCTGCTGTTGAGTTAAATAAGACGTTGTATTTGCGAAACTGTGGTTTACGGTAAAGATATCTAATATATAAAATTCACGTGTCACAGTGTTAGTTACCGTACTCCTCCAAAACGGCTTGACCGATTCTTCTCAAATTTTGCATACGTATTCAGTAGGTCTGAGAATCGGCCAACATCTATTTTTCAAACTTTTTTTTTTTTAGTATGGCAAAACAACGTTTGCCGGGTCAGCTAGTATTATATAAAAGAACACAAATATTATCACGACGAAGTGTAGTAACTTCGACATATACATATTGTGATGCAAGGATGCAAGTAATAAACCCATGTTTTTGCAAAAGCAAAAGCTTACAAGAGATAATAATTGTGTCGTTCCTGTATGTTTTGCAAATTTCGCACTGCAGATTGTAACGTTAATCGCAGTTGTGCAAAATTGGAGTTGTTTTTAGCAACCATAAACCTTTGCCATGAATGAGATGAAAAGTGCATGTCTCTGTAGTTATTTCACCAATGAATGGCCAGTTAATATGAAATATTTCATGAAAACTGTTATTAAATTATTTGTACCATTAGTAAACCTGCAAATTTGTATTTAGCTTATATACAGACAAAACGTATTTAGTTAGCGATACTGTGTTTACATAACTGATGCCCGAGGTAAAAGGACCTTGTGACTGTTTTGTAACAGAAATGTCTGCTTGTGAGCGCATACCTTTTATGATAATATTTTTGCTAAGGATACATTTTAGTACTGTTATAGTCTTTTTGATAGAGTATAACTAGGCCTTAAACTGACGCCTTGAATTAGGGTCCTTGTATCGTCAACTTCTATTTCTAACGAAAAGGGATTACATAAACTGCCTTGAAGACGACTTATTAACTTATTTAATGAAGTGTATTGTACAATTGCGATCCCAAAATGAGATGAGTCATTAACAAAGAATTGTGGCGCCATATGGTAGGTTAGTGTCGACCTACGCCCAAATTAAACATTGAATACAGACATACAGTGACACTTAAGTGTGTTGTTATTAAATTAATCATAAATCAATATACTGATTTCTTATGCTATTAAAGTGGCTCCACTTTTAAGTTGATTGAGGCATCATTATATTTGCTATATTGCATATTCTATTTGCTGGAAGACAGTTTGGCAAGTAGTTATCAAAGCATATTGCCAAAAGTTCTGAGATTCCTTACATTTGTTGTAATGAGTCTTTTACGGTATTGGATATAATTGAGGCAGAACTCAATTATTTTAATTATTTCTCTATTCCAGAAAATGGTTACAATCACTTCTGATATAGAGCGTATCCTCTAGCTAGTTGGTTTCTGGCTGTTGCTGTCAGTATTTGTGGCTCTGTTAAATAACGTTGTTAAGATTTTAATACTACTAATTGTTAACGATAAATAAACAACCTAATGCTATTATCTATGTATATGTATAAATAATCAAGAGGAACTTAAATAAATATTAAAGCGCTCATAGAGAAAAGGCTTGATACCATAAATAAAGTGGTATATACATAATTCATTCATGTTGATACAATGGTTCATAATGCATGACTGTGAATATTGCGCTATTCGTCTTTTGCTGTGAAATATGAATGCATTCCTAATTGCGAAAGGGCATTACTTTATTGTATGCAACAAAAATGGTAAATGATATTCGTCGGAAAACTTGTAACTAATTGTTTAAACATTTTATGATTCTCCAGACTCTGTAAGGCCGTTCTACTGGTCATGTATTCATAAATTATATATAACTAGCTGCCCCGGCAAACGTTGTTTTGCCATACAATTCTGTATAAAATAAAATTTCATCAAAATCGGTCCAGCCAATTTGTAGCCTATGTGTTATTCTGATGTATAAGCTATATTGTGGTAAAGTTTCATTCAAATCCATTCAGTAGTTTTTACGTGAAAGAGTAACAAACATCCATACATACATCCATACTTACAAACTTTCGCCTTTATAATATTAGTAGGATATACTTAAAGATGATGAGAAGAGAGAAAAGTTCTTCACATAGATACCCCAAATAAATTGTAACAACAAACCTTTTAAGATATTTTTTTACCTAACCCCCTAACATATTTAGGTCCTTGCCTTGAATATATTATAGAAAAAAATAAAACTATGTAATTGAGATAATTATAGATTAAAGATTTTATTTTTGGTGCATTGACTAAGACATTTAGGCGTTATTCTTCCAAAAGCCTTCTGGAACGCCGGCTCAAAAGAAAAATTACTGTGACTGAATTTACATTAGTATTAATAAAATAAGTAATTAAAGTATCAATTATTTTTAGCGATGCTCTTAACATAAGTGAGTACGTACCTACTAATAATAAACGAGACAAACACTTATGTAGTAGCTAACGTTACAATAGATTTGAAACTTCTAACCCGTTTGTATTAAGTATTTGAACAAGTGATAACGAAGGACTTGTTATGTTCCTGTATTAGCAATTACGAGATTTAACTTAACCAAATTGCTATCAAATATTATAGAAAGCTTGATTTCGAGGCAATTTTCATTACTACCCTATCTGTCTAGGTAGGTATATTAGGTTACTGCGCTAGTCTAGTCTAGACAATTTTTCAATTAGACGCCACTGTAACCACTGTTACACATTACACAAAGAAAGATTTCTTGTATCTAAGTCTATTGTAGATTTTATCTGATCCAAATAATTTCCGTAATATCTAGGTAACTATATAATTTAGTCTCGGGCCGTAGCCCTATTACTTAAGAAAAGTTACCTAATTTGAATGACTACTGTAAGTGGTATTAAACATGCTAGATATAGATGATATATCACGCTTAGCTAAATAAGTGCTAAGTACTTTATTAAGATAATATAAAAATACCCCCTAAGGATTAAGCGAGAAAGATGGCGCGCCAGTCCTAGTCTTGCCAAATTTCATTGAGCATTTAGAGCGCCTCTACATTTACTGCACTTTGCGATATTTTATAGCCACTGTCGGTACACCGTACACGAACGTATTTTAAAAAGAATTATACAATAGTTACTCCGTGTAGTGTAGACAAACATTCAGTGTTTTGACTTCACAGTTCACACGTCTGCTTCCTGTTTAATTTTCAAGATGGCGGCTTTGTATTAAGATGTGATGTTTCACAGATACTTTAACTTATACATTTTATGACTTATCTAAAACAGTTACATTATGTATGGTAATATAAAAATAGAAAGTTTGTCTATATTTGAACATCGAGATCAATAATTTTCTTCAGTCTGTGTTGAAATTCTATGCTCTTACAGATTGTATAATTAGTTACTACAATTTACATAAATCCCCTTTTTAAAATTGTGGTATTTTCCAATCCCTCTCTCTCTCTCCAGCTCATTAACGTTCCACTGTTGGGCACCGGCCTCCTCCACTTTGGGAGAGATAATGGTCTACTGTAGAGATGAAACGGATAGTAGTTTGGTCGGATACCGGATATTCGGCAAGCTACTGGGCCGGAGCGCCGGATATTCGGCTGCCGGATATTCGGCCCTTTATTGCGTTGACACGATCAGTTTGATTTGAATATTGGCGCGGTGAACGAGATCGGAAATATTCAGGCGCATTCGGGTCGCACGTAAGCGGAGATCGGGTCGACTCGGGGGCGTTCGAGTGTTATCGCGCGTGTCAGTTTGTTTTTGTTTCTCAGTTCGTTTGTTGTTTATTTCATTGTTTATCACTTGTCGTCGTGATTTTATGTTTGAATTCTGATAGATTACTAAGAAATGTCATCATCAAAAAGACGATCGCCAATATAGCAATATTTTGATTTAAACAGTGATGATAACAAGTACGCGGTATATTTATTTCGTCAGGTTAAAATTTCTCGAGGTGGTGAAGGAAAAAAGGCGTATTTAACTAATAATTAATAAAACAAACATTTATGATGTGCGATTATAAAAATAAACGGTGTCCATAACCTATTGGAGTATAATTTGCCTTGTGTAAAATAACGAGATTTTTTATAATTTTACCATCCGGTATCCGGCCGGATACTGTATTACTATCCGGTATCCGGCCGCAGAGTGAAAACAAGGCCGGATACTGGATAGTTACCGGATATCCGTTTCATCTCTAGTCTACTGTGCCGCGTTGACCAGGTCTCTCACAGTAGATGATAACTGCTTATATTGTCCCTTAGCTGGCTCTTACAGCACCCTGGTAAAGAAATGGGGTGGTGACGCTTGTATTTTTAATCCGTCACTACACAGACAGATATTTCCCATTAAGGATACTTAATTAGTTAAATGCGTTCTACTATGTATAGTAAAACTACAGCTTCATTTTACTATGCAGACTTGCAAACTGGTTGCAGTGTACAAAGAGAAAGTACCCCACAATTTCCACAAAGGTATCGTAAGATGCTCATTACATTATGATGAATGGTCCATGTGGCTGTGAACAGTTTTGTCCATTGTGTAGTGTATTGTGTTACTTAACCGAAACTCGTGATCGTCATTGAGATAATAAAATGAATATAAATATGTAGATACGTTTTATATTTTAAGCTGTAATTTCATAATAATATGCTGCATGTTACCCGCGACTTCTATGAGTGAAATTTAGAAAACTATCTCCCTTTTTAGTACATTTTTCACTGATGCTCCGCTCCTATTAGACGCAGCGTGTTGTAATAAGACTTTCTCGATTAATGGACTATCCAACACAAAAAGAATTTTTCAATTTGAACCAGTAGTTCCTGAGATTAACGCGTTAAAATAAGCAAACTCTTCTGCTTTATAATATTAGTATAGATCCATACCAACCAAGATAGTCCAACCAAGCCAAACGAACAGTTTATTATTGTATAGTGGGTTCAAGTCCCGCTTGCGGTAATCACTTTTTCCACCATAATTCATTTTATTAAGTTTTATTATAAATCAATATCTTTAAATTGCTCACTTACTTAAATACCTTCATGACAGTTCATGACTAGTCATGACTTAAATGTTATTCATGGAAAAATATGGACAGAGTACAAAAGGTTTTATCATGTTACCTACTGTCGAAATAATTCCAACAGGCTTCGAATAAAATAATTAAGTTATTGTTATATTCAATAGTACTTCTCATGCATATCAACTCATAATTTTTCGTAAATAAGTACCTGAGAATAGTCAAATAAATACTGTTCGACCCTGGTCTACCAACATTCGGCAAACGGTCATGGTCTGTCTCAATGCCAGACATAAAATAAGTATTACCTTGTTTCCATATGTATGCTAAAAACTAACATCTAATCATCTATTGATGTTATACCAATTCAAAATGCCTGTTTAATTTAATTAGTTCAAAAACTAATAAAAAACGCTTGAAAAATCTGATTATTTTTTAAATTATTGCATTGTCATCGGTCTTTAATATGTGTTTAAAATGTCAGATCAATCTGACTACTGCAAGTGGCTGAAAGTTGCTTTCAAAGATTTTGTTACATACATTAATACATTGATAGATAAGTACCGAGCTAATCAAGGGTGTTAACTAAAAATAGTTGCCAGGTTCCTTACGGACTAAGAACAAAGAAAAGAGTGACTAGATGTTCTATTCTTATTTAAATCACTTCTGTTGTTAGATCTTCCCTTAAACGTTTTGATGGCTTTGATGACTCTTACTCTTAACTACGTTTTCTTTTAATACTTGAGTTATTTGATCTAGATAGATCAGTCAGTACTCAGGTTGTCCCCTATCTCTATGTCTACCAAGTCAAGATATCTGTTTAACCAATCTCCAAATCATTTATTTATTTGAAAACTTTAAGCATAAAATTGTACATTGGGCGGTCTTAATGCTAAAAGCAATTATCTACCTGTCTAGGGATTACTAGTCTAGATCGTATGTCCACAGGCCTCCACTTCGCAGCAGATATATATATGCAGAAGCATATAACAAGTTTAAAATACTATTAAAATTTATGAATACGTCCATACAAACTGGCTTGCGGCAAGAAAGCGACCTTTCTGGGTCGTGGTTCAGTTACCGCTCGTCAATCTCAACGTGTTAATGCATTTCTTAGACTTGTATTACAAGCAATATTTGAACTCAATATTTTTTGCCATCAATCGATAGTAAAAACGCTTACGACAGATGCTCATTGTTTAGATAGGATTGCAAAATGGCAAATACTCGCAAAGTCGTCGGAATCTTTGGATGTGATTTTCACCCGCATGAATTCCGATTTTCAAAATCACTTACAAAGAAAAAAATCCGTTACATAGATTAATCAATACACTGATAGATGCGTACCGAACTAATAAAAACGTAATTTATTAACTTCGTAATTTTTAGCTTTATTATTAAAAGCGTGTTTATTTGCCAAGAAAATAAATATTGCTAAGTACCATTAATTCTTTTAAAAACCTGGTTTAAATATATTTTATGACGATTGAGTTATTATTACATACAATGTAGTCATTGCATAGTCTCTGTGTATTATTGTTTCTGTTTTTCTCACGTATTGTCCTACCATGGCTATCATTTTATTATTATCTATGAAATCGGATTTAGCACACTTTGTCATAAGCGTAGTTGCAATTTATGTAACACATAATACTTCGAAGTTGCATATAATTTTATTAAAAGTGTGCATAATCGGATATATAAATATTTATACATAATTTACATTTTAAAATAACTGTTTAAATCATCACCTTTCCTTCTACTTTCTAATTATACAATACCATCGCATAATCAGATTTTAAAATATATAACAAGATTATTTGATACTAGTTTTTGCCATGACTTCATACGCACGGTATTTAGAAACCAAACTCTAACAAATTATACAAAAAACACAATTTATTGAACCACTATCTATTGGGGAAAATCGCATCAAAATCCGTTGCGTAGTTTCAAGATGTAAGCTCACAAAAGGACATACATAAAACAATAACCACTTTTATAATAAGTAAAAATTTAAACGGAGATTTTATCGGAGAGATAATAAACGTTTTAGCGTAAAAAGACTTATGAATAACAAGTTTTGACAATTTTCCGAACCAATTTTAGCGAACTTTTAAACCTCCGATAAGTCATTATGAATAAGACCAAAAGAAGATAGAACTCAGTCTGAAGATTGTAGCTTACTATTAGTGAAATATATTTTAGAATCTGGCCAATACTTCCGGAGACTACCTCCTACAAACATATTGCAAACTTTACCTCTATAAAACGTACGTTAATGAAATGAAAGATATAATAGAGATAAACGTATGTTAATGAAAGATTTTAAAGCAAATACTTATAAACCAACTTTAAGTGCAACAAGCATTGAAAAGAGTAAACGAGAAAGTAAACACGAGTAATTTATAGTATTGGCAGCTTCTATATTAGCGATGGCGACCTCCCTAGGCCGCCGCGGCCATGGCTGGTCATTCACCTATCCTTAAGAATGCTGCTCCATACTTGTATACTCTAGAAACTATAGAGTAGTCTGTAGTATAGAGTAAAGTGTTTTAGGTTATGAGGCTTCTATGTTTGTAGATTGTTGTAAAAAGTTGTTTGATCAAGATCACGACTACAAGTTTCTTTTTTTTTTATAAAAAATGTTTTAGTTGTGAAAATGGTTTGAACTAACAAATTATGTTATTATTTACGACTACCTGAAGCTCGCTACTCCATACGCGTGGAGTTTAAGATCCTTTGAATAATATTTTTACCGGTCAAACCTTCCCTGGACTTTCATGATTATTTCAACACCGAAATTACCAAAACGACCCAGCCCTTCTCAAATTTTAGCGAGACTAACGAACAGCAATTGATTTTTATATGTATAGATTGTACCTATGTATTTACAGCTTCATATGTTTTTTTCCGTGTTGTCCGTCCGCGTGTCCTGTTTTCCGTGTGGTGACGGATTAAGAATACAATTGTCACCACCCCATCTCCTCCCGAGGGTGCTGTAAAAGTCAGCTAAGGGATATTGCGCACAAATAACATACCTGATAATAAACCCTGTGCCAATACGCCTGGTCAGCGTGGCACAGTATACCCTAATCCCTCCCAAAGTGAAGGAGGCTCGTGCCCAACAGTGGGTCGTTAATGGGCTGGAGAGAGAGAGCGAATGTTTTTTTTTACAACCATTTTAACAAGCATGGTGTAGAAGTCATTGTTTATTTATTAGGGTGAGCCTAAACAACTAAATTTCTGTTTTTTTTCTTTTGACAACAAAATAACATCTTTAATGGGCTGTGTAACATATTTCATTTTCCCTAATGATTCATTCAGTATTGTATGAGTATTATGACTTCCCATTAATTAAGATTTTCCTGTTAATCTGAGTGCATTTTTTTCTTCAAAGCTTTAACACGCCTTTACGAATATTCTTATCTAGCTGTTGCCCGCGACTTCCTCGATAAATGTACTATCCAACACTCGAAGAATTTTTCAGATCAGACCAGTGGTTTATGAGATTAGCGCGTTCAAACAAACAAACAAGCTCTTCAGATTTATAATATTAGTTATAGATATGAACTAAGTAAATATGTAAACAACTATGAATGAAAGTATTCGGTCATTTTAAATGAAGCCGATCGAACTTCAGACAACTAATGGGATTATTAAAATTAGTCATTTATACATTTGTGGTTTCTTACATACCTATATTTAGGGAGGAAACTACATTGGTGTTTCTGAGAAACTCAATACATTTCTTGCATCATTGTAATAATTAAATTATACATGAAAAATTATGTATTACGAGTATAATATTTATATTAAATTCCAGACAGTAGTACCGATTCTATGTCCACAACTGAAACTTAACTAAAAAATGAAAATTGATAGTTCCGAAAACACAATTCGGCAATGTTAACAGAATTTTTCTATTAGAAAATCTGTATAACAGACTAACTCTGAACGATTTTAATTACTTAATTGATTAATAAATTAATAGAATAGAATACTCTTTATTGTACATCTTAACAATATTACAGTAGGTACTTAATATTATACAATTTTAGAATATATAGATAAGTACAATAGGCAGTCTTATCGCAAAATGCGATCTCTTCCAGACAACCTTTGGATGGACTGAGAGGAAAGAAAAATTAGGCTAATTGTGATGTACATACAGATACACATGCCTAAACATACATACATACGGACTTAGCATAGAGTATCGAATTAATGTTTACTATGTATTATAAGTAAGTATTTACAAAAGAAAAGTAGTAACTATTTGTATTCTATCCGTATTCTGGTACCCATAACACAAGCATATAAGCTTAGCTTGGGACCAGAGGACGTTGTGTGAAATGTCCATGAATATTTAATTAATAAAAATGTGCTCAACGAAATAGCCAATTAAATTTAGTTAACTTTGGTTGTGCACGTAGAAGTTAGCCAGTATTGAACCGTTGCTTACCAGAAGTCTTGCTACACTTGGTTTTCCTGACATGATCCTGTCGATTATAATTTTCTGTTTGTGTGCTAAGCTATCACATGAAACTGGTTCTATGTTTAAAATAATAAAAACTTCAGTGTATAATTTAAAAAACACATAACATAATTAAATTGTTATTCCAATTTACGCAATCGTTATGTTAAGACGTAATTAATTTACCTACCTAAAGTAATATTACTATTTCATTCAAGACCTTGTGAGTCAAATAAGTATAGGTCTTATAAATATGTTATTACATAGTACCAATTCTATACACACAACAAAATTTAACTACAAAATAAAATTTCGTATTATCAATAACACAATTCGGCGATGTTAAACCGTGTCTCTCCGGATGTTATCTGTGTACAATATTCTTTTGCTGGCTTTTATAGCACCCTGAAATGGAGAAGGGGTGGTGACACTTGTAATTTTAATCCGTTACGAATTTGTCGTTCTGCCCAGTTATATTATTATTGATTAAAACTATTTTTTGTTACTCCCTAGCTGGTAGTGTCAACTTTCTCTCTCAATAATGATAAGAAAATACTATTAGATATTGATTGCCGTACATAACTAGTTAATTTAAAGTCAACCCATGGTCTAATAAGGCAATCTACCACGCTTGTCGTGATCAATTTATAAAGGCATTTAAATATTCGCTCGAGGTGCGGAGAAAGCGTACGCGCATACTTTTCGATGTTCACTGGCCAATAAATTAATGTAAGGTTTGTGTAGGTACCTACTTTTACTTTTTGAAACGAAACTAAAAGGGCAGTCAAACTGTTTTAATATACAGGATGTCCCAAAAGTCGACGTCAAGCCGAAGTCGCATGATAGGTAAGGTCATAAAAGTTATCAAAAATTTTTAAAAAAATTGTACGTTTTTTATTTTTAAAATAACCGAAAACAAAATTCTGGAAAATATAACAGTTTTTACCTTCCTGTTGCTACAAATCTTTACTTTTTGAATTTTTTTTTTACTTATATCTGTAATTTGTTCCCTTAAAATCTGAGTTAACTTCTCCAGCTTGAAAGAAGATGTCATGTTTTGTAGAACCACGTTTCGAAAATCAGTTTTTCAATGTTGTGCAATTATATTAAGAATAAGAAACATTTTTTTTTTATATTTTTCTGATAACTTTTATGACCTATCATGATGATCTATCATGCGACTTCAGCTTGACGTCAACTTTTGTGACAGCCTGTATAACGTTATAAACTTTTGGAATAGAATTCATATAATAATAATAATAAATAAATAAATAATCATGGACATTTCACACAACGTCCTAAAATATAATATTGCTTTACAGAAAAACCGACATTCCATTCTTGCCAGCAGCAAGTTAAATTGTTTTGTACGAGGTCTCTATCAGGTGTTGAATTAAGAAAAAGTAAACTTAAACATTAAAATTAGAAATAGGAATCTTGAATATTCAAAGCTACAGATTAGTATTTGCCATAAATAACGAGTTAAGGCACTCTTAGAGCACGTAGTTGGCTATATTCTCTAAGCTATTTATCAAAGGCTCTGCAGGCCTATACATATAAGGGCGGTACTAGACTAGTTATGGTGGTTTTTAAATCCGTGAAGAAATAGGGGTGCTATAAATTCATTTATTATTTAATACGTTCAGTGCGGCTAACGCTTATGCGCGTTTTTCTGATCTTCACCAAGTGCGGACCGACGCGTATACGCGTCCATACAAAAAAAAATCTGTAGGCAAGCGGGGTGCGCCGCACCTGTGCGTTTATTGCGTGTATTCTGGGTGTCTATTGTTTCGAAGCGGTCGTAAAATGTGGAATTGTAAAGGAGACTACACACTAGTCAGGTTTCTGCTACGAATCTTGCAGGGGGGGGGGGGGGGCGGCGGCGGCGACGACAACACTAACCTAATTTAGTACAATAGATTATTGAAATAATTTTATTATGACTCGCTCTTTTAACTAAAGTAATAGGTAGTTTTAGTCTATTTATAAATGGTGTCTATAACGAGGCGGGCGAAAAGTCGTAAATTAAAAAAAATTAAGAATAAAAGGGCTTTCGGGAGAAGGTACCTTTACTATTACTGTTTTATTAAGGTATAACTTACTATTTTAACAAAACCGAACGAAGATATATTATGGCGTAAACTTCACAAAACCTCTTACAAATAAACACTAGTGTGGAAGCACCTTTATCCATCCAACACCTTTATATGACCCGTAATTGTTATATGACAGTCATAAAACTCGAAAGTTACCGAACGCACATAAGCGTCGGCCGCACTGCGGGAAGGTAAAAGATAACGCGCTATAGCGTCCAGCCGCACTACACGAGTTTTCTATGAACGCACATAAGCGTTCTTAGCACTACGCGAAAAATTTTTTGAACGCACATACGCGTTTTCAGCACTGGGCGAATGACTCTTTTATTAGCATTGGCTATAAATTCGCAAATTATTCAGCATTGAACGCGTTAAAGGTGTTTTGTTTACTGCGTAAACAAAATAAGTTTGGGAACCTCTGCTCTTCGCGAAGATTAATGATTTTAGACGACAAGATTTATGCTCAAATGATTTATCATTAGAGATCCTAATTATTTGTTGTCAACTTGTCTTGGTGCATAATGGTACCGTTGTCTGGCTGGAGCCAGAGACTATGCTCGTCTCTACAGAGTGCGTGCTTGTTGAGAAATCGCTAGGAGCGACGAACTCTTGGCCACTCAGTAACTTGATACAAATTGTAACCATTTTGCTCAACGCCATTGGATGCACTTATAATGCTGTATTTACTGATCAATGAACTGAGATAAGCACTATTTTTTATTCGCTGCTGATGTGCATTGCGACCTTATACTATATATTTAACCTACTTCACACTGTTCAATTTAATGTAGATTTACGGTGTTTTGTAGCTGAAACTAAAAAAAATCAATTAAAATTGTTTTCAAGGGTTTTGCATTAGCCTAGAAGACCAGTATAGACGAAAATCTATGAGATGAGGAATGAACTGTGTGAATATGAAAGCAAAAGGAATTAACATAGATTTGACGTCTGACAAAAGACTATGCAAGAAAAATACATATTGCGCTGACCCCAAATAATGGAATATGGGTGGACGAATATTTGTAGACCAAAATATACGCTTTTAAGGGCCTACATCAATATTATCGTCGACATGTACATATTAACACAGCTAGTAGGTATAGAAAATGAAGAATTAGGGATATTTTTTTTGTTTTCTCAAAATCTGCTAAATATATTTTAATTCTGATTTACGTGTTTCTATATATAATAGTTACTTATGTTTTTAAAGTTATTTCATTAGTTAATACGCGATAATAGACCGACAAATGAAAAAAATAAATAATTGGTCAAGTGCGAGTCGGACTCGCGCACGAAGGGTTCCGTACCATTATCTATGCAACATAAGGCAACGTTATTAGTATCGAGCAAGAAACGGTAAAAAAATCATGTTTGTTGTATGGGAGCCCCCCTTAAATATTTATTTTATTTTATTTTTAGTATTTGTTGTTATAGCGGCAATAGAAATACATCATCTGTGAAAATTTCAACTGTCTAGCTATCACCGTTCTTGAGATACTGGGTTCGGAACCCTAAAAATCATGTTTGTTGTATGGGAGCCCCCCTTAAATATTTATTTTATTTTATTTTTAGTATTTGTTGTTATAGCGGCAATAGAAATACATCATCTGTGAAAATTTCAACTTTCTAGCTATCACCGTTCTTGAGATACAGCCTGGTGACAGACGGACGGACGGACGGACGGACGGACGGACGGACGGACGGACGGACGGACGGACGGACGGACGGACAGCGAAGTCTCAGTAATAGGGTCCCGTTTTTACCCTTTGGGTACGGAACCCTAAAAACGAGAGAGGTTGTTTCGCTAAGATTTTCTATCGAGAAAACTTTTTTCAATCGCGTTTCTGAGTTTATGCGATCCTAGATGATATATTGAAAAAACATATACTTAAAAATTAGAGCTCTAGCCATTCAATCTAAAGAAACAATGAAAACTTCGTACGTAGAAAAATGCACGAAGCTATTTTGGTATCCTCTTAATTACATAATAATAATAATAATAATATAATAAGCCTTATTTATTTCCTGAAACATATCGAAAAAAACTAGGTATACATTTCGACTTAATCCTAATGCATTTTTTTTTTTAACTAATCCTAATCTTTATTATATTTAATTATATCTGTGACTGTATTTAGTATGCATCAGGAACCCTCTCCGGTAAAGGCCTCCTCCAAGGCTTTCCATCTTTCTCTATCCCGAGCTATTTGGATCCATTGTGGGCCCGCGATTTTTTTGATGTCATCATCCCATCTTGTGTAGGGTCTGCCTCTGTAGCGTTTGCCTGGTGGGCCTCTCCATATGGTTACTGTTTTCGTCCACCTGTGATCAGTGAGGCGTGCTACATGACCCGCCCATTTCCACTTCAGTTTTTGTGCGTGGCTTAGTGCATCAATTGCTTTCGTCTCTGATCTTATCTTTGTGTGTCTTATCTTATGAATCTTTTTGATGTTTAGCATGCTCCTCTCCATTCCCCTTTGACATGTAGTAATGTAGTTTTTTGTTTTATTTGTAAATTTCCATGTCTGGCATGCATATGTCAGACATGGGATAAGGCATGAGTCCATCACTTTTTTCTTAAGTGCTATAGGCATATCACTCTTAAATATTTCTTTACAACTCCAATATTTATTCCACGTACTTTTTACTCTTCTCTCTATTTCTTGATCGTTTCTGTCGCTGCTGAATCCAATTTGTTTACCCAAGTAAATATATGTTTCGACATATTCTAATTCCTCATTTCCAATTTTTATTGTTGATCTTATGTAATTAGTCATGGTTTTCGTTTTTGTTATATTCATTTGCAAACCTACCTGTATGCTAGCCTTGTGTAAATTTTCTATCATATTTTGTAGTTGGCTGCTTGTTTCTGATAGCAATACTAGGTCGTCTGCAAATCTTAAATGATTCAAATATTTACCTTGGATATACAAGCCTTGTTTTTTCCAGTCTAGCTTACTTATGATGGATTCTAATATTGCAATAAAAAGTCTTGGAGAGAGTGGGTCACCTTGCCTGACTCCTCTGCGCACTGGGAATCTTGGTCCAATAGTTTCTAGCTTCACTCTACTAGTGCAGTTTTCGTATATGTGCTTTAGTATAGTTATGTATTTGACTTCTACATTTTGTGCTCTTAGTGTTTCCCATATACTTTCGTGAGAGACAGTATCAAAGGCTTTTTGGTAGTCAATAAAAGCAATGTAAAGAGGTCTTTGTTGCTCTTGATATTTTTCTATTACTACTTCTAAAGCATGTATGTGGTCTATTGTAGAGAACTTTTTCCGAAAACCAGCCTGTTCCTTGGGTTGATGTTGTTCTAAAGTTTCGCTTATTCTGTGATTTATTAATATAGAAAAAATTTTATATAAGCTCGGTAGTAGACTTATAGGCCGGTAATTGCCTATATCTTTAGGGTCCCCTTTCTTGTAGAGCAAGATAATATTAGATTCCGACCATTGTGATGGCGTGTGCGTTGTTTTTAATATCATATTGAACAATTTTGCTAGTGGTAGCGCCAGTATGATACTGGCTGCTTTTATTGCCTCATTTGTAATATTATCTGCGCCTGGGCACTTGTCAGGATTGAGTGTATTTATAATATCTATAATTTCCGTACCTTGTATTGGCTCTATAGAGCGTTGTGGTCCCTCGAATTCAACGGATTCATTTTGAGCCCGACCGCCCTCACTATGTGTACATGGTGAGCTATATAAATTTTTGTAGAAGTCAGTTGCAATGTTAATTATGTCTTTTCGGTTATTCGTTACTTCTCCAGACTCTTTCAGGCCTTCAATCCACGTTTTCTTTGTTCGCAGCTCTTTATATCCTTTTTTTAGGCTTCCTTTTTGTTCTAGATGTTTTCTAATTACCTCAGTTCTGTGTTTCTTGTAGTCCATTTTTATGTATTTATTTGATAGTTTGTACAGAGCCTTAAGTTCGTTTTTCATGGATCGAGTTTTATTTTTGGCTCTTTGAAGTTCTTGTCTTCTACACAAAATTTTTCTTGTGCGCTCTGATAATATGTTGCGGTCTTTTTTTGTATGGTTTGGTCTATGTACGTCCTGCAGACTTCTTGTGATAGAACTTGTTATTTTATCATAATATATCTGTACAGTTTCGTTCCTTACAAGGTCAGGTAGAGATAAACAAGTTTTGAGGTTCTCTTTGTATTTTTTAATATTCTCTTCCTCAATTAGTATACTACTTGGGTTGTTCACATAGTTTCGTCTACTTTTTATTGGTTTTGAGAGTGATACTAGGGCTCTGAGTGGCCTATGGTCTGATTTAAAATTTATGCTCAGTGTCTCTATATTTTGAAATTGTTGTGGGCGGTTTGACAGTATATAGTCAATCTCGTTTTTATATTGACTGTCCGGAAAGCGCCATGTCCATCTTCTTTTTGCTTTTTTCTTGTAGAAGGTGTTTATAATAGCTAGTTTATTTTCAATTGCAAAGTCTATCAGTTTTTGGCCTCTTTTGTTTCTTACTCCGTACCCATGGTGCCCCATTATTTTGTATTCGTCCGTTCGTGGCTCTCCTATTTTGGCATTAAAATCTCCCATTAGAATAAATTCCTCGTGTGCCATTTCTATAGCTGTGTATATAGTTTTATAAAAAGTGTTTACTACCTCTTCATCTGCTTTCGTTGTCGGGGCGTAGACTTGTATTACAGTAAAATTTTTACCTGGTAGCTTTAAGTTGAGTAGAGCGACACGTTCCGAAATACCAATGTAGCTTTCAATATATTGCTTTAAACGTTTGTTTATTATGAAGCCAACTCCATATAGGCCCGGTGTTTGACCAGTAAAGCAGAGAATGAATTTATCATATTCATCTATTGTATTTCCAAGGCGCCGGACTTCCGAAATACCTATTATATCGTATTTTATGTTTTCTAGCGCTTTCTCTATTTCCAATATTTTTTCGTACGATGAAAGTGTTCCGACGTTGTAGGTTACTATATAAAGATGGCTATTTTCCTTCGTTGTTTGTTTTATGTGGTATGATGATGTCCTTGGAGGGTTGTGGTCATAATCTCCCGCGGTGACCAACCGTCTTGGAAGATGCGTTTTATGTATTTTTGTAGGTTCTTTTTCTATTTTTTCGTATTTATTTGAGTTATTTGAGAGGGGCTGATGTGTATGTTGCTATGTCTTCTTGGTATTGTCTTGGATGTTTGTGTTGTTGTTATTATTTTTGCTTATAAGGAAATTCAACATCCCCGGTTTTATAACACTTCCAGAACAGCTTAAGGATCTTTGCTTTGTGTGAGCTAGAGCTTTATTCTTCTTGTTAGCGTGGGGTCTCTGCTCTTCGTAGCTGTTTGTAGCATCTTCCGGTGAATTTGAGAGATATCTTTTTTTATTTTTAGTACTTGTATTTGTGGGTGTATTTTTTAATATGACAAGCTTGTCATATTTAATTATGGCTGTGTTTCCTTTCTCCTTCTTAATTACATATGCACAATATTTTTTTTGCCCAAAAAAATGGGCTCTTATTAACGTCTAAATTTTTTTCCCTACCACCGGTTCTGGACTACAAATCCGCTGAAAAGAACCGGCGTGAGAAACTCAGCATAGGTATAGCCTGGGAAGGAGAAGTTACTATCAATGTAGATTATAAAAATCACAGGTATTACTCATAGTGAGTAATAGTATGCTTTTTCCTGGAAGATTCTTAATCTTAATGTCCATTTCTGGTACAATACTATCAGTCATTGGCGTCAATTGGCACCGTCTACTGGCATTTGTAATCTGTTTTATGTCCGTCAACCATTCTTAAATCGGTTAGCGCGTCCGTTGCTGTACGTTTTCTACATACAAATTATTTCCAGGGCTGTCAATATTATAAACAGTTACCTAAGAAGTTATTCTTCTCTAGGGCCGTAGCGGCCTAAAATCTGTTCTAGCTAACTTCAATTAACTAGTTTTAGGTCTACAATAAAGTATTGTTCATATTTACATCGCTAAAACATTAAGAGGGCAATCGTGCCCTCTTAATGTTTTAGCGATGTAAATATGAACAATACTTTGGTATCATACAATACTTTGGCATAATTTGGTATCGACCAAATTATGCTCCATACAAAAATATGGGTTTCGTACTCCCCATTTTTCTTTGCGAAAGTTAAACCAATTTTAATTCTTCTTACGCTATATTATAGATGAAGAGTATATCTATGCTTGTATCACTTTATTTTTTTCAAAACATATTAACTAAAAGAAATATGACCAGCCGAAAATCCGATTTTTTCGGTTTTCTTTAGGTAAAGTTGCATCGACTATCCCACATATTTGGTAAGATTTTACCAAAAAAGAAAGTGATAGAAGCATTAGAAATAGGGATAGCAATACCTAAGGCAAATACCTAAATTAGAAGTACAGTACACTCTTAATGTCCCACTGTTGAGTTAGGTTAGCCTCACTTTGGTAGAGATTAAAATCTACTGTACCGTGCTGACCAGGCGTGTTGTCACCTTCTATCAGAGAGGATGTTATCAATATCCCTTCACTGGCTTTTACAGCACCCTAGGAAGGAAAAGGGTTGGTGACATTTGTATTCTTTATACATATATATAAGAATACAAAAATATACGTATTATGAAAATTTGTTAAAAATATCAATACGCATATCTAATTGCTGCTTACTGAAGGGGGATACCATTAGCTACAAAATTACATAGTTTCTATAAACAATTATACAGTATGGCATGGCAGCCCTGTCTAATATAATTGTACGCACACTAACATAATTTATTCCACACATGCAAACTGACCACCATATATATTTACATAGTATAATTACATGTTTTCAATTGAATTAAAGTGACGTAGATTGACGCTAGTAAGCCAAAATTGTGATGTTATGTAGGTGGTGTGACAGACTATTATTCTGTCTGTCTGTCTGTCTGTCCTGCGTCTAATATAATAAGCAGTTTGTAGATGAATGACTGGTAGATAGATACAGAGTTCATTAGTTAGTGATATAAAAACTAATTACATCTAGAGTACAATAGGTGGTCTTTGTCTTATGAGTGATCTCTACCAGGCAAACTTTTGGTAAATTATTAAGAAAAAGAATATAGAAATTCACCGCAAAACGTTTTTTTTTTAAATAAACTCGTCATTAACGGTTTTAAATAAAGACAATTGAATAGCCGCTGTCGAATGTGCAACAAAACAAAGGGTTGATCGTTCCCCTATCTATTTGCATACTAGAGCGCAGGAAAAGAGGGGAAATACAAAGCCACGGTGAATGTGCATACCCTACCCCCAATCAGCGGAATTATTGGATAAGTGACGTTCTATGAGGGCTTATATTTAAAACATCGTTCTGATATCGTATGTACCTATAGGTAAACTGATTCTTTTTTTTTCGAACGAAGTTCCTTACGGCAGGCTTGGAGGAGATAGGGATTTTGCTGCGCGACCGAACTGAAAAAAATTTGATAGTAAAACCGTAAGAAAAATACCGTGGAAAAAAGGCCGTGGAAAAAAGTCCGTGGAATAAAACCGTTAAATAAGACGTGCGCAGGCGCGACAGTCGTATACACAAGCGAGTAGTGTATAATACCTTTCTCTTTCTTTTTTTGCAAATTGTGTCGATTCTACATTAGCCGAAGGAACTTCGTTCCTACCTGGTGTCCCACGACACCACATTCTTTTTTATATTTCTATTTCAAGGAGAGGTCAGGAAACTGTCTGGGGAATTATTGCTTTTAAACATCTATGGATGTCTTTGTAAGTAATAGTATTTTTTGTCGTCGTTGTTGGAGTAATGTTCTGCTAGTAGAACGGAATCTCTCTCCAGCCCATTAATTTCCCACTATTGGGGATGGGCCTCCTCCACTTGACGAAGGTTTATGGTCTACTATGCAGCGCCGACCACGCGTGTTGGCATAGTGCTTATTTTCGAGGTTGGGACATGTAGGTATTGTTATCTTTGTGTTAAGGGCCTACATCAATATTATCGTATATCATCGCCGACACGTACATATTAACACAGCCAGTAGGCACAGAAAATGAAGAATTAGGGATACTTTTCCTATTTACTCAAAATCTACTAAATATATTTTAATTCTGATTTACGTGTTTCTATATATAACAGTTACTTATGTTTTTAAAGTTATTTCATTAGTTAATACGCGATAATAGACCGACAAATGAAAAAAATAAAAAATTTGAGAGGTTGTTTCGCCAAGATTTTCTATCGAGAAAACTTTTTTCAATCGTGTTTCTGAGTTGATGCGATCCTAGATCATATATTGAAAAAACATATACTTAAAAATTAGAGCTCTAGCCATTCAATCTAAAGAAACAATGAAAACTTCGTACATAGAAAAATGCACGAAGCTATTTTGGTATCGTCTTAAATATAACTTAGCTGGCTTTTACAGCACCCTCAGGTTTACTTCAAAGAAAATATTACTTTTTCCATGTAAATTCCTATCAAAATTTTTTATTTATTTCTCATAGATAATTGGCTTTTATAAGAGTGCTATCGAAAGAATAATATGCTACTCTTCATTATATTATTATACGAGTACGTATCTTCATCATTGTGGTGTTATCTATAGTGACATTGATTAATTGTCATCTTATCAGATAAATTATGTAGATAAGCCTCGTACAACATATTGCGTACCTATTTTAAACACTTCCTAAACAGTTCAGTAATATTTTTGCATAGATAAAGCGACTTGATCCTTTGAAGGAGAAGTTTCTTTATCCTTACTAGCATAGTACGTAAGAAGTCGTAAGGATCATTGTAGTGGTTCTACTTTGTAACAGTTACTATCATAAAGCGTGATCGCGTACACTCAATTAAGCAGCATCTGTACTTTAAATTGTTTTCAAGGCTTCAAAACTTTATAGCTAACTAAATATATGAGAGTTATTATTATAGTATAACACGATTTTGACAAAACTTGCGCTTCTAGGTAGAAGCGCAATTTTTGTCAAAATCGTGTTATTTTTTTGATGGCGAGAACTTGTAAATCACTCGCTCCATCGACACCTAGATTTCATGCAAGCATTTTATAAAATCGACCATTAAAAAAATTACTTTAAATTGTTTTCAAGGCTTCAAAACTTTATAGCTAACTAAATATATGAGAGTTATTATTATAGTATAACACGATTTTGACAAAACTTGCGCTTCTAGGTAGAAGCGCAATTTTTGTCAAAATCGTGTTATTTTTTTGATGGCGAGAACTTGTAAATCACTCGCTCCATCGACACCTAGATTTCATGCAAGCATTTTATAAAATCGACCATTAAAAAAATTTACTTTTATTGTAAAAGATACTAAACATTGATATATTATTTAATAATATGTATGTTTAGTTTATGTAAATAATGCAATGATCTAATTCCGACCACAACACAACAGCAGCATACTAAGTGATAAACGAAATGAAACCGAACTTATTCGATTTATAAAACGAAAACGAATCATGTTATAAATAAAACTAACAAGATGATGAAGATCAAATCATTGTTCCGTAGAGGACCAAGCCAGGGGAAGCAGGAGTCTACCTTAAAGGGGGCTCCTTCAGTCTCCAGCTTAGACTCCAAGCACCACAAAGTCGCGCCAGCACGAGATAAGTCGTTGAAAATCTTTGGATCGAAAGAGAAGCTTCACAAAGCACATAAGAAGAAAGATTTTGGCAATAACAATGCGGTTTTAGAGGATCCTGAGTTGAGAGAAGTTTTGGGTGAATATGAAGATGGGCAGGTTAGACATGAATATAGTAGCGCCGAAGAACTGGGGTCGGTAGACGGGTGCGGGTCCCAGGAGTTCGTCAGTCTACCGGTCACTCTGAATGCGGATCACATGCCGGGCTTCCAGGAAGTGGAGCTCAGGCCTAGAGTACCATCAGAGGTGAGTTAACTGTATTGTTCTATAACTGTTACGAGTGTATGATTGGAATTAATTTTGCTGATACGTGACGAGCGAATTAGAATATGTTGTTGCTATTAGGTCATGTCAAAGGCCAACAATACTTAGTTGATCATATCCGTGATTTAAACCGTGTCAAATTTGAAATATGGTTTGATATGAATGATCCCGAATATAAAGTTAAAATAACTAATCAAACCCAATTAAAAACAGTTTTATAACGGCTGATGAAGGTCTCATCAAATTCGATTAGGCCGTAGTTTTTACTTTTCTTTTAAAGAGAAGCTAAAATTTCTGCTTTTTGGCACGGAGGTAAGGATAAGTGATTTGTGTGGTTTAACATGTCTGTGGCAATGTAGCTAAGAGCTGAACCGATTTCGATATCTAAACTGAAATTGAACTACTTATTTTCTTTCTTTCTTTAAATTACTTAAGCCCAAAATGTAATTTTTTTGTGTGGAAATAGATGTACATTGTTTATTTTCGATGAACTTAATTAAATGTTCAATATTCAGGCGTCCTTGGCATCCGGAGTCCGGGAGATCGAGACGTTGCGTCGAGAGCTGGAAGCTAGTGCGATGGAGCGTGCTCAGTTACAAGCAAGGGTTGATGAGCTGTTGGAGAAGGTTTCTGAAGCGGAGAGGCTAAGGGCTGAACTTGATAGATTGAAGGTAAGCATAGAACTTTGGCATATGACTGAAAAAACATATACCTATAGGTATCTTGTAAATTTTTGTTATGAACTAAAATTTACTGCATTTTGTTGAGTCTTAACAAAAATACAGTAAATTTTTGAGACTAGCATACTCCGGGTGCGCGTATAGCACATAATAATAACATTTGGCATTCTTAACGCACACGATATTGAATGCGAAATACGTTTAGTCCGCGTTGGTCTTTATCAAGTAGCAAGTGGTTTGAACCAACTTTGAAATTAATCAATGAATAGTGTTCTGAATGTTTGTTTGTTTCTTCCAGAATAGCGCTGCGGAGCGCGAGTCAGCGCTGGAGCGTCTGGCGGACGAGAACGGTGCGTTACGCGCGCGGCTGCGTGGCGTGGCGCACTCTCCGCTCTCCGACAGCGAGAAGCGACAACTGTTGCTCGCGCCTGCGCCGCGACGAATGCACTCCTCTGCGCCTGCCTCTATCGCACTCGCTCATAATGTATGTATCTGTCACCCTATCGTGTATACCATGATCTCTTTTTCCTAAATGGGTAGGTCTTTACCTAACGATAACTAATACAGATCCCTGATCCAGTTAGGGGCAATTCGTAGGTGGGGCCGTAGTGCATGCACAAAAGCTACTATGGATCAGCTATTGTGCGACAATATCCTCAATATCTAGGATTTGGACATGTTATGTTGAGATTAAATGTTGTATAGGTACTGAGTAATGTAACTTGCAGCTCTTTTGTTGGTTTCTGTAAACTTATGTGTACAATTTGATTATATCTGTCTTTTAATTATACGCCTATACTTTCAGGGCGAAGGTGACAGTGGTGAAGCCAGCACCCCAGAATGGGATAAGCACTCATCATCATCACTCAGCGAGGTGTCAGTTGCCTGTCTCCAGGACCGCATACTGCAGATGGAGGAACATCATTATAGGTATGACTTTTTCTCTTCCTTCCTAGCCTATTAATGCCCTATGTTGAAAACGAGCCTCCTCTACATTAGGACAGTATTTGGACCGCTGACCAGGCATGTTGGCATAGGGTAAACCTTTCGAATCTTGTTCCTCTCACAGAATATGTTTCCTTACATTGTGGCTTAGCTAGTTTTTCTAGCACCCTGAGCAGGAACTGAGAGTGATACTTGCATCTTGCAATCACATCAATTTGTCACAACAATGAAATTTTGTCAGTGACTATTCTGAACGAATTCCGGGAACTTTGTAGATACAATAAATACCAGAAATTCTGAGCAAGCTGTTCTAGTAACATGGGGCATTATAATGAAAAACAACAAGTCCAAATGTTATCAGAATTACATAACGATTGCTTTGCGTTCTTCAGTCGTAACAAGATAAAGCACGTAACACTTAAGTAAGAATATGCTAAAAGCGTATCTAACACTCGCGTTTATGTCGAACATTGTATGTTGGATATTGGAATTAATATCGCTGATGGGATGATGTTTTTAGTGAAACAGCTTTTCGACATGTGTAGTCGATATACGTTCAGGCATTTCCGAAATATCCGTTTGGAAATGGGTATAAATCAATTGAAATCTCGATAGTTAAATAATTTTTTATTTATATATTTTGTCAAATATGTATATTGCAATGTGCAGTACAAGCGAAGAACTCCAAGCGACATTAGCAGAATTGGCCGATCTTCAATC
Source organism: Orgyia antiqua (assembly GCA_916999025.1). NCBI lineage: Eukaryota > Metazoa > Arthropoda > Insecta > Lepidoptera > Erebidae > Orgyia > Orgyia antiqua. Next base: position 23,100,878 of record OU779869.1, read on the forward strand.
TCAGCTGGCTGACGCGCACGCCGACAATGAACGGTTAGCTGATGAGAAACAAGTCTTACTGGAGTCACTGTGCAGGCAAACTGAGAAGTTAGAGGATAGTCGTACTAAGGTGGGTAGTTGTGAATAGTTTTGTGTTAAGTTACCGTGGTTCCATGGGCGTAGTTAGGAATTGTCTCTCTCTCTCTCCAGCCCATTTACGTCCCACTGTTGGGCACAGGCCTCCTTCACTTTGGGAGGGATTATGGTCTACAGTGCCGCGCTGACCAGGCGTGTTGGCACAGGGTTTCTTTCCGATTTAGGATGTTATCTGTGTGCAATATCCCTTAGCTGACTTTTACAGCACCCTTGGGAGGAGATGGGGTGGTGACACTTGTATTCTTAATCCGTCACCACACGGAGAGAGACCTATTTTACCCTATTAGACGGTAGTAATATAATACAGCTAATTGCTGCCCGCGTGGAATTTAGAAAAATTTCCCCGTTTTTCCAACATTTTTTACTAATGCTTAGCTCCTATTGGTCACAGCGTGATGTTGTACAGCATATAACCTTCCTCGATAAATGTAATAAGTTATTATTAATTTTTTTCAATGTTGGTTATTACTAATAACCAACATTGAAAAAAATTTTTAAATTAGGCCAGTTGTTCCTGAGATTAGCGCGTTCAAACAAACAAACAGACTATTATAATATTAAAGTTTAGATATTAATGATTTAATTCTCTATACTCCAGGTGGATACACTGCAAGAGCTACTTCTCCGTGAAGGTGTGGAACCAGAGACACTGTCTCTATCTGGTGACACTGATCAGTTACTTGCAGTACTTAAGGTATGTGTATCAGTTTGAATGTTTTCCGTGTGGATTATGATACAAGTGTCACCATCCCATTTTCTTCCTAGAATGCTCTAAAAACCAGATAAAGGAAATAACACAGCTAACAGTCTCTGTTAGAGGCAGAAAACTCGAAAATAAATCATGTGTGATCTTTTTTCTTTTTTTTTATAATAAAATGTCTGGTATCTCTGGTCCCAAGACAAGCTTATATGCTTGTGTTATAGGTACCAGAATACGGATATACTACTTTTCTTTTGTAAATACATACCTATAATACATAGATACACCCAGACGCAGTACAAAAATTTGTAATATGACAATTAGAAAAATCACACAAATGATTGTCCCGAGCGGGAATCGAACCCGCGACCTCTTGAACCACTCAACCACGAAACACTCAACCACGAGGCTCGTCGAAGAATAAATAAATATATATTAAGTATTAGCTGCTGCCCGCGACTCCGCACGCGTGGAATTTAGAAAATTTTCCCAGTTTTTGCATCATTTATCATTCATGCTTCGCTCCTATTAGTCGCAGCGTGATGTTATATAGCCTTCCTCGATAAATGTACCTACTATACACCACTAAAAAAATTTTGAGTGGTTTCTGAGATTAGCGCGTTAAAACAAACTAACAAATTCTTCAGCTTTGTCATAAATACTATAGATAATAGTTTAGTGGATAGTATGTAAATCAATTTGTTTTTCAGTTATCTCAAGATGAACGCAGACATCTGATAACAAAGCAGGAACAGTTAGAAGCAGAGTTGAGTCAAAACAAAACTGCTCTAGAAGATAAAACCAAAGAAAATGAATCGCTCGCAGAGAGAGTGCGGTAATTATTTAAATACAATTTATTAATCTTTTATGTCAATTGCTCATAATAAATTAAATTGTAATGGCAAAAGTGATCACCGCAAGCGGGACTTGAACCCACGACCTCGGAATACCGTTCCTTAGCTCTGCCAACTGAGCTGATTGCGGTCGTGCTAACAGTAACCAATTTCACCACTACAATGTTACTCGATTGAGTCTACATCGCATTTTTGATGTACAGCGCCATCTATCGAGAATGTTTTGCAACAATCTCGACCAGCCACCTAGTATTCTTTACAGAATACAATCAATTGCTCTTTTAGATTTGACGGCTGTTGGAGTGCTAGTACTGGTAGAATAGATTTTTTTTACTTTATCCTGTGTGACAGATGAACTGAAGTGCGCTACTTTGCGGTTTAAATAAGAATAGGACTGACCCCGCGCCATGTTGTGACTACATAGCTGTTAATTCGTAAAGTTGGTTAGACTAATAGAACGTTTTTAGGGTTCCGTACCCAAAGGGTAAAAACGGGACCCTATTACTGAGACTTCGCTGTCCGTCCGTCCGTCCGTCCATCCGTCCGTCCGTCCGTCCGTCCGTCCGTCCGTCCGTCCATCTGTCACCAGGCTGTATCTCAAGAACGGTAATAGCTAGACAGTTGAAATTTTCACAGATGATGTATTTCTATTGCCGCTATAACAACAAATACTAAAAATAAAATAAAATAAATATTTAAGGGGGGCTCCCATACAACAAACATGATTTTTTTACCGTTTCTTGCTCGATACTAATAACGTTGCCTTATATTGCATAGATAATGGTACGGAACCCTTCGTGCGCGAGTCCGACTCGCACTTGACCAATTTTCTTAGATCGTGGGTATATTTGAGTTGGTAATAATTTACGATATCTATTCAAATGTCCGTGTGGTGACGGATTAATAATACAGGTGTCACCACCCCATCTCCTCCCAAAGGTGCTGTAAGAGCCAGCTAAGGGATAATGTACACAGATGACATCCTCTGTGAGAGACGGAAAACTCGAAAATAAACCCTGTACCAACACGTCTGGTCAGCGCGGCACAGTAGACGATAATCATTCCCAAAGAGGAGTAGGCCCGTGCCCAACAGTAGGACATTTAATGGGCTGGAGAGAGAGATTCAAATGAAATATTTACTGAAATATTTATATAAAATACCTTTGTTTTGTTCTATATAGCGTACTGGAGGCCACCGTGGAGCGAGCTGAAAGTGATAGAGTACGTTTCGAACAAGAAGCCGAGTCTGCCCGTGAACAAGCTTCCACCAGACAACATCAGATAGCCACGCTCACCGACCTACTGGATGCTGCGAAAGCTAAGGTCAATAACATTTACTGACACTGATAATTTTATATGCAGGCGATCTTAAAGACTGACGATACACTAATGACCTTATTCATAATGACTTACCGAAAATTAATTTATTAATATTTTGCGATTGACTCGCTATGCTTTTACTAAATAAACTAAATTATAATGGAAAAAATGATAACCATAAGCGGGACTTGAACCCGCGACCCGCGAATTTAGTTTATTTAGTAAAAGCATAGCGAGTCAATCGCAAAATATTAATAAATTAATGTAGAAATACATGTACAGCCATTACTTAGGTCCAATTGTGTTCTGTAAAGAACGCTAACTGATCGATTGATGGAGTTGGTGCAAACCGCTCAATAGATGGCGTTGTACGAAAAAACATCGCACGATGTTAAAACTCGCATTGAGATGATTGTAGTGGAAAATTTGGTAAACATTTGCGTGGACCATAATAGCTCAGTTGGGAGAGCGACGGAACGGCATTCCGAAGTCGCGGGTTCAAGTCCCGCTTATGGTTATCATTTTTTCCATTATAATTTAGTTTACCGAAAATTGTTAAAACTTGTTATTCATAATAGTCTTTATACGCTAAAACGTTTATTATCTCTCCGATAAAATCTCCGTTTAAACCTCCGATAAGTCATTATGAATAAGATCATTAGTGTAATGGACTATTGTTAGCTGGATGTGGATGTTTTCTATCTATTAAAAGCAAAAATGGTAGCAAAACTATGCGCACGACTAAACTAAACTTAACTAAAAAATGAAAATTGATAGTGTCAATAACATAATTCGGCAATGTCAACAGAATTTTTTATTAGAAAATCTGTCTATTACAGACTAACGATTTTAATTTATAAAAATATGCACAACGATTTAGCCAATTAATCAAAATAAGCGATAGTTGTTTTCATTTTTAACACGCTTTTATATGTACCGTATGTATATATCAATGTATTTAATATATGTAACGGAATCTTTGAACGCGGTTTTCACCCACTTACGATAATCGGATTGATTTGAAATTTTGGTTTGTAAAATAGATGTCCGATTCTCAGACCTAACGGATACGTATATAAAATTTCATAATAAATGGTCAAGCCGTTTTTGAGGAGTATGGTAACTAACATTGTGACACGTGAATTTTATATATTAGACTAGCTGACCCGGCAAACGTTGTTTTGCTATACAAAAAAAAAAGATTTGAAAAATAGATGTTGTCCGATTCTCAGACCTACTGAATGTGCATGTTTTTATATATTAGATATTTAGCATTTTCAAGCGTGTTTTTCAGTTTTGTACTAAGAAAATTTTTAGTAAAGTTTAATTGTGCACGTAGAATTGGTACCAATGTATTTTTGAATATTTATGTAATAGTTGGAGGAGCGTGCGGGAGTAGTAGAGGGTGCTGCTGAAGCGGAGGCAGCAGCTGCGGCAGCTCGGCGCGACGCTGACGCTGCCGCTGCTAGAGCGCTGGCACTAGCTGACAGGCTGGCACACGCTCAGAGACAACTTGACAAGGCGCACTATGACGCTAGGAAGCTGCATGATGATGCACTTGTAAATATAAACTATACAATAATTATCATAAACCATAATCGCCACTAGGACTTGAACCCTCAAAGTAGCATTCTGTAGCTCTGCCAACTGAGCTAACGTGGTACTGGCAAGTTAGTGGCGTGATTTGCTTTGTGGCCATGTGTCCAAATGAATTAAGAAGTTCAAAGGCAAGATGTCCTTAAAACCTGGCTTACATTCTTCCGTGCCTTGTCTTGCTTGGGAGCCTGATTTGTTTCTAATTGTATTTAGCTCAAAAATGAGTAAACGATAACGATAAAGTTATTAATAAATTACATTAAAATATCTTGTTTTGCTGTCCCTACCAGAATTGTTCGAATTGACAGCTATGACGTCACAACATGGCGGAGGGGCAATCCTAATCTCATTTGAACCGCATAGTACCTCACTTTAAATTAATTTATCGCTATATTCTAGGTGTCAAAAAATAATGCAAAATCTACAATATGCGAATTAGAATTTCAAATAGAACAATTACGTCAAGAGAAAACTGCTATGGAGGGTGAAATGAAGACATTACACGACAATATTGAAGAGTTACAGATACAAGTAAGTGATCAAAATTAGATAAAACTACCTTTTAGGGTTCCGTATCAGAAGGTAAAACGTCCGTGACCAGGGTGTATTTCCGGAACGGTAATAGCTAGAGAGCCGAGATCTTCCCAGCTTAAAGACAAAGTCAAGTTTTCCTTCCATTATCCCGTTATTTGGATCCAGAATATGATAAATTATGGTAATAAAGATACAGAACCTTTTGTGCGCGAGGCCAACGCGTACCTGACCTGTTTTTATGCCCCAACGCCACAAGTTGGGTGTTTCTTCTCCACTTCGTGTGGTGACGGATTAAGAATACAAGTGTCACCACCCCATCTCCTGCCAAGGGTGCTGTAAAAGTCAGCTAAGGGATATTGCACACAGATAGAATCTTCTGTGAGAGACGGAAAACTCGAAAATAAACCCTGTGCCAATACGCCTGGTCAGCGCGCTCAGTAGACCATAATCCCTCCCAAAGTGGAGGAGGCCCGTGCCCAACAGTGGGACGTAAATGGGCTGGAGAAGTTGGGTGTTTATAAGTTTGTTATAACCATCCATACAGGACGATTGGATTTTCATTGAGTCAGGTTTCTCTCTCTCCAGCCCATTTACGTCCCACTGTTGGGCACGGGCCTCCTACACTTTGAGAGCGATTGTTGTGTACTGTGCCGCGCTGACCAGACGTGTTGGCACACGGTTTAATTTCGAGTATTACTTCTCTCACAGAAGATGTCATCTGTGTACAACATCTCTTAGCTGGCTTTTACAGCATCCTGGAAAGGAAAATGGGTGGTGACAACGCGGTGTGTTCTTAATTCATCACCACACGGGCGTGAGGTATCTTAATATAACTAAATAATGTTTATTTATCCGGGTTCGATTCCCGCCTCGGACAATAATTTAGTGATTTTTATAAATGTCATACTGTTTGTACGTACGTACAAATGTTTGTCCTGCGTCTGGGTGTTTCTATGTATTATAAGTATGTATTTACAAAAGAAAATTAGTATATGTAGTCTATCCGTATTCTGGTACCCATAACACAAGCATATAAGCTTAGCTTGGGAACAGAGGACGGTGTGTGAAATGCCCATGAATATTTATTTATTTATTTATTCTTTATTGTAAACCATACATATATCTTAAAATTAGCTTAAACTAAAAAATCAAGTACAATGGGCTATCGCTTAAAGCGATTTCTTCCAGGCAACCTGAGCATGGACATTTTACAGAAGTAAGTGGAAGTTGTAGGTGCTCGTTAAAATATACTAACAATAGACATACACATATACTTTTTAAATACACATACACACAATTACGGGCTTCGTGGTGGAGTGGTTTATGTAATGGACTGCCGATCACGAGGTCGCGGGTTCGATTCCCGCTTGGGACAATCATTTGTGTGATATCCATAAATGTCATACAAATGTTTGTACTGCGTCTGGGTGTTTTCTATGTATTATAAGTATGTATTTACAAAAGAAAAGTAGTTTATGTAGTATATCCGTATTCTGGTACCCATAACACAAGCATATAAGCTTAGCTTGGGACCAGAGGACGTTGTGTGGAATGTCCGTGAATATTTATTATTATTATTATGTTTTTATATACTTTTTGTATCTCGGCTTTTGCCGGTTTTTAAGGAGAACACGGGCCGAAGCCAAGTGTTAACCAAGAATAAGACTATATAGTTGTCTGTGTGATTTGTTGGTGTGTAGTTACATTGTTAGTCGTAGGATTTGTGTTTGTGTGTGAGTCATATTCCGACTGCAAGAATTTTCTAACTATTCTACATGTATTTAAAATAGCTGCTTTCTGTAAGGTTTGGTATATATTCGGTGGAAGGTCTAGAGTACTTATTGATTGATGAAGTTGAGTGGGAATGATTCCTGTGGTCGATATAACAATAGGTATTATAGTGACGTTGCGTAAGTTCCACATACGTGCTATTTCGATTTTTAGGTCTGTGTATTTTGAGAGTTTTTCAGATATTGTATTTTGCAAATTATGTGAATTAGGCACAGCTATGTCTATGAGTAAGGCGCTTTTAGTTACTTTATCTAAGAGAGTAATGTCTGGTCTATTGTAGTGAATAGTTCTATCAGTTAGAATTGCTCGGTCGAAGTAAAGTTTGTGGGTGTGATTATCTAGTACGGGTTCGGGTGTATATTTATAGTATGGTATCCAGGGGCTGCTAATTAGGTTGTACTTAATTGCTAACTTTTGATGAATGATATTGGCTATTTGATCGTGTCTATGTTTGTAGTCTGTCTGGGCAATAGTTTTACAAGCACCTGTGATGTGTTGTATGGTTTCAGTTGCGCTGTTACATCTTCTACAAATGTCTATGGTCAAAGGAATCTTCATAATGTGCTTTCTATAGTTACGAGTTTCAACAACTTGGTCCTGGATGGCCATAATGAATCCCTCGGTTTCAGGAAATAGGTCTCCATTGCTAAGCCATTTGTTCGACGCTATCTTGTCGACATTTTGTTGGCTTAGGTCCTTTAGATGTCTTCCGTGGAGACTCTTTTGGTTCCATTCAGCTATTTTAACTTGTACGCTTTTCTGTTGCTCGTTTTTCTGATTATTCTTGTCAACTAGATTTAATGGTGTATACTTATTATCACTTACTACAATTGCGCTATGGAGTTGAGATGTAACTGATTTAGAGTGAAAATATATTCTTAAAGTCTTTATTAGTTTATTGTGTAGATTGATTATGTCTATAACTCCCCTTCCTCCATCCTTTCTTGGCAGTGTCAGTCTCTGAAAACATGACCGTGGATGATGCTTTCTAAATTTAGTCATGGTAGTATTTATAACGCGTTGTAAGGTCTGTAATTCACTTTTTGTCCAATTTATGACACCGAAAGAGTATGTGAGAATAGGTATTGCATATGTATTAATAGCTTTAACAGTATTACGTGAATTTAGCTGTGTATTTAAAATAGCATTTAGTCTTTGCTTAAATTGTGTTGTTAAATTAGATTTTATTTGCTTGTGATGAATTAATTTAGCTTGTATATAACCAAGATATTTATATACTTCGTTACTGTGGAGAGAATGTATAGTTTCACCTGTTTGTAACTCGTATGAATGCTCTTGAATCACGCCTTCTTTATATGAATTTATTTTGCATTTGTCTATTCCGAAATCCATACCTATGTCTATTGAAATCTGTTCAGTAGTATTAGCAAGTATATCTAAGTCATTTGGAGTGGATGCATACAATTTTATGTCATCCATATATAACAAATGGTTTATCTTAAAATCTAATGTATCAGTTAGTCTGTCTGTTGTTGTATTACTACGCGTTAAAATATATCCGGATGATGAGGAATTAAGTTGCCGTGATAAGGGATTTAAAGCTAGGCAAAACCACAAGGGACTGAGAGCATCTCCTTGAAATAGCCCTTTTTGAATTTTAATCGGCTCTGTGTTAACTGTACCTGTATCTGTAGAAACATTTAATGTTGTGGACCAATGACTCATTGCAGTTTTTAAGAAATTGATTATATTTGGATGGATTTTGTATATATTTAAGATCTCAAGTAACCACGAGTGTGGTACGGAGTCATAAGCTTTCTTATAGTCAATATACATGGTACAAAGATCTTGTTTGTGATGTTGAGCATGCTTATGAATTACAGAGTCAATTAATAATTGCTCCTTGCAACCCTGACTATATTTACGACATCCTTTCTGATGTTCAGTTAAAATATTATTACTTTCTATATGTTTATATATTATATTAGTCAGACATGAAGATATTATTTTATATATAGTTTGCAGACAGGTTATTGGCCTATACTTGGCTGGGTTGGTTAAGTCATCATTATCTTTAGGTAACAAATATGTTCTTCCTTCTATTATATATTCTGGAATGGTAGTAGGATCGGCAATAAAGCTATTGATGTGATTATGTAGATGTGGGTGTATGTAAGTAAATTTCTTATACCAGTAGTTATGTATATTGTCTGACCCTGGCGACTTCCAGTTATGTAGTTTCTGCAAGACTTCCTGAAATATATCTATCCCTAAATATTCAAAATGCATTTGTTCCACATTGTTAACGCTTTCTTTTTCAGCTTTGACCCATTGCGCATCGTTGTTATGGTGTATTGGATTTTGCCATATATCCGCCCAAAATTTATAAAAATTACATGGTAGTGGTTCTGAAATAGTTGCTCTACTATTGGGTGCTGTATGGTTTGTTGTAGTTTTCTGTATTGATCTATAAAACTGCCTTTCGTTTTTGACAAACAGACTGTTTTGTGATTTTCGTAGTGTGCAATCTGTGTATCTATCTAGCCTACTTCTAACAACTGTAAGTTTCTGTTTTAGTGTGTCCATAAATTGTGTAAGTTTAGTGTTTTGTTCCTCGTGTATCGTGTGTATCTTATATTGATTCAATATTTTTCTTACTTCTTTAACAAGTCTGCTACTTCTATTGCCGTTAATATATTGTGATAATCTTCCAATCTTGGCTCTTAAGTCCTCTCTTTTTCTCTCTAGTCTAATCTTCCACCTTGGTGTACCTCTACGGAATTGTCGCGGTGTTTCAGATGATGATAAAATCGAAAGTTTAGACCCATTAACCTTTGCAGTCGTCCAGGCAGCACAATATATTACAGTTTGAAATGTTGTGAAGGGTGTGTCTCCGTTGATATGTTTTGGCAGTACGTGTATGTTTATGTAGTCTACTATTTTGGTGAGATTTTTGGATGCTTTTTGTCTTGGTATGTAGCTTCGTTTTGTGGGATCTGTATTACTGTAATATAGTAGTGCCTGTTCAAACGTGTCTTCTATATCGCTGCGTCTTTGTGTATCTGCATTAACTGTGTCTGTGTTAACAGTTTGGTTTGCTCCTAGTTGAAAGCTAGATAAAAATTCTATATCTCTTTGAGACTCTAATTCCTCATTGTTTGGTTGAGCTCTAATTGCATTGTTATTTATTTCGGAATTATTTAAATTTATTTGCAAGTTTTCTGATACTTCTTTTCTTATTTCATCCAGTCTTTCTTGCGTTATATATTTATTATTTATTATTAATCTTCGTTGGTCTGATACCCTTTGCTCTGTAATATGTGCTAAGTTAGGAAATAATGTGATGAATTCTTGATGCAATTGTTTTCTGTAAGCAGTTTTATTGGTCTCCAGTTCTGTTATCTTAAAATATGATTTCATTATGGCTTCGTTTAGTTCTGATGTCCACCTCATTCGTTGTTCAGATTGTGTCATTAAGCTATATTGTGTATTATGTTGTGTATGTGGTGTATTATGTTGTATATCATGTTGTGTGTTATGTTGTGTTATATCCCTTTGTATATTTCCTAATTCAATTTCGACTTCTTCGTAAATGCTATCTATTGTTTGTTGGGGTAATAATTTCTTCCTCATTATTGCCCTACGCTGATCACCTACTCTTTGCCGGCTAACATCCATAGAGGGATATTTTTCAAGGAATTGTGTATGTAATGGTGGCAGGTATGCGTTTGTATCGGTTTCTAGATTAGTTAAAAATAAATATGTGCGTAGGATGAATTCGTTCATGTCAGATGTCCATTTCCTACGTTTATTCGTAGAGCTGGCAATGGGTACAAGTTCATTGACAGAATTTGTCTCTTGTACAACATTCACCTGCTGTAATGTATTCGTAGTTAAATATTCTATATTACTAGACACTAAAGATGAGCAGTATGATGGTGATTTTGATGATATAGATGGAAATAATGAGCGACTAGATGATGTCATGGATGATTTGTTTGATTGATGAGAATGATTAACAGCTTTTGCTGTAGATGTTTTCGATGTTATTTGACGACCCTGGGTCTTTGACCTGAGATTGTATTTATTTGTATGATACTCCATTTTTTTCCCACGAGAAGCTAGAGACATTAAAGTCGACCGTGGCAGAGCTCTGCGTTCACCACGGCAAGGGTAATTAAAACTGAAGTTCCCCCGGTATTCAGAGTAGATATTCTCGACTAAGCACCCCCTTAGCCACGCAGCTCTCGGCATATGCTTCACCTTAGCTTGGGTTGTCTTACTTACTAAATATCTTATATCTATCTTAACTACTAACTATCCCCCCTTCTAATTATCCCCCCATATCCCAACTACCACCTATACAAACTATCTCTCCCTACTGACTACCCCCGCCTACTACCTATCCCATATAAAGTACCTAGTGTACTTTACATGACAGAGCCATGTTGGCCGCGCCAGTAACATAGAATATCGCGTGTCCGCCCCCCACGTGAGTCTGGTGTTCGACTCGGACGTATGGTTGATTTTGGGAGGCTTATTATTATTATTATTATGTTTCTCTCTTTGCAATTCACGGGTTATTTCCATTTTTTTTTAACGAAATACCCGGTCCTTTATTAGGCTTGCGTGGGGACATGGGTCCAACACGTAGAGGCCCTTTGAGATTTTTAATGAATTTAAAAATGCGATGGGACACATACCAGGGACATTCCACGCCTGCACTATAAAAATGCAGCCATGGAATGCCAGTGGTACGAGTAAATCTATTGCAAATGATAATATGAAAAACGAACAGGTCTATTGAGTTTGGTGTTTAGTGGACTGGTTGCATTTGGAACTATTGATTAAACTATGGACGTCTGCCTTCAACACTTTTATGTAGATTGAACCGTGGCAGACGGTGACTCGCCGACTCACTAGATGGGCCCCCCACACAGCCGCCAGACAAGGCAGCAGGGAGCAACACCGGTGTGAGCGGCTTGGGGTGTAGAGCGGTGCGGCACCGGTTTCACCATCGCGGGCCAAGACCCGGAGCGGGTTTCCCCGTAATTACGCCCTTGAAATTGACACTTCCACCCCCGAGCATATAGCTCTGGCGACCCCACTCAGTCCGGCCGGTGAAGGCAAGACAGAGGCGAGAGTCCAGGCACTCTCGGTTTCCAGTTCGGCCAGCCAACGAAGGCAAGCCGAAGGCGAGTCCTTAACCGACTCTCAGGGGCACTCGGGACCGCAGTGTCGCCACTCACATTCAGCTCGCCACAAGCTGCCCTGCGGTCTGTAGGCTTTCCCTAGGTCCTGTGACACATTTTTTGATTATACCACAAGATTTTCGAAAGCCTACTATCTGCCTCCAGGTTTTGCGTTAGTCTCATGGCGAGGTAACGACTGGCCCAGAGGGGTTTATTATTATTATTATTACATAATAGATAAATTTATTATTTATTATATATCTGTCAGGTACAAGTGGCATCAGACGAGAAACTATCACTGATGTCTCGCGTGGGCGAAGCTTTGGCAAGAGTCGCAGACTTGGAGAGACAACTCCAGGACGCAAGAGCTAGAAACGTACAACTTACAAGAGATCGGGAACGTGATGTACGTATGGATAGATAGATAGATAGACAATACCTTTTTAGGATATCCTACTAATACTATACTATACTAATTATCTTACGTCAAAAACTGAAAACCACGTTTCAAGTCATTGAACATTTTTTAAATGATTCCACTGTCATCGCTACTTGTTAAGTGTGCAAAATTTCATATTACGACTATAGCATGTGGGTAAAAACTACTTTCAAAAATTTCGTAACATAGATTAATACATTGATAGATACGTACCGAACTAATAAAGGATTGCTTTTGTGTCTGCATAAAAACTATTTTTACTCAGCAACAGCTGAAGGTATAAACTTGAACTTGTAAAATATGTAGATATTTGCAGTCCCTTGTTGCAAAAATTACAATCCACCTTTTAGATCTACGTATTTTGAGGATATAACCAAATTAAAAAATATAATATAACCAAGAACTATCAAGCGATAAATTATATATTTATTGTTTTATTTTTTTGAAGCCAAAGAAGAACGTTTAGATTGTAGCAGATGGCGCTCTGTAGCCTACCCCCATGGGAAAAAGGCGTGATGATGATGACTTATTTTTATCATTTTGTGTGTTAGGAATCAGAATGGAAACAATTCCAAAGCGATCTGTTGATGACTGTGCGAGTTGCCAATGACTTCAAGACTGAAGCTCAAAGAGAACTTGAAAGACTGGTCTCGGAGAACAAAGTGGCTAGAGACAGGATACGTCTATTAGAAGACCAGATACACTCACACAAGGGTAAGTTGTTTATAGATTTGAGTATAACAAACTGACAAACATTTACACTGAGTGTTACCTAGATGAAGCACATTATTATTGAAAAATTTGGTAATTTTATGTAGATTTTGTATGTGTGAGTTTATTATGCTAAACTTTCTTATGCTAAACTTTCTTAAATCTTTTTTTTTTTTTTCCTTTTTTTCTTGCAATCTGTTCTTATTTAACATTCAGCAAATGATTAGTATGTATGTGTTTTGGTCATTTAAGGCAGTAGTCCAGTGACATAAACTGCCTATTCATTTCTCATCTCTAGAGGTCACCGGGAGTTTTTCTTTTCAATCTTATAAATTTAAAATTGCTCTGCATTAGCTGTGTGGCTAACTTGTTTGGATGATGCTCTAGTCTTTTTTTATAGTGTGTCATAGAATGTTTGATTTCGTCTTTAACCGTCTTTATTCCGAGGTCGTTATGTATTTGTTGATTTGTCACATACCAGGGGGCTTTTGTAATGATTCTTAGTGTCTTTGATTGGTACCTTTGCAGGATTTCTACGTTGGAGTTTGAGGCCGTTCCCCATAGCTGGATCCCGTATGTCCAAATCGGTTTTAAAATGCTTTTATAGAGCAGTATTTTATTCTCTAGGGAGAGGTGAGATTCTCTGTGAAGTAACGAAGACATTTTTCTGCTTTGTATCCCCAGTGCTTTGCGCTTTGTGAAGATATGTTTTTTCCACGTTAGCCGACGGTCCAGGTAAAGGCCGAGATATTTTGCGTCATTTGCTTGTGGTATTTGTACATTGTTGAGGCTTACTGGAGGACACATAGCATGTCTTGTAGTAAATGTCACCTGTATAGACTTGTCTTCATTTATCTTTATACGCCACAGGGATAGCCATTGCGTTATATTGTTAAGACAACATTGGAGAATATTAGTTGCTTGTTGGGGATCTTCATGTGTGGCGAGTACTGCCGTGTCATCGGCAAAGGTGCCAATAACTGTTTTATCTGAGATAGGTAAATCGGATGTAAATATTAAATATAGTGTAGGACCCAAGACACTGCCTTGAGGTACTCCAGCATGGATTTTATGTAGGTTAGTTACTTCCTCTCCCAACTTAACATAGAAGAACCTGTCAGTGAGGTATGACTTAAGAAGTATGAAGTAGTTAATTGGTAGTAGGGTTTTAATTTTGTATAAAAGGCCAATATGCCAAACTCTGTCGAAGGCTTGGGAAATGTCTAGGAATGCTGCGCAGCAGTATTTCTTCTGTTCATAAGTATTATGGATTTCTTCGATCATACGGTGAATCTGCTCTATAGTGCCATGCTTTTCTCTAAATCCGAATTGATGGTCAGGTATGATTTCAGCTTCAGATATTACTACGTTTAGTCTTTTGAGGAGTAGGATTTCCATGACTTTCGATAATACTGGCAGCAGACTGATAGGCCTATAGGATGTTACTTCCTCCGGAGCTTTTCCAGGTTTAGGAATCATAACTATCATTGCAATTTTCCATTGTGCTGGGAAAATGCCACGTGCAAGTACACAGTTGAATAGCTGTGTAAGATAAGTTATTGCTATGTCTGGTAATTCATCAAGTACTGTGGCTGAAATTAAATCATAGCCTGGTGCTTTCTTTTTGTTAAGATTTTTTATGACAGTCACAACCTCGCGTTTTTTTACTTTTTTTATGGGTAAGTCAAGTTGATAGGGCTCACTTATAGTAGCATAAATTTTTTCGTAAGTTGAGCTTGTTTCACAATTACTAGGATTTGGAACAAAAACATTGTCCAAGTAAAGCGCAAATGTCTCTGCTTTTTCAGAGTTGCTTTTGGCCCATGAACCATCTGCTTTGCGTATTGGAGGATTAGCAGTGGATTGTTTTTTAAGCTTTTTCGTTGCCTTCCATAAGGAGTAGTCACTGGATGCAAAATTATTCAGGCTTTCCAAATAACTTTGCAGGTTATCATTTTTCTCCATGCGTAAGTATAGCTTAAGTTTTGCTGTTAGATAGTTAAGATGAGTTTTATCGCTAGGAAATCTAGTTACTTGCCATTTCCTGCGAGCTCTGCGCTTTTCGGCTACTAATTCTCTTACAGATTGTGAACTCTCTTGGTGATTGTACCTCTTCGCGGCGGGAGTACTATTCCATGCAGCGTTCTGGATGCACACATTGAAGAATTCGACAGCAGACATAACATCTTCTTCGGTTTCAAGAGGCTGCTTAGTGTCCATATGTTCGTTAACTATTGCACGAAACATGTCCCAGTTCGTTTTATTGGTATGCAGTCTTGGCGTGGGTGTAGTCTGGAGAAGTTTTTGGTGGATTTCCAGTAATACCACGCTGTGGTCAGATGAGAGATCAAGTAGATTCGTACATGCACAGTTATTCGTTGGTATTCCTTTCAACACCGCAAAGTCAACCAAATCGGGGATTTTTTTTGGGTCTGTAGGCCAGTATGTTGGCTCACCGCTAGATGCTGTACTAAGATGAAGGTGGTCAAGAGCTAATTTAAGCTGTCGTCCTTTTGGGGTTGTTAAGCGTGAACCCCAGCAGGTGTTTTTACAGTTGTAGTCTCCTCCTGCTATGAACCTGGGGCCCAGAGTATTGAAAAAGTGTACATAGTCTTCCTTTTTAATTGCATGTTTTGGTGGGGAGTATACAGCAGTTACAGTTAAATGTCCTCGCCAGTCTTCGACAACTATACTGGTGGCTTGTATGTGGGCGGTACTATACTTTTCCTCCACATAGTGTCTTATATTATTTTTGATAATAATTGCAGAACCACCGTGAGCTGTTCCGTCCGGGTGCATTGTTTGGTAAAACTTATAATTTTTTATTTGTAGGAAACTTTTCTTGGTAAAGTGTGTTTCGGATACTAAAAGAATGTCAATTTTATTTATGAGTAGAAAGGTCTCAACTTCAGGAATATGATGTGAGAGCCCATTGGCATTCCATAGGGCTATTTTTAGCGAGTTGAATATGTCAATTTCGTCATTGTTTCCATTAGGAGGTTAGTTATTGAGGTCAATTGTTGGATTAATTGTGTCAGTACAGTAATAATTTCCTTTGGGTCGTCAAGTGTATTTTGAATCTGCGATGAGTCACTATTTTTTTCATTGTTATTTGATTGTTTATTATTAGTCAAGGCTTCTTTATATGTCTTAATATTATTTCGTTGCGCTGAGTTAGGGTAAACTGTATCTTGATGTTTTGTATCTAATTTTTTATGTTTTGCTGGTATTGATGGGTATTTAATTTTAAGTAGTTCTTGATAGACCGAGCATCCTTTGTAATTTGCCGGGTGGTTTCCTTCGCAGAGAACACATTTTACTAGGTCAGACCTTACTTTACGTTCGCAGTTCATTGAAGCATGCTCTCCAGCACATTTGATGCATTTTGGTTTTCTAAAGCAGTACTTTCTGGTATGTCCATACTGCTGGCAGTTGTTGCATTGAGGAATATCTCTTTTTGGTCTAAGTGGTTCTATTATTATTTTGCAGTGCAGCAGATTCTTTATACTGTATACGCTTTTGTTGTTACTTTCGGATTCAAGTTCTACAAAGAATATTGGTAAGGGCTTCTTGGTCAATCTTTGCTTGACGTTCCAGATGTTAGTTACTTTGTGCCCATGTGTTTCTAATGCCTGTTTTATGTCATCTGGGTCACAAGTTGGGTGGAGATTTTTAAGGACTACTTTGAAACAGCGGTCCTGCTTCGGTTTGTATGTATAAAATTCAGTTCTCTTTTCTTGGAGGATTTTGACTAATTTAGTATATGTTTCTGAGGTAGTAGCTTGGATCCGGACTTGCTCATCACGAAGAACTTTAATTTCGTAATAACCCTCTGCAACTTCATCTAGTACTCTTATCAGCGGTTGTATGTTGCCGACTCTGTCTACGTAGAGAGGAGGTGGCTTAGCTATCTTTTCAGGCTCCTCAGTTTGTTGCAGTTGTTCTGGTTCTAAATCCAGTTCAGAGAAGCTGTTAGAAACAGGAATTGGCTGACTAAGCCAGTAAGAGTCAAGTTTCTTTTGCTTGTGGGACTGGTTACTGTCTGGGCTATGCAGCGGTCTTTTCTTTTTTGAGTTGACGTCAGTCCAGCGGTGTTTGTCAGTTGCATGCGAGTCGTTATGCTGTGATTTAGAGTTGTCTGTGTTACAAGTTGTTCTAGTTTTAGATTTATCAAACAAGGCAGGATGGAAGATTTGTTGTGTAAGTATCTTCTGTAGTTGTTTTTCAGGCTGGGTGTTAGTGAGCAAAATTTTGCCTCCCCCAGATACGATGAGGCTGTCTGAGTTACCCTGAGGGTTCTTCTCAGAGAAGGATTCTCCAGAATAACTGGTACCTTCCTGGGGTAATTTGTTTTTTGATTCTGCTTCCATAGTGTTTTCTTTTTTTTCCGGCATACTTATTGGGTATGCGGCCTAGCCTTTGATGATCCAACATCTACCTACAAGGCAGCAGGTGCGTTTGATTTCGGAGTTTGCGTCTCCTAGACTAACTGCCAATCCAAGGCTGACGAGGTTAAGTCCCCCCGGGTCTGGGCTTAGATTTGAGTGGCGGCCCGTACTCGCCACTGTCATCCTCTATCATCGGGTTTAGTGCTACTTTATAGAAAGGGCCCAGCCATGAGCCCTACCAGCACCCCTCCAGACGGATCGCCCAATTGTCCGCGGCTGCCAAGCAGCTAGCCTCCATATCTGAAAGCTCTTTCGCTATCCGCAACCTGCGACGCGGTAGGTGGCATAGGGCACTGCCCCTGGGAATGTTGCCCAGAACCTACTCTTAAATCTTAACGTGTTTTTTTTCTTTTTTTTATCTGAATACATACTTATAGTTCCATGACAAGGGAATACAATAATATGCCACAAAATTGAAAACCTCTTCAATTTTTGGGACTCAATTAACAATAGGCATTATTGTGTCTTTATCTTAGCAAATGTTCCTTTTAGTTTCTTATTTGATATAATAGTATTATTACGCTTTTGAGCAGTTTTACGCTTTTTAATGCATGGAGTGAGATGAAAATTTTGATCACTGCATGCTTGTGACAGACAGAATGAAAAGTAGTTTTGATAATATTAATATTCTGCTTCATATTTTCCTTTAATGGAATGCATTAAGAATGACGATCTTTAATAAATATAGTAAGTACGAATTAAATCTTAAATTTGAACTTATTTGATAGTATGTTCCCAATTAAAAGCATATCTGCATGTAATTGAAATTTTGACAGATAAAATCGTAAATTAAATCGTAAATTTTGAGTCAGCAGAATTAACAAGCATTCTCGTGCACTAATTCTGTGTAAAAAGCTTCTAATAATAGATGTCACATGCACATCGACTAACACGAACAGTGTAATACCATAAATGTCTAATCATTATTTGATTATAATACAGGTATTGACAGGTCTGAATCTAAGGATAGCGTATATTCAGACAATAAGAAAGAATACAAGCAATCTGATTCTATGGATTCCCAAATTGATGATTTAAACTCAAATGTATTCAGAAGTATAAGAACGAGATATTTGTCTAGAGTACATAGCGTTACAGATAATAAAAAACAAAGTATAATCGATCAAGCTTTTTACAAATCTCGTAGCGTTCCTGAATTGGCAACGGGCATAGATTACGTTACCGAGCCTTTTAAAATTGATATCGAAAATGTTACCACAGACGAAACGAATGATGGAGATAGTATTGTGTCAAGTCAAAGATCTTCTACAGAATATTCTAGTAAGGATACAACGGATTCTGTCTTGTCGCCTTTTGAAGGCAAAGAATTAAAAAGACAAGACGCAATCGATTTAACTGAGGGTTGCAAAGATACTAACATAGACTACCCTGATAATCTGATTGATCTGAATTCTAGTTTCAGAGTTAAATCAGAATCTAGTTATACAGCTAGGACAAAAGAACAAACCGTTTCTAACAGAAATCTCTCTGGAATATTCAAAGGTAAACCTAAAGCTATTAGCATGGATAACTTAAACAAAAATGAAGAATATGCAGACGCGTTAAACGAAGCCACAAGTATAGAATTTCTTAATGTTATTAAGGAAAGCGACGATTCTCTTTTTACGGAGAGCTCTGATAGTGTTTTCATGTCACCTATAGAAACAAATAATAACAAGGTAGATCAGATTTTCGAAGCCAACAATAATGATGTTAAAGTTAGAGTTCCCATTGTAAAAGCAGAAGAGGTCCTACCTTTTCCTTATCCAGGTGAAATTAAAAAATCATCCGAAGAATTAATTCAACCTATGAAATTGGGATCAATGCATTTAGATGATAAAGTGGAGAAACAACTGAAGCAAGTAAATGAAGAGTTGAAATTAACATTTAAAGCTGCGATCGAACGAATAATTGGTAACAATAGAGTTAAAAAGTCGGCATCTATACCAAAAATGTCGACAAAGAACAACCACGGTGCCTTTTCTCAATTAATTTCTAGTGATAATTTTACTAGTTTAAAACCTCTTATCACTCCATCTAGTCTTTTAAACTTGCCGAAAAATAAGAATTCAGTAGATGTTAACCAAAATACAGTTGTAGATACCAAAGAACAAGTAAACGATATTGTAAATTCGCCCATTGTCACTGCACCTGGTAATAAAGACGATCCTATCACTGTAACTATTCCTGATAATGAAGGTGATAGTGAAACTTTGTCTCCCAAAATCATAGTTTCTAATGTAGAACTTGAAACTGAACTGCCGATAGATGAAAATGTGAGTTACCATTTGAAAATAAACACGCCTGACTTGGATGATAGACCAAAGATAGTTGCTATGCAAAGTAATCCCAATTTTAATATGAATAAAGTTAGAACTCCATTAAAAGCATTCCTAAGTCCTATTAATATATCAAATAATAATGTAAATACATCTCCAATCATCATAAGCCCAGTTTTAATACGCCCCATGTTTTTTAAACCAATAATCAAACAACAGCAACCTACAATAGAACATCATCAAGACAATAAAAAGGTTTACTATAATGATATTGATGAAGTGGCAGCAAATGATAAGATTGAGAATCAAGATAAGATAGAGGTTAAACCTCCCAAAGTGACAGAAGTAACGAAAGTAGAAGATACCAATAGAAGTAAAGGAATTTATCAAAAAAATACTAAAGCTAAGCCACTTCCTTTTTTACCATGGAAACCTTTTGGGTCAAACGACAGTCCATTATCATCTAGGACGCCATCACCTAGTAGAAATATTACTAAGCCATTAGATTCGAAATTCGATACTAGATCATCGAAAACCTCAGGCAAATTTCTGGAAACATCAAATATTCCGCCAAAATCCCCAGACCTGCCGAAGACCGTCGGCAAACTTTCAAAATCTCCACAGTTTTTAATGGATAACCAATATTACCAACCAATGGAAGACGCTCCTTTTATCATAAATACTAAACAAAGCACACCATCACCAAGACCAGCGGATAAAATCAAAGAAGATGTTTCTATACAGCAATCAAATCCAATTACCCAATCATCGTCATCCCCATTGAGGAGGCATTCAGAACAGGAGAATGTTTACGAAGAAATAGGACCTGTAGTTTGTGAATTAATAACCAAAGATAAAAATATAGCAGATGATGAGAAAATTTCTAATAAAAATGTGAACGAAGAATTTGCAGCAGTAACGAGAGAAGAGATTTTAAAGGTTCCAAGACGAGTAAAAAGGCCTAAACACGATAATTTTACAAAATCAAAATCAGTAGATTTTAGCTATTACTCCAATACTACATTGAGTGATGATAGTACCGCAGTGAAGAAAGAAATGGCACACATTACCAAGTCTGTAATAAGTTTGGCGAGAGCACCTAGTGCGAAAGAAGTTCCAAAAAAAGCTACTGGATCTATAGGGGAGATTGTACATACGTTGGACAAAATATCTTCTGAGTTACAAGGAGTGCCATTACGAAAGTTTTCTTTACAAAATCAGAGTGCACCTAGCATTGATACGAGTACAGGATCATTGCCGAGACAAAAGCCATATTGGAAGACTCAGGAGCACAAACGATTATCGCATCCTCTGAGATCATTGAAAGATCCGCCGCCTCGCCGACCGCTACGTAAGTGATGCTTTTGTGAAAGGAAGCTAAAACGTCCGCGTGTGAAATATGTAAATAACTGTATAAATGTATGGAAACATTGTTATAGTGTGTTTGTGACTTTCATTCGGTGGCAGCGCCATGGTGGTGGTTATCATTGGTTTTTTTAATGTTCACTAAGCTTTTGAATGCTTAAATAAAACTACTTTTTACGGATTTAGACGCGTATATTTGTTTTAAATTTTGGCCCGACGTTTCGGAGACCTTGCAGTCACCATGGTCACGCATATAGCACTTTTGAATGCTATTCGAAATAAAAATACATGCAATCTCGATTTCTGTTTGCCTTTCGGTCTAATAAAAATAAAGCTATGTTTATTAGATCTGTAGTATTTTTAGTTTTACTTAATTTTTATGTAACTTTAATGCATTCAAAAGTTTAAATTGTGTTTGTTAATTCACATCCATCAGTTTTCTAATAAATAAAAAATAATTTCAAATTAATGTAATAATTCGCTTGAGGTTACGAAACCTCTCGACTCAAACGCTTAAGATTAAAAAAGTAAAAATAATTTCAGATAACAATTAAAGCATGTTTATTTTTAACACATATTATATTATAAACACATATATTTAAAATGGTGAGGGAATTGACAGAAAAATCATAAAATTCAAATAAATTTCATTTTATTCTTTAGAAGGAACGAACTAAATACAATTGAATAGTCTTTTATGAAAGACCATTTAAGAAAATTCGATATGTTTATATATATATTTTATTTATTAGCTATACCTCCTCGTACGGAAGAACCGCCCGCACCACCGCCGTTGTTAACCAGTGCATCCCTACAAGATATTATGGCAACGGCTGCTTCACATCGGAGAACTAAAGGTATTGAATAATTTATGTTACCGTTTATTTTATAGATTTGTCGTCAAAAAACTCAGGTTTGAGTTAACCATCTATTAAAAAAATCCTTATCAAAATCTTATAACTTAAGACTCTAAAGGGATATACAACTAACATACAAAAATCACGATTTTGTTTTATAATAAAAAGACAATTTTATAATATTCACTAATAAAGTTAGTCTGGGTTTAAGGATACACATAAAATGTCAAATTCAAGAGCTCTCTGTCACGATTTCGGAAATCTGATCTTATAAATGTCAATGATCTAACGTCTAGGCGACCTCCTGGGAGCCTGGCTTTTTACAAGGATTTTTACGTCTCCGGTTAAATCTTTGCTTAGTTTATAACTAAATAGTTTTTTTGTATGCATGTCCATAAGTGAGCTTCTGTCTTTAAAACTACGCAACGGATTTGGATGCCAATTTATTATTAAGGTTAGGTGTGTATCAGGGGAGGGCGGCTCAATAATTATAGACGCGAGTGAAACTGCGGGCATTAGCAAGTCACTGATATTAAAGTATTACCTGATTCTTCTAAGTGCCAATTTCCTAGCCTTTTCGTCTTTTAAAATGTCTTTGTTTGTACATTTCAGGAGTAAGTCGACAAGACTCACGTTTATCTGTAAAATCGCTTATAGAGAGTATAGAGAATGCTGCAAAGGCAGCAAAACAACAATCACCCGCCACCACGCCAGTTGGAGAATGGCCACAAGTGAGTTCGACTTCTCAATATAATTTAGACGCAGAGGAAGCCAGAAGAACAGTGTTCATATACAATGAGTATGCGTAGCATTGCTCTCTTACCTTTTTCAGCAGTGGTCGCCTCATAATATTAACTCCTGTGGGATGAATGCTCTAAGTATTATAATCTATACTATACTATAATATTATAAAGCTGAAGAGTTTGTTTGTACGCGCTAATCTCGGGAACCTCCGGTCAGATTTGAAAAATTCTTTCAGTGTTGGATAGTCCATTTAGCGAAGAAGGCTGTAGGCACGCTGCGACAAGTAGGAGAGAAGCAGTAGTGAAAAATGTTATAAAAACGGGGAACGTTTTCTAAATTCTACGCGTATGAAGTCGCGGGCAACAGCTAGTTATTTATAATCCTCGTGAAAACTATATAAAAACTAGCTGACCCGGCAAACGTTGTTTTGCCATACAAATGTCAGGGGTAGACAAATAATTTGCAATAAAATAATATTGCGACTATAAATTAAAATGTAACCTATCCTATCTTTCAAGTTGGGTCGAATTGCACACGGTGTGCCAATTGAATTTAAAATCGGTTAATTAGTTTAGGAATCCATCGCGGACAAACATCGTGACAGGAGATTTATATATATAAAGATTGGTTCTTTGAGTTTATTCTTGAGATTATTCTTAACAGACAGACAGAGACATTTATATTAAAACTAGCTGTTGCCAGCGATTTCGTACACGTAAAATTTTTTAAATTTTTCCCTTTGATGCAACATTTTTCACTACTGCTTCTCTCCTATTAGTCGCAGCGTGATGCTATATAGCCTATAGCCTTCTTCGCTAAATGGACTATCCAACACTGAAAGAATTTTTTAATTCGGACCAGTTGTTTCTGAGATTAACGCGTTCAAACAAACAAACAAACTCTTCAGCTTTATGTAGTAGAGATGTGTATTGAAATTATATAAATTTTCAGCAAACAACAGTAGTTGTACCAACAACAACAACATGCACGAACAACATTAAGAATGGTTTGTCGGAATCGAACGCACCTACCAACGGTGTAACAACCACTAGTTATACAAAACCTCCTACTTCTAGAAGTACACGAACTACTCCTATTACCACAGGTCAGTATTTATTAAGACGGTACGATACGAAATTATGCTCCATACAAAAGTATGGGTATCGTACTTCCGTTTTTTCTTCGCGAAAGTTAAACCGATTTTAATTGTTTTTGCGTTATATTATAGATAAAGAGTATATCTATGCTTCTGTCACTTTCTTTTTTTCATGTTTTGAAATAACTAAAAGAAAATATAACCATACGAAAATCCCGTTTTTTTCGGTTTTCTGTAGATAAAGTTGCAGCGTCTATCACGCATATTTGGTAAGGTTTTACCAAAAAAGGAAGTGATACAAGCATAGATATACTCTTCATCTTTAGTATAGCGTAAACACAGTCAAAATCGGTTTAACTTTCGCGAAAAAAAAACGGAAGTACGTAACGTCTTTTTTCAAAGAATTTGTAGGTAAAATCCGCTTCATCTATATTTGACCCTTTCAGCGCGGCGCTCGGAAATAGGGAATACCTAACGCAAATACCTAAATGAGGAGTACAGTACCCTCTTAATGTTATATACGAACTAGATGGGTTTTAGTTGTTAGACTGGGTGGGTTAAACCTGGCTATTACGTGGGTTTTGAAAGTTGCAACTCCTTAGCCATTAGGTGCGTTTTGGGAGACCGTGGGAGACGTTAGGGGTAAACTCTTATGGTCTTATTCATTATGACTTATCGGAGGTTTAAACGGAGATTTTATTGGAAAGATAATAAACGTTTCATTGTAAAAAGACTATTATGAATAACAAGTTTTCACAATTTTCGCGAACCGATTTTAGCGAACTTTTAAACCTCCGATAAGTCATTATCAATAAGACCATTAGTTATTAGTTGGGTTTTCGGAGTTAAACTCCCAGCTATTATGTAGATTTTGGGGGAATTTTAACTATGGAGTTTCTATAATACCTAGAGAGATATAAGTTGGGTTTTTGAGAAGTAAGCCCGCAGAAAAAGTATCGAAAATAATACCTAAATTATTATTTTGAAATAAAAATTATTGGAAGCAAGAAGAATATAGGTAGACTTAGTCTTTCTAGTTAACCCAGTAGATAAATGGGATATTTACCCCTTATGAAATGATTTTGAGTCAGCTAATTTTGTTAGTATTTTGTAGATTTTGATTATTCTTCTTCTCCAGCCCATTTACGTCCCACTGTTGGGCACGGGCCTCCTCCACTTTGGGACGGATTATGGTCTACTGTGCCGCGCTGACCAGGCGTGTTGGTACAGGGTGTATTTTCGAGTTTTCCGTCTCTCACAGAAGATCTTATCTGTGTGCAATAGTCCCTTAGCTGGCCCCTGGGAGGAGACAGGTTGTGACAGTTGTATTCTTAATCCGTCACCACACGGAGAAATTTTTGATTATTATAAAGAACAAATTAGAGGGTACTTCAAACAAAGTTACGTAATTTATTTTTATTTCCCTTTAACGCATGAAAGTACTGATTTTCTGTCGATATATTTAATTTTTATTTTACCGTATTTTTATTATACTGTATATAGCATGTATATTATTATGTCTAAATTATAATTTTAATACATTTTAACTTATACCGTAATAATAATCTTTAACTACCTACTTGGCTGTCCTCGTGGACGTATTATTAGTGCCTTTGCCTGCCATCTATTTACAAAAAATATTATCTACTAAATGTATTTTAAAAAAAATATATTTTGTCTATTTCCACGCTTATATCTGTGACTTTTATATAAATTATTGGCTGAATAATATACTACAGTATAAAACAACTTTAATATAAAACATAATAATAGCATGAGTGGTCGCTTGTTTCCAGCATGGCTGAATGATCGAGCCGCGTAGCCGATTTGAACTCTTGCCTATAACTAATAATGCTTATTTATATGTGTTGAGTGCGAACACACTAATTTATTTACATCTAATTTATTGTTATTATATGTTATTGCATGCCTTTATGTGAATTTTATTTATTATTACACGTTTCAACTGAGAATAGGATTGGCAATGACCTTTAGTTGTCAAAAGTGATTAGAATAGTACTGTCAGCAACGTAACTTTTTTTTGCGTTTACCTAAACTCAGTAATTTGAAGCGAAAAAAGTCTTAAATTAGTAATAGTCTTATTTAGTAATAATAGTTATAATATTATTAAAAAAGAAATACTATTTTCTTTCAATAATTTCGATGTTGGATACTATGATATTAAGTTGAATTGCCAACCGCCATTTTGTTGTTGTTTGCCTTGTCGAGTATATGAATTTTATGGCATTTTATTTTAAATTCTGTTATTTATGTAGTTGTTTCCCGTTAAAAAAATTAGTTTGTTGTTATTTCTCATTGTTTTTGTTTATTAGTGTTGTTATTTTGAACTTGTTGTTATTTGTTATTGTTTTTAATTGTATTTGTCTCGCTAATTGCTCGATAATTAGCAAACGGTAACAACAAAGTGATAGATAAATTATATTATAAAAATGTCTTTTTTTGGTGATCCTACCAATATTTTTTTTTTTTGTCGTCGGTGTTAACTTTTGCCATATTAGCCCTACCAAAATTGTTCAAATTGACAACTATAACGTCACAACATGACGCGGGGTCATTCCTATTCTCATTTGAACGGCATAGTACCATACCTTCTTTTTAAATTCTATATTTAAAAATTACCTGCTTCTTTTAAACAAGATTTTAAGTTCCTTTGCCTGATTTTTTTTCTTTTTGTGTCATAGAGTAGCTCTATTGTAGAGTTATCAGCTTTTTTTTTTATTTTTCCAAGCTTGTATTGAAATACAATATAACCGTTTTACTAACACTTTTATTATTACTCTGTAGGTGTCGGTACTACAAGTAAAAAACATTTCATAGTGCCAAAAACTTTGTGGGTTAGTCTGAGAGAAAAGAATATTACGGCTCTTTTTTTGCATTTTCATAAACGATTTTCTTTTTATAACACAAAAGTTATTAAAATATTATCAAATAAGTGCATGACTCTATAAATTTAGTTATTTAATGTCTCTAGTACGAGTTATATTGGTTTTTTTTTATAGATAATTCATTTCTTACTCTACTTTTTCTCACAAACCGATAAGACTCGTCCTAAAGATATAGCTTTAACACAACAAAACCTATACTTAAACTAGCGGACCCGGCAAACGTTGTTTTGCCATACCAAAAAAAAGGTTTTAAAAATAGATGTTGGCCGATTCTCAGACCAACTGAATATGCATGTAAAATTTCATAATAATCGGTCAAGCGGTTTCGGAGGAGTACGGTAACTAACACTGTGACACGTGAATTTTATATATAAGATAGATATTACGATTGTAGTACTTAAAAGTTCCCTTCCCCTTTCCCACTTTAAATGAACTTGAACACAATGCTCATTCCTTTTTTCCATACTTATACATTAAATAGTCAAAAATACTTAGCTATTAGACAAAGAAATAAAATCATTATTAATTTTATTTGGTTTTCGGTTCTAAACTGTGTAACATGTTCACATTCATCAACTTGGGCATTGGTAACACTGCAATCTTTGTGTTTCATTATGAAATATCTCCATTTATGATGCTACTTGTATGGAAATATTTCCCTAACGTACACACTATAGACGGATTTGTGATTTAGGCTTAAGGACTTGTATCCACTGCCGTAAATAAATTAAAAAAAAAAAAAAAAAATTGTGATTTACCATTTTAGTAAAAAAAAAACGGATTTTCGTTCAGAATCTAGAGCGTAATGACATAGTTCAAGTATTCTTTATTTAAAAAATGTTCTTGCTTCGCCTTATTTTTTTTCTACTTACACGTCCAGTATCTCTATGAGTATCTACGTTTTAAAACTTGACATTTTTTCTTTGTTTCGGAACTTTTTTTAATTCAATTTAGTGTTCGTTATTTAGAATTTCTTTTCTTTTTTTATTACTGGCACGTAAGAGCCAGTACGTTTCAAAACTTAACTTTTTCAATTCAATTAGGTATTTATTTCAGTCCAGTGTACCTATTCATTCTGTTAGTAACGATATTCTTTAAAACTAGTCTTAGTATTTAGTTTATAATCAGTCAAGCTTATTAGATAGATTCCACTACTAGCTGTTCCCTGTGCATAGAACTTAGACAATTTTCCACGTTTTTGCAACATTTTTCACTACTGCCTCGCTCCTATTAGTCGTAGCGTGATGTTATGTAGCCTATAGCCTTCCTCAATAAATGTACACACTGAAAGAATTTTCCAAATCGGGCCCTACTTTTTCACAAATTTCTTACTACATTACAAATCCGTTGTTTGTGTGTGTGTTTCGCTTGCGTTGATTGTGTCTAACTTCCGTTGGCTGGGTGGGATGGATAGAGCCGGCTGCAGGTGGCAACATTCCCGATGAACAGCGCGCCCTGCAATCATTGCAGCAGAAGGCGATCGAGTCTTTCGTCAGGAGGAACAGCTATGGCGATATATGTAAGTATTTTCACAACACTATGGATAATATCGATGAAAAAGTGCGTTAAATTTCTTACAATAGATTTTGCATGGTGCGCGTACAAACACACGGAATTTTGAAAAATATTGCGTGATCTTGTGTTCAGTCAATAAAGTGCTAAAGGGGGTTATCTTATTTTTAGAGTTACGTACCAAAAGATAAAAGGGACCTCGGTATTGTGACTTCGCTGTTCATCCGTCCATCTGTATATCTGTCTGTCACAAGAATGTATCTCTGGAACGGTGATAGTTAGAGAGCTAAAAATTTTTACGCGTTAGGGAAAATAATGAGAATAAATTTTTTAAATGTGTACGCATTATCACTTCGAAGTTATTTACAAACGTAAGATAACGAAAACGATATAGTGTTAGTAAAACTGGGCACGTAGGTAAATAAGTCTATTATAAAAATATAAATATGCATATACTTAATAAAATATGTTTAGTTCAAAAACTAATAAACACGCTAGAAAATCCTAAATATTTTTTTATTGTATTGTCATCAGTCCTTAATATATGTGCAAAATTTCAGATCAATCCGACTACTGCAAGTGGGTGTAAATCACTTTCAAAGATTCCCGTTACATAGATTAATACATTGATAGATACATACCGAACTTATATAAGCGTGTTAAAAATAATAATATATCTTGTCGCCTTTGTTTCTGCATGTAAATGTCACTTATTAACTTAAAGCACATTTGTAACAGCAACATTTCAATTGTGACTAAATGAACTTACAAGCATAACATTGTTACCGATTCTACGTGCTATACTAAACTTAACTAAAAATGAAAATTGATAGTGATATCTATTTCGACGGGCCTCGTTGTATAGTGGTTCATATAACGGACTGCCACTCACGAGGTCTCGAGTTGGATTCCCGGTCAGGGCAATCATTTGTGTGATGTTTATAATTGTCATACAAGTGTTTGTACTGCGTCTGGGTGTTTCTATGTATTATAAATATATATTTACAAAACAAAAGTAGTATATGTATTATATCCGTATTCTGGTACCTATAACAGAAACATACAGACACACATTTACATAGAAAATACCCAGACCTTATATAAATGTACCTTTTATGTATAATGTCCAGGTGAGAGGAAGGACCCCCTGAACGCGCTCCAAGTAAAGAATGGTGGCTCCAAACGTAATGCTCTGCTCAAGTGGTGTCAACAGAAAACATTGGGATACAACAACATTGATATCACCAATTTTAGGTAAATATTAAATTAGCTAGGAGTACTTATGTTTGAGATATTGAAAAGAATAATTGAATATTCAAAAAAAAAGTTTACTCGGCTTTATTAGCCTTTGAAATTTGAGGATTTTCTTTGATTTCTCAGAAGATAACCATCGGATCCTGACCTGCCAATGGGACCACACGGCAACCGCCAGCTTTAACAGCAGTAACAAACATAAAAAAACATACAGACTAATTGAGAACCTCCTCCTCTTTTGAAGTCGGTTAAAAAGCCTTACCATTCTTATAGTGTTTTTAGGATTCTTCATCAGAGGTTGGCTTTTTAAATGTCAGTTACTAGGCCATCATACAAAAGTACTCAATACAATACCTAGATACTAATATTAATAATATTCTTTAACACTTGCGCGACTCATTTGTTTAAATAAAACTACTTTTTACGGATTTAGACGCGTGTATTTGTTTTAAAATTTAATCCGATGTTTCGGAGACTTTGCAGTCAGCATGGTCACGGGTGAGACTGAGCTGTAATGTGTCTTCTACGATCAGTTTACCCACATTTGATTTGAAAACAATACACGCGTCTAAATTCTTAAAAAGTAGTTTTATTTAAATTAATAAAACTAATTAAATTAATAATAATAAAATTGTTATGTATTGTTGACAGTTCATCATGGAACGATGGTTTAGCATTATGTGCACTACTTCACTCATACCTGGGTGATGGTAGAGTCCCATACTCCACGCTCACGCCTAACGACAAACGTACCAACTTCTCTGTTGTGTTCGCGGCGGCAGAGTCTGTTGGGATACCTACCACACTTGTAAGTTGTTTATTTATTTATTAAATTCTAGTTATCGCACGCAACTCCTCTCTTTCTTCTCTTCACCAACCCCACTGCTAGGCACGGGCCTCCACCACTTTGGGAGGAATTAGGCACAGGATTTATTTCAGTGTTTTCCGTCTCTTACAGTAGAGGTTAATTGCTTATATTGTTTCTTAGCTGGCTCTTACGACACGCCGGGAAAGAAATGGGGCAGTGACACTTGTATTCTTAATCCGTCACCACACGGACATAACAAATTATAAATAAAAAACCATCCTCTTGAACCACGCTATTAAAAAAACCGCATCAAAATCCGTTGTGATGACATAGGGTTTAATTTTAAGTCTTCCATCTCTCATAGAACATATTATCTGGAAAGAAAATAATTTGTATCCTAGAGGGTAGGCGTAAGTAAGTAAGTATTTATTTCAATATCATCTTTCCAGAACATTCAAGATATGATTCAACAAGAACGTCCCGACTGGCAACAAGTGATGGCCTATGTCACCAGTATTTATAAGCATTTTGAAACATAGTACCAATGTAACTATAATCATTACCAAAATTCTTCCAATTATTTATCTATACATCATGCAACTTTCACTGTTTTGTGCTAAGCCTTTAATTACGAACCGAAATAGTATAGCACACAATTTTATGATTTAAAATTGTAGCTAAATGAAACGAGATAAAATAAATAAATAAATATTCACGGACATTTCACACAATAATTATATAAATTTTATATAAAAACTATATAAAAGTTATATAAAAACTTTAAAATTGTAAAATTTTACAAAAAGAATTGCAATTTGTTAAGTGTGATAAACGACGACGTGTTTAAATATTAAAAAGATTGATTATTATATTGATTAAGAATTCAGGGGTATTTTTTTCTCAAAAAGCTATTGGAGGTCACTACCAATATTTCAATTTAAATCAATTTGTCTCATCTCCTAGTATGACCATCACAAAAGTGATAGTTAGGGAACAAAGTGATTGTAAACGCCTTAAGAAATGTTATAGAGATGAGTATAAATAATGGGTCCGATTGATTTGTACTATAATAATATACTATTGTACATTTAGAGGTTATAAATAATACATTTCGCAATTTATTGAAGCCTAAATGTCTTAAAACTAAGTCTAACAAAGTCCCATAAATTGTAGAGAATATATCAATTACCTAGCTAATGAGGGTTCATATAGATCGATAAATTTAATAAGAAGCGTGTAAAGTTTTCTGAGGTTAAACAGTAAATGCATGCCCAAATGATTAATTAAGGCCAATAAGAGAAATTATTCGATATAATTATAAGAATCTTTTCAACAGGCTTCCATACATTTTACGTCTTTCTTGGACAAAAGATTCCACATTTTATGGAATAAAGATCTAAAAAAGTTTTAGAGTTATTCCCAGAAGGACCATGAAAAGTCTCAGTGTGACTATGTAAATTTTTGGGTAGTCACCTGGAAATTTACCGAACCACAATATTTTGAAAAGATACTTCGTGTTCTGATGAAATTAGGGTTTTTAAAAATAGGGTAGGTCACGCAAGGACCACGAAAAAGTCCCAGTGTGACTCGGTCTATTTTTAGATGAGTGTGACCATAATATTTTTGGAAGTGATAGGCAAGTGATAGTGATAACAAATGCCTTGTGTCGGCCTTGTGTGTGATGTGTCTTTATTGTACTAAAGACTGATGTTAGATTGATAAGCGAGTAACAACTTGTATGTAACATAATATATATGACGACATTATAAGTAACAAATAAATGAAGCCAAACTAATATCAATCAAAATTTCGAAATTCCTAAACAAACTTTTTTTTTATCTCTCAACCACTATTACCTCTTTGCACATGTAGATTATTACAATGTCCAACTTCTGTATAAAATTAAAAAGAAGTAAAATACTTGATTTCCTAGCGGCGCGACCCGTTGAATTTGTACTGAAATTACGATTCTACGAGGCGTAAAATTGCGGCTATTACGCGCGTCGCTAGGATCCGAATGTCACCTTTAGTTCCACATTTAAAAATAGGAGGATAAAATATTAAAATTTCTATATTATAGTAAAATTGGTGCTTGTGCTTCAATATCTTAACTTATATACTAATCATCTTATTCACAATGACTTATCGGTGGTTTAAACGGAGATTTTATCGAAGAGATAATAAACGTTTTAGCGTAAAAAGATTATTATGAATAACAAGTTTTGACAGTTTTTGCGAACCGATTTTAGCGAACTTTTAAACCTCCGATAAGTCATTATGAATAAGACCAGTTTATACCCAAAATATTGCGCGCCTTTGGTATTTAAAAATATTATATTGTAGTGATTCAATATAGGGAAGACTAGATTAAAATACTAATCAGTAAATAGCCCGCAAATTGCTAATTTGTTGGAACTTTGTCATACTTCAGTGTCATTTGCTTTAAAAAGTACGGTGAGCAGAAAAAATTCAACAGTTATTTTAAATTAATGTAGGTACATGCAGAGCTATTTAATAAAAAACAGAATAATCACAGATTTGCCAGGTAGTGGTTACGCGTTCAATCTGAAAGACACGTAAATTTAGCGTGGCTAAATCGTACTTCATTATGTATGACGTATATCCTTCCGCCTTTATCAAAGGCACACATGGATACATATTTCACGCACATATAGATATTTATATGCCTTCAAGCCGTGTGAGTGATGTAGGTAGCCTTAGACACAATTTGATAATATATGTGGGAATAATTATAAAAAAAAATCGTGTTACTACTCAATTCGCGTGTTAAATGACAAAAATGTCTTAAAATACGTCAGCAAAATGGCGGCTCGGCGTAATAGCAGTTTGTGGGATTCTATTTTTTATCTATAATATCATACGTAGGCTTCCATATGTTATTAAGCTTTGACCAATATAATAATAATGTTATAATTTATTAATATCGCCGGGTCTATCACGTTAATTATTGTTAAAAAGGTACCTTAGATAAAAATACATATTTCTCAGTCTTGGTAGGCAGCGGCTTAGTTATACCCCTGGTATTGCGGAGTCTATGAGTTGAGTTAGCTCGTCTGTCGACCTAAGCGATAAAAAAAGAACTTTCATTCCCGACGTTTCAATCGAGTTGTCACGATCGTGGTCAGGGGTTGACTCTAACGTCGGAAGGTATTAAAACTTTTTAATAATAACTAACATGATTATAGTCCTGGTAATGTAAATAAATTATAAGTTCAAAACGCGTAAGTTTAAAATAAATAATAATAATAACGCCTGCCTGAGCCTTTGCATTGTGTATTTAAGGAATTGAGATAAAGCTGGTAGATATCTTGAACTACCTACTAAAATATATTTTTCATAACATTCTATAAACACTAATTTTAGAATATTACGAAATAGACAGTGAGACCAATTCTGATGCGTCAAAAACTTAACGTAGGTATTTTGATTTGTTGGCTACTTCGCTGTTCACACAGTTTTTGTAATAAGAAAGTTCTGTTAACATTGCCGAATTGTGTTATTGAGTTGTAAGTTGGGCACGTAGAATTGGTACCATTGTAAATTGTTTGAATTTTAGTCGAAAATATTTTCTAACACTTGCGCGACTCATTTGTTTAAATAAAACCACTTTTTACGGATTTAGACGCGTGTATTTGTTTTAAATTGTGGCCCGACGTTTCGGAAACTTTGCAGTCACCATCACGGGTGAGAATGAGCTGTGGTGACGGAGGTGACTGCAAAGTCTCCGAAATGTCGGGCCAAAATTTAAAACAAATATACGCGTCTAAATCCGTAAAAAGTGGTTTTATCGAAAATATTTTTTAAATAGATACTTACTTGGCAACGCTATTTTTCAAATTGTTTGTATTTTATTGATAGTTTGACGTATATGTAATAATGTTTTTTTATATGTAAAAGTTTTGTGTTTTTAAAAGTTAGAAACGTGTCTGAAAGAAACATAGACTGAGACCTTAAAGATTTAATTGTCAGTTATAAGAACGAAATGATAGTTTTGTCATTTTTATTCAGCTTAACTAAAATTTGTACTAGAGGCTACCCCAACTGACACAGTTTCAAACTTCCGATAATTTATACTAGGTAGATGACGTCGATCGTATTTCGTTATCGTTTTGATAAAAGTCAAAATTGTTAAAAATAAGTTTTATGTTATTTTATTAACTTTTTCTTCCAGCTGTACTAACGATGATATTTGAAAAATGTTATTCCAAATACTTTTGTGATAAAAATAGTTTATTTTGTAAGTCGATGTTGGTGGTGATGTGTAGAAGTGAAGTAAGACGCGGTTGTCTGTACGTACCTAGGTTTATATATATATATATTTTAGTTAACATATAGTTACGATTCTAAGTTGGTTGTTAACGCTTAGTAATCATTACATATTTTGAGATAATTGTATTTTTGTAAATATAGTTTTTAAATAAAGTTCCTGATTTATTATATTTTTGGTGTTTTTATTATTAAGAGGATACCAAAATAGCTTCGTGCATTTTTCTACGTACGAAGTTTTCATTTTTTCTTTAGATTGAATGGCTAGAGCTCTAATTTTTAAGTATATGTTTTTTCAATATATAATCTAGGATCGCATAAACTCAGAAACGCGATTGAAAAAAGTTTTCTCGATAGAAAATCTTAGCGAAACAACCTCTCTTATTTTTTATTTTTGTCATTTGTCGGTCTATTATCGCGTATTAACTAATGAAATATCTTTCAAAACATAAGTAACTATTATATATAGAAACACGGAAATAAAAAATAGAAACCGGAATTAAAATATATTTGATAGATATTGAGTAAACAAAAAAAATATCCCTAATTCTTCATTTTCTATACCTACTGGCTGTGTTAATATGTACATGTCGACGATAATATTGATGTAGGCCCTTAATGTGTAATCCTAAATATAGGTAGGTGTTTGGAATGCTACAGCTCCATCTGCGCTGTAGGTTAAACACTACTAAATTATGAAATACATTTTGCCTATTTATTTTGGTCAAATATGCGTTTAACGTGTCATGATATCATTATCATACATACCTATAATATTCATGTAAAAAAAACTGCCAAGAGCGAGGTAAACTCGCACACTCAGGGTTCTACTAGACCGAAAAATATAAATAACTGCATTCAAATAATCAGTTAATTACACCTAAAACAACTCACAAACTTAATTTTGTAGTTAAAATATAGGGAGTCGCCGGAATCGCGGGAATACAGTTCAGCTACTTCTTATGTTGGTATAGTGGTACGCATTTTTTTTTCTTTATTGTTCAACAAAATTACAAGAAACATTACAAAAATCATTAGAACGCTCGCTGAAAGCACACGGTTTTAGTGCAAGCGTGTGTTTACTTATTCCAAAAAGATTTTATTTACTAACTATTTGTCTAAATTACAATCTTGTAATGACAAATTACAAATTTTTGGATTTTTCCCTATATCAGCAATCTAAATGGTTGTTATTGTATGGATGTAAAAGGTTGAGTGTATTTTTTGCAGCAAGGGACCGCATACATCTACATATCGTATGAGTTTCAAGTTGATACCTTCAGCCTGAGTAAAAAAAGTTTGACGGACGGACAGACAGACAGACGGACACACAGACAGACGGACACCGAAGTGAGACTATAAGGGTTTGTACGAAACCTTAAAAATGAAGATAGTACATAACATTAATATGCATATAATATCGAAATAAATAAAGAGAAAAATTAAAAATTATTTATTTTTCCCCCGCGAAAGGGATAACAGATAATAACAAAAATATTTTAAATATACAACAAAAAAGAAATACAATCCAATATCTCTTAACACTAAATTATAATATATAATAAAGTCTTGTCTTATGTAATTTTCATAGTTTTATCCCCTGGGCTTTTATCGAGCGTAATATATATAAATGATAATATTTGTTACTTATTTTCTAATACCACATTTAAATTATGGTACATTTTGGTCTTAGGCATAGCGTATTTTAGCAATAAGAATAACACGAATTTATTTGTCGGTATTCAAGGGCGCTTTTATAAATATCGATAACAATACAGTAACTTATAACAACAGTATTCAATAAATTATCTGCGATTGTTACACCAAACTAAGATATCTATCCACAGTATATGTATCATTAAAAATGCTATGTGTCAGTAGCTTATTGCTAAGCAAGTAAGGACAAAAGTTTCAGTGTCTTTATGTAATAACAATTATGAATAGATAAATCTACTTTTTACGGATTTAGACGAAATATTATGGATAGATTAAATATTGAAAACGGCCGTAAATAGTGCTGCCCTCAAACTACTTGATCGCATTTAAAGTTGTTGATGTCTACCACTCCAGTACTCCAGGCATGTATTTCTCAATGAGTTTCTCGTAGTAAGGCCATAGTGCTTCAATGTCAGGTATAGGAGCGCTCTTGGTGTACAAATCGTATTGGCTGTAAACAATAAAAGAAGAATTTTGAAAATTGGCACACAATTGACGAAAAAAATCGGTGAACATACATAGAAAAAAATATAGGTATACAACCGAACATATAACTTCATTCTTATTTTGAGTCGCTTAAAAACTATATGGGCATCTTTACAATTTAAATATAATTAACTCGTAACAAGCAAGCACTATACATACTAGCACTTCTCCGTGTGGTGACGGATTAAGAATACAAATGTCACAACCCCATCTCCTCCCAAGGGTGCTGTAAAAGTCAGCTAAGGGGTATTGCACACAGATAACACCCTCTGTGAGAGACGAAAAACTCGAAAATAAACCCTGTGCCAATACGCCTGGTAAGCGCGGTACAGTAGACCGTAATCCCTCCCAAAGTGCGTCTGGGTGTTTACTATGTATTATAAGTATGTATTTACAAAAGAAAAGTAGTTTATGTATTCTATCCGTATTCTGGTACTCATAACACAAGCATATATTGTTTATTGTTTTTGGGCAACACTGGTCACTGAAAAGTATGGACGCGTTTCTATATCGCTCTAGTATTTTATTGTAAAATAATATTTAAATACGTGAAATTTGAACCTAATGGCTGTGATACAACAAAATAATATGAAATAGTGAAAAAACAAACAGTGAAAGCTATAATTAACACCTAAGGTTTAAAGAGCACTGTGCGGGAGCTTAACTAGGTACCTACCTACCTTGTTGTGGTTATGGATATGGTTTGATAAGTGCTTAAAATGTCCAATAAATCAGTGTCCAGATAATATTAACAACATATCTAATTACTATATCAAATTTTGTGTGTACTGCAAAAACCTGGTGGCTTATCAAGTGCTGAAAGCTAGCTTACAGTATTGCCTTTAACGTCCTACCCACTAACGGAGAACATTATATTAACAATACAGAGAGATTTACCAGAAATATCAATATATAAGCACTTAGCAATGCCTCTGCAAAAATCTCCCATAAACTCACCCACTACTGCAACATACAGTACCCCTAAAACATCAAAATATACTAAATCGCCACCATCTGTTGAGCACAGGCCTCCAAAGCGAAGACAGGGTGAGGACTATGAGTTTTTCATGCACAAATTGGAGACAATGTTTCTAACATGGAGTGAAAAACATGAAGTAAAAACTCAACAATTGCTTGATTCCGTTGAAACTATTAAAGGGCAAATTAATGAAGTGAAGACCAGTATGGACCATATTTCAGACCAATATGATGATCTAAAACAGAAAATAGAGAAGCTGGAAAGAGAGAAAAAAGAAGATTTGATGTATACACTATCACTGGAACAAAAAATTGAACAACTAGAACGTTCTACAAAAAGCTCATGTCTGGAGTTGAGAGGTATCCCTTCATATAAGAATGAGGACTTTGATCAACTTTCAACTATAGTCCACAAGGTAAGCAATGTTCTCAATACTCCAATAAGGTCTACAGACATAAGGGATATATACCGAGGGCATGCAAAAGACTTTTCCAAAAGGCCTGTTATCATTGACTTACTTTCTATGGCTCAGAAAAAGAAAATAATAGCATCTTTTAAAGCATTTAATAAGGAAAACAACATGAACAGACTTAATACCTCCCATATTCAACTTGATGGCTCAAGAAACTTAATTTACTTGAGTGATTACATAACACCAAAAATGAAAAGACTTTTATTCTTGGCCAGGGACTATGCTTCTACAAATGACTATAAGTTTTGTTGGCCGACACCTGGAGCTATATATTTGAGAAGGAATGAAGGAGATCCATCTGTCAAGTTGAAAACTGAACAGGATTTACTCAATCTAAAAAAACCTAATTGACTAATAATTGATATAATTATCGGTGGTTACTCTCAGAAATTTAGGTATTATCTTATTATTATTGTGGTAGTACTTTACATGTCTCTGCTGATGTTTGATAATTCATGTTTATTGATAAACTATTGTTTCATTTACAAAACATTCACACACACACAATCATCTACACTTTCTCAAATCATACTCCACCAATTAACCTTAAACATAGGACATAATTTAATAACTTTCATTGTAATATTTGAGGGGAGCGGGGAGCACAGAATGAGACTGAATGGGCTGCTTCTTTATAATATTGTATTATTTCTATATGTGTTCAACTTAATTATAATTAATTATATTAACAAATATTGTTTTAGAGTTATTCTGGCCCAAGGCATACTAAATAGACATAAAAATAAATTAGGCTCATTAACAGTTTTATTAATTGGACTGTATATTTCTATGGTTCTACTGTTGCAATATTTAATTTATATATACAAAATTAAAGCTAACAAATATGATGTTGAATTTGATGGATGTTATGCCTTCATAAGCCTAGTACTCCAACACATACCACATATATTACACTTTTTATGCTCTATTACTAGTACATACACATTAATGATACTTGATGGAACTAGAATGGAGATGCACTATGCCCCTGTCCAGATTGACCTCGATCGCTTAAGGCTATGTTGTTCTAAACTATTCTTGGGTAAAATAAACATATATGTAACTGCATATTGCAATTTAATGGTTATTTACAATATAATGCTACCTTAATTGCCTCAACAAGTTTTATTAAATAAAATTCTCAGATGTAAACAATATTCTCAATAACTTGGATAGTTATTCAGTTAGTGAGTCATTCACCTGTGATCCTGAACAGTGTGCAGATTTGCTAGGTGAGAATCCGCAATCATATCTGAAGATCTTGCAACAGAATATACGCAGTATTAATAAAAATTGTGACAGCTTGTGTGTCCTGTTGCAACGACTCAATGTCACGTGTGATGTTGTGGTTCTCTCGGAATGTTGGCTTTCAGGTGCATCTGATAACTTGCCCAAACTAAGTAGATACAATACCTACTGTACTACGAAACACTATAATCAGAATGACGGTCTGGTGATTCTGATTGATGAGCTACTCGATTTTAAAGTTGAGGAACCTACGTTTATGGATGCAAACTGCCTTCTGCTTAAAAATTTTAAAAATGATACTGCTATAATAGGATTATATAGACCACATTGCTTCAAAAATATTGATGGCTTCTTAGTCAGTTTGAACAATTTGTTGAATGAATTATCACAATTTAAAAATGTTTGCATTGTTGGGGACATAAATATTAATATTTTAGAATCTAATAACAATTCGCTCCGTTATCTCGACCTTCTGTCTTTCCATGGTTTAATTCCAGCTTATGATGCACCTACAAGATCAAAAAGTTGTATTGATCATGTTATTGTAAAATCGAAACTTCAATCACTATCATTCATACTTAACTCATCTGTTACGGATCACGAGGCTATTCTGTTTTGTCTCTATACTTCAGTAAATTTATTAAAAAATAAAACAATAAGCATGGTCAACTATAGAAATATTGTATCAGAATGTAGGGATACTGACTTTCAGCTTCTTATATCTAAACATGATCCAAATGCGGCTATGACCGCCTTAGTCGATCATCTTCAAAGTGTAATAATTGCTAACACTACTAAAAGAAAAATTCCTCGCAGTAAACTGATCTTGAAGCCGTGGATTACAGAGGGACTACTAAGATGTATACGAAACAGAGATAGGATGCATAGTAAATTAAGAAAAGATCCAAATAACCCTGTTCTTCTTGCTACATATAGAAGATACAGAAATTTCTGTAACTCTATTATTAGAAAGTGTAAATCAAATTATCAAAAGCATGAACTAGAATTAGCAAAAAATAATAGCAAAAAGCTTTGGCAAAATCTTAAAAATTTTTCAAAGTAAACAATCAGGATCAGAACTATTGCACTTAAAACCTACTCCTAATGCTTCTGTCAACTACCTGAATGAACACTTTGCAAACATGGCCCGAAAAATATCTAATGATGCCTTCTTGAGGAACACTCCCACTACTGCTGTGACTTCTACCAACCACTCATCCTTTGTTTTGCTAAAAACGGATGCTGACGAAGTGGACAGAACAATAAGTGCCTTAAAATCTGACTGCGCCACGGGTTGGGATGATATATCTACCAAAGTTCTTAAACTTACTAAGGAATTTCTTGCTTCCCCTTTGGCTAATGTCTTTAATGATTGTCTAGAACATGGACTTTTTCCCGATGCCCTCAAGAAATCCATAATTATTCCAATACACAAGGGTGGAGAAAGAAGCTGTATTAATAACTATCGCCCTATATCATTACTTTCTGCACTGTCTAAAGTTTTTGAAAAAATATTAAATAAGAGGCTTGTCTCATTCTTAAATAATAAAAACTTAATCTCTGATGCTCAATATGGATTTCGTCAGGGTAGATCAACTAATGATGCTGTACAGTCCTTTACAGATTTTTTAACTGAAAAACTAGATGACAAATATAAATGCCTTACAATTTTTCTTGACCTGGCTAAGGCTTTCGACACGGTCTCCTTTTCCACGCTGCTGTTGAGGCTCGAATCCATGGGGATTAGAGGCACTCAACTGCGACTTTTTGAGAGTTATCTGACAGGGCGCTCGCAGCGGGTGAGGATTGGTGATTTTCTGAGTGACGAGACTCCAATCAATCGCGGAGTTCCACAGGGCAGTATACTTGGTCCCACCTTATTCCTGTGCTATATTAATGACCTCTGCAATTTAAACCTACAAAACGGCAACATTATTTCTTATGCAGATGACACAACTCTTACTTTTTATGCCCCCACCTGGAGCGAGGTCTTCAAATGCGCGCAACTTGGTTTTAACAGGGTATGTCAATGGCTTGCTTCCAATACACTGACTTTAAACTCATCAAAAACTAATTTCATAACATTCTCATTACGTAAAAGATTCATTCCCGATACAGAAATAATAGCGCACACATGTAATCTACTGCCTAATACATCATGTAACTGTTCTCCCTTATTGAATTCTCAAAGTGCTAAGCTACTTGGTGTTATAATTGATGACAGACTTAATTTTAGAGAGCATATCGATCATGTGGCCAAAAGAGTTCGCAAATTAACATTCATATTTAAAAATTTAAGACACATAGCAAATACCAAATTAATGAGGACCGTCTATTTAGCTCTTTGTCAATCGGTCCTCACCTATTGTATTTCTGCGTGGGGAGGGGTGGCAAAGACCCACTTGATCGGCTTAGAACGGGCCCAAAGACTAATTCTAAAGATAAGTCTATACAAACCAAGAATGTTCTCTACTGTTGAATTGTTTAAACTAGCAAATGTACTGACAGTTAGACAATTATACATCTTTAGTGTAATTATGAAACAACATTCCTCGATCAAATAATATACAGTACAGTAAATGTATATATTACAGGTCATTTTAAACAAACATTCCACATTACCTTACAATACTATGATGACACGAAGAAGACGGGAGGTTTGTAGCGTTGTCCCACATCGTACAGCGCTCGCAGGACGACAATATTATGTTGCAGCCTCTCGAATTTATAACAAAGTGAATAAGTCTGTTCCAATTTATGCACTTACCTTAAACCGATGTAAGACTACACTGAAGTCTTGGCTTTTAACCCGAAATTATAATGATACCGAGGAGCTGTTGAGGTAAAAACCGCTCACACACATACCCACACACACATATACAAATACACATATTCTCATACGCATACACGCACGCACACACACTACATACATATACACACATTATACACACTCATAATCATACAAAAACAACACGTCGATAATGTAAATAAATAAAACAACTATATATTTATAATATAAATCTATATTGTATAAAATCGCTACTCGCTTATCAGTTGGAACTCACCTTAACATGACGACACGCGTAAAATGTTTCATTATGTATTGCACTGTATAAGATATTTGAATCCACTTTTTTGCAAACTACCCTTTATTTTCAATAATATACTGTTTTTAGTTCACGTATTCAAATACTTTATTTCGATATTTTGTATACATCGTAAAGAAAGACAAACTATATCGCTTTTTATTGATATAAATTATGTTACTTGCTATAAGGTGAAGACACTGTCTCCCGTAATACAGTTTATACTAGCACGGGAGACAGGGTTATATTAAAATGGATTGAATGATAGAATTATGATGCACCCTGTGTTATACAGAGTTTACAAGTTCAGTGCATGTATGTGATGTTTTTGGAAAGTTAATTAATTATAAATTAATTAATCTAATTAGAATTTCATTAAATTAAAAAATAAAAATTAAGCTTGTTTTCTGCTAGTTTATTCTATTTCACATAACTTTTTCTATTATTTTTTTATTATTATTACGTTTTATATGTATAACGCATTAGTTTTTAAACTGTAATGTTGTATATTTGTTATGTATAATAAATAAATAAATAAATAAAATATAATCCGAATAATCCAGCATTAGCGCGTCGTCGTCATTACCAGGTTTGTGCTCCCCCTCCAACGCAGACTGCCTTTTCTGATAACTTTTTCCATTTTCAAGGGCCTACTCTATACAACTTGGCTAATAAAAACCTTGATATTTATCATAATACTTCCAATGAGTGTAAGCGAAGGGTCTCGGAGTGGCTGAAGAAATTTAATTATGAGGAAACAGAAGCTTTACTTAGAAGACATAAACTGCTGTGACGGTTTTGTTAATAATATTAACGAGGTCTCTCCCTGTGAATTGTATTTTGTTATATACTAGCTGTTGCCCCGCGACTTCGTACGCGTGAGATTTGGAAATTAAACTTTAACAAACAAAAGTTTACTATGACAGTCGATAGATGGTGTTGTACCGTTTTTTTGAATCGCGCTATAGTTTCGTTCAGCACATTATCTCTTGAGCTCGCCAAAATTTCTTTAGTGTCATTCGGCTCCTTTTCACATTTACAAATTAGTTAGGATTAATGGTATTAGCAGCACAAATACCTTACACACACACCCACACACACACCCACACACACACACACACACACACACACACACACACACACACACACACACACACACACACACACACACAAGTACACATAATTTTATCTGCATGTTTTTAGTTTTAAGTATTTTATCTATATTGTACATATAGGAGCATAGTATCCGTATTCGTGTCAGGAGCGGGAACCCATAGCACGGGATCAACCTAGTTT
Source organism: Orgyia antiqua (assembly GCA_916999025.1). Taxonomy (NCBI): domain Eukaryota; kingdom Metazoa; phylum Arthropoda; class Insecta; order Lepidoptera; family Erebidae; genus Orgyia; species Orgyia antiqua. Next base: position 23,144,950 of record OU779869.1, read on the forward strand.
GGGTTCCTGTCTCCAATGACTTTGTGATCGTTGTTAGTTTGTAAGTTATAATTGTACGTTTTTATGAAATAAATTTATTATAATTTATTATTATTTATTATATAAGCTTAGCTTGGGACCAGAAGACGTTGTGTGAAATGTCCATGAATATTTATTTATTTATTTAAAAAAAAAAAGTGGAGGAGGCCCGTGCCCAACAGTGGGACGTAAATGTTCTGGAGGGAGTAAGCAAGCACTATTATTACAAAGTTACTTTGGAATCTAATTAACAGTGTTTACAATACTTTCGAGCTTCTAATATTGTGAAGTAGTAGGAAACTTCTTCTTACTACCATTATAAATTGGAAAGTATGAGCAATACAAAAATTGTATTTGTGTGGGAAATTTTTCCAAAAGTAGGACTTTTAGAACAATCCGCCGCAGTTGTGACTTAGATATAGATAAAACTACTTTTTACGGATTTAGACTCACCCGTGACCATGGTGACTGCAAAGTCTCCGAAACGTCGGGCCAAAATTTAAAACAAATATACGCGTCTAAATCCGTAAAAAGTAGTTTTATTTAAACAGATGAGTCGCGCAAGTGTTAGAAAATATTAGATATAGATGTTTTATGAGCTCCTAGATCGAATTGTTACGTGCAAACTATTATATTTAGGAGTTTATGTACCATATATTTATTTAAACTTATATAAAGCAGTTCTATTCACGTAAATATTAGGGAGTATGCTTACTTGAAATCTATCACTTGTTTTAGGATTTCTTCATCACCTTCTTTTAATAAGTGTTTGTAATCACCACCAGTGTGCCACGGATAGAATGAATGGAATCTGTAAAAATAATATAATTTTACAGCCTACCCGTGATCAAGGAACTTCTACTAAAATCGCCAATACCGCAATTTTGGGTTTTAATGGTTCAGTTTTTCTATGACGTCAACCTCTTGCTAAGACAGTTGTGTTGAGAGTGCTCTGCTAGATTTGTATTAGTTTTAACAGAAACGTAAACGCTAGACAAATGTATTAATTAGTCTTCAATAAATTTGCGTTGTCAAAATCTAAAAAAATAATGCTTGAAAATCCTGAGTATTTCAGATCGTTCTGACTACTGCAAGTGGGTGAAAATTACTTTCAAAGATTCTGTTGCATAGATTAATTGATACATAGAAAAGCGTCTTAAAAACTGTATATTTATTTCTTTTAGTAGGGTTTAAGTGTTCCGTAAATTTTAGATTTTTTAATTTTAGGAAAATGCTTACTTTTCAAGTTAAAGTGAATGTTGATGTTCAAATTTACCTTATCATATCAAGTCCTGCCTGTGGTAACGTAGACTTGTTGTGTAAAAGCACTCTGTATAAGTATTCGTCATGACTCCACGACATTAACAGCTTATCTAAGCCGCAGTTAGGCTTGTACATGCCGTATTTTGTGCTGAAAAGTAAAGTTAGCTGTTATCTAATAAAATTTAGATATACGAGGATAGCAATCATTGGGCTATTGTGAAATGTTTACTTTTTCTGAATTCTCGTTCCATTCTCGATATACCTGTGACATGTGGAGGGAACAATTTTCTACATAATGTCCCAATCCCAAACGTCTCGAAACTGATTCTTCGGGACGCCATATCCAACCACCTGTTCCCGACCACGATGGAGTGTATCCTGCCGCCTTTACAGACAGACAGAAGAACAGAAGACAGTTCTCTCCTATGATAAACTGATACTTAACAAAAACATTGGATAGGTCTGACATCGGTAGGTAGGTAATTCTAATCACGGATACAGACTTGTTATTTATTTACATATTGCAATCAATTATTACATAATTTTTGTTGATAATTACCAGTTTATAATATGCGGGTTGATAAGTCTCAGAGGTCATCAAATTACTAAGTTAATATTTAATTGTAAAATACTTAATTGTAATATTTAATTGTAAATTACTGCGTAATTAATATCAAAGAATATAAAAATTTTAATAACGAGGCGTAATAACAAGCAGGTTCGCGATTATTTTCCTCATAAAATGTTTCTCCTTTAGTTTGTTGTTGGTACATGAATTTACTTAATTTGAATAATAGGCAAGACAATGGAACGTTTGAATATTGATATGATCTATAAAGGCACTTACTTATATTTAGGGTTGTAAGTGTCAGGGTTATCCTTGAAGCTCTCAGGTCCATACGCGATAGAGTCAGCCCACTTGCAGCCCAGAGGGAACGTGTCACCCACTACGCAGTACTGAGGCTCGTCGTAGAACGCCATAATCTAGTGAACAAATAAACTTGAAAGTACGTATAGCAATAAATAAATAAAATAAAATAAATAAATATTCACGGACATTTCACACAGCGTCCTCTGGTCCCAAGCTAAGCTTATATGCTTGTGTTATGGGTGCCAGGATACGGATAGAATACATATACTACTTTTTTTTGTAAATACATACTTATAATACATAGAAACACCCAGACGCAGAGCAAATATTAGTATGACATTTATAAACATCACACAAATGATTGTCCGAGGCGGGAATCGAACCCGCGACCTCATGATCGTCGGTCCGTTATACGAACCACTAGACCACGAAGCCCGTCAAATATAATAGCAATAAAGTATACTTGAATAGAACTATACCATAATAATTTTCAGAAGAGATGTACGTTGTTTTAAAAGATTTAGAAGCGTCCTCTGTCAATATGATAATATTATGTTTAATAGATGCCCAAGGAAAAGGGAATTTCTAAGATTTTCGCTTAAAATTTTCCAGGGTTCGTTCAGTCTAGGACTCCGTATTATGTATAAAGCTAATACAGCGAGCGATAGCCACATCTTTGTATATTATGTATATTAGCTACTGACACAACTGACGATTATTTCTACCGTGACGACAGAACACCACGAGTAAGTGATGTAGGTAGGTAGCCCATTGTATCCCAAATATGATACCCACCTAATATGGGAATAGCTAAATACATAATAATGTTATTAAAACGAAACAAAAGCTTACTTTTCCCATATCATGAATGAGTCCAGTAAGTTGGTACCAGTCCTCACCACCCGCCTCCCTGATCCTCTCAGCAGTCTGGAAGGCGTGCACGATGTTTGGTACATCTACATCTGGATCAGATTCATCTACCAATTCATTCAACATGATCAGAGCTTCCTTAGCTGTCATCTTGCAAGTGTTGAACTTCAGCCATTTTTCTTTCTTTTCTGTAAAATAAATTGCAAGGACATTATTTGTTTATCTAATATATAAAAACTTCGTATTCGTATTCTTCTTTTATTGGCCCCTAAGTGACTATCTTAAGTCAAGTCACTTTCCGCCAGTGTTTTGTGTTTAACTTCAGGCAAGAACATGCTAGTATCATGATCCATGGAGAGATAAAAATATTTGCCCAAAATAAGTGAAAAAGTTAATTACAAACTACTATACAACAAACTGACAACTGATTATTCCTGGGAAAATTAATAGATAAAAACATACAATAACAAAAAAGTAAATAAATATGTACAAGTAACATAGAAATTAAATACATAAATATGAATGCACCATAATACTCATTCTAAATACTGTGTTTATTTATTACAATTTAATTTTATATTTCTTAATATGGAAAGCCTTTCGCTTCGAATGCAAAGTATGGAATTTATTTCAAATGAAAAAATAAAAGATAAGAGAAATTTATAGCAGACAGGACGCGGGATATTGTTAGGAATTAAATCAATCAAATCAACCTCATCAAATACATCCAAAAGTGATAAACCAAAAAAATCAGAGTGACTAGAACCCCATATAGTATGATGGGCATTAAAGTCACCCATTACAACCATGGGATGGGGAACAGAGGAAAGTAATGAAAGAATATCTGCAATAAGACAAGAGTTAGGGCGTGGAATGTATAGAGAAACGAAACAAATATCATGCAATCTGACATCAACAATATTGAAACCAGGAGGATGAGAGGGGAAAGTGATTAGAGAAAAGGGAAAGGAGCGCTTTATCAATAAAGCACAACCTGCATACCCATCGGCTCTGTCATCCCGCAGACAGCAGAAGCCAGGGACCCTGAACCGAGAACCAGGCCTCAACCATGTCTCCGAGATGGCAATCAAGCATGGGTGGAATTTTGAAATCAAATGAACCAGCTCGTGCTTCTTACGAACTACGCTCTGGGAGTTCCATTGAAGAAGACCTATTGCTGGTCCATCCGTGGAAGGGAAAAAAGTGAATTGGGAAAGTTTAGAGGCGACGTTGGACGGTAAAGTATGTGGATTAGTAATAATAAAGTCAATGAGAATAGAAAGAAGAGATTCTAATGAGTTGACAGGAGGAGAATTTTCTCTCTGAAATATTTGTTGAGTAAGTTTTCCTTCACCAATGGGTCATAGCTAGTTATTTATGATATGAATAATTTCAATGGTTAATTAAGATTATTAAACTATTTCTAAAGAAGAAAAGTTTCTCCATGTAAAGATTTAAATGGATTTAACTTACGTCTAACAAGGTCGACTGTAACGTTGGTGTGCATATCATAATAAGTCTTCTTAACTCTAGCTTTGATGGGATCGTTGTCATCCATGGTGTAATCCCGGAATGCGCTCTTAGGCTTGCCATCGTAGACGGGCTCATGCACCGACTCATTGCGTTCTTCCTGAAATTTTGTCAAGTACGTACAAATTAAAGAAAACTTTTTGTATTAATTACGTTAAATATAAATATTTTAAATTAATATTTTTATGGACATTTGTCCCAAAGTGAATTTAATGTAAAAATATGCACAACGAAATAGCCATAAAATCAAAATAGGTATTTATTCTTTATTGTACACAGAGGCGAATTTTCCCCTAGGGGTCATGGCGCGGGGCGGCCAGCCTGAGAAGGGCAGCGAAAGGCTTTCAGTTTGACGGGCCTCATGGTGGAGTGGTTCATATAACGGACTGCCGATCATGAGGTCTCGGGTTCGATTCCCGGTCAGGTCAATCATTTGTGTGATGTTTTTAATTGTCATACAAATTTTTGTACTGCGTCTGGGTGTTTACTATGTATTATACATACATACATGAATTATTTCAAAATATATTCAGGATTTTCAAGCGTGTTTTTTAGTTTTTGAACTAAGCAAATTATATGTAGGTAGGTAGGTATATCTTTACTTATTATAAAACAAAGTCGTTATTTTTGTATGTATGCAAGGGCGTGCGCTCCCTGTAGGCAGAAAAGCAGTGCTAAAGCACTGCTTTTCTGCCTACAGGGACACTATCTGTAAATGGCAAGTAGACTTGCCATTTATAGATATTTTAATAAAACGTTCGTATGTTTTAGATGACTATATTCATTTATTTACTATTAATTAAACAAAATATTATAACTTAAAAACGCCTAATAATTCATAAATAGCACCAATATGTGCTTGCAAATTGGTGCTTATGTTTGCCAGGCGTTTGGCGAAGGAATAATATTGCTTTCTCTGTCATATGTCTAATCAAGTCAGGCGGTCGCCGCCCGCATGAGATGAATTCATATGTGTGTAGAAATTTTGGTGTCCGTGCACAGTTCGCAAACGCACACAGGCTTGCATATCCAAGACGCTTTGTACTGTAAATCCTGCCGCCTGCTTTGGCGGTCGGATGTTTCCGCGAGTATTCTGCAATGTTCGTTCGTCGCCTATAATCCGAATAAAAAATAACTGTCGAAAGTCTAATAAATCACGTATGCACACTATGCATTTTTGTTTAGTAAGGTTTTATCTATTTAAATAGCAGAAATTATTTTTTCATGTGATTCATTGAACTGTTTAATATTGAGTTTCTATAATTTAATAATTGTATGGATTTTCGTTTGTTGATTTTAAAATGTTATTTGATTGTGAGGAGTGTCTTGAAAATGTGTGTTTGTTAAAAATTAAAAATAACAAGATCTCACAATTGTCATTCAGTGAAAAGATTCAAATTGTGTCTAAAGGTAGGTGTGTACCCGAGTTACGACAACTAAGCCAGCAAAAAGGTAATGTAACTCGAAAATTTCATGTTAAAAGTTATGAAACGTATGTACATACGTACATGTACGTATGTATGTACGTACGTAGTTATTGTTTAGTAATTCTAGTACAGTGTGGACTGGTTCGGGATATTCAGATTTAAATTTGTTCTGTTGGCATGGTTTCCGCCTTAGAGATCCGTCGCGTGGCTATGCTAAAAATCTATAAAAGAAAAGTTTTTGTGACTGAGTACTGCGCCGCATACCCAGTGTCATATTCCTGTGCACGCCACTGTATGTATGTGAGCTTATATTCTTCAAACTACGCAACGGATTTTGATGCGTTTTTTTTAATAGAGTGGTTGAAGAGGATAGCTATTTTGTATACATAATTGGCATTGTTCATAATTTTTGACCAATTAGCCAACGCTGTGGAAAGAAGACGTATAAAATGCAGACAACGTCGTCGAGCTCGTCGGGTACTGAGAGACAACGTGAATTCGTATATCGATTCATCCGACGACGAATTTGTTAAAACGTTCCTTCTGACAAAATTTGCTCAAGGGTCACCATTCTTAGGAACTTCTTTGCACAGTACTATTTTGGCAACATTTTGCTTTTGCCATATTAAAAAATTAGGGAAGGAAAGTCTTCTCTCCAAGCTTCGGGCATACGGTCTGCCTGTTCAGTTTTGCACCTGGATAGCCGGGTCATTCCCAGTCCTCCACACCCCGTCGTCCACAGTGTGGAGGAATGGGAATAGTGTGGACGAATGGGAATAAAAAGGGTGTGGAGGGAAAGGTTCCGTTTATTCCCAGTCCTCCACACTATAGTGCAAGAGCCGACACTAGAAAAAGTTAAATTTTAAAAAGATGAGTTGGACTTCTAAATGTTTAATTAGGACTGTTTATGAGATATTAAGCCATCAAAATATATCGTAAAAAAAGTTGCAAAGTTATGCTGTCGGCTTTTAAATTGTTAGATTTACCAGCTGCTCTGTGTCTAGCCAACCGGAGTCGCCGATAAGAGATAACAATAGATTTTAAGGACAATAGAGTATTCTGTGATACAAATTATCTTAGATCATAATATTTACTTTCTGTATTTATGTTTTGTAGTTTCTTGTAAACTCGAAATTACATTGACAATATGACAATGACGTTTATTTATTTATTAATATACAACTGCTTACTCCACTTACAGTTACCCAACGCGTGAAGTAAGCTACATACACTTAAGGGCCTACATCAATATTATCGTATATCATCGCCGACACGTACATATTAACACAGCCAGTAGGCACAGAAAATGAAGAATTAGGGATACTTTTCCTATTTACTCAAAATCTACTAAATATATTTTAATTCTGATTTACGTGTTTCTATACATAATAGTTACCTATGTTTTTAAAGTTATTTCATTAGTTAATACGCGATAATAGACCGACAAATGAAAAAAATAAAAAATTTGAGAGGTTGTTTCGTATCGTTATTTTGGTATCGTCTTAAGACGATACCAAAATAGCTTCGTGCATTTTTCTACGTACGAAGTTTTCATTGTTTCTTTAGATTGAATGGCTAGAGCTCTAATTTTTAAGTATATGTTTTTTCAATATATGATCTAGGATCGCATAAACTCAGAAACACGATTGAGAAAAGTTTTCTCGATACAAAATCTTAGCGAAACAACCTCTCTAATTTTTTATTTTTTTCATTTGTCGGTCTATTATCGCGTATTAACTAATGAAATAACTTTAAAAACATAAGTAACTATTATATTATTATATAGAAACACGTAAATCAGAATTAAAATATATTTAGTAGATTTTGAGTAAATAGGAAAAGTATCCCTAATTCTTCATTTTTTGTGCCTACTGGCTGTGTTAATATATACGATAATATTGATGTAGGCCCTTAATACAGTTTTACATTGCATATATGAAATTTTTACATAAATTAAGAAATATATTCAAATTGTTGAAAAATATATCAACCTCAGGGCACTGAGCAATCAAAGCATTGAGTAGACTTATTGCCTGATTAGTGGGAGCATATTGTGCGGTACACGATCGTACCTGTGGCGTAGCAAACAACGGCCGAGAACGCAGCCGTGTGTATTGGTTAGGTGCCGAGAGAGCACAGCGAGATAATGTACAAACTTGCATTATCAATTTACCATACCGGATACGAAGAGAGAAGGATATAAGTACGGATAATAGCCATATAGCTTTTTGTATAGAAATCTGGAAAATTTTCGCTGAACACGCTCAATCATTAAGCTATATTTAGACTCATGAGGGTCCCAGCTAATAGAATTACACTCTAAAATACTACGTACGAACGAAAAATAAAGTATAATAATAGTATTTCGATCTTGAAATGAAGTTGATTGTCTAATTACAAAACCTAGTAATTTGAAGCTTTTTTTACAAATGTTTGTTATGTGTGTAATAAATGTTAGACCCGGGTCCAGCAGCACCCCTAAGTCCCTAATCTCAGTAACTCTCTCCAGCGGAACACTAGATATGCTGTAGCTGTGAACATACGGGACGCGACATCGAGTAAATGTTCTAACTTTGCATTTAGATACATTGAACTCTAGATGATTACTAGCTGCCCACGCCACTACACTGTCGATGTTGACCGCTGGAGAGCGTCACGGTGGTCTCTGTGACCAATACCCAAAAACAACTTCAGATCGTCAGCAAACATCAGACACTGGACCTAGCTGACAACACCAGGCAAATCATTGACAATAATTAAAAATTGCGTCGGACCTAAAACACTACCTTGACTCACACCAGAGCGAGTGTCATATGGGTCAGACTGATAATTACCTAGTTGAACATAATGTGCACGATTTGCGAAATAAGTAGCAAATAGTTTCAAAAGGTTAGGCGTGAATCCGATTTCAGCAAATTTTCGTAATAGCACATCATTGTGGACCCGGTCGAATGCTTTTTTGAAATCAAGATACACCGCGTCCACTTGTCTCTGACGATCTAATTCAGCAACAGTATAGTCTACAAAATTAACTAAATTCGTAGTAGTGGACTTACCTACCCTAAACTAGGGTTACCATATCTCAGGATTTGTCCTGAGATTACAGGAATTTTCGACTTTTCTCAGGATTGCGGCCGGATTTTGCAAATCTCGTGAAATCTCAGGATTTTCAATAAAAAACAGGTTACATTTTAAAGATCTCTTTAATTAAAAGTTAAACCAACTAAAATAATCTTCTTTTGGTAACAATTAAACAGTTAAAATCAATACATATTCATCTAAGTAAAACAAACTAAAAATAATCTTCTTTTGGTAGATAACAATTGCAGTTAAAATCAATACTTATTTATCCAAGTAAAACAAACTAAAAAAAATCTTCTTTTGGCAACAATTGAACAGTTAACATCAATACTTATTTATCCAATTAAAACAAACTAAAAATAATCTTCTTTTGGTAGATAACAATTGCAGTTAAAATCAATACTTATTTATCCAAGTAAAACAAACTAAAAAAAAATCTTCTTTTTCCCCCCACCCCGCTGCGCGCCGCTTTGAGAAAATTCTCAAACTGTATAAAATCCCAGGACTTTTCCATAGTAATCAGGCCTTTTCTCCGGTCTTTTGATTTTTACATCTGGTAACCCTACCCTAAGCCCATGTTGGCACTCGCTCAGATGATGTTTGGATGAAGCGTTCAGAAATAATTGTTAAAAGGGCACATGTTCTTGGACAAGTGCCGTTATAGTATTTATTCGTTTTTTGACATTCTTGTCATGACTTATTAAAAGCACGGATATGCGCTGTTTTGTCAGAAAACGGTGTAAATAGATGTTGCCAAGGTATAAAAACAAAAAAAATATTTTGGGGAAAAAAGGTGACAAGTGCCCTTTTAGTATTTAGACATTCAAATGATTTAGCATAAAACTTGGTGGAATGGGCAGGTATAGCTAGAATGGGGTTTTCCGATGATCTCAAGCTTTTCGTGTGTGTGTCGTGGAGAAACTTAAAACGGTTTTTGAGATACCTAGGAGTAGTGGGACTACATATTATATAATAGAGAAGGACAAGTATATGAGTATTCCGTCGAAGGCGAATGGGTAACCACTGGAGTTTAATACGAAATTCTGAGACATGGTCATACTTGCGTAGTCCATATATAAACCTGATGCAAAAGTTTTGGATTCGCTCCAGTTTATTAAGTTGGTCCTCAGTAATATCAAGATAGCTGGCGTCAGCGTAGTCAAGGATGGAAAGAAGAAGAGTTCCAGCGAGTGAGGTTTTGGTGGTAACAGGGAGGAAGTTGCGTAGTCTTTTAAGCGATGCTGCAGAAGCGTATATCTTACGGCTTACATTTTGAAGTTGCACCGTCCAAGAAAGGGTACTATCCAGATAAACTCCTAGATTCTTCACTTTATCTTTTATTGGTATTATAACTCCGTTAAAAGTCACTAAAGGAAGTGTTGTGTAGTCTACTTTCGTCATCAGACGAGAACTTCCAATCAAGGTGACTTGTGTCTTTGTCGGATTTACTTTTAGACCATACATTTCTGTCCACGTTTTTATGCGTGCTAGGTCTTCATTTATGTTCGCTAGAGCCTGAGGTAGATTTTGCAAAGATCCTTGGGCATATATTTGGAGATCGTCTGCATAGAGGTGGTAGGAGGAAGAAAGTTGATTGGAAATAGAATTTATAAAAATTGAGAAAAGTAAAGGAGAAAGCACGCCACCCTGTGGAACGCCTGCCGAGGTAGTAGACCATGTTGAATAAATATCATCCAAACGAACTCGTTGTCGGCGTCCAAACAGGTAACTATGAAACCAGTCAATCACCCCGGGAGATATGTTAAGAGAAGCTAAAACGGCAAGCAATACCTCAAAGTCGACTGTATTAAAGGCATTGCTGAAGTCAAGAAGGCATAGTACTGTAAGCTTGCCGTGCTCCATGCCAAACCTGATATCGTCCGTAATATTGATTAAGGTGGTAGTGGTACTATGACCAGGACGGAATCCGGACTGGAAAGGATTTAGTAAGTGGTTTTTGTTGAGGAATTCATGGAGTTGGTTGTGGACAAGGCGCTCTAGAACCTTGGAGAGGAAGGGAAGGATAGATATGGGACGATATTCAGTAAAGGATGTGGGATTTGGAACCTTTGGAAGAGGAGTAACTTGAGCGTCTTTCCATAGGGATGGGTTCCATGGGGATGGGAAGGAGCGACACGAAATGGAAGTGTTGAGGATATGGCAGAGGATAGGTAGGATCTCGTCAATAATGGGAAGGATCATATTACGGCTGATGTTATCCGAACCAACAGCATTAGACGCAATTGATAGAATGCTTTTCTTAACATCACAGGTAGTAAATTGCTCGAAAGTAAATTGGGGATAATCAGGAGTTGGTAGAGATGAAAGATAATTTAATGTATTATTTTTAGTTGTCTTAGATTTGTCTTAAATTTATTAGTGGTTTTTCGAAAATCACTTCGACTAACGCATTTTTTAAAAAAGGGCAACACATACATGCCATTCTAACACAATTCATAGATAAAAGAGACCGATAACTTCATTGCATAGATAAAAGAGACCGACAATTTTCATTGCCATTGAACGACCATTATGAAGTCATATAGCAGACTACGGACATTTGACTTCAATGGCAATGGCATTGCAGGTGGTCAAGTCTACTATTTTGGAACAATTGTCATACCGACACGATGCAACTCTTTAAGGAAAAAATGCTTAAGGAATAAAATGTTTAAGGAGAAGGTACAACTAAAAGTTAAAGTACTAACTAAAAATTTTCAACAAAAAGTTTTATTTTTGCAAAAATAACTAATTTAGCCATGCAGTTTACGGCCTGCCTGGAACTTGAATGATTTTAAAAAGCTCATAATACGCCGGCAGATCGTCTTAAGACAGATTCCAATACTTAGAGTCCGCGCCACGACTCAAGTCCGACGGCAAAAACTGGAACTAACTTAGACAAGCGCGCCATATTGTCATTATTGTCATTTGAAATTTTTTATTGTTTTGAGTGAAATAAATACATTAATGGAGCGTAAAGTGATGAAAAGTGCAGCTCGTGAGTTAGTTCTCAAAATAAAAGAGTTTTGTGAATTAGAACAGAAGAATAAACCCTTTTAATACCATTAAATAAAGTGCAGATGAGGGTCGCCGCCATGGCAGGTAATTTTTTAGGGTTACCACAATCATAAGTTTTTGTTTAATTAGTGGGTGAAATAATAATACATATTTTATTGTTAAAATGACTAAAAATTTTAATATTTAACTGTAACCGTTGTGACTTATCATAATCTCACTATAATTATAGAAAAATAGTGTAAAAAATATTTTATGAAATGGATAATATTATTTTGGGATTCCATAACACATTTTAAAAGTGATTTGAGAATAATTTTACGTTTTTCTTTCTTTCAGGTGTATCTGTGAAAACAGTTGCTCGAATTGCTAAACAAGGCAAAGTAGCAGAAAGTACATCTAAGAAAATTGTTACACCGGGCAAAAATCGACAGCAACAAAAAAAAAAAATTTAGATGACTTTGATTTAGCAACAAATATTTTAAATAATACAAAATAATGATTCACAATAATTTTGTTTTATTCTATGAGAAATCTGAGAAATGATATAAAACATAGTGTCTGTATGGAGATGGACTAAGATGTAGAATACACTCCAAGGTGACATTCATTGACTGTGATGATGATGTAAGTGTTATGATCCTTAAATTCCTATTTAAGTTCTTACAGGCATTTAACAATAAAATTAGTTACAAAATATTACGCATATTAAATGTGATTTATGTTAGTCATAACTTTGTAAATTTTTTTTATGTTACTGGCAACATTTAGTTGTGCAAATACAGCGCCGCGGCTAACGGACTTGAGTGGTGGCGCGGACTCTACATCTTTTCAAAGTATTTTTTTTTTGTAGTTTATGGCATTGTTTTACTTTTGCCATATGCCTTTTCAAAGTTGCCAAGTTGATATAATAGACCAATTTCAACTCCACCACAGAGTAGTATATCCCTCAGAACGCCTTAATATTTTAAGTCCTTCATTTCAAGGGCAAATAGAGATCATTTGCTTTTTGGAAAAATAATCATTATTAAAGCAAATTTTCCGAAAAAAAAATTAATGGATCATGATCAGAAACTCTATTCCCCGAAATGGTTTTTGAATTAAGAGTTTAAAAAAAATATGAACAGTGCCAATTTGTTAGGGATTTTAAATTTCACGCGTATGAAGCTAGTAGATAATAAAACTGTTTCCTACAACTTTTTATATACGTGGAATTTAGAAAACAATTATATATAAAAAATAAAACAAAAAAGCATTCTCTTGAACAACGCAAATAACGACTTTCTTTTATAAAAAGACTTATAAAAATTACCTTAATACACAAACTCGTAACATCATTAAATCTAAAACATTTTTGCATATTAAAGTGACGTTATTCAAAAATACACAAACAAATATTGCTATGTACTTACTGGTTTGGTCTTCATAGTAAAGCGTTTGTACTGATCCTTGGAGCGAGCACCAATAACGATGTGTGGACTTGTTGCAGATCATAAATACTAGTTGATAACGTATGTACTTACTAATGTCACGACCAGGGGTCAAATATTACGTAACAGATATACTACAAACTCGTGCAAAATCACAATATTGTCAAAAAATTCGTAATATCGTAATCAAACTTCAGACTAATACCTTAAAATATGACTAGCTGTCTGTATGTCCAAAGTCTAAAATAAACTACAAAAGTACTAAATAATTTAATCGTTAAGACCTATACGACAACCTAACGTAAAACGAAGTGAGCCTATTAAAGAATTATTGTCAATTTTATCTAATTATATTCCTTTAGTCATGCCGCCCCATTCTTTTGGTCCGTGTGGTGACGGATTAAGAATACAGGTATCACCGCCCCATTTCTTCCCCAAGGTGCTGTTAACTTCAGCGAAGTTTTAATATAATTAAATAACATCCTCCGTAAGAGATGGTAAATGGAAAAATGTAATTCGATGCCAAGACGTTAAAAGGCTGATAAGAAGATTTTCTTTCATGATGTTTTTATTTTGCAAGTCAATCAATAACCGAAGGCTATTAGCTCTGTTACCATACTTAGTTATTACCGTTCGTGACACAGGATACCCTGTTCTCACGAACGGTAATAACTAGGGAAGTAAAATGTTAGGTACTTAAAATCAAAATAAAATAAATATTTATTTTATTCTGATATATTTAAATATTTATTTTATTTTATCCCATACAACAAACGTTTTACTGAAGAAACGCTTATGACATAAAGCGCATTGTAATAAATAAAAATATCTAGAGAATATTTCAGTTAATTTTACACAACGTCACTAAGTCCCAAACTAAGCATAATGCTTTTGCTATAAATAGGTATCTGATTCAATTTCAATTCAATCAAATAGCTAAGAGAAATCTTAACAAAATCTACATCAGAGAAAACTCAACCTCTGACATTAGGCCTGTTCAGCGGGATTAAGTACTTCCATCGTGGAAACTTTACAACCTAAAACTGATAGGTAACTAGAAAGTAAACAAATCATTTAATTAAAAATGCTTTATTAGAGTAATTATTTAAATACATAGTAAGCTATTACATTTATTTCATTAAATTATATTTTTCTCTTATTAAGAGGATACCAAAACAGCTTCGTGCATTTTTCTACGTACGAAGTTTTCATTGTTTCTTTAGATTGAATGGCTAGAGCTCTAATTTTTAAGTATATGTTTTTTCAATATATGATCTAGGATCGCATAAATTTAGAAACGCGATTGAAAAAAGTTTTCTCGATAGAAAATCTTAGCGAAACAACCTCTCTAATTTTTTATTTTTTTCATTTGACGGTCTATTATCGCGTATTAACTAATAAAATAACTTTAAAAACATAAGAAACTATTATATATAGAAACACGTAAATCAGAATTAAAATATATTTAGTAGATTTTGAGTAAATAGGAAAAGTATCCCTAATTCTTCATTTTCTGTGCCTACTGGCTGTGTTAATATGTACGTGTCGGCGATGATATACGATAATATTGATGTAGGCCCTTAATTCGATTTTTAATAGGCGGTCGTTTTGTTGAAGATTTAAAAAAACACTAAACCGATGAGTAACAATAAGTAGAAGTAATAACGCTATTGGTTCTTTGTACATAATATACATTTGTTTTTACGTCAAAAAAATAGCCTTAAATTTAAATAATAAAGACCTAAATAATTAGGTATAGTAAAACAATTTTAATTAAAGTTATTCTAGTCTAGCATTGCTGCGATAAATTGCTACAAGTAATACGTTAATTTAATAGTACGAAAATATAAGCAAATCCTAGTCCATAGTCAATAGTCCTAGAGACTTAGGGCGTATAACTTATTATATTATTGCAGAAGCAAGGTATAGTATGAATTTAATCTATGTATGTATTATAAGTATATTTTTACAAAAGAAAAGTAGTAAATGTAGTCTATCCGTATTCTGGTACCCATAACACAAGCATATAAGCTTAGCTTGGGACTAGAGGACGTTGTGTAAATAATTATTACTAAAAAAAAATTTTTGAAACATAGCTAGCCGGAACCATAAATTCTTCAGCAATCCAATATAGAGGAATACTTACTGCAAGTAAGAAGTATTATCTAAAATTTTGTGATTTTACTTAAAAATAAGCACCTGCTTTAGTATTTCCTCGTCACTTTGAGTAAATGTTTGTAATCACCCGGGCATGCCACGGGTAGAATGAATGGTATCTAATACTCTAATAGTCAAGTGAAAATTTATATCTTTGGAATAGGTACCTACGTACCTACAACTAGTAAATATTAACTATAACTCTCTAAACTAAACCTCTGCTAAACCTAACTTTTTACTTTAAAGTAAGTCATTGAAAATATAGTGATGTGCCGTTAAATAATATGGCTTATTGAGATTGTATTATATTTTGAACTAGTTCAATCGTAAACAAATCGATTTTATTCCCAGTTATTTAGGTAACTGTGTTAAACAAATTGACCGGATCGTTTGCTGTCATACTGTCGGCGACATATTTTTTTAACATATGAGTATATAGAAGTAGTTTACTACGCCTACTCTACCGACACAATTTCATTTAGGCATAAAGCTAGACCATTATGCTCTTGATGATCTAGTCTAGAGCATAGGAACGCATTAGTTTAGGACTACATACGGTTAACATCTGAATAACCTATGCATTAGCATAGGTTATTAATGCTTCGTCAGGGCAACACAGATGATCTTTCAGAAATAGAGGAAGCCCGTCCCTAACACTGGAACATTAATGGCCTGAGGAGAAATTCTGAGAGGCGAATGTATTTCCTTCTTTAACTTTTAAAGCACTCCAAGATTTAAAATGTGATCTCTCTCTGCCTGAGTAGTCTTGTCGTGGCTCACGACATTAAAAACTTGTATAAACCGCAATTAGGCTGATTTTATTATAGTTTTACCGAATTACCAACAGGTTTACCACTACTCAGGAGATAAGTATAAATATGGCTTTATTCTGACATCTGCAGTGGTATTCAGTAAGGAAAAGTGAAGTGAATTTTAGGTGAATCTTGATCACACGACAGCGCTCCTCTATTTTTATTGTAGGAGCGCTGTCACGTGATCAAGATTCACCGAAAATTCACTTCACTTTTCCTTACTGAATACCACTGCTGAATACATTGCTTAGGAAACTGCGTTTATAGGCTGTTACTGGCTATTATGCCTTCACAACATAACTATTATCTGTAACATATAACCTATTTTTTTTTGTGCTGAGTCGAGATGTTTTGCTATGTAAAGGTCAAGACAAGTAAAGGAAAATTATTTTTAAAGAAACCGTTCTACATAACATTCCTCGTGATAGGTACCTACAATAGTTAATTACGCCCTCGAATGTGGAAAATATTGGTTAAATAATTGAGTAGTTATGTATAGGAAACTGCTATCGTTTATGACCGATTATTCCTTTCATACTAAGCTTTGTCTATGCTACCTATAAAACGTCTTTCTCACTCTTTCTCTCCAGTGTTGGACACGGGCCTCCTCCACCTTAGGAGGAATTATAGTCTTATGGTCTTCTATGCCACGCTGAACAGGCGTACTGGCTCGGGGCTCTTTTTAGAGTTTTCTTTCTCTCACAGAGGATGTTTTCTGTGTATATCTAACTTAGCTAGCTTTTACAGCACCCTGGGAAGAAAAAAGGGTGTTGACAATTGTATTCTACATCCGTCACCACGCGTACTTAAATTAAATACATTTATAACATACGTGCAATATATTTTATTGGGCTTGTGTTCTATAGGTATAAAGAAAAACCGCGAGAGCAAATTAGTTTTTATTTTATAGATTAACATATTATAAGCTTCTGTGATTATAAGAAACAAGCTGAAATTTCTGGTTTCAACATGTTATTGTTTCTCTCTGCGTTTTGGTTTCTGTCCTTGATTTTTAGGGTTCCGTACCCAAAGGGTAAAAACGGGACCCTATTACTGAGACTTCGCTGTCCGTCCGTCCGTCCGTCTGTCACCAGGCTGTATCTCAAGAACGGTGATAGCTAGACAGTTGAAATTTTCACAGATGATGTATTTCTATTGCCGCTATAACAAAAAATACTAAAAATAAAATAAAAGAAATATTTAAGGGGGGCTCCCATACAACAAACATGATTTTTTTACCGTTTCTTGCTCGATACTAATAACGTTGCCTTATTTTGCATAGATAATGGTACGGAACACTTCGTGCGCGAGTCCGACTCGCACTTGACCAATTTTTGATTGATGACCTTTGATTTTTACCGTAATGATACCGTATAGCTATGAACATTTCTGCTGAAGCAGTTCATCTAAAAACTGCAGAAATCCGTTGCCTTAAAAAGATCTTAGCGACTACAGGAACGAGTTTTATAGGTACTATTCCTTTGAAAAAGAGTACCCGTGTAGCAATGGTTCAAGAATATAAGTGCCACCACTCCATTACTTTCCCAGGGTGCTGTAACAGCCAGCTAAGCAGTTAACATCAGATATGAGTATAACTCGAAACTAAATTTTATGACAACATGCCTGGTCAGCCCGGCATAGTTTTGCTTATAAATAGTTACATACACACATAACTTCACCCCTTTTTCCCATGGCAGGGGTAGGCAGAGACTATAGACCACCATCTGCTACGATCCAAACATAGACTTCCTTGGCTTCATCCACACTCATACATCTGGTCATACATGCTCGACGGTTGTAAGTGCTTACTTATAAACAGTAAATTTTATCAATAAATAAAATAAATACCATAATAATATAATTACCATACCCCACAGCCATATATAAATTTACATAAATATTGATATCAATTATTCGCCAAGTTTTTAATGTTTATATTCCCCATGTTTACACTAGATAAATACTAATTTAATTTCATAATAATTATAACATTTTTTACTTATTTTTATAAAATCTCAGAGGTTATCGGATAATTATCTCGAACATACGTCATTGTTATCACACAGTAAGTACCTATTTACATTAATATAAAAGGTGATGTAATGGTCTGAATAAAAGGTGGTAAAAAATCAAACTTTTCCATC
Organism: Orgyia antiqua; assembly: GCA_916999025.1. NCBI lineage: Eukaryota > Metazoa > Arthropoda > Insecta > Lepidoptera > Erebidae > Orgyia > Orgyia antiqua. Next base: position 23,163,568 of record OU779869.1, read on the forward strand.
CACGTATCGTCCTAAGAGCAGGCTTCACCAGTATCACACGCAAGTGAAATTGCACACAGCACACAGCAAGTATTTAAACTATTTATTTATACTTATACATAATAATGAGTCACCCAATAATGTTATGGGGGTCTTATTGTTATGTAAATATCTATAGTTAGATAACTTGGAGTCTAGCAAGAGCGAAGATAAAATTGTCAATGTATTTCGTAATGTATAACTTCGATACAATGGGACTTACAGTATGTATAAATCACAGATAATAAAAAATCTTATAAAAATTCACGTGTCACAGTGTTAGTTACCGTACTCCTCCGAAACGGCTTGACCGATTTTTATGAAATTTTACATGCATATTCAGTAGGTCTGAGAATCGGCCAACATCTATTTTACAAACGCCCGTCAAACAAGTGTCATAATTGATGGATACTTTGTGACTTTTAGTATGCTTATGATATATATATATACATACATAATATATGCTTATATTATATATTATGTATGTATAGTAGTTTCTCTATCTGGTTACTAAAATTATGTATAGACGTGACATTATATAAGAGACTAGCTGGCCCTTCAAACGTTGTTTTGCCATTCCAAAAAAAAGTTAAAAAAAAAAAAAATTACTATAAACCTCACGGAGCCCGAGACCTTTCCAACGAATGCAAAACCGTGGAAGTCGGTTCGTGCGTTCTGGAGTTATAGCGTCAGGAAGGAAAACCCGACTTATTTTTATATAGTAGATTAAAATACTTTTATCAAGTTCTACGCATTGATTAGTATGTTTTACATAATAAGTTCTTCGCACTAATTCTTTGAGAGGATTATTTGCTCTATACATATATCTCAATGGATCTACGGCTCTCTGAATGCATCTCTGAATGCTTCCAAGGTTCTCCATTATAAACTTATTCTGGACGCAGCAGAATAGATGGGTCACGAACACGAGGAAACTCAGAACGAGTCTTCATCATGTATTTGTATAGGAAGTTGTCATAACCAGTGTCGTGGAGTGATTGTTTGCTTTAACACGTGGGGTTTATTTTAAGACCACTTATTTGTTATTGCTCTATTTCTTAAACTAAGTCGCACTTCTCGTCTGAGCGCCCACCACTCATACGGTGACTAAAGTAAGTAATAGATGATATCCTGCACGCTTTATAATGGCTGTTATGCTCTTTCTAGAAGATTTTTAAGAACCTTTCTCTGAATGATCAAGACTAGCATTTATTCAAAGCCGAAATCGGAGGCATAACGTAACCGCTTACCATTTGGCAGGCCGTAGGTACGCTTGTTCGTTTCCAAGTGGTATAAAAATCTTGATTTGAAGATACCTGTTCCCTATTTCTTTTCATTGGTAATAATGGAGTGGTTGTAGCGACATCTAGTGACTAATAGCTGTCACTACATAGTACAGCACAATAACAACAGATGGCGTTAAATGTCAAAATATGACGTCACAATGAATTCTACATCGCGAAAGCAAGATTTGCATACGAGTTAAGATAGCTACAACATCTGAACATACAACAGCGGGGCGAAAGCCCTGGCCAGTGCTGATCACCTAGCCTGGTCGGAGAATTCTCCAGTTGTGGTTGGAGGAGCCCAATCACCCACGCTCCTCCACAGTGGTGACCCCGACGTGATTGGAAGCAGCCTTCACTCAGAGCAGATCCAGTCATCATCGCTATCTTCGCCGCCACCGCCATCTTCGCATCCACATCCTTTCCTCATCACTCACAGCACTCAGCCACCCAGCCAGCTCACAGTACGGCCTCTTTGGTACACCACAGCCTGCAGCCTGCACTCCAGCCTGGTATACCCTACGGCCACATCGCGTCTAGGCTTCACAGCACCCTGCACTACGGCTAACAGAGAAATTACCTCTCACCGTCTAGCAGCAGCCAGAAGCCACTACGCAGCAACCAAGTCCCGACTCACTGCGGACTTAGCGGATTACAAGCCCCGACTCACTGAGGACTTCGCCGCAGCAACTACGTCCCGACTCACTGTGGACACTTCAGTTCCGACTCACTGGAACTATACAATTCCGACTCACTGGAATACGCAACCTACTACTGATCCTGGCAAGAGCATATCCACAATCAACCTCCGGTCTTGGAGGGGAGTGATGTAGCGACATCTAGTGACTAATAGCTGTCACTACATAGTACAGCACAATAACAACAGATGGCGTTAAATGTCAAAATATGACGTCACAATGAATTCTACATCGCGAAAGCAAGATTTGCATACGAGTTAAGATAGCTACAACATCTGAACATACAACAGCGGGGCGAAAGCCCTGGCCAGTGCTGATCACCTAGCCTGGTCGGAGAATTCTCCAGTTGTGGTTGGAGGAGCCCAATCACCCACGCTCCTCCACATGGTCACGAGCTGAGGTCAGCTCTTATGGTATGGATACCCCGCAGACACTACGGATTTTGACGGGCCTCGTGGTGGAGTGGTTCATGTAACGGACTGCCGTTCACGAGGTCGCGGGTTCGATTCCCGCTTGAGACAATCATTTATGTGATCTTTATAATTGTCATACAAATGGTTGTACTGCGTCTGGGTGATTACTATGTATTATAAGTATGTATTTACAAAAGAAAAGTGTCTATATGTAGTATATCCGTATCTGGTACCCATAACACAAGCATAGATATATAGCTTACTTTGGGACCAGATGACGTTGTGCGAAATGTCCATGAATATAAGTTTTTTTTTTTAATAAGTACCCTTTGTTTAAAATCTCTCTCGCTCTCTCTCTCTCTCTCTCTCCAGCCCATTAACGTCCCACTGTTGGACACGACCCTCCTCCACTTTGGAAGTTATTTATGGTCTACTGTGCCGCGCTGAACAGGCGTTTTGTCACAGGGTCTATTTTCGAGATTTTCGTCTCCCACAGAGGGTGTTATCTGTGCAAGCTTTTACAGTACCCTGGGAAGAAAAAAGGGTGATGACAATTGTATTCTTAATCTGTCACCACACAGACATAAAATTTGTGTGCTCACCTTTACAAAACTATTATTTCATATCGAGACTCTTTTGTCCTAAATTTTTTTACTTAGGTATCTCTTAGCCCAACTTTAATAAGCTTTTTATGGCATGTATTTTTAGGGTGGACAAATGACTACAATCTATCTGCTGTTATGTGTAATATGAATATAAGGACGGCAAGTACAAAGTCGGCTTGTAAACTAGGTATATATTATTATCTCATGGTGTACAATAAAGTGTAGATAAACAATGAAATTAATTTTGATTCAAAAACTAAACGTAATCTAACTAAAATGAATACAACTATAGTATTAATTCATTAGCATATATATTTCAGTTTCAGTTGCATATATGTATATTAGTTAATTAAAATCGTTAACTTACAATACACGGATTTTACAATAAGAAGGTTCATTGTCGAATTATAAATTATATATAAATATATTGTTTGATAAAAGACAAAAGTATTCTATTGTATAATTATTTATTTATTAATAAGTAACAATAAATATAAAATGTATAGGCAATTGATATCACTTTTACAGACAGACAGGAAAGAAGGAAACAGGCGAATATAAAATAATAAACACATTTTTATAGTTTTGCGTTCAACCGACGTTGTTGTTCTTCGACACATCTACCACTCCAGTACTCCAGGGATGTACTTTTCAATGAGTTTCTCGTAGTAAGGCCATAGTGCTTCAATGTCAGGTATAGGAGCGCTCTTGGTGTACAAATCGTATTGACTGTAAACAATAAAATGAGAATGGTTATAATATCGTTACATGAAACATATCTTTTCAAGATCTGAATTCATGATGATCTCTAGGCGCAAAATAGAAAAGTGTTTGAAATAAGTCATAGGCGTGTTGGAAATGCCTAAATAAAATTATGTAATATCTCCGACAGATTTAGTGCTAATATGGCTCAAACCTATAACTGAAATGAAAAAGATTTAGGAACCCATTTCTGAAACAAAATCCTGGCCAAATTTGGGAAATAAGCAGTTCTAAAACTGAACTGTCATCGTCAATTCATCATTTACCCAACTATCAGCCTTTCTCCATCCACTGTCGGACGTAGGCTTCCCCCATAGAACGCCACAATGTGTGATCTTGTGCCGCTTGCATCCAATCAATCCATAAACATTAGAAAATACTTCACTCACTTCAAATCAAGAACCTGCTGTAGTATCTCTTCATCACCTTCTTTTAGCAAGTGTTTGTAATCACCACCAGTGTGCCATGGGTAGAATGAATGGAATCTGTAACAATATATTGAAATTAGAAAATAACTGATTAATTTTAAAAGTAGTATGGACCATATAAACTACCAGCTGTTGCCCGCGACTCCGTTCGCGTATAATTTAGAAAATTTTCATACCTTTTTTTCGCAATAAAAGGTAGCCTATGTCCTTTCTCATGGCCTAAAGATTGTCTGTGCCAAATTACATCAAAATCGTTTGAGAGGTTTAAGCGGGAAAGCGTAACAGACAGACAGACAGAGTTACTTTCGCATTTATAATATTAGCAGGGATTATAGACCGTAGTAACAGTATTTAGTAGTGATTTTTATGGAGTATTTAAAGTATATAACGCGTGGGAAAGGATTAAGAATACCAGTATCACCACTCCATTTCTTACCCAGGGCGCTGTAAGAGTCAGATAAGGGATATTATAGGCAGTTAACATCAACTATGAGAGAGGGAAATCTCGAAAATACGCTTATATGCATGGTCAGCGCGGCATAGTAAACCCTTGCACTTGTGGAGAAGGCCCGTGTTCAACGGTGGGACGTTAATGAGCTGGAGAGAAAGAGTAAGGAGTATATAATATCTACTTGATATAATGATACTTGATAATATTCTCCGTGTGGTGACGGATTAAGAATACAAGTGTCGACACCCCATCTCCTCCCCAGGGTGCTGTAAAAGTCAGCTAAGGGATATTGGACACAGATAGAATCTTCTGTGAGAGACGGAAAACTCGAAAATAAACCCTGTGCCAATACGCCTAGTCAGCGCGGCACAGCAGACCATAATCCCTCCCAAAGTGAAGGAGGCCCGTGCCCAACAGTGGGACGTAAATGGGCTGGAGAGAGAGAGAGAGAGAGAATATCTACTTGCATGTCAATTACACAATTAAATTTATTTCTTAGTAACATTTTCTTTTAAATAATATTGATTTTCACATTTACCTTATCATATTAAGTCCTGCCTGAGGTATCGTAGTCTTGTTATGTAAAAGCACTCTGTATAAGTACTCATCATGACTCCATGTCATCAGCAGCTCGTCTAAGCCGCAGTTAGGCTTATACATGCCGTATTTTGTGCTGAAATAGAATTGTAGTTAATAGAAACGCAGACATCTTTACTTGTTATAAAACAAAGTCGTTATTTTTGTATGTATGTCACTATGTGAGCTTATGTCTTCAAAACTACACAATGGATATTCATGCTGTTTTTTATATTACGTAGAGTGTTTCAAGAGGATTGCTTTTTATATAATTTGTTAAGATTTGCTTTCAAATATTATATGTAAGAGTTTGCGGGCAGCCAGTAATGCAACAAAAGGTTTCAGTGATTTACATAATCTCCAATTGGCATTTGTTATTCAGTATCAGTTAAGGTTCATTTCTCGAGTTCAACTTAATTCATTTCCGATAACAAAATTTTTTTTTATACACAAGCGTGACAAACAAGCATACGGCTCTGATGGTAAGCGATTACCGTAGCCTATGGACGTTTGCAACACCAGAGGTATTACTCACGCGTTGCCGACTCTCTAAGAACCTTTTAATGTACAATGTGCGTACCGAGGCAAAATAGTATCTAAATCTCAAATTTTCTGAGTATTTCGTAGATATTTATTATATTTAGTATACTTTGCCCTAGAATAACAAAAAGTTGAAAGCATATGTAACTTAGTCCTTGTCATGTCTATGCTCTATGTCCACTATTACTAAAACAAGTTATCATTCATTACATAGATCAATAACCATTGGAGAGTGTCTTCTTATTATTTACCTACAGTAATACTGTAATCAGCTATTTATTCGCCAAATATGTTCTTGATATTTTTATTCGATAAGTACCAGTTTATTATATTTTTATCCATTTTGATAGTCCCATAGGTCATCACAATTATCTAGTTTATGCTTAATTGTTATCAGATTGTACGTAATTAAATATTCATTTTAAACAAACAACTTTATTGAAATATAGTGCGGGTGTACTTGTATACATATGAGTCCATAGAGATAGTGGCTCCTATATTATAATTAGCCGGGTCATGGATTACCATGACCCGGCTAATTACAAGCCGTCACGGCCAAGTACATGGCCCGGCTAAGGGCGAGGAGGAACATCGTGGGCTTTAAGAGGATGCCAAAATAGCTTCGTGCATTTTTCTATGTACGAAGTTTTCATTGTTTCTTTAGATTGAATGGCTAGAGCTCTAATTTTTAAGTATATGTTTTTTCAATATATGATCTAGGATCGCATTAACTCAGAAACGCGATTGAAAAAAGTTTTCTCGATAGAAAATCTTGGCGAAACAACCTCTCAAATTTTTTATTTTTTTCATTTGTCGGTCTAATATCGCGTATTAACTAATGAAATAACTTTAAAAACATAAGTAACTATTATATACAGAAACACGTAAATCAGAATTAAAATATATTTAGTAGATTTTGAGTAAATAGGAAAAGTATCCCTAATTCTTCATTTTCTGTGCCTACTGGCTGTGTTAATATGTACGTGTCGGCGATGATATACGATAATATTGATGTAGGCCCTTAATGTAGTTTGGCAGCAATATGCCGGGGGCAATATACACTAAGCCCGAAGGTTGCCCCCGTAACCGGAAAGGCGAAGTGTTGAAGAATGCACTCCCCACGTAAAAATACCTATATTATGCAAGTTACTTATCTTTAAGTTGATACTCGTATAATTTTAGGCTCATTCCCGACACTGTATTTTCTATATGTATAGTTACTACGGCACTACGCTGCATTATCGAAAGAAAGAAATGTTTATTTTTTATTTTTTTTATTACAGCATCTGCCTCCTCTCACAACTTGTGGAATAAAGAATTATGACCTGTGCTGTCTTCAGTGGCGTAGCTTCTTTTAAAGGTACCTACTACCTATTTCAAAATGCCAAAGGGAACCAAAAGCAGAGATTTGTTGTAGGCAAACCATTTAACCTATCTGAGGGGTTTTAACTTGATGCAATAACTACGGCCCTAACCTCATCAATCAACAATTTAAAGCTGGACACTAGATGTGTTAAATATGTGTTAACTTTATTAAATCACAAAATTACTTACTTGTATTTAGGGTTGTAAGTGTCAGGGTTATCCTTGAAGCTCTCAGGTCCATACACGATAGATTCAGCCCATTGACAACCAACAGGGTACGTGTCACCAGTCACACAGTATTGAGGCTCGTTGTACAGTGCCATGATCTAGAAAATAAATAGATATTATAAGCAGGTACAGGGTACTAATAAAGTTTACAACGAGAAAACTATACAACACCAACTTTCAGTTTTAAGTAGTAAGTACGGGTAATTATGTAAACCGTCATCTGACCGCTTGAAATATTGTATGTATGTATGTACGTCCCTATGTGAGCGTATATCTTCAAAACTACGCTACGGATTTTGATGCAAGTTTTATTAAATCGATATTTTTTGTTAACAAAAATAATTGGTCCGGAAAATCTCACAATTCAAATTATTACATTGTCATCTTCAAACTGAGTCTGATTCATCAGTTCTTGAATCAGTTTACCTGAAGGTAAATCCGACTTGTTTAGTAATAGCATTTATATATTCCACTCTAGATATATTTACTATAGCTACATAAATACAAACGAAGATAATAAAAGTATTAAATAAACTAAATTATAGTGGAAAAAATGATAACCATGAGCGGGACTTGAACCCACGACCTCGGAATACCGTTCCGTTGCTCTCCCATCTGAGCTATCATGGTTCCCGCATATGTTTACCAAATCTTCCACTACAACCTTCTCAATGTGAGTTAAACATCGTGCGATGTTTTGTGTACACCGCCATCTATTGAGCGGTTTGCACCAACTCGATCAATCGATCACTTAGTGTTCTTTACAGAACACAATTGGACCGAAATAATGACTGTACATGTATTTCTACATTAATTTATGAATTTTTGCAATTGACTTGCTATGCTTTTATTAAATAAACTAAATTATAGTGGAAAAAATGATAACCATGAGCGGGACTTGAACCCACGACCTCGGAATACCGTTCCGTTGCTCTCCCATCTGAGCTATCATGGTTCCCGCATATGTTTACCAAATCTTCCACTACAACCTTCTCAATGTGAGTTAAACATCGTGCGATGTTTTGTGTACAACGCCATCTATTGAGCGGTTTGCACCAACTCGATCAATCTCTCGGTATTCCGAGGTCGTGGGTTCAAGTCCCGCTCATGGTTATCATTTTTTCCACTATAATTTAGTTTATTTAATAAAAGCATAGCAAGTCAATTGCAAAAATTCATAAATTAATGTAATAAAAGTATGTTATAAAAACCCTTACCTTGCCAACATCGTGTATAAGTCCAGTTAGCTGGAACCAATCTTCACGGCCTGCTTCCCTGATCCTCTCAGCTGTCTGGAAGGCGTGTACAATATTTGGCACATCTACGTCTGGATCAGATTCATCTATCCAAGCATTCAGCTTAATAAGAGCCTCCTTCATTGTCATCTTATCAGTATTGAACTTCAACCATTTGGCTTTCTTTTCTGTAGAGAAAATAATCTAATAAGTTTAAAAATTAAAAAACACGCTTAAATATCCAGAATATTTTTTAAATTATTGCATTATCATCAATACTCAATTCTATGCTACCTACTTACAAAACGTTGACAGTTTATGTTGTCAGACACATAAGTTTCTGTTGTCACATGTTGTCACAATCGTAGTAAACACAAGTAAACAATTATGATATTAAAAAAAAAAAAAAAAATACCGAGCATGGCAATACTCAAATCGAGTTAGACCAATATAAAAAAAAAAAAAAAAATTATGATATTTTTACCTGATTCTATAAACAAAGCGTTTTTATGTGAAATTATCTGATTGTATATGAAAGGCATACGTAGAAACACAATAATCCTTGTGAGTCTACTCATATACAATTGAACTATTACGTGTATAATTAAAAATACAAGTGTGGTCACAGTGATACTTCAACATGCTATTCTAGTAATTCTGATCAAGGAATTGGGATTATTCTTTTAAATTATTGCATTGTCATCGGTCCTTGTTAGGTGTGCAAAATTTCAGAACAATCCGTTTACTGCAAGTGGCTGCAAATCGCTTACAAAGATTCCGTTACACAGATTAATACATTGATAGATACATACCAAACTTATAAAAGCGTGTTAATATTAGAATACAATAAATAAAAAGTTTTGAAAAAAATGAAGGCGTTGAACATTCTTGTTAAAAGTTATGTTTCGTATTAAGCCGCTTTTACATACCTTATGCAGTACTATATCAAAACTATGTAATGTTTTTTTCTATGGTGTACAATAAAAAAATTTGTATTGTATTATAAGTATTTCCGTTAAAAGTATAGACGGAATAGATTTCAGTTCATTTCTCTGAACGGATTAATAAAATTATGTTTTCTGTATCTACTGGCTATGTATATACATAGTATCTTTTGTCTATATATAGATAGCTGAAAGTAGAAAACCAAGTCAAGTCAAGAGCTAGATACACTCGCACACTTAGGGTTCCGAATCTACTAGTCCGAAAGAGATAATTAATAGCAGCCAAATTTTTGGATTTCTCCCTATATCAGCACTATGTAGGCTTGGTCCATCCCAAATTTCAAGTGTCTAGGGTAATGGAAAGTAACTTATAGATTTTAATTCTCTAGAGTAAGTCAACAATACAAAAAAAGGCCGTAACTTGGCTATATCTTTAAAATGCGTTGATCTAACATGTCGATTGTATTATTTGCAGCAAGGGACGACATAGATCTATTTATCGTGTCAGTTTCATGTTTTTATTTATTTATTTATTTATTTATTTATTTAAAGCTCATACTTACATCTATCATTACAGGCCATACCTATTGCGATAGTGAAGTTTATACATATTATTACTCATAACTTATTGATAATCAATTTATGTAGATAGGTACATATCATTTAAGTAAACTATTACTAATATATCTAAGAAGGGCTCTGGTAACATCGTTCAATGTACAAGAGTAGATATCAATGCATTCCGTAACCGCATTTAAAGTGCGCATTGCTCGAGTTAGTGGTGCCTGCTGCAGCAAGTTGGTCCGCGCGACTGGTATCTCCAACAAGTGAGGCTGCCGTCGTCGTCCTACGTATTCATCGGGCACATACAAGCGAAGCTCACGAAGAATTTCAGCGTTATGCGTTTTACCCCTTAGCACTTTAAATAAATAGATCGCTAGTCCGACTTCCCTTCTAACCTCCAATTTATAATACCCAACCATACCAAGTAGAAACAATGTGGGATATATTAAAGGGTATCCTGGATATACCCCATACTGCTTAAAATAAAGAAATCGTAAAAATTTATTTTGGACTTTTTCTAGCATTGCTTTGTATTTGTATTCATGTGGACTCCAGACAGTTGCATTACATTCAAGGTGACTTTTGACTAGCGATTCGTAAAGCGCCTTTAGAGCTCGTATGTTATTGAAATCACTAGCCTGCCTCAACACAAATCCCAGATTGCGGTACGCTTTTTTACAGACATCCACGATATGCTGTCTGAAGCTTAAGTCTGATGTAAATCGAATACCTAAATCCTTGACCTCCGTAACATGTTGCAATGTCTGACCATCTATACTATATTGATAATGACTCGGGTTTTTAGAACGAGAAAAAGAAAGAACGGCACATTTTTCTATGTTAAAAAATAGTTTGTTTTCCCTACTCCACTCATTTACCCTATCGATGTCTCTCTGTAGCAAAATATGGTCAGTTGATTTTTTTACAGCAATATATAATTTTAGCATTTTTAGCATTTTTATTTAATATATATGTTGAAACCTTTAGCCGTTGCTGAATGAAAAAAGTTTGACGGACAGACAGACAGACAGACCGAGAGACAGACGGTCGCCGTAGTCGTTGGCCGCCTATAAGGGATTCTTTCTTGTACGAAAACCTAAAAAGTATTTTAACTTTAACAAAGCTGCTGCATCTCTTGGGTCTCAGATATTGATAGGATATTATCTTTATTTTCACGCCTATTTCTTTTATTACATATTTTTCTTTTATCATAAGAAATAGTATTAACTTACCTCTTGCAAGCTCAACGGTGACGTTGGTGTGCATTTCATAATAAGTTCTCTTAACTCTAGCTTTGATGGGATCATTGTCATCCACAGTGTAATCACGAAATGCGCTCTTGGGCTTGCCATCGTAGACGGGCTCAAGCACCGATTCGTTTTCTTCCTAAAATGTTGTAACAAATTGGTTTACTGTTATCATCATATTGCATGGTCACTGCATAGGCCCTAATAAATTAAAATATATATTTGAATATAGTTATGGCTATAGCTACTGCTGTATTAACCGTGGCAGTAGCACCTATTAGGGTCCCCATCAGAACGTAATAAAAAAATTTCAGGATATCTTTTAATTTTCTTAGGTTTTTTCAACATATTTGTAGACGTGGCCTCTTGATGGCAAGCTACACCACTGGGTAAAGGTCAGTCGGTCAGCAGTAACTGTGGTGAAAAGCTTAGCATTGAGTTTTGCTTAGCTTGTGAAGTTCGTAAAACTGTAGCATCCTGCAGTTCGGTTCATAGACTTAAGAGGATACCAAAATAGCTTCGTGCATTTTTCTACGTACGAAGTTTTCATTGTTTCTTTAGATTGAATGGCTAGAGCTCTAATTTTTAAGTATATGTTTTTTCAATATATGATCTAGGATCGCATAAACTCAGAAACGCAATTGAAAAAAGTTTTCTCGATAGAAAATCTTAGCGAAACAACCTCTCTCATTTTTTATTTTTTTCATTTGTCGGTCTATTATCGCGTATTAACTAATGAAATAACTTTAAAAACATAAGTTACATATAGAATATAAGTTATATATAGAAACACGTAAATCAGAATTAAAATATATTTAGTAGATTTTGAGTAAACAAAAAAAATATCCCTAATTCTTCATTTTCTATACCTACTCAGCTGTGTTAATATGTACATGTCGACGATAATATTGATGTAGGCCCTTAAACAACAATCTGTTGGTGAAAACATAGAATATTTATGTAGTAATTTGTACCTTGCAGTTGTAACTATTCCCGTTTAGAATTGTCTATGTACGTTTATGTATGTATTATATAGGTATTGTTTTATATAATATTACTAGCTGTCCCGGCAAACGTTGTTTTGCCATACTAAAAAAAAAAAAAGGTTCGAAAAATAGATGTTGGCCGATTCTCAGACCTACTGAATACGCATGTAAAATTTCATAAAAATCGGTCAAGCCGTTTCGGAGGAGTACGGTAACTAACACTGTGACACGTGAATTTTATATATAAGACTAGCTGACCCGGCAAACGTTGTTTTGCCAAACTAAAAAAAAAAAGTTTGAAAAATAGATGTTGGCCGATTCTCAGACCTACTGAATATGTATGTAAAATTTGAGAAGAATCGGTCAAGCCGTTTCGGAGGAGTACGGTAACTAACACTGTGACACGTGAATTTTATATATTAGATTATGTTTATTTGTATGTAGTATATAAGTGTACGTCTATAGAACATTTGTGTTATGATAATTAGTACCCTTACAACTATTGCTCTTCTCTCTTCTAAACATATCCATCCAAAGGTTGCCTGGCAGAACTTGCTTTTAGCGATAAGGCCGCCCATTGTACTATATTTATAATAAATAAATAAATAAATATTCATGGACATTTCACACAACGTCCTCTGGTCCCAAGCTAAGCTTATATGCTTGTGTTATGGGTACCAGAATACGGATAGAATACATAAACTACTTTTCTTTTGTAAATACATACTTATAATACATAGTAAACACCCAGACGCAGTACAAACATTTGTATGACAATTAAAAACATCACACAAATGATTGTCCTGACCGGGAATCTAACCCGAGACCTCATGATCGGCAGTCCGTTATATGAACCACTACACCACAGAAATTTTGCAAAAATGGGGATTTTTTTTTAACTACACGCATATGGAGTCGCGTGCAACAGTTAGTTTATAGATAAATAGTGCTGTATACTTACTGGTTTGGTCTTCATAGTAAAGCGTTAGTACTGATCCTTAGAACGAGCACCAATAATGATGTGCGAACTTCGAACACATCTTAAATACGAAGTGGTCAGGTCACAACCAGAGGTCACCACTTACGTAATAGACACAGGAGGGGGCAACATTATATTATTGTCAAAAGTGTTCATATCACTTATCTTATCTCCTATAACTGACTCGTGTACCATTTTAAGCAATTTAAAAATATCTGCATGGACGTATGTTCAAATTAAATCCAAACATAAATACATAAAGTAGAGTGATAAGTTTAGTAAGAATATAAAATCAGTTAAAAAAGGCGAGATAGGCAGCCACGCTCAGGATTCCATACCTTCAAGTCGGAAAACATAACTACCTAACTGCTTTGGAATAAGTTATTAATTAAGAATACACTAATTTACCGACTAATATAGAGAGATATTATATATATATTTTATCAACTTAAAATGGGTTTATATTATTATAAATTATTTTTTTCATGTAACGTCATTTGTTATTAAAACATCAAATAGACTCTGTTTATATTAAATATTTTTAAGTCTTTAGACTCGACTCTATGACAATAATTAGTGACTTACGCATCTGTTTTACCTTACGTGTACTTAGTTGACTATATTTTAGACTATTACAGAACTAGTTTTCCTTTCCAAGGGGTTTTCACAATATAAATGAAGTTCACTACTAGTCTACTAAAACTAATTAAAATTGCACATCAGGCTTTATATCTAGTAACTAACTAATGTATTACTGCACTAGTACTAACTGTGCCCCGCGGTGTTACTCGCGGTAAAAAGGATAAAAAATCAGGCAGTAAAGGTTTTAGGAAGGACACCACTTATACCTTAGTATCAAATTTAATTCCAATCTCCTTCACGCTCAAACGGCTATGTTAGCCGTTTGAGCGTGAAGGAGAGATAAAACTCTGTTTGTTTTTCAATTATCCCACAGGAACCCTGCATTCTTTCGAGATAAAGAGTAGCCTATGTGTTAATCTGGTACATACATAAGTTACATTACTGTAAGGTTTCAAAAATCCATTTAGTAGTAAATTAAATTATAGTGGGAAAAGTGATCACCGCACCGTGTGTTGACACGGCCGCAGTAGCTCAGTCGCTAGAGCGACGGAACGTTATTCCGAAGTCGTGGGTTCAAGTAACGCTTGCGGTGTTCCCTTTTTCCACTGTAATTTAATTTATTAAGTAAAAGCATAGCAAGTTAACTGCGAAATTAATAAATTAGTATATCCATCAGTAGTTTTTATATTCAGTAGTCTTATATTCAATTTAATATATATGACGTTGAATACACCAACAACCACCACGGTGTCTATTCTAGATTCTATCCATTACACGGTTGCCTGGAAGAAATTACATTAGTGATAATGCCGCCCTTTGTACAATAGCTTTTAAGACTGTATTTTTTTTGTTATTAAATTCTGTGTAAAAGTAGTGTTTGTGCAAATAAAGTGTTATCTATCTATCTAGTTTTTGCGTGATAGAGTAACAAACATCCAAACATCCATACTCACAAACATTCACATTTATAATATTAATAGAATTTTGTTTGGCAATTTAATAATCCTGTTTTAAACATATATCTCTCCCCAACTCTGTCCCCTTTTCCTTTCCAGGCTGCTGTAAAAGCCAGCTAAGGAATATTGAATTAGTGTAACACAAATAGCTTTCTCTGTGAGAGAAGAAAAACTTGAAATTGCCAACGCGCACGATCACCGTGGCACAGCTGACTGTAAACCCTTCTGAAGTGGAGATGGCCCGTGCTCAACAATGGAACGTTTATGGACTGGATAGAGAGAGAAAGAGTTCTCGCTATTGATAAGATTTTCTACATATTTATTTTTGTAAATATTAATATCAAATTATTCGCTAATTACAATTATGTTACCATTTGTTTACATTTGATAATAACAAATTTAATTTCGGTATAGTTATTTAAAATATAAAGTTTTAACTCGTTTTGATAAGTCCTCAAAGGTCATCAGAATTCGCAGAATTATACATAATCATTGATACCTACTTAATTGTTTTTAAACTGCACTAAAAATACCAATTAAAAACGAAATATCATGTTATCCATACTAATATTATAAATACAAAGAAGCTCTCTGTCTGTTACTCTTTCATGCGAAAACCACTGAACAGTTTTAAAATGTATGTTGACACATAGATACCCTAGCAGGGATGAATAACAGGTGGATCGCGATCGACCGGTCGACTATTACTAGTTTTCAAAATACGCCTCTGATTCACACATACTAGATATTGCCTGCGACTTCGTAACGCATAGAATTTTGAATAATTACGGACGCATCTTCACATTAAAAAGTGTCCTATATCCTTTCTTAGACTTTAGTTTGCTGCCATCTAATCCGGCGTGAGTGAGGTCGGGTATCTCATACCCACCCATTTATAAAAACTACAATATTGCTTAATTGCGCGATTCCTGGAATTTGGCTGTCTCGGTAGCTGGAGAGGGTGGTGTGGGGAGTTGTTTGATGCGCCAGTAGCAATGCTGCGCCGGCGACGAAGTGAACTACACGTGCACAAAGAAAAGAAGTAGCCGAAAAGAATACTTTTAGATAATAAGAAAAAGATGATGTATTAGAATGTTAAAAGTTGATTTTATGTTATTTCGAAGTTGAATTATATAAGGCAGAAATATGCTATAATTTTTGTTCACAATTGGTCTTAATTTACCAAATTTTTTTAATATTAAGTGATAGTTACTAAATTTTGTTGATTTGTGCGTAAAAAATGTCTGGTTTGTTTTTATAGAAATATAAATACTTTTATAACTATAACTGGGTTATTTTAGGTACTATTCCATTATTATAATTTATATAATACAGTACCTAATTAGTTTTTTTAAGTCATTTTCGCCGAAAAATCAATTCTATATTAGGTATATCGTATGAGTATGTCATACTCACCTCACATTTATATATGCTTCTATCACTTTCTTTTTTTTTTCAAAACTTAATAACTAAAAGAAATATGATGATCCGAAAAACCCACTTTTTTCGGTTTTCTTTAGATAAATTTGCAGCGTCTATCACACAAATTTGGTAAAGTTTTACCACAAAAGAAAATGATAGAAGCATAGAATTACTGATATACTCTTTATCTATAATATACTTAACACAAAAACTATTAAAATCGTTTTAACTTTCGCGAAAAAAAACGGAAGTACGAAACATCTTTTTTCAAAGAATTTGTAGGTAAAATCCGCTTCATCTATATTTGTCCCTTTCAGCGCGGCGCTCGGAAATAGGGATAGCAATACCTAAGGCAAATACCTAAATGAGGAGTACAGTACCCTCTTAACGTTTAAACGTTTGTACCTACCAACGTTGTGGGAAAGTGCGGGTTTGGAGGGGGGGGGAGGGGGGATGGAATATTGTATTTTCATTAGTCGTCGCAAAATCACATATATAACGAGTTCTCAAACAAACATTACCTATGTGAAAACAGCGCATCCGTTCGGTGAGCGTTCATCGCAATGCGTGAGGAATCTATTGGAGTTGATATGTGTTGGGCAAAATATTTGTAGATCATCATCATACCACCACGCTTTTTTCCTATGTGGGTTGGCAGAGACTATAGAGCGTCATCTGCTAAGATCTAAACACACTTCGTTGGCTTCCCTTACACTCATAAATCTGATCATTGTAGATACAAGATGTTTTCCATAACTAATTAATAAGCATATTTTTATTACGTTTTTATTAAATTACTTATCAAATTATTGAATGAAGATAAATTTTGTTTTATGTTTGTGATAAATCGGCCAGGCCACGAGTAGGGGTCAGTTGTTATGGAGTAAATACCCCACAGACAAGACCCCGCGGTGTGTAAAATACCATTGATAACTCACCTTGCTATGACGTTGTCATATTTTTTTTACCATTCATTTTTTCTTATCTATTATTTCAAACTCCATATTTTATTATTTAGAATAGGCGATTTTTATTAATAACAAAAGTTCAGAAACTTGTAAATAAATACTACGCACATCTATACTAATATTAAAAAGGGGAAGAGTTTGTTTGTTTGTTTGTACGCGCTAATCCCAGGAACCCCTGGGCCGATTTGAAAAATTCTTTCAGTGTTAGATAGGGCATTTATCAAGGAAGGCTTTAGGCTACATAACATCACGCTATAACCAGTAAAAGCGAAGCAGTAGTGAAAAATAATGCAAAAACGGGGGAAATTTGCTAAACTCCACGCGGACAGAAGCGCGGAAAACAGATTACACATACATAGCTTTTGGTCTCAAACTAAGAGTGGGAAAAACAGGAATGTAGTTAGGTTGTGAGTTAGATTCCCACAAATGTAATGAACACAAATATAATAATTACATACTAATGGGTGTTTAATCTTTACTTATTAAAAAAGTCGTTATTTTTGTATGTATGTCCTTATATTATCAAAACTACGCAACGGATTTTGATGCGGTTTTTTTTTATATGGGTACATAATAGAGTGGTTCATAAGGGTGGCTTTTTTAAACAACTTGTAGTTTTGGTGTATATGCTCCCCAAGATAACTAAAAACGAGGGCGAAATCGCGGGCATCAGCTATGTATCTGGATCTAGTGGATACAGCATTTACTATAACGGCCTTATTCATAATGACTTATCGGAGGTTTAAAAGTTCGCTAAAATAGATTTGCGAAAATTGTCAAAACTTGTTATTCAAAATGGTCTTTTTACGCTAAAACGTTTATTATCTCTCCGATAAAATCTCCGTATAAACCTCCGATAAGTCATTATAAATAAGACCGTTAGTCTATAACTTTCTGGTTGATAGCTACTTCTACGAGTTGATCAGACTCTGATAATTTTTTTACCCACAGAATTTTTTATACATAATATTGTCATAGCTCTTAAACAAGTCCGATAACAATAATTTATGGTTTTATATTTCTAGCCTGGCTTATAATAATAATATTCCTGTATAAGCGAGAAATTCTACCTCTCTGTACAAAAATATATCTATTTTTACTGAAGACAGTGAAGCTACAAAGCGTTGAAAAAATTTAGTGTTTAGTTTTAGAACTTAGAACCTATTCGTTTTAAATAAATGTAATGTAATGTTCTCTTTATAATTAATACTGGTACTGAATTACTGATCAACAAAAAGTAGGTACTTATACCATGTTTATACATATTACTAGCTGAGCCGGCAAACGTTGTTTCGCCATACCAAAAAAAAAAGTTTGAAAAATAGATGTTGGCCGATTCTCAGACCTAGAGGATGTGGACACAAAATTTCAGGAAAATCGGTCGAGCCGTTTCGGAGGAGTACGGTAACTAACACTATGACACGGGAATTTTATATATTAGATGATAACTATTGCACAAGCAATAAACATAATTTGCGACCAGGGAACGTAGTGTGAATAGCCGAAAAATAGAAATTATTCAGATTAAGGGCCTACATCAATATTATCGTACATCATCGCCGACACGTACATATTAACACAGCCAGTAGGCACAGAAAATGAAGAATTAGGGATACTTTTCCTATTTACTCAAAATCTACTAAATATATTTTAATTCTGATTTACGTGTTTCTATATATAATAGTTACTTATGTTTTTAAAGCTATTTCATTAGTTAATACGCGATAATAGACCGACAAATGAAAAAAATAAAAAATTAGAGAGGTTGTTTCGCTAAGATTTTCTATCGAGAAAACTTTTTTCAATCGCGTTTCTGAGTTTATGCGATCCTAGATCATATATTGAAAAAACATATACTTAAAAATTAGAGCTCTAGCCATTCAATCTAAAGAAACAATGAAAACTTCGTACATAGAAAAATGCACGAAGCTATTTTGGTATCCTCTTAAGAGGATACCAAAATAGCTTCGTGCATTTTTCATTCGCATATATTTAGTAGATTTTGAGTAAATAGGAAAAGTATCCCTAATTCTTCATTTTCTGTGCCTACTGGCTGTGTTAATATGTACGTGTCGGCGATGATATACGATAATATTGATGTAGGCCCTTAAGGTTAGATGTCCCAACCGAAATATATTTAGCTATACCATGCTATACCTACACGTGGAATATGATAATCATATTCACACAACCACCTAATAGAGATCTCTTCCTCCACGCTCCCCCACGCCTCTGGTCCAGATTTTATTTTAATTTATTGCGACGGACGATCATAAAAGTTAAGATAATTTAGGGATTTAGGAATGTTGGAATCGCGCTATCTGTTGCCGTAGTATCACAACTATATAGTAATAGATAGACAACATATTATTATTAAAGGGAAACGGGTGCCAATAAATATATTAAATTTTTATTTTTAATTAATTGTCTATTTTGTTGTACCCATTAATATTATCTAAAACCGTTAGTATATATATATAAATATGCTGGCTTTAGCAGGCAGCATTCCCTGTGTTATAAACCACGTTTATAGAGCGTAGCTTATTAATGTCTTATTGGTCCTGTTTCAGAAATTACATTTTTATGGCCACTCTAACACACACACACACACTTTGATAATCTGAGAAGCAATCCGCATTCCTGAAAAATTTAAAGTTTTTCCAAGATCTGGTAGGCTATCGAGATACCTCTGTAACCAGAGATGCACCGAGCCAAGTGTTGCATAGCACTTCTGCTATCCGTCAAAATTACTACATTTTCATACTTACATATTAAAATGTACTTAATTGCTTCCAAGATTGCAATGAGCTCCAATGTCATAGTAGATACATTTGTTGTGATTTTATACAATCCTTTGAAGTTTTTGTGTGGATCATAGAAAGCTGCACCAAGACCCCTAGAGCACTTGGAACCGTCTGTGTATATTTTACAGTAGCCATTATAAATTTGATTAATTTCTAATATTACATTATATTATTTAAGGACAGCTGTGTTTAATTTCGAGTTAGGTCCATTTACAGAATTTAAGTTAGGTGCAATAATACTATTTATATCTAAATGTGTCATCCAAGATTTAAGGGAAACATCTCTAGTGGGAATGATGAATTTACATTATAAGATTTAATGTTGTCGTATATACTCATGAGTAAAGGTTTATTTTTACGCTGCCAGTAGGAATTAGATTGATGCATTGACAGTTCTGAAATAAGAGTTGGAAGTATTTATATATATATATACTAGCTGACCCGGCAAACGTTGTTTTGCCGTACTAAAAAAAAAAGAAAACAAAGGTTTGAAAAATAGATGTTGGCCGATTCTCAGACCTACTGAATACGCATGTAAAATTTCATAAAAATCGTTCAAGCCGTTTCGGAGGAGTACGGTAACTAACACTGTGACACGGGAATTTTATATATTAGATTTGGAAGTAAAATAATTGTCTCTCCATAGCAGATGTAGACACAAGACATCTAAATCCACTATATTATACAATGGGATTGAAAATATAATGTCATCGTCTGGTTCTGTGTGTTTACGACTATGTATAAACACTTTATGAATAACTTTCTACAGGCTTATCAAATATTCACAAATATAAGTATGCACAGATAGTTACATAGTTTAAGTGGCTATACTTATATTCATTACAAAAAGCTCATCATAATGCGTGCGCAAATTTGCACATTTTTATTCAGTCAGCTTAGGGTGGTTTAGGCAGTCATATTGTGAAAAAATATTAGTTCATATACTTCAGAAAATACTATTTGATTAGCAAAGGCCGCCTCTTCTCTTCAGTCACAAAATAAATCGAGAGGAAAGTATAAATTTCACGTCATATTTCTTCTTATAGCTTTTAAGCTTTTTATATAATAATATACCGTATCGTTACAACACATTTATTAAAAATTTTATAGTCTGTGTCTTAGAATTCGTAGACGCCTGGAATGTACTTTTTCGATGAGTTTCTCGTAGTAGGGCCACAGTGCTTCGATATCAGGAATCGCCGCACTCTTTGTGTACAAGTCGAATTTGCTGTAAGCAGAGAAGCAAATTACATTATTGATATTAAACTTACACAATTACGCCCGACTTTGCGATAAAGTTGAACCCACTGTGATCACGTGTTGAGATATCCACATTATGGTATCAAATATACATCTTCATACCACCATTTAACGTTATTAGATAAGTAGATATCAAGTTTTAAAAAAGTAACATTTTAACCGTATTTAGTCTGTTGTAACTTGCAATATTGCGGTTGCAGCGTTTGGACTTATCTAGATTATTAGACCACAATATCCGATTTAATAAAGAGCCAATGTTGTGCTCCCAACCCCAGCAATAATTCTAATCTTAATATGAATAACTCACTTGAACTCAACAACCCACTTGAGGACCTCGTCATCCTTCTCGGTGGTGAGGTGACGATATTCTCCGTGAACATACCAGGGGGACAGCGTGTGGTATTTGCCAAGGAAAACGTTATATTATGTACATGATTGAACAAATAAATATTATCATATCATCGACAGAAGATTATTACCTAATGACAGCTAATCCCTTCTCTGGTATCTTAGCTTTGTTGTGAAGAAGGAACTGGTACAGATACTCGTCGTGACTCCATGAGATTAACACGTTGTCCAGTCCACAGTGCGGCTCGTACATTCCGTATTTTGTGCTGAAAACAAATAACAAAGAAAATATAACGAACAACTTTTGTTAATGGCTTTTATGAAATACGCCTTCAGATGGTCTGTGTTTAGATGTCCATAGAGACTACACTAATAAAATAAAGATTTGGAAAGCACTGAATCACTTATTAATCGTAAGTCATCGAAGCCCCTCTAAAGGTGGCTGCAGATGACTGATGTCTTAAGTATAAGTCTTTAAATGCAGCATTGGCTTTGACTAACATTCTTTCACATTTCTGTACCATCGCTAATCGTTACATGAGTCAAATTCATGTAAAGGAGAAGTCTCTTCAAATAAATTATGATAGTACTCACTATACTATCTAAACACAATAGTGTCAGACCACTTGCAGCCAGCAGGGAATGTGTACCCACCACGCAGTATTGGGGCTCACCGTAGAATGCCATAACCTTGGAAACAAGTTGATTTCTATCTTATTATCTTTAGTAATAAAAGCCGAAGGTGCAAATATTTAGGAAGAGACAATAACACGCTTTGTACTTAGGCAAGGAAATCTTATAACCAACCAGTTAAATAAATCAAAAAAGGAATAAATTATTTTAGATTTTGAATTTCAAGTTTATATGATACTTTCTCTCCTTTCTTTCTTTAGCGCATTAACGTCTCACTGTTGGACATGGGCATCCCCCACTTTGGAAGGGATTATGGTCTACTATGCCGCGCTGACTAAGCGTGTAGGCCGGTGCTATTTTCGAGATTTCCGTCTCTCACAGAGGATGTAATTTATGTGTACAATATCCGTTAGATGGTTTTTACAGTAGCCTGAAGAGGAGATTAGGAGGTGGAATGTGTATTTTTAATCCGTCACCACAGAGAAGGTAAACGCTTACCTTGCCCAAATCATGAATGAGTCCAGTAAGTTGGTACCAGTCTTCACCGCCAGCTTCCCTGATTCTCTCAGCAGTCTGGAATGCGAGCACGATGTTGGGCACGTCAATGTCTGGGTCAGACTCATCTACCAAGCCGTTCAACTTGATCAGAGCTTCCTTGATTGTCATCTTGCAGGTGTTGAACTTCAACCACTTGGCTTTCTTTTCTGAAAACGAAATTGCAAAGAGTTAGTTGTAGTATTAGGGAGAATTTTACTGAAATAGTAAACGTGTGACATAACTAGCATATAGAACGATGTGGGATTCCTAAATGTCTTTAATAGTGATTGCATATCGAGACTGGCATGTTGTCTACGTATTTTGAACAAATGATTAAGAATAAGCGTATTAAGAGGGATATTTAATCCCTGATAAGGTTTTTATATATGGGATAATATTTTTAGGATAATATTTCTATAGGATAATATTTCTTTATGATAATATTTATTCATTCATTTAAATTTTAGTTATATATGAGACTAAACATATGACATTTAAAGACATGTGTAATATCTTGTAACAAGTTTAAATGTTTCCTACACTGTTCTTTATAAGGACTCTCCCAAAGAAATCAACGATGCGCAGTTCTGTGCAGTGCATTCAACCAGTAACCAGTAACTTCTTGTAACAACCTTTGAATAGGGGTAATATAGTCTTTGTTAACTTACGTCTAACAAGATCAACGGTGACGTTGGTGTGCATCTCTTTGTAAGTCTTCCTCACTTGAGCCTTGATGGGATCATTGTCATCAATTGAGTAGTCACGGAATGCTGTCTTGGGCTTGCCGTTGAACACAGGCTCCAACACGGACTCATTGCCCTCTACCTGGAATTTTGTTCAATAATTCTCTTACACTGTCCCAGAATAGAAACTAGAAAACATTTTAGGTATGCTCTTTAGACTAGCAAATTTGTTCCGGAATCTTATGATAAAAGACATTTTTTTAATATTATTTAATGTTGATATTACAGTAGAGCCTAGTACGGTAGATGTTGATTTTTCGAGGAGAGTAGAATCGTGACAAACCGGTACTGTTGAGATGGAAAGCGAAGTATATATAGACAGTTTTAAAGAAGGTAGGAAGTAATCAAACAAACAGCAGAATACAACAGGAGGAAATTACTAGGAATAGAAACCACTGGAAATCCTTTATGGAAGCCTTTACCAGAGGTTAATGAACATAATTATGACAGAGCAAGTTAATATATAGTAATATTATAAAACTAAAGAGTTTGTTCGTATGTTTGAATGCGCTAATCTCAGGAACTGCCTCTCCGATTTAAAAAAATCTTTCTGTGTTGGATAGTACATTTATTTAGGAAGGCTTAGGCTTTATATCACATAACGCAGCGACTAATAGGAGCGAAGCAGCAATGAAATGTTGCAAAAACGGGTAAAATCCACGCTTACCAAGTCGCTGGCAACAGCTAGTAATAAATTACAAGTTGCAGGCTCAGGATACAGCGGCATAATTAAAAAGTTGCTGGTCAACAAAATGCTACAGGCTTCTAGCCAGGGGACAGTCAGTCTAGGGGACCACCAGTCCCAACGCCCTTCCTATCTTTGCTTTAGAAGTCCGGTGAATTTACCATCGGCCTCCACTGTCAGAATAAGAATATTATTGTTTTGATATTGCACTGTACTTACTAGTTTAGTTTTCATAGTAAAGCTTTGGTACTAGTTCACAGAATGACCGCTAATAATGATGTGCGAAATTCGAGTAAATCTTAATTATTGGGTGGTATCGGTCGTGACCAGAGGTCAGCTCTTACGTATTGTAGATACCATACAGAAGCAGCGAGCCGTGAAATAATATTATTTTCAAATCATATATATCTTATCTTCTTTTGCAACCGAACCGTGTGTTATTTTCAAGCTTGAATGACAGTCTGTCTGTTTGTCCGAAATAAATACTAAAGTAATTTTCTTAATAACAATGGTTTGTTATCGTCCTATGTTTTAGTTTAAAAGATATAAAAAGTCTAAATGGAAAATACAATAAATATTTCGAATTAATGTTATAGCCACAAGTTATAACTTTAAATAGAATATATCGTTCATACGTCAAACAAACGCAGATTTTTGGAGTTCATACGCTGGAGTACTTTTAAATACCTACTTATGTCTCTCCAAAACAGGTAAAATATTGTAAAATATAATCTTTCCTTCTTTCCCAGGATTTTACAATGTTAATGAACCTACATTAAAAGGCACTTTGCTTATTTATCGTTGCAATGGGTAAATAAATATGAAACCAGCATTATTTATTAGAATTTTTTTTTCAGACTTATTATATCCATAAACATCATACATACCGTCCTTGTTTTCTATGGGGGTAGGCCGTAACGATAGAGCGCCATCTGCTGGTAACTAAACATAGATATTTCTTTGGCTTCATTTAATTTTATCTTCGGCATCTTTGTCTATTTCGTTTAGGTGTTCCTGAATGTAAAAAAAAATTTAGATAAGCTTTTTGACATTTACGTGGGTAATTAAAGATACAAGCTCTAAGTAATTTAACACGTCTATGATAATTATTTTTAGTTCAATCCTTGCCTAATATTACAACAGATTACGATATTTTAAGTAAACAATTATTAACGATGAGCGTTTTGTTTCCTTGGTCCATGACTCCTGGTGCTCAAGTCTACTATTTTGGAACAATTGTCATACCGGCACAATACCGGCACGATACCGTTGCAATTGAAGTCAAATATCCGTAGTCTGCTATATGCCGTCATAACGGTCGTTCAATGGTAATAGAATTGTCGATCTCTTTTATCTATGCATTGAATTTTCGGTCTCTTTTATCTATGAATTGTGTTAGAATGGTATGTATGCGTTGCCGTTTTTAAAAAATGCGTTAGTTGACGTGATTTTCGAAAAACTACTAATAAATTTCAACATTTAATCATGCTAGACTTCGTTTAGATATATTTGTACATACTATTTATTAGTATAAAAAGCAATGTGAAGTTTAGGAGATTAGTAAATTGCAATAAATTACAAAGAACAATTTCTAATATTTCTATCTATCTATTTTTTATTTATGGCAATCTGTCGACACAGGACAATTTAAAAATATTACTGTCAAATTCAAAATAGCAGACTACCGAAACATTTCAGTCATTGAATTGCAATTGTGAAGCAGTTGTGTACGAGACTAGCAAATTTATGTCACTTTGACAATTGTAAGTCAATGATGAAGTCGTTATGACGACACAATAATAGTAGACTACCAAAAACTTTACTATTGCACCATAATGGTACAATAATGGTACAGTTGTGACACCGTTGAAATACCCGACTCAGGGCCCTGTCTTAGAGTGCTTCTGTAGTTACTAGAGAATTGTTTATCAAAGATCTGACTGTAAAATTATTGATCTTGAATTTTATTTTTCTGGCTAAATACATGATACGATACGCTGCACAGGCTACATAGTAATTTTATCATACTTACCGTATACTAACACATTTTTGATGAAAAATTCATTATGTTATAAGCCACACAAATTGGTAATGCGTCTGGCGGCCATGTTGGTGACGTCATAGTGACGTGTGTATGAGAACATTACATTTTGTTAGCTGCAATTTTGCTTTGCTGATGACGTCACAAGGGCGTTAATTTTCCAGCGCATTATCAATTTGCGTGGCTTATACATAATTAGATAAAGACAGATATTTTTACTAAAGAAAAACAGTCAATACACGACCGCGTTATGCCCAGGCTTATCGTCAACTAAATTGATTGGTCATTCCTCGTGTCCTGAAAGATAATGAGCAGACGTTTTCTCGGCGTTCGTTTAGATAAAATAAAATAGGATTGGCCCGGTCATGAGACTGGGTCGTGCGTTACAAAGGTGGCTGTGCATAAACTGGCCCACAAGGGGCCTTTATATTAGGCCGTCCAACGTGCTCGACGTTTATTTATTATAGCTGTTCCTCGTAACTTCGTACACGTGGAATTTAAAAACCAAACCTTAGTAAATAATACAAAAAAGCCATCCTTTTGAACCATTTTATCATTAAAAAAAAACGCATCTAAATCCGTTGCGTAACTTTGAAGATAAAAGCATAGGGACATACATACACAAATAATAATAATAATAAATAATAAGAAAAGATGTTGTGAAAGATTGCAAAAGTCTAATGCAAAGCTAGTCTTTATTTCACCCTCAGAATAAAGTTACCCAGTCTCAGTTTCCAATGAAAGTTTTATTTTATACATTTGGGCTCATGTCTTTAGGCCTTATAGTATTAAATTAAGAGAAAGTTTATCTTTTTAAGAAAATCATTGACATAGACGATGATTCTTTTTTTAAATAGAAATTGCCCTATGGAATATTGCGTTAGTGAAACCGCGGGACAGAGTTTTACTTAGTAATACTTAGTAAAAAAAAAGAAATTGTTCATGTTGTAGATAGACCAAGTCCAGGTAGTTCAACGGTTGAACTACCTGGTTGAACTTCAACCCCTGGCCTGATCTGATCTGATCTGAACCGAACTTTATGCGTCCTATGTCTGTGTTTGTAACTTAGGAAATCGAAATTTTTTAGGCGCAACAGAATAGGCACCATTGTTTTTATTTCGGCTTACATAACCATAATAAAAGCTATCAATAGAACCATGTGAACTGTGTTGATAACTTTTTAATTATCAAGTCATTATTATTTTATTAATTTATCAATATTTGTGTAAACATTTTAAAATGTTTGTTCCTTTTTATCATCACGGCATGATTTTTAAAGAGTAAGCAGAAGCAATGCTGGGGATTTACACAGTGCATTTACAGTCAACATAAATAATAATAAAAATACTAATAGTCAAATATTTACGAACGTTCAACACAACGTCATCTATCGGAGACCTAGCGTAATACTCATGACTTCATGTTAGCTCCTGGATAGCAGTGCATATAGCCCATTCCTTAGCCTGGACTCGCCGTCTAGTAACCTATATCTGTACTAAATTCCACTCAATTTCTTTCAGCAGTTCCGATATGATTGAGTGACAAACATTTACTAAAGATAACCATTATAATAATATCCTCGTTCTTTATACGTTAATATTTAATATCAATTATGTTTTATAAGATAACAATAAAGTAAAATTAATGTACTTAGTAATTCATATGACCTCTGTCAGTTATCAAAAGGATAAAAATATAATGTATTACGAAATTAAATTATTATTGTATTACATTATCAGTAGTAAATATTGTTATTATTGTTAAGAGTTACGTCATATTTGTATCTAAATATGAGATGAGTTACTATTATAAACTGGTATAACGCTTACCACGTGGTAAAAACCATGTAAAACCCATGGTTAATCTTTTTTTCACAATCTCCTCTCGCGGGTATACAGGTAGATTTCTTTTAGAAATATGTAGATACACTACTTCCTACACTATTTCTCTTATAATTGTATTAATTAATGTTTCCTTGTATAAAATCTATCAAATAAATAAATAAAAACGTCTATTGGATGGAAAAATGCAAAATGATACCTACTGCCTATGGACGGCTCCATTCCTTCATTGTCATCCTCTTTGCTAAATATTTTACGAGCCGTAATGTTGTTAAGTCTTTGCTGAATATTTTGTTAATATTTCCTATTAACAAAATATTCAGCAAAGACTTAACAACATTATGTATCCTGGATGCAAAATTGTAATTGGCTTAAAGGCATGAAAGAGTGCTGATATAAATTCAGTATTTTGAGGAGAGAAGGAGTACCTAATATTAAATTATCATATTCAAGAAACTACTGATATTCACATAGCACTTAGCATACACGCATGATTCCCGGTAATCATGTACGTAGCCCTTTTTCAGTTCGTACATTATGCGATTTACACACTGCATTTAGTGGTTTAGTTTAGTTAGAGCGAGGTTTTAATTGAATTAGATCTACCACACTAACCAGTCATTGGTATGTCATAGTTACGAGCCTTCGTCGATAAATGTACTATCCAACATTGAAAGAATTTTTCAAATAGGACCTGTGGTTCCCGAGATAAGGGCGCTCAAACAATCAATCTTCTCTTCAGCTCTATAATAATAAAGAGTTTTAAAGTGAGCAAGTAGGGGAAGAGAAGTATTCTTATTTCATGAATTTATGTGACGAATCATCACGCAGGAAGTATTACAAAGTTATATCAAAGTGATATTTTCTACCTATTCATCTCGAATTGAATCGCGAAGCATCGCTTATGTAAACTTATGGCGTAGCTAATGTTATCGCTCGCAGTTACTTTGACCTCTCTTATTTAAAATATTACTGTAGATAACCTATCTATGGTAATGTTTAAAAAAACAAGTTTGTTTTTCATTATATCAATTAAATGTGCTAATCAATGGGAACTGCCAACCAAATCGTATTTTTCATTGCTGTTTTATTTAACTCCATACACATAGCTACACATATACATATGGGAGGAACTTATTTTAAACAGACTCCACCCGTAAACAGTGTAAGTTCGATTCTCGCCATAGACTACTAAGTGTTTGTATAAAAATAAGGTTTTTGCCTAGGCGCAGTGCAAAGAAAGTCCGGTTCGTCAATATTGCGTTATAGAAACATAGGTAATAATAGAAAAAAAATATGAATTGTAACCATTGAAAGAAAGAAAATAAATAGAAAAAGATATATATAGATTATACCCAATTCATGGAGTATTTTTATGTTCTTCTCCATAGGATTTACTTTTAGAAAAAACATCTAACATTTTTAAAATAACTTGTTAATTATGTCTACTTCAAATAATAAAGTATATTTTTTTAGAATTTGCAATTAAGGGCCTACATCAATATTATCGTCGACATGTACATATTAACACAGCTAGTAGGTATAGAAAATGAAGAATTAGGGATATTTTTTTTGTTTACTCAAAATCTACTAAATATATTTTAATTCTGATTTACGTGTTTCTATATATAATAGTTACTTATGTTTTTAAAGTTATTTCATTAGTTAATACGCGTTAATAATGAAAAAAATAAAAAATTAGAGAGGTTGTTTCGCTAAGATTTTCTATCGAGAAAACTTTTTTCAATCGCGTTTCTGAGTTTATGCGATCCTAGATCATATATTGAAAAAATATATACTTAACAATTAGAGCTATTCAATCTAAAGAAACAATGAAAACTTCGTACGTAGAAAAATGCACGGAGCTATTTTGGTATGCTCTTAACAAACAACAAAAGCGTTAGCAAGGTGTTTGTAATGCATACCTGTTTAATTTCATTATGCAGATGGTTTGTAATTTAGAATTGATATACGGGTCCCCTAATAGAGATAAGGATATTTTGGTACTTTGATAATGGCGCCCCATTGCGTCTATAGAATATCTACTACGCAAAAGTGGACCTTTGGTCATGACCTGATCATATCTTTATCAAAGAGTATTTAAGATTTGTTCGAAGTTCGCACACCATTATTGGTGTTCGCTGTAAGGATCAGTACTAACGCTTTACCATGAAGACCAAACCAGTAAGTAATTTTTTTCAATAAGTATCCATTTTTTTAGGAAATTAGAAAAGTTTTTCATTTTTGATCCAGCTCAATTAATTCAATTGAATTTTTAAGTAGGGCCTGGTAGGATATACTAATTTATTTAAACCATAGTAATGTAATTTATTAATTTTGCAATTGACATGCTATGCTTTTACTTAATCAATTAAAATATAGTGGAAAAACGTACGTACGTCGTATGTACGTAAAAATACGATATAAATTCAATGAGTGACGATTATGGTGGCCTAATTTGATTACTGAAAGCAACAATAACCGCAATAAGCTCAGTTGGCAGAGCTACGGAACGGTATTCGAGGTCGTGGGTTCAAGTCCCGCTTGCGGTAATCACTTTTTCCACCATAATTTAATTTATTATTTAAAACATTTTTAATAATTAGATTCATAAGTACCGGGCACTATTACCGATTACGCTCACCTACAACTTTTAAGTTTTTAATTTTTATTTATAAACTTACTGATAACACTTTTCGAAGGATTAGAAAATTCAATTAGAAAAACGGTATCGTACCTACTAGACATATAAACATAAGTATCTGCATTCAAATAATCAGTTAATTATACTCAAAACAACTCACCAACTTAATTTTGTAGTTGAAATATAGGGAATCGCCTACATTTCAGCAACTTCATAAGTTGGTATTAGTATAAACACTTTTTTCTTGTGATGTGATGACAAATTATAAGTTTTTGGATTTTTCCCTATATGAGCACTATATAGACTTGATCTGTGCCAAATTTCAAAGCTCTAGGGCAACGGGAAGTAACCTGTGAATTTTGATTCCCTAGCATAAGTCGAAAATTCTTAAAAATGGTCGTAATTCGGTTATATCTTTTAAATGCGTAGAGGTAAATGGTTGATTGTATTTTTTGCAGCAATGGACCGCGTAGATCTACATTTGGTATGAGGTTTCAAGTTGATACCTTCAGCCTTTGCTGAGTAAAAAAAGTTTGACAGACGGACAGACAGACAGACACCGGAGTGATCCTATATGGGTTTGTACGAAACCCTAAAAATGACATCCGTTACTATCACTATAGTGAAATAATTATTCTTAGTGTAATAATTAATTATTTAGACGGGCCTCACGGGACGGGTTCACGAGGTCTCGGGTTCGTTTCCCGCAGGGTCAATCATTTGTGTGATATTAATAATTGTCATACAAATGTTTGTCCTGTGTCTGGGTGTTTCTATGTTTTATAAGTATCTATTCACAAAAGAAAAGTAGTATATTTAAGTATTATTTATTTAATATTTTCTAACACTTGCGCGACTCATCTGTTTAAATAAAACTAGACTAGACTCGACCCGAGTCTCACCCGTGACCATGGTGACTGCAGTCTCCGAAACGTCGGGCCAAAATTTAAAACAAATATACGCGTCTAAATCCGTAAAAAGTAGTTTTATTATTTATTTATCGTGTTGGGTCCAAATTATATTTGTTATGTTTAGATCACGACAGAATACAAAAATAAAGGATCTCAAAAAAAAAATGAATGATTTTACAAAGCGAAAGTAACGTCACTAAAATTTCAAAATTCCAGGTAGAGGGCAATGAGTCGGTGTTGGAGCCTGTGTTCAACGGCAAGCCCAAGACAGCATTCCGTGACTACTCAATTGATGACAATGATCCCATCAAGGCTCGAGTGAGGAAGACTTATCAGGAAATGCACACCAACGTCACCGTTGATCTTGTTAGACGTAAGTTTAACTTTCTAAGAATTTAAAATAGAAATTATAAGAACAATCTCATAAAGCATCGAATTGTCTTCATAATTTGTAAGTAGATAGAAAAATCTCACATACGTAATTCATATCACACAGACTGCGTGTCGCCCTTTTTTATCGAAAACCTTTATTATATATATATGTGTGACAGTGCACTAAATAATTTGATTGATGGCTGAAAACTTATTTTCATTTTGTTTTACATTTGTGCCAACAGTGTTAATTATCGGCGCTGTAGCGTAACGCTTTAGCAAAAAAATATTTTATCGTTTCAAATCACATTTACAGTTCGTTTGTTTACAGAAAAGCAAGAAAAATGGTTGAAGTTCAACACCTGCAAGATGACAATCAAGGAAGCCCTGATCAAGTTGAATGACTTGGTAGATGAATCAGACCCAGACATTGACGTGCCCAACATTGTGCACGCTTTCCAGACCGCAGAGAGGATCAGGGAGGCGGGCGGTGAGGACTGGTACCAGCTTACTGGACTTATACATGACTTGGGCAAGGTGATGGCATTCTATGGTGAGCCCCAATACTGTGTGGTGGGTGACACGTTCCCTCTGGGCTGCAAGTGGGCTGACACCATTGTGTATGGACCTGAGAGCTTCAAGGATAACCCTGACACATACAACCCTAAATATAAGTAAGTCATTAACTGTAGTAGCATGTTAATAAGAGCTTTTATAACAAAAGATTAAAAATAACATTATTTTCCTCTAGCACTGATATCAGATTATTTTAGCTTCTCGGTTCGAAAGTTTTTCTGTGGTACTTATCAAATTATAAAAGACTTGTTTATGATATCCGTCTTTCTATTCAGCACAAAATACGGTATGTACAAGCCGCACTGTGGTCTGGACAATGTGTTGATCTCATGGAGTCACGACGAGTATCTGTACCAGTTCCTGCTTCACAACAAAGCTAAGATACCAGAGAAGGGATTAGCCGTCATTAGGTAATATCTTCTGTCGATGTTATGATAATATCTGTTTGTTTAATCTTGTACCTAATTTAACGTTTTACTTGACAGATACCACTCACTGTCCCCGTGGTATGTTCACGGAGAATATCGTCACCTCACCAATGAGAAAGATGACGAGGTCCTCAAGTGGGTTGTTGAGTTTAAGTGAGTACGAAATTTACTGTTGGACTATGTCTATATTGTGTCTCTATTGTCGGCTTTGTAATGTTAAGATTGTTAACCATATTTCTTTTAAAAACTATGTGATTTACATTTCACATTGTTATGCTTACAGCAAATTCGACTTGTACACAAAAAGTGCGGCGATCCCCGACATTGAAGCACTGTGGCCCTACTACGAGAAACTCATCGACAAGTACATTCCAGGCGTGTGCGAATTCTAAATTACTTTAAGATCATAGCCGCGTTATGTCGCTTATATCGGTGTGTAGATAATAAGTAATCTGTAATTATTTAGTTTTATTTTGTTATGTTTTAATTATTATGTAAATATATACATAGACTACTTATAACAAAACCCATTGTTATTTTCTTATTCCTTTCCTTGTAGACAGAGAAAACCTGAATCTTAATAATTCGGTCACATGCTTACAATATGAACAATCAATTGACGAGCTTCGTGGTGGAGTGGTTTATATAACGGACTGCCGATCACGAGGTTGCGGGTTCCATTCCCGCTTGGGACAATCATTTTTGTGAAATTTATAAATGTCAGACAAATGTTTGTACTGCACCTGGGTGTTTACTATGTATTATAAGTATGTACATATTTACAAAAGAAAAGTAGTTTATGTAGTATATCCGTATTGTGGTACCCAAAACACAAGCATATATGCTTAGCTTGGGACCAGAGAACGTTGTGTGAAATGTCCATGAATATTTATTTATTTAATCAATATTGATGAAAATGAGCAAAAGAAACAACATGAGCAATGATAACTGTTCTTTTATTTGATAATAAAATAACATTTTATTTTCAAATAAAAATTTACTTACGAATATTTTGAAGCAACGAACATAATTCTTCTCGCATTAGATATGCCTATTATCAGGTAGTAACGATAGCAAATAATATACCAGAATATACAAAAATAATGTATACCATCACCAAGGAGATGGCTGCTAGTGCTCACCTCATCAAGTAAAATTGCAGGACATGGCATATAATCAAATGACGACGCTTACTTTCACTTATTATACGAACTGTGCCCCACATTTTTACAAGCTCGTAATTTGTATCGTATGCCTATAGCTTTAAAAAATAGCATGTAACTTGGACCAACTAACTACACAATCGGTCAGGCCGTATCGAATGAGATAAGATTTTTATCAAGCTCAAAGATTGAATGATTCTATAAGGATATTTGTATTCGAAGTCACTGATATGACCAATCTCCGGAACAAGATCTATAGGAGATTCATTCTGCATACTCAGGCATGACAGGCAGCGTACTGCAGTAAGACAGACTTTGACGACTGCTAACAGTCTTGACATGCCAGTTTTATGAATGTTAGCAGTCATCACTAGTCACTGTCTGATCTCTCTAAGTTTAAGTTTTTTTTTATGGCTAGGGTTGGGCAAATGACAACAGTCCACCTGACGCTAAGTGGAAGTGCAATCCAAATGCGAGGGCACCTAGTTCTGTGTAGATGCACTAGTCACCCCCGCATTGCCGGCCCTAAGGTGCTTTTTCATGCCTCGCTTAAAAGACCCCATACCTAGTTAATAATATTAAGGTAACCGAGCCTTGCCTAAAATTTACTGTCATCATTCATTCTTACCCAGCTCACAAAACTTAGATCTTTCTCTACTTATCTCCTAAGTAGTTTCTTAAAGTGAAACAAATTCTAGCTACAATTTATCAAGATGGAAGATCAATACTAGACGCACTGCCACTGGCAGTGCGTCTAGTATTGATTGACCTAGAATATTCAAGTAACTAGGTAAAATTATAAACTAAACAAAGTCGAATCTAAATCCAGATACTAGCTACAGTTTTGTATGAAGATTAATTAACTCCATACATATAAGGAAAAGATCTTAAAAGATATTGCTCATGGAGACCACACCGCAAAAATTTTCACAGGTTTTTAATTACCTATGTATTTAGGAAGAAAATAAGAAACATATAAGTATATACATTTTCTGCTTTTTAATAATAGACGTAAATAAACATGGAGATAATAAATTATTAGTTTAGTTTGGATTATGATGATAATAAGTAACTAAATATTATTCTTAAAATACTCGAGTATATTTTGTCAGTTTTAGAATTCGCAGACACCTGGAATGTACTTTTCGATGAGTTTCTCGTAGTAGGGCCACAGTGCTTCGATGTCGGGGATCGCAGCACTCTTTGTGTACAAGTCGAATTTGCTGTAAGCAAAACAATGTGTAATGTAAATGTGAACCACAATAATAAATTTAAAAGAAAAATAGTTAACAGTTTTAATATTACAAAGCAGACACTATAGATATATTGGACCAATAGCAAACTTTGTACTCACTTAAACTCAACAACCCACTTGAGGACCTCGTCATCCTTCTCGGTGGTGAGGTGACGATATTCTCCGTGAACATACCAGGGGGACAGCGAGTGGTATCTGTCAAGTAAAACGTTATATTAGGTACAATGTACAAGATTAAACAAACAAATATTGCCATATCATTGACATAAGATATTACCTAATGACGGCCAATCCCTTCTCTGGTATCTTAGCTTTGTTGTGAAGCAGGAACTGGTACAGATACTCGTCGTGACTCCATGAGATTAACACATTGTCCAGACCACAGTGTGGCTTGTACATACCGTATTTTGTGCTGAATAGAAAAATGTATATTGTTAACAGGTTTTGTTCTTTTAATAAGCAAGACAACAAGCTAAAGATATTTCTTAATGGTCTTATTCATAATGTCTTATCGGAGGTTTGAAAGTTCGCTAAAATCGGTTCGCGAAAATTATCAAAACTTGTTATTCATAATAGTCTTTTTACGCTAAAACGTTTATTATCTCTCCGAAAAAATCTCCGTTTAAACCTCCGATAAGTCATTATGAATAAGACCGTAAATCTTTTGCCGTGCTTTTGTCATAAAAATTCTTGTTAACTTAATACAGTAAATTACTCACTTATATTTAGGGTTATAAGTATCAGGGTTGTCCTTGAAGCTCTCAGCCCCATACACGATGGTGTCAGACCACTTGCAACCAACAGGGAACGTGTCACCCACTACGCAGTATTGGGGCTCACCGTAGAATGCCATCACCTTGCCCAAATCATGTATAAGTCCAGTAAGTTGATACCAGTCCTCACCACCTGCCTCCCTAATCCTTTCCGCAGTCTGGAATGCGTGCACGATGTTGGGCACGTCAATATCTGGGTCAGATTCATCTACCAAGTCGTTCAACTTGATCAGAGCTTCCTTGATTGTCATTTTGCAGGTGTTGAACTTCAGCCATTTTTCTTTTTTTTCTGTAAATAAAAATGCAAAGTTGGAATACTAAGGAAAGCACATATAAAGTGTAAAGATGTCAAGTGAATATGTTGGGACGAACCTATATCATATTCTTTTGTTACAAATTGACCTTTGCGCCTGAGATCAACGTTGAAAATTAACGTTTACTTTATTGAAAATATGTCGTCTATCCAGTGGCCTACGTAAAGAGCCCGAAGAAAATTACTACGCTGCTATGCTAAGTTACAATGCTGCTTACACCTACAAGCTGTTTGAGATATAAAGTCACCACCAGACGAGGACTTCTTGATATGGACCTATCAACAAATCACGTTAACTTACGTCTAACAAGATCAACAGTGACGTTGGTGTGCATCTCTTTGTAGGTCTTCCTCACTCGAGCCTTGATGGGATCATTGTCATCAATGGAGTAGTCACGGAATGCTGTCTTGGGCTTGCCGTTGAAGACAGATTCCGCTGGATTCATCTGCAAAATGTTTTGTTAAAGTTTATTTTAAATCCGATTGGTTAATAAAACCTCATGGAATAGTGTTTATCATCGATATCCTTCTGTAACAAAAAAAATGAAGATGAGTGGTATGGATTTAATTTAAGAAAAATTCTTTGTAAGTTAAAATGTATTATTATGTCAGGGGATTCTTTTGAACTTAAATCGGGGTAGGTTATGAAAATGTTGTGGGAGGTATTAAGGCAGTTTCTTACAGTTATATTTTGTAATGGAGATTATATAGAAAGATTTTTTAGCTTCTTTAATGGATAATAATATCCATAGTAATATACGCATCAACATTTTGCAATGGAATGCTCAAAGTTTATATCCTAAATTAACATCTTTTAAATCACTTTTGGACCAGGAAAAAATTCATGTAGCAATCCTTAGTGAAACTTGGTTAGACGATGAGGTCTACATTGATATCAATGGTTATAATGTATACAGAAAAGATAGGCCCGATTCTTATGGTGGTGTCGCAATCATAGTACACAATTCTATTAAATCTTATTTGTATCCCATTTGTTCCAAGAATCCAGGAATAGAAATATTGTGTGTTAAATTAGTAAATTGTAGTAATGTAGACCACGTTATAAGTATTTATTGTCCTTCTTCAGTTCGGACGGAGGCCTCAGATTGGGATCAAATATTTTCCTATTTTCCTAATGCCACAATAGTAGGGGGTGATTTTAATGGACATCACACCAACTGGTCTGTCAAAACGGATACACGGGGTTTGCATATTCTGGAGTCAGCTCTAGAAAATTCATATATATCTATTAACAATGGGAACTCTACCCGGGTTAGACTGGTTGGTGGAAGGCTGCAGCAGACCTCTCCAGATGTCACATTTGTGTCAACCGACATCGCGATTAAATGCAATTGGCAGGTTTTGAATGAAAATATAGGTAGTGATCACTTAATAATTAAGATGTCAATTAATATTCCGAACAATTTTAACACTATTAAAAAACGAAATTACAGGAAAGGTAATTGGTTAGAATATCGTAAAACGTTGCGAAATGAATTTATAAGAGAAAACAATGCATACGGTTACAACAAAAATGTTGAAGAAATGTATAACTATTTCGTAGACCAAGTTTATACTGCTAGTGATAAACATATTCCGTTTATCAAATGTTGTTCCAAGCCCACAAATAAATTCAAACCAAAAGATTATTGGACTCCGGAATTATCAAAGGTAGTTGCGGAAAGGAGGTTAGCCCTTTCGAACTTCCGACGTAATCCTATTCCAGAAAATTTACAAAAACTAAAAGAAAAAACAAAAGAATCGCATAAACTAATTAAAAAGGCAAAATCCCTAAGTTGGCAAAAATTTTGTGATTCTATTGACGAAGTAGTTTCAGTGACTGAGATGTGGCGTCGGATGAAATGGATAAAAGGCTCTAGACAATGTAAACCTCAACCTCCCACTTCTCTTACTCCAGACTATGCTTTAAATACTATGCCTCGATTTGCGTCAAAAAATGAAATTCTAGAAAGTGAATTCAGTATCCAAGAGCTCGAATATTGTATAAAAAAAAAAGATTCAGCTCCAGGTGAGGATGGGATCTCATACTCTATGATTTATAATCTCCCCGAGGAATGCAAAGTATTTTTACTTAAATTATATAATGAAATTTTTTATTCCGGCGTAGTACCCCATCAGTGGAGAAATATTACAATAATTGCTATACCTAAGCTTAATAACAATAATTCCGAATGTAAGCTGCGACCTATTTCGTTAATATCTTGTTTATGTAAAATTTTTCATTCGATGTTATATAAGCGTTTGGAGTGGTACACAGAAAATAAAGGTATCCTGTCGCCCTATACTGTAGGATTCAGAAAATCTCATTCGTGTTTGGATGCAATTGCTCGATTAGTTACTCATGTACAAATAGGACTCTCTAAGAACTTGCCCACGGTAGCTTGTTTTTTAGACATAGAGAGTGCCTATAACAATGTTTCAGTAGATGTGGCGACAGAGATACTGGACAAACTGAATGTAGGTTCAAAGTTCTGTGCATATCTTTGGTCATTCTTGAGTAAAAGACAGCTAAATATCAATCTGAGTAATGATGGTGACACAGTTATGTCTAGATGGACAAATATGGGCTTGGCTCAAGGAGACCCTTTATCCCCTCTAATTTTTAATCTAATTACAAATAGTTTACGTTTAAATGATGACGTGGTCATGTCGCAATATGCAGACGACTATGTGCTGTATATAACAGATAGAGATATACAGAAATGTGAAAACTTAATGCAAAGAGCACTTGATACCATAACTGACTTTTTGGGAAATCTCGGGCTGCAGTTATCTCCGACTAAATCCAATTTCTGTGTATTTAGTAGAGGACGAAGAAGAATTATACCGTCCTTACAAATAAAAGGGTGTTGTCTAGAAATGTCTGAATGCATTAAGTATCTAGGTATGTGGCTGGACAGAAGTTTACGATGGGGTCAGCATATCAATGAGATAGTTAAAAAATGTTCAAAATATTTAAATATATTAAAGGTACTTGCGGGTAGTTCCTTTGGTGTTCATACAACACATCTGCGAAAACTATACATTTCGTTAGTCAGGAGTCGAATAGATTACGGCTGTTTCCTTTATGACTGCAGTGCAAGATCACACGTTCAGAAATTGGATAGGTTACAAAATCAAGCTTTGAGAATAATAGGCGGTTTTATAAAAAGCTCTCCGATTCATGTTATGGAAGCCGAATTAAGTATATTACCCCTAGCCTTGCGTAGACAATATTTAGGATATAAATATAATTTAAAAACCATCTCCTTTTCCAACAATATAACAACTAGTTTGATCTCGAATCTGAGGGACCTTTGTGACATTAGATATTGGAATAGTAAAAAAAAACCGCTCCTGGTTAAAACTTCCAGTGAGTTAAATCAAATTTCTGTCAATTCGTGTAGTATTCCTGGTATGTTCGATATGGATAAATGGGTGACAAGTATTGATATTAAAAATGTAATCCGTACACATATTGAAAGTGTTCAGTCCTCCAAAACCGTATATGATCCTGACTTGCTATTGAATGAGGTAAGGGCGGAATTGCATAAGTCGTATGGAGACTGGCATTGGGTTTTTACTGATGGATCTAAAGGTAATCAGGGTTGTGGAGCGGGTTATTATGATGAAACATTGAATTGCAAAGCAGGAGTCAAAGTTGATAGCGATATATCTGTTATGGTGCTGGAGCTCATTGCAGTTGATGAGGCATTATCTTATTCAATCGTCCGAAACTTGAACAAAGTGGTTATCTACTGTGATAGTAAAGGTGCTTTACAACACGTGGCCCGATGCGCCTCTGGCCGCAGAGGTGCATCGATAGCCTACGACATTTTAAGGCGAATAATTACTTGTAACGAATCGGGTAAAGAGTTGAGATTGCAATGGGTTCCAGCACACATTCATCTGAAGGGCAATGAGGAGGCTGACCGTGTAGCTAAATTAGCAGCAGTAGACGGAAATTTTAAAACGTACTACCTAGATTATTGGGAGCTAATGCCTAGATTTAAAGATAAAATATTTGAAGAATGGCATAAGCAATTTGTAAACCAATCTTTGAACAGAGGAATTTGGTATAGGACCATACAGGGGGAGCTTCCTCGTGTACCATGGTTTGACGGCGCTAATTTGCATAGGAATTATATAAAGTTGATGCTTAGGCTTAGATCTGGACACATTCCGTCAGCAAAATTTGCATACTTAATGAATAAAGCAGATACACCAAACTGCACTACCTGCAATAAAATAGAAGACGTACAGCATTTGCTGATGGAGTGTACCAGAAATGGAGTGGAACGCGATTCATTGATGAAGGATCTAAAGCTAAATAAATTTGATGTAGGCCTTGTTCAGAGTATCTTAGCTGAGCCCCAGTCCATAGAGGCAAAAAAAATCGGTAGTTTGGCAATGATACTTCATCGGTGAACCGCATCTGAACTATCTAACCAGAAATGAAACAATTGTAGAAAAAGGTACAATGGGGTTGACATGTCCTTGTCGGATAAAAACCCCTTTCACAAAGTAGATTAAAAAAAAAAAAAAAAATCGATATCCTTCAAATCGCTTGAACGTAAACTCTCTCTTTTGAACAAGTGAATAACACCATCGTTGCGTAATGGCAATATTTTTACTTAATACTATTACTGAGTGTTAAATACTTGTTAAATTTCAAATTGCAAAGCAACAAGATTTTCTAAACTTTTGTAAACTAAAATCTGTTATAAAGAATAGTAGTTTAGCATTAATTTCTTTTATTATAATATGCATAAAAGCACTTAAGCGGTCTCGATGCCAATTTTCTGCCAGTCAATCTTTAGACGATGCAGAAATAGTTCAGGCTCTTCCTGAACTATTTCTGCATCGCTTACGTAAAATGCAAAATAAGTATTAATTAAAAAAAACTAAGTCAAATACTTTTGCAATATGCGCTAATAGATTTTTTAGATTAGTCAACATTTTATAATTATGTAGTTACTGGGTATGTAATTTATAAAAGTTACGGATATAAGTATAAGTAATAAGGGCGAAATATATAAATATTTCGGTACTAATATTATAGACTACGGGCCTGAGACTTCGTACGCGTAGAATGTTTAAAAATGTATCCGTTTTTGCAATATTTTACACTGATGCTTTGCTGCTATTGTTATATAACCTAAAGCCTTCCTTGGTAAATTATTTATCCAACACTGATGGATTTTTTCAAACCAGACCATCGATTCCTGAGTTTAGCGCATTCAAACAAACAAACTCTTCAGCTTTATAATATTAAGTATAAATAAACAAAACCCATACTTACAGTTTGCGTCGCCATGGTTAAGAGTTAGTACTGATCTCTCGAACGAGTACTAATAATGACTCGTTAACTTAACGCAGATCTTATATACTCAACGATAAAGAATGGACAAGAGGTCATCTCTTACGTAGATGACCTCTTCAGCGGCCGAAATTTTCGCCAGTCTGTTGGTATATACACTGTTATGGATTTACCTAACTGCGTTATATTATAAGAAATATAGTTATATTGTTAGAAAAAGTGCTCAAATATTTAAATATTATATGTTCTACCATAAAATATTTTTCGGAAATAGATAATTGGGTATTTAAAAAATGTGCCTTTGAAATTTGAGGGTTCTCCTCGATTTCTTCGGAGATACCCATCAGATCCTGATCTGGTGCTAATGGGACCACACAGGTTCCATGTAGGTAACTATTAGCAAAGAATTCTGAATTCGAGACAAAATTTAAAACAATCACCTTAAAACCTAGGTAAGCGAGTGAAACCGCTGGTGTTGACTAGTACAACTTTTTCAGACATGAGATTATAATCTAGCAAAAGAACACAATTTTTTCACATGGTTATTTTATATAGTTTTAAATCTGTGTTCCTGTGGTTTTGAACCCACGTCTTCAGCCAATACTGACTATACAATTACAGAACCTAGTTTGCGTGTCATTTGGCAGTCAAATCTTTAATTTTTGTAACAGAGACGGTGACGGTGTATCTGCATACGATCAGTAATTTAAAATCTATATTCTACATAACAATGATGTGGGATTTACGGTCGGCTAGGTATTTTATTTTTAAAAATTTTGAAAACTTACATCTAATATGTATGTACTTCTTTTTATACCTATATTTGCGAATAAATGAATTATGAATATGAAAATAACAATACACTTCAAGGCCAATAACAAGTTTTCGCTAATAGAATACAGTTAATTAAAAATATATTGTTTATAGACAGCGATCAATCACATAGGTTAGCTATCGTCAAAGAAATCTGTTACTCAAAACTTTATTTCATTTCATTTAATCTTTATTGTACACTCATACAAGTAAGGCAACATAAATAATAGTGTTACAAATGCCCACAAAGGCGAGCTTAACTCATATTGAGTTTTTCTACCAGCAAACCCTTGAGTGTATAGAGAAATGCTTTAATAAAGGATAGATAAGTGTAAGTGTACAACAAGAGACTGAGGTATATTAATATGCTTGTAATGGCTAAGCTAACACCATTCTCCTTGTGGTGACGGATTAAGAATACAAGTATCACCACCCCATCTCCTGCCAAGGGTGCTGTAAAAGTTAGCTACGGGATATTGCACACAGATAACATCCTCTGTGAGAGACGGAAAACATTAAACTAAACCCTGTGCCAAAACGCCTGGTCAGCGCGGCACAGTAGACCATAATCCCTTCCAAAGTGAAGGAGGCCCGTGCCCAACAGTGGGACGTAAATGGGCTGGAGGAGGAGGAGGAAGTGTACAACACGAAAGTTATTACCAATAAAACAAAATCAATAAAATACGTATATAGGTACGAATTCAGAGCTCATAACTAAACTAACCTTAACAAAAAACTAATTTTGATAGTGTCGACAACACAATTCGGCAATGCTTTCGGAAACTTTCTTGTTATAAAAACTGTTTTAAACTAAAGATTTTAATTAATATAAATGTGCACAACAAAATAACCAA
Source organism: Orgyia antiqua (assembly GCA_916999025.1). Taxonomy (NCBI): domain Eukaryota; kingdom Metazoa; phylum Arthropoda; class Insecta; order Lepidoptera; family Erebidae; genus Orgyia; species Orgyia antiqua. Next base: position 23,207,135 of record OU779869.1, read on the forward strand.
ATAATCAAAATACAGCAATAGTTGTTTTCATTTTTAACACGCGTAAATAAATTCGGTATGTATCTATCAATATAAGTATTAAGCTATAAATATTAAGCTATGTAACGGAATCTTTGAAAGTGATTTTCACCCACTTGCAGTAGTCGGATTGATCTGAAATTTTGTACATACCTATATCAAGGACCGATGACAATGCAATAATAAAAAAAATATTCAGAATTTTCAAGCGTGTTTTTTAGTTTTTGAACTAAGTAGATTATTTAGTTAAGTTTAGTTGCGCACGTAGAATTGGCACCATAGACTAAATAATAAACTTTATGTGAATAAACTTAACGATGACTTATCTACTATCTATACTTATAATAAATCTGTAGAGAGGTCAATTCTGTATAGGAAATATATTTTCAAAATAACTATCAGGGGGTGATTAGTGATCGATACTAATGCCAAAAATGCAATCAGTAAAATTTTTGTCTGTCTGTCCGTCTGTATGTTCCTTATAGAAAAAAAAACTACTCTACGGATTTTAACGAAACTTGGTATTCTTCATACTCCTGGGCAGGTTATAGTATACTTTTCATCACGCTACAATCAATAGGAGCAGAGTAGTGAAGGGAAATGTTGGGAAAACGGGTGAAGTTACTCCATTTTTTAAGCTTCCGTCGCATGTGCAGCCTTAATGGTTAAAGTTACAGAGAAATCATGTATGACTGAAATATTCTACATAAAATTGTCTAAAAAATATCCCGCAACAGCATATATCTATATTTTATGGTTAACTCACAATAACACGTGTAACTCCTGATAGCTTAGCAGTTCGTTCATTCTGATTATATTTGTTTACTCCTCGTTTATAATACTCTCACTCAAGCAGTAGTTAAAAATGTTGCAAAAACGGGGAAAATTTCCTACATTTTACGCGGACGGAGTCGAGGGCAACAACTAGTGTGAAATATTATGGTTTGTTTCATCCCAGGCTTCTCCTTTTCTGAATATACCGTACCTGGAATATGGTTCTGGCTACCCTTAATTATAGGCGAATGTTTTTATTTTGTCAGATAACCACTTCCGAATCAAATTACTGCACCCCTGATAAGACTTGATGAAATTCGTCATTTCCATATAACTACGTAAATTTACGTAATAGGTACTTAGATTACAACAAAATTATTATGACTCATCAATACATGTGTTATCTCAAAATATATTTAAGAGTATAAATATTTATTAATTTTTGCAATTGAATTGCTGCTACGCTTCTTTTATTTTTTTATTGACGAGTATTTTTGAGCACGCGTTTTAAGTAAGAAAGAAAGTAAGAAGTAAGAAATTTTACGGTACCGTGAATGTGTGAACTTAAAAGCAACCACAAATTCTTATTGTTCTCGGTTTTTTCATTATACCATGGATTTTTATTCCCGTCTGAAAATGAAATCTTGTGTTTAGTGTCGTGGTCTGCTAAATAAGTAGGTTCTGGCCAAGTTAAGATATGGCCGGAATATACAGTCTTAACTCTTGTGACTGCCTATGCCTAGTCATTGTTGCAATGCACCTACCTGATCACGTCAAACCTTGTAATAATTGCATTTGATATCTTTATGGGAGAAGCAGACATCTTATGTTTGGTCCAAACATTTCCATTTCTCACGAACACTTTCTCACGTTAAAAAGTTAGAAATAAAAATTGGTCAAGTGCGAGTCGGACTCGCGCACGAAGGGTTCCGTACCATTATCTATGCAACATAAGGCAACGTTATTAGTATCGAGCAAGAAACGGTAAAAAAATCATGTTTGTTGTATGGGAGCCCCCCTTAAATATTTATTTTATTTTATTTTTAGTATTTGTTGTTATAGCAGCAATAGAAATACATCATCTGTGAAAATTTCAACTGTCTAGCTATCACCGTTCTTGAGATACTGGGTACGGAACCCTAAAAATCATGTTTGTTGTATGGGAGCCCCCCTTAAATATTTATTTTATTTTATTTTTAGTATTTGTTGTTATAGCGGCAATAGAAATACATCATCTGTGAAAATTTCAACTGTCTAGCTATCACCGTTCTTGAGATACTGGGTACGGAACCCTAAAAATCATGTTTGTTGTATGGGAGCCCCCCTTAAATATTTATTTTATTTTATTTTTAGTATTTGTTGTTATAGCGGCAATAGAAATACATCATCTGTGAAAATTTCAACTCTCTAGCTATCACCGTTCTTGAGATACAGCCTGGTGACAGACGGACGGACGGACGGACGGACGGACGGACAGCGAAGTCTCAGTAATAGGGTCCCGTTTTTACCCTTTGGGTACGGAACCCTAAAAAGAAATAAAGTGGATAGGTATTTTGCAACAACAAATTTAATTTTTTGATCTAGTACCTTGTGAGTGTATGATTATGGTGTAAACCTGTAAGTATATGATTTTAAGGATAAATAAATATTATTATTATTATTATAATTAAATAAAAAAAATAAGTAACTTGTTTTTTTAAACATTTTACCATAGATATGCTATCTATAGTAATATTAATATTTTTATATGAGAGGTCGAAGTGATTGCGAGATAACATTTATATAACATAGCTACTCCATAGATTACTTATTCAATGGTTCACTGAGACTCGAGTTGAACAACAGTAGGTAGTGAACATCAATTGGTACTCAACTTTGTTGTAACTCTTTTGTAATGTACCTACCATGCTTAAAAACTTTTGGGTATTTTCAAAACAGCATAGTTTTTATTTCAGGGTCTAATTTCTCATACAATCAAAACTGCATTTACCAGCCGGGCCCTCGCTGAACCCCTGGTTACAGACCTTTGGTCAGCCACCCGGGCCCTTCGGGCTCAGTCCGACCCTATAGTTCATGTTGCTTCCCGCTTTGTTGCAGTTTCTGTCCATAACCATCCCACTTTTAGGCAGAGGTAGTTCTGTAGAAACTAGGATAAACAGATTAAATTCAATATTGAATTAAGCTCGCCTCTGTACGTGATATATCTTTTGTATTTGTATTTTGTTAGTGTTATGCGTAAAAAAAAAAAACAAGAATGATAATTAACTTCATTCCATGATCAAATAAATTTAAAAAATTAAGTTAATAAAAAGTTAGAACCAAAGTAGGTATGTGTACATTTTACTATGAGTGCTTTGCAATCATAAATGGTAAATCCACTCATAGTAAATAACTTCATAATTAAAATAATGATATCTTCACATGGAAATATACATAATCATCGTTGTCAGTAAATAATTTAATACGACCATTCCATAAAAACTTATCATTATTTAATAATACTATAGTTTTACATAAACAATTCCAAGGGGTAATATCACACTCTTAAATAAGTTATGTAATAAGAAGATAATAATGTTTTAATTTAATTACGTAGCTGTGTTTCGTTACACGTGTTATTTAAGATGTCTTGGCATGGGCGTGGCCACGGGGGTGGGGTTAGCTACAGACTCCGCCCCCTTTGTGCTTAGAGCATTAATACAAGAAGAGTTGGCATTGGAGTGCCTCGCTGAAAGATACAATATTCTCATGTCACATGTGTGTAATAGACAGTGTCTGCTTGCACAGCGTCGCGATGGATAAACGTTATATTGTTTGTGTGTGTTAGCTCTGCACCACTGGCAACCCACTGACCTGGTAGTATTACAAAGGCAAGAGTGGCTGTAACTACTCCTGTTGGTTCAATACTTAGTATATATTATTATACTCTTTGCTTAGTATCTTAAGGCACGAGAGCTTTTAAAAAGGTAATAGCTTGTTGAGATATAATATATTCAGTTTGTCTAAAGAGTCAATTATTGATGCTGAGATCTATCCACAACGGGAGGGAATATGGTTTATGTTGGCATGCTGGTGTATTTAGTTAAGTTTCACGGTTTCCTTCTCTAACTAAAGCATTATTTTACTACGACAAAATAATACATATTCTGGACATTTTTTGTATATCTCAGCGAAGCACGAGAATGCTTTATGCTTAATGATACCAAAGTCAGCAAATCGGCCCAGTGGTTCTCGAGCTTCAGCGAGACTGACAAACATCTAACTATCTATTAGGTAAGTGTTGTACAGCACTCACTGGGAGGAAACGGTTAAGTGACAAAAATTTAACCAAACTATCACAGGAAACAAACAAACAAATTATGTATTATTTATCTATATCGACGCTAGACCAATATGTGTCGTTAAACCCAGGGGTTTTAGGTGTATTAAAAAACTAAATAAATTTACAAATATTTTAATTCTAAAAATCTATAAAATGTATAGCTAAAATACAAGTTGGAACTTATAGTTAAAAAGAATAGCAATTATTCAACTTTAAAATAACTAAAATAAAATTATTCTCGTATTTTATTGTACCTACTAAAAATGGTGTTTTAGACAATAATATTTTAAAAAGTTATATAAAATGCAAATGATCGATGTCTCCTATTGAATATTTCAGTCTATTAGATACTAAATATTTTTAGGAATAAAGACACCGTGTCATACGTTAATTAAAATTAGTTTGTATAGAAACATTTTTTAAAAAAATCATGTTCGTTAATACAATTTATTATACATACCACAGACAGTGGCGGGCCAGGGCCCTCAAGCTCAGGGGGCCCTCGACCTCGAATCCTTAGCAGAAAGCTTGATCGATCTGTACTAGCTTTTTTTAGCATTTTAAATATATTTGTATATGTATTTCATACTTTTATTTCATAAAACCTAGTCAGTTTACATAGCAGTGGGGCCCCATTTTTTAATTTGCCCTGGGCCCTCGGTTACATAGTTACGCCACTGACCACAGACTGACATATGTACAAATAACGATAGATTATTTATCATACATGAATTATTTCACTCTCTAACACATAATATTATTAATATCAACTTTTACGAGAGAGGAAATCGTTACACAATTGACGGAGAAATTGGTAGACATAGAAAAAATACAGGCAAACATAGAACCTCCTTCCTTTTTTCTGAAGTCAGTTAAAAACTAATTAAAATTGTAAACGCAAAATACAATTTACACTTATTCGCCATAACTTGTTGCCTGCGACTGGAATTTAGGAAAAAATTCCTCGTTTTTGCAAAATTTTTCGCTACAGCTTCGTTCCTATTGGTCGCAGCGTGATGTTATATAGCCTATAGCCTTCCTCAATAAATGTAATATCCAACACTGAAAGAATTTTTCTAATCGGACCAGTGGTTCCTGAGATTAGCGCGTTCAAACAAACAAACAAATGAACTCTTCAGCTTTATAATAATAGATTTCATATAAGAGCTAGGCAGAGATTATAGAGCGCCATATACTTCGATTTAAAAATACATCTATTTCATTTATCATCTATCCATCTTTTCTCCGTCCACTGGTGGACAAAAGCCTACATGCATACAATAATTTCATTTATAAAACCTACCTACATGGGAAAAAAGCGTGATGTAATGTAATAATGTTATACAGTCACGCCTTTTCCATAGGGATAGGCAGATATTATAGAGCGTTATTAAATTCGAACCATCTTAAAATACATACATTAACTTATTTATTTGTACCACTGCCCGAAGATTTTGAATCGCCTTCACTATCACTGGACCACTCCCCTTCACTGTACTCTCTCGTTTTCCTCTTGACACTTACCGACTCCTCATCAGAAGTATCTTGCTTAACAACCTTGGTATCACCAAAATCATGTAACCCCAACTCTTTAGTAGGAGATGATGACCTTAACTCTCTCAATGTGTTCGCTAAATTGATATTCACTAACGGTTGGTCTTCTTCTTCTTCTAACTCATTCTCTCTCTGTCTCTTCTTCTTATTCTTTGCTGGGTTTTTCTTGTCCTTTTTGCGTTTTTTCTTTTTTGAACTGGAATTAAAGAAACATGTTAATAGTTTCAGATCATTAATATTATGGAAATAACTCCTTGATTGAAGATTCTCTAATAAGGTACATTGATAATTAATAAACATTATCATCAGGCGTTTTCTCATGGGGGTAGGCAGAATAATAAAATAACTAATTAGATATTATGTGTCCTATTTCTTGGAATTCGTTAGAACCGGCAATATTTAAACGCCGAATTTCAATAAAAACCTAGAATAACAATCTTTTTGTCCTGGACTCCCACTTATGTATTCCATTCCCACGCCCTGGCCAGGACTTAAAATTTGCTTTTTAATTCATTTACAGTGTAAATACACACATCAGCACGCTAATATTATTATTCAGATTTCTAATTTCTATTTACTGCAGTTTAATGATGAAGCTATTTAAATATTTGTCACTGTAAAACAATTGAAAAAAAATTGAAGATTGCAGAAAGAAATAGAAATTTCTTTCTTCTTTTTATGTTATACTAGCTGTCGCCTACAGCTTCGTACGCGTGAAAACTAAACCTAAACAAAATCCCTTTGAACTATTCTATCTATTAAAAAAACCGCATTATAATCTGTTGAGTAGTTTTAAAGATATAAGCTCACGTAGGGACATACATACAAATATAACGACTTTGTATAATAATAATTAATGATGAGTAATTAAAAACAACTAACCCATCATAATCAGATTCACCATCCTCATCTGATGACCTGTAACGTGAAAAGCAATACTTTAGTTACCTATTAAAATAGATCAGCATATCGTCATTACGCCATTTTCTAATGAGGGTAGGCAGAGACTATAGAGCGCCATCTCCTCTCCTCCTCTCCAGCCCATTTACGTCCCACTGTTGGGCACGGGCCTCCTTCAATTTGGAGGGATTACGGTCTACTGTGCCGCGCTGACCAGGCGTGTTGGCACAGGGTTTATTTTCGAGTTTTCAGTCTCTCACAGAAGATGTTATCTGTGTGCAATATCCCTTAGTTGACTTTTACAGCACCCTTGGGAGGAGATGGGGTGGTGACACTTGTATTCTTAATCCGTCACCACACGGAGACCATCTAACTACTATCCAAACATACTTCCTTGGCTTCATTTACATTCATACATCTGGTCATGCTTGCACAACGTGATTGATGTATAACTCAATTGAAAAATGTAGTAGAAGCAATTGCAGGCACCACAGTAGCTCAGTTTTTTTTTTGTTTTTTTTTTTATAAATATTTATGGACATTTCACACAACGTCCTCTGGTCCCAAGCTAAGCATATTATGCTTGTGTTATTGTGGAAATAAAAAGCGGAGCTAAAGTTTAAGTATTTATAGTTTAATTGAAATTATAAATTATTAGGTACAAAAGCAATGAGGCGCGAGCACAGAAGAAAAAAAGTGTGTAACTAGTCAACGCGCTCGACGTAACTAGATGGCGCTACTTTGCTTGTGTTCAGTATATTTACTACATCCTCCCTTGAACATAAGCCCATTTTTCTAGAGAAGTAGTCGAGCTTGACCTGTGGAGTCGCTTTGGTGAGAACATCGGCGACCATCTCTCCAGTGTTGACATATTGCACATCAATCTCCCTTTTACATATATTCTGCCTCACAAAATGGTGCCGGACATCTATGTGTTTGGTTCTGGAATTATAAACATCGTTTCCTGAAAGTTTAATACAGCTTTGATTATCACAATAAATACGTATAGTATGATGCTTGAGATGTGGCCAAAACTGTTCTTGCAGTTGTTTTAGCCATAGTGCTTCTTGGGTGCATGCCGATAAAGACATGTATTCGGCCTCTGTGGTTGATAGAGCAACAGTAGGTTGTCGCTTTGAGCTCCAAGATATAGATCCTCCCTGAAATATAAAAGTATATCCTGTGCAGGATCTTCTGTCATCTTCAGAGTTAGCCCAATCAGCGTCACAATAAGCATGAACTATTTCTTCTTCTACACATTGTTTGTAAGATAAACTGTAGTTTACGGTACCTTTTAGATATCTCAATACTCGTTTCAAAGTTACCCAATGTTTCATTTCTGGTTTATTGTTATATTTACTTAGGTAATTAACTACATAGCTGATATCTGGTCTCGTCCCTTGAGATAAATATAACAGACATCCAATTATTTCTTGATAAGGAATATTTCTTAGTATTGCATTTTCTTCACCAGATGAATGTAACTTTGTAAGCGGATCTATTGGTGTCTTGACAGGTTTACAGTCTGACATACTATATTTCTGTAGTACTTCCTGTATGTATTTCTTTTGATTAATATACATGATACCATTTTTCCTGTCTCTCGTCACATGAAGTCCAATACAGTAATTTAATTCTCCCATGTCTTTCATGCAGAACTTCTCACATAATTTTTGTTTTACATGGTTTTTTGTAGATTTACAGTTTGTGAATAAAATTATATCATCGACATAAATTGCTACAAATAAAATATCTTTCTCACTGGATATTTTATAATAAATACATGGGTCAATACTTGATCGATTTAGACCTATTTCTCTGAGTGTAGCATCTAGCTTTTTATTCCAATTACGACTGGCTTGTTTCAGTCCGTATAACGATTTTTTTAATAGGCAGACATCTGTGACATTGCCATTTTCATACATAGGCGGCTGTACCATAAATAACTCTTCTTCGACGTCGCCTTGTAAGAATGCTGAAATGGCGTCCATTTGATCTATGTCCATGTCATATTTCGTAGCCAGTGCCAGTAGGTAACGGAGCGAGGTATACCTTATAACAGGTGAGTAAACTTCATCATAGTCAATACCTTTTTTCTGAGCACATCCTTTTACAACTAATCGTGCCTTGTACTTAGCTTTGGTTCCATTCTCATCTTTCTTAGTCTTGTACACCCATTTACATGGTATTGCCTTCACACCAGGTGGCAGTTTGGTTAATATCCAAGTTTTATTTTCAATTAAAGACTTATATTCTTCATCCATGGCTTGTAACCATTGCTGTGAATTTGTGCATGATAAAGCTTCATCTAAACTCATCGGATCACTGCATATAGCCAGATTTGCATAACATAGATTGTCACCAGGTTCATTGATCATTTTGCTTCTTTGTACACGCTTCTGATTTCGTGTTCTGAGTGTGACATTAGAAAAATTTTGTTCAAATGAACTGTCATTGGCTGTCTCTCCACTGCTAGGTATATAAGTCGAGTCATTTGCATCTAAAAAACTATCTCCTGAAGTAGAATTTTCAGAGTCTTGGATAAGTGTCTGATCATATGTATTATTTTCTAAACTAGATTCATCCGGAGTTGGTACTTCTAACTCAGTACCCTGTGTACTTACTCCCAACGTTAATGAAATTGGTTCTATGTTCCGTTTTGTCATAGTAGGTGTTGGTTTTAACGTCTCCTGACTTTCTTCTATGAATACAACATCTCTACTCTTCACAATAATTCTTTTTTTTATGTCTAATAATCTGTAGCCTTTTGTATTGTGACAATAGCCAACAAACCTCATTTCAGTAGATTTTGAGTCCCATTTTTGTCTCTGTTGCTTCGGTACATGAACCATGGCTTTACATCCAAATATTTTCATGTGGCAAATATTAGGTTTTTTTCCTGACCACTTTTCCTCTGGTGTCATGTCATTAAGAACTCGAGATGGAGATCTATTTATGATGTAGGCTGCTGTTGACACAGCCTCAGCCCAATAGGTTTTTTGCAATTTTGCATCACTGAGCATGCATTTGGCGCGTTCTACAAGAGATCGGTTCTTTCTCTCACTCAAACCGTTCTGTTCAGGTGTGTACGGCGTCGTGGTTTGATGCTTGATGCCAGATTCTGAAAGATACTTCAAAAAAACTTTATTACAGTATTCAGTGCCGTTATCTGTACGGATAATTTTTATCTTCTGATTCAACTCATTTTCGACTTCACATTTGAAACTATGAAAAACTGAAGTTATATTTGATTTGTCCTTTAAAAAGTATACAAACACTTTTCTAGAGAGATCGTCAATAAAAGTTATAAAATATTTTGCCCCTCCCATTGATAAACATTCCATAGGACCACAGAGGTCAGAGTGAATGACCTCAAGAAGTGATGTTGCTCTTGATCCTTCATTTTTAAATGGTAGTCTAGTTTGTTTGCCTTGTATACAGGGAATACATGATTTACTATCATTTTGGGTAATTTTTACCCCTTCGGTACAAGTTTCTAACTTTTTTACATCAACATAATTCAGGTGTCCCATTCTGCGGTGCCATACATCTAAACTCTCAATGCTTTCAGTGGCAGTAAGATATGCACCCCCACCAACAGTATTCAGCTTATACATGTTGTTGATTAGTCTTGCCGTTGCTACTAACTTTTTTTCTTTATTGTAAATATTACAGCCACAACTATGGAAATTTATTTGACATCCATTTTTTACTAACTGGCTAACCGACAACAAGTTAGTACTCAGTTCTGGTATAAACAAAATGTCTCTTACCTGGACTTTGCTTACTTTATCATCACTACAGCAGAGATTGAGATCTAAATTTCCCATCATCTGTACGGTAACTGAAGAATTATTGGCCACCTTTATACTTTGTATCGAAGGTGTCTTTGTATCATATAACCAATCAGATCTTCTCGTCATATGCATGGATGCACCAGAATCCACATACCAATCACAATTGTCCATTACTGTGCAGGCTGAAAAAACTGCAGCATAATTTTTATTAGTAGGATTATTAGAATTTTCCTTTTTATTGGCAAAACAGTTCTTACTCAGATGCCCAAGTTTATTACAATTGTAGCAACGGGGACCACGGGGTTTATTCTGATAATTATGGGAACTATAATTTTTCTTTTGTGGGTATCTATGCTTTGTGTACAATACAGTAGTATCAGATTCCTTTTTTACTTCTTGTAACAACTTAGTCTTAATAGAATCTGCACTTATTACAACACCGGAGCTTTCTATTCCCATTATCATTGGTTTGTACTGGTCTGGCAAACCAGCTAACATCAAAGTTCCCAACCATTCATCATCAATTTTGAAACTTATATTTCTCAGTTTATGAGCAGTAGTTACTAGTTTATTTACATAATCCTCAATATCGGTACAACTATCTAGGTTTGTATTAATGAGATCACGTAATAAAGATACTTTCCTGCTCAATCCGGAGTCTTCGAACGCAGACTTAAGTTTGCCCCACACATCGCGTGCACTCAGGGCCTGTTCTATGTGGTGGTAATTATTTGGGTCAACCAGGAGAATAATTTTACTTTTGGCCTTTACATCCTTGGTAAAATCAACGGTTTCCTTGTTATCAGGATCCACACACGACCACAAATCTTCGTGCTCTAAGTAGGCTTTTACAGCGAATTTCCATGTATTGTAATTGTCCCTTCCGGTCAGTTTTTCAATATGCACGGTGTTTATCGACATTGCTTCGGAAACTGATAGGTTTTAAATGTAAAATACGCTGAAAAAGAAATAACCGGCAACCTAACCTCAATTTTTTACACGCGGTACTTTACGGAACTAAACTTTTAACTTTTAACTTTTACGAAAAACTAATACTTTTTCCAATTAAGAGATAAGCCCATAACCTGTGGAAATAAAAAGCGGAGCTAAAGTTTAAGTATTTATAGTTTAATTGAAATTATAAATTATTAGGTACAAAAGCAATGAGGCGCGAGCACAGAAGAAAAAAAGTGTGTAACTAGTCAACGCGCTCGACGTAACTAGATGGCGCTACTTTGCTTGTGTTCAGTATATTTACTACAGTTATGGGTACCAGATACGGATAGAATACATAAACTACTTTTCTTTTGTAAATACATACTTATTATACATAGTAAACACCCAGACGCAGTACAAACATTTGTATGACATTTATAAACATCACACAAATGAATGTCCGAGGCGGGAATCGAACCCGCGATCTCGTGAACGACAGTCCGTTATATGAACCACTAGACCACGAAGCCCGTCAAGCCCGTTGGCAGAGCAAGGGAAGGGTTCCGAGGTCGTAGGTTCAAGACCCGCGCATGTTCAGCCCAATCATTTTCAACACTACATAGGTATATGTAATTTGATTTAGTATTCATAGCAATAGTCAATTGAAAAGATTAATTAATAACTGTAGAATTCCTAAATATTTTTTAAATTTATTGCATTGTCATCAGTCTTTAGTGTGTGCAAGATAGATAGATTAGTACACAAAGATAGATACGAACGGAGCTAATGAAAGAGTGTTAAAAACTCACTTGTACTTCCTGCGTTTACTTTTCCTATGTGATCTATCGTCGTCGTAGTCTGAAATACAAAACGTTCAAGTGAATTATTTTAGATTTTATTCAACAATAGGTACTTGTAAGTTTAATAAACAATAGTTTAAAAAAACTAAAAAACACGCTTTATATAGAAAACCCAACTAAAAAATAGAAAAAAAGAGTTTCTCTGGAAATACGCGCATGCGTAGTTCGCGTACTAGCCCTCTCTCTTACTCTCATGCAAAGGATCCGGAAAGAGATTAATGAATCCTGACGAATCTAACCAGGATAATCGGATATTTTAATCGAATTATTGCATTGTCATCGGTCTTTGACAGGTGTGCAAAATTTGAATAGAATCTGACCGTTTAAAGTGGGTCAAAATAGCGTCCAAAGGAGTCGGTTACAAACATACAAACAAACATACAAGTGAAGCTAATATAAAGCGTGTAAAAACTACAAAACACGCATAAATACTAGAAGAAAAATCAATCTTCAGATAAAAATTATACACAATTTCAAATTAATCCGATTATTATTCGGGTGAAAATTGATTTCGTGGGTTCAAGTCCCGCTTGCGGTGATCACTTTTTCCACTATAATTTAATTTATTAAGTAAAAACATAGCAAGTCAAATATTATAGCAAAATTAATTAATATCTAACCTCTTCTGTCCCGATTACGTCTTTTTTCTCTTCTGCGTCTTTTCTCTTCTTCTTCTGCTTTCTTCTTTCGCAGTGACTCCAATGTATCAACCTATAACAACATTGTAACTATTATTTGTCCTTTAGAGAGATATATTACATAATAGTGTATTTATGTATATGTATGTCTATTGTTTAAATTTAGGTATGCATTTATTCATATTATTCAGTTTAATATTTAATATATATGACACCAACAACCACCGCGATGTCGATTCTAGGTTCTTTCCATTATACGGTTGCCTGGAAGAAATCACATTAGTGATAAGGCCGCCCTTTGTACAATAGCTATTTATTTATTTATAAGACTGTATTTTCTTTTCAAATTCTGTGTAAATTTGGTGTTTTTGCAAATAAAGAGTTATCTATCTATCTATATTTTTATTGCTTTTACATAGGTATCTATCTTCGACAGCGGGCTACTAAAAGTGCGTATCTTTAGTTTAAATTTCTTTTTTAAATTATGGATACAACACTGCCTCGCCTCTAAAGGCGCACTCCGACGAGGTTGACAACAGTCGGCCGGAGTGGTGGAGCCTAATGGTAGAGAAATTAGCGCGTTCAAACAAACAATTTCTTCGGCTTTATAATTCTAGTATAGCTATAGATAGTACCTATAGCTATCCGTATTCTAGTACCTAAAACAAAGCTATTAAAATTATTTTGGGACCAGAGGATGTTGTGTGAAATGTCCATAATATGGGAGAAATTGTAATACATTGTGTTTAATGGATAATGACGTAACGAATGGGTAAACCCTTTAAGACGGTACGATACCAAATTATGCTCCATACGTATATGGTACTTCCGTTTTTTCTTCGCGAAAGTTAAACCGAATTTAATAGTTTTTGCGTTATATTATAGATAAAGAGTATATCTATGCTTCTATCACTTTCTTTTTTTCAAAACATAATAACTAAAAGAAATATAACGATCCGAAAAACCCACTTTTTTCGGTTTTCTTTAGATAAAATTGCAGCATCTATCACACAAATTTGGTAAAGTTTCACCACAAAAGAAAGTGATAGAAGCATAGATATACTCTTTATCTATAATATAACGCAAAAACTATTAAAATAGGTTTAACTTTCGAGAAAAAAAACGGAAGTACGAAACGTCTTTTTTCAAAGAATTTGTAGGTAAAATCCGCTTCATCTATATTTGTCCCTTTCAGCGCGGCGCTCGGAAATAGGGATAGCAATACCTAAGGCAAATACCTAAATGAGGAGTAAAGTAGCCTCTTAATAACTGATCGTAGAGGACACTTTACAGCTCAGTTTCACCCATGACCATGGTGAGTGCAGTCTCCGAAAGTCAGGCCAAAATTTAAAACAAATACACGCGTCTAAATCCGAAAAAAGTAGTTTTATTTAAGGTTAACGACGGATTAAGAATACAAGTGTCACCCATTTCTTTCTCGGGTGCTGTAAAAGAATGCGAAGGGACTTATAAGCAGTTAACGTTTACTGTGGTCCTGGTCAGTGCGGCAAGTAGACCATAATCCCCCCCCAAAGTGGAGGCACCGTTCCCAGCAGTGAGACATTAAGGGGTTGGAGATAGATAGATAATTTTTAATTATTATGTATATCAATTTAATCAATAGATAAGTACATTATCTTTACTTACTATAAAACAAAGTCGCCATTTTTATTTATTTATTTTCATAAGAATAACAACAGCATGTTACAATACATTATAAAAGTCAGTGTTACAAATATATAAGCCAATAACAGTTATTCATGTCTTAAGCATTTACATTATACTAGCTGCCCCGGCAAACGTTGTTTTGCCATACAATTCTGTATAAAATAAAATTTCATCAAAATCGGTCCAGCCAATTTGTAGCCTATGTGTCATTCTGATGTATAAGCTATATTGTGGTAAAGTTTCATTCAAATCCATTCAGTAGTTTTTACGTGAAAGAGTAACAAACATCCATACATACATCCATACTTACAAACTTTCGCCTTTATAATATTAGTAGGATAAACCTACTTATAAACTATCGGACGGTGGAACTAGCACTAGAGCAATATTATACATATATTGCAATAATACGCATATACATTATACATACATACACATACATATTAAGTACACATTATGTATTACATTTTTATATGTATGTCCCTATGCGAGCTTATATCTTTGAAAATACGCAATGGATTTTGATGCGGTTTTTTTTAATAGAGAGAGGGGTTCAAGAGGATTACTTTTTTAACACGCTTATATTAGTTCGATAGGTATCTATCAATTGTACTAATCTATATATAATGTATTAATCTATTTAACGAATACTTTAAAAGTGATTTGAACACACAGTAGTCAGATTGGCCTGAAATTTTGCAAACATATTATGTGCTGATGACAATGCAATAATTTAAAAAATATTAGGATTTATTATATATTACAAGCGTGTTTTTTTTTTTAGTTTTTGAACTAAGCAAATTATTGTATAATTTTTTAACATTTGGTTTCCCAATTCCATGCGTACGAAGTTGCGGGCAACAGTATTTTATATTATGTTATTTTAATAAAGAACCAACCAACCAAGAAAGAACCAAGTACGTGAGCATTATAGGGGACTGTTGGCGGAACCTAATCGCTAAAGATCACCTTTCACTAAAATATTATAATTATTTATGTAGATATAGTGTTTATGCATCTGTATGTCTATGTAACTATTCTATAACTATATGAGTATATTTTTATGTATACTATTAGTATGTAAGTTTATGTTATATTTATATGGTATGGTATTTGTTTATGTATTTAAATGAAGGTATAGTATTAATATTTGTGTTGTGTATAATAATATATTTGAATTTAGTATGTAATTTAAGTTTGTATTGTGTAAATAAGTTGAAATTGAAGCATTCTATTTCTTTTTTTAGTTTATTGTAAAATAGCACCTGCCCCAAATTGTCTCTGCACCGACGTTGGTTGACTGGTAGAAAATGCTATTGTCGGCATTAAGTCCGCCATTGTATTATTAAAGTGCATGAAGTTTTAAAATAAATAAATAAATAAAGATTATTTATCCATGTTACCTACTGTTATGTCGATTGAAATTTTTATATTATGGTTTCTTTAAATCAATACATATTTTTTTTTATTTAATAATTGTTTGTTATTTGATAAGATAATGGTGTTAGCCTCTATTTGATAACCTTAACTGGTATAAACTATGAATACTTCTAGAATGGTGATATAATACACATGATAAATATTCATAAGGGGGTCATCTATGGGCGTATCCTTTGGTAGCAATTCTAAGTGCACAAATAAATTGGCATTGTACATATTTTTTTAAAACTCTTAATTCGAAAACCATTTCGGGGAATAGAGTTTCTGAACATGATCCATTAGTTTTTTTCGGAAAATTTGCTATATTAACGATTATTTTTCCATAAAAGCAAATGATCTCTATTTGCCCTTGAAATGCAGGACTTAAAATATTAAGGCGTTCTGCGGCCGTATTATGAGCTCTTATTCCTATAGTATAGATAATATATAATTTTTTTTTGTATGGGAACGCATTCAAGTATATAAGGGCCATTACCACATTTCCAGGGTGTTCTAACAGCCAGTTAATAGATACCATAAGCAGATAATATGTTCTGCCAGAGACGGAAATCTTCAAACTGAGCCCTGTGGCAACAGCGGCCGTATTATGAGCTCTTATTCCCAGGCCGTTTACGCCGTGAATGGAACGGCCTGGCAAATTCGTATTATGAGTATATTATTGACAGCGATTCAGTGGTCACGTGACTTCAGACTGATATCGGCCCGACTTTTGTTTCACTGGCTGGCGTTAAGCGTATTACGAGCGCAAATTTGACACGTAGTTGATCGATTTAACTATCTAGAAGTGACAAGTAAATCCATTCAATAGAAGCTGCTACATTGTTACGTATAATAAATTGTTTTGGTTTATTTAGAATTAAAAGTAACTATTATCTACATATTAACGGTGGGTGTTTGAATTTTCGGAGAGCGACGATGATGAACAAAACACTAATCGAATGCGAAATAAGTTAAATATAAAAAATAATATTAATATATTATTAAAATAATTATTCATTACAATAATATCGCCATGTGTATTAAAGTTACTTTCATGCGAATCATCAAACAAAAAATATTATTTTAAAAAACTTAAATGTCCGTTCTAGGATAATGAAAAACTAAGCCTATGTTCCCGCTATATCAGCTGACAGTTCAAGTGACGGGTGTCGTTCCAAAACTAAATCCCAAAACATAGATGAATTATAAAAAATAATAAAATCTAAATATAAAAATAGATAATAGTATTACCGTTCTTTTCTTTTATATAATGGTCTAAGTAACTTGTGTTATGCAAATATATTATATTTTGTATTATATAGAATACAAAAAAAAATTTAAAAATAATGGATAGTTACATCCGATAAACACAATAATTAAGTTTCCGAACGACTCTATCAAAAAGCTTTACACGGCCATAGACACTTAATCCATTCTAAAGTCGGCTAGTTTTATGTATGTCATAATACGAAATAAAAGTTAGGCCGTTTGCCTTCGTCAACAGAATCGCCTGGAACTTGCATGATATTTTGAAAGCTCATAATACGCCTGCTGAGGGTTATACTACTCTGTGGTGGAGTTAAAATTGGTCTATTATATCAATTTGGCAACTTTGAAAAGATGTATTGCAATCTGTCTTAAGTCTGTGAAGAAAAGGCAATACACAGATTGCGTACAACGATGACGTCATAATATTTAAAATAATATCTTTAAGTATTTTTTAGAAATTCTATAGTAAATATTAAAATAGTCTATATTTTCGAAAAACAAATAGGAAAACCTCTCCTCTCCTCTCCAACCCTCCCATAAAACCATAATCCCTCCCAAATTGGAGGAGGCCCGTGCCCAACAGTGGGACGTAAATGGGCTGGAGAGAGAGCGCATTCAAACAAACAAACTAATTATTAGCTTAATAATACATATTAGTATAGACAGATAGTTTATATACACAGAATTATTACATCAAAATCATCTCACCATAGCACTGGCCAATGAAGAAGTAGGTAATTGTGCCGCGGCAGGATCGACACCCACTTTCTTCAAAAACTCGGCCGCACGACGACGTCTCTCTTGTTGTTTTGCACGTTCTACCTCCGATTCTTCAACTACAAACAATAAACATGTTAAATATCAGCTTTTAGCAACTTTGCATGCGTTAGTGGCATATCATATAGTTAACTGAATTCGAAATAATTCATACGGTACCTAAACTAAAACAATATGGTACTAAAACAACATATACTATAATCGATACTGAAACCGAATCCAAAATCGATCTTATCCACGATGCCAAAATCAAAACTACCATACGAGTTTGTTTGTTAATGCAAAATTTCATATCACTCCGTCTGCTAAAAGTGGGCGAAAATCACTTTCAAAGATTCCGTTTAATTAAAAAACATTGATAGATACGTACTAAACTAATAAAAGCATTTTAATATGGATGCTTACCTTTAGAATCTGATTGATCTCCAGTCAAATCAATCAAATCATCAGAATTATCTTCTAAAGATATAATTTCATTTTCCAAGTCTTCTCTATATTTACTTCTCTTAATGTCTTTTGTAGAATCTTTTTCTCTTTTCCTATCTCTATCTATACTCCTATGTTCATTTCTTCTACTATCTCTAGAGGTAGATTTAGATCTGTTATCTTTTTTCTTCTCCCTATGTTTTTTCTTTTCATTTCTACGCGGACTTTTATCTTTATCAACTACAATTTCTTTTACTTTGTCAGTTTTTATCGGTTTATCGATAACTTCAACGATCTCTGGTACAGATTCGATTACCAGTTTTTCTTCTGTAGTAGGTATTTCTTCAATTACCTTAGGTATTGTTTCTTTTACTTCATTTGGTTTAGATACTAATTTAGGAGGTTTAATCGGTTCTATAGTTTTAATTATTGGTAAATCATTTGTAAGTTGTCCTTTCATTTTATATACAACAACAGGTGGTATGTTGTTTATAGGGAGTGTTTGCGTTGGTTTTGGAGTGTTGTTTATTTCATCTTGTTTGTCTGTATGTTCAGAGTCATCGTCGGAACTGGACTCGTATGGTAAAGCAGGTTTTGGTAATATAGGGTCAGGTTCTTTTTGTTTTTTGATTGAAAATGATACAGGTGCTGTAAAAATATGGCTATCATTAATAATTTTATTTGTTATTTCTTAAAATTGAAAGATATGGGGTTTTCTGGTTATAATTTTTTTTTTTATTAGTGATATCCTGCTATCTGCCCACACTATCGGGAATTTAGCTAATTTCAAAGTTATATAAAATTTAATTAAACTTATATGAGCTTCAAGATTTAGAAAGTATACTGTTATGCTATACACATAAAATTATATACAAGGTGTCCCAAAATTCAACGATAAGACCAGACCAGAAGTTAGACCTAGTCATGACTACTCAAGAAAAAAAATAAAAAAAATATCGTAATTAATTTTAGAGATTTCAAAAAAAGTATTAAAACCTTTGAAAATTGAGACCCCCTAATGTATTTTAACTATAATTGCCACAATTTTCCAAATATTCCCGATTTTTTTTGTATCGGTAACCGTATTAGTACTGCTGTCTACCACAATATTTAAAATGCCCACAGTACATAAAGTTTTTACGCAATAAGCAATCAAAATTGATATTTTCCCTAAAATTTTGAAGGTGAAAAAAGTGTACTGACACTAGTATGGCAAGTATTTTTAAAAGTTGACGCAACTAAAGACGATTCTGAAATACTTTAGAAAAACTCGCCATAAAAAAAAGTTGTGAACAATTTTTAAACAGGCACGAAATTCATAATTTGTTGTTTTTGATATTAATAGCGTTTACTGAGTCCAGAATTGGTATTTTGTTGCCAATTCTTCGAATTGAATGGCACGTGTGCGTGGGCAATTGACTATACAAGTTAGAAAGAGATAGATATAAGGAAATTGTACGTTAGAAAAAGATAGAGCATAAGGGCTGTATACTGTATACCTACTTATAAATTTAAAAAAAGACGTTTATATTAAATGCAATATTTACAATAAAATTAGCTTAAATTTCATATACGAGAGGAATTAAAGAAGCAAGGAGGACGTTAATACTTGTACTTTACTTACCATTGGAATGATTCTTATCCTTGCCATTAACATCACTGGCTCTTTTCTTTCGCATCAATTTCATATAAAAAGGATGATATATATTATCTGGTTCTAAAAAAGTAAATCTTGGGTCATTTTTGGCCCTCACAATGTCAGCAAACTCGTCGCCATTGCGTGCGACATATGACGCCATTTTGTCGATAACCACTTGAATATCTTCAGGGGGTGTAACAATAAGTTCTGGTTTGCTATCCATTGATGAACTGTCGTCAAAATCTAGTAACAATATTATTTTATTAGTATTTTTATGAGATAATGAAATCTGTACAAATAAATAATATGCCGTTTTTAGGGTTGAGCATAATAATATGGTAGAAACGCCGATAGCTAAAACTTTCATGTATGTTGAATTCTTCTATCGTTATTTAATTATATTAATTATAAATATTAAATATGTTTATATATAGTTTGAACACGCTAATCTGAGGAACTACTGGTTTGAATTGGCATTGTTCATATTTTTAAAAAACTCTTAATTCGAAAACCATTTCGGAAAATAGAGTTTCTGATCATGATCCATTCGTTATTTTCGGAAAATTTGCTATATTAAAGATTATTTTTCCAAAAAAGCAAATGATCTCTATTTGCCCTTGAAATGTACGACTTAAAATATTAAGTCGTTCTTAGGGATATACTACTTTGCGGTGGAGTTGAAATTGATCTAATATCAACTTGGCAACTTAGAAAAGATGTATTACAATCTGTCTTAAGTCTATCAGGAAAAGGCAGTACACAGATTGCCTACAACGATGACGTCACAACATTTAAAAATATATCTTTAAGTATTTTTTAAAAATACTATAAAGTGAATATTTCAATAATATTGAAATTAGTTGAATAGTCTATATTTTCTTAAAAAAATATTAAAACAGCAGGTCAAAAATTATGAACAATCCCAATTGAAAAAACTCCTTTTGTGTAGGATAGTCCCTGTATTGAAAAAGGCTATATAACATCACGCTGCGACTAATAGGAGCGAAGCATCAAAAAATTCAAAAATTCAAAATTCAAAATCGTTTATTTCTACCAAAAAAAAATGTTACATCACTTAAGATACCAAGGAAAAATGTTTAAAAAACGGGAATGATTTTCTAAATACTACATGCACGCAGTCGCGGGCAACAGCTATAAGAACAGAATTTTATTAAAAATTGTGTCTACGTTAATAAATAACTTTAATTTTTTAGAAAATTTTCCCCGTTTTTGCAACATTTTTCACTACTGCTTCGCTTCTACTGGTCGTAGCGTGATGTTATATAGCCTAAAGCCTTCCTCGATAAATGCCCTTTCTAACACTGAAGGAATTTTTCAAATCGGCCCAGTGGTTCCTGAAATTAGCGTGTTCAAACAAACAAACAAACTCTTCAGCTTTATGATATTTTATGTATATAAGTATAGATGATAATAAGTTACCGGAGACATCCGAGTCAGAGTCAGTATTATAATTCTTCATAAGACTAAGTCCAGTTGACTTGAGCGGTGCTGTGTTCTGTTTCTGTTGTCTTTGTTGTTCTTGTTTCATATACTGGTTATAGTAACCGCCTACAGAATTTGTTTGTATTGGCGCTGGCTGTGTGTTTGGAACCACTGTTGGATCAAAAATTATAGAAATTACTACTAACCCGGCAAAAGTTGTTGTTGTTAAGGGTGGACAACCCACTTAGAGCTATGAAAAATAGATAGTAGACGATTCTCAGACCTACTGAACATGCTTGTAAAATTTCATAAAAATCGGTCAAGCCGTTTCGGAGGAGTACGGTAACTAACACTGTGACACGTGAATTTTATATATAAGACTAGCTGTCCCGGCAAACGTTGTCTTGCCAAACTAAAAAAAAAAACCTTTGAAAAATAGATGTTGGCCGATTCTCAGACCTACTGAATATGCATATAAAATTTCATAAAAATCGGTCAAGCCGTTTCGGAGGAGTACGGTAACTAACACTGTGACACGTGAATTTTATATATTAGACTAGCTGACCCGGCAAACGTTGTTTTGCCATACTAAAAAAAAAGTTTGAAAAATAGATGTTGGCCGATTCTCAGACCTACTGAATATGTATGTAAAATTTGAGAACAATCGGTCAAGCCGTTTCGGAGGAGTACGGTAACTAACACTGTGACATGTGAATTTTATATATTAGATAAGATTAAGTCATTTGTGCTAACATTTCAGGTCGAAATTGATAGATTAAAAGCCAATATGTTATTCGTTAATAAATTCGTCCTAATAACCTGGCAATTGAACTCTCAAACCCTCTAGAAGTGTAAAGACTAAAAGGAAGGATGTGGAAAGATGAGGTGGTGGCTTCCTCTCTTGAAATGTTACTATTGGCATTAAATTAAATATTAACAAATTAATTAAATATTAACATTGTAAGCCAATTATCTGTGTGTTGATGTGGACAAAGAATAAAAGTGTCACTATCTAAAATGTTGTAAAACCTAGCCAACAGAATACAAGAGAACATCTTCTATGAGAGGTGGAAATCTTTAAACTGAAGCAAATGCCATCACGCCTGGTATAGCAAGTCATAAAATACGAAATCATAGCAAAAAAGTGATATTGATATTAACATACCATGATTCCCATCAGCATTGTGTGTATACATAACAGGTGGTCTATATATCTGTGCATGTGACGGTGGTTCAGTTCCCGGGGGAGGCACATCTCCTCTATTCTCCTCTCCTCCATCCCCTTCACCTTCACCTCTCATCTTACTGATCAACATTGTGTAGTCACAGTCCGCTGATGGCTTGTAGTGGATACTTGGTATAGCTGGAGCCTGGAAACATTTACTAGTTATTGGCTGACTCGAGCAGCCATTATCTGTCCCAGAGTACGGTAAAAGCTAGGGATTTTGTACACAGATAACATCCTCAGTGAGAGACACGCCTACGCCTGCACGCCAGGTATATTGATGCAGGGTTTCTTTTGGAAGGGCTTATGGTCTACTGTACTGCTACAGTAGACAATAATCCCTTCCAAAGTGCAGGATGACCATGCCCAACAGTGGGACTTTAATGAGCTGCAGTGGTATTCAGTAAGAAAAAGTGAAGTGAATTTTCAGTGAATCTTGATCATGTGACAGCGCTCCTCCAATAAAAATAGAGGAGCGCTGTCACGTGATGAAGATACTCGACAAGATACAATCTATACAAGACCGAAAACTCCCTTCACTTTTTCTTACTGAATACCACTGCTGGACAGAGAGACAGATGACCATCACTTAAAAATATATACTTTAGTATAAAAAATAATTGGAAGCCGTATAAAAACTTACAGATTCAATAATAGCAGAGGCCAGGCTCGGATGAAGGTATTCCTCATTCTCGGGTGGTTTTTCTGTAATAAATAATTATGTATTAATCTCTATTATTTTTGGTCGCGAACATCTCTGACAAGAAATTAGATGTACACACTGGCACGGCTGTAATGTGTTTTAGCTGTTGCACAGGACCTTATACATACATGCAATTTAGTAAGTAAATAAAAAACCGTTACTTTTAATTATTGAGTATTTTTTTAAAAAAGATCATCCAATTTCATGTGCCTTTGAAATTTTAGGGTTTTCTTCTATTTCTTTGAAGATAACCATCAGATCCTGACCTTGGTACCAATGGGACCACACGGGAACCATCAGCTTTCAAATAAAAAAGGAATCGTTTAAAATCGCTTTGCTCAGATAAAAGTTATGAGGTAACAAACATAACAAAAAAAGCAGACCAATTGAGAATTTCGAAGTCTGTTAAAAAGAAAAACACCCTATTGAACTACTCTTATCTATTAAAAAAAACCATCAAAATCCATTGCGTTTTGAAGCTAGACAGTACATAAGGATATACAAAAATAACGACTTTGTTTCATAATAAATAAAGATTCAACTAAAACCTATTGTACAATAAAAGCCCAGGCTACCTAAAGACAACCTTACCTTCGACAACTACGGCCTGCTTTTCCGGCCACTTCCCGGATTTCACCAGTCCAATAAGAGCTGTATAATATTGATGTAAACTGGAGTCCCTAGCGAGGAACTGGAACTGAGGGTTGTCATGCTGCTTAGCTTTGATAAGGATCTCCATCTGAGCTCCTTGAGTTGCTATGAAATTTGCAGTCTTCTCTATTATAGCATTCTGTTTGAGACTTTCAGGCTGAAAAATGAACATGCCATTACAAACAAAATTTATTTATACCAGCTTTTGCTCATGACTTTGTATGTATGGATTTTAGAAAATTTACCCCATTTTTGCAACTTTTATCACTGATGCTTTACTCCTATTAGTTGCGGCGTGATAATTATATAGCCAATAACCTCTGTGTAAATAGCTTATTTTAATACTTACAAAAACCATATCAACGGGTAGCAGTGCTTTGAATGCTGGTGTTGGTACGAAGGGTTCATCTACTTCCGTGGGTGGCAATACTGGTGCGGGTTCTGTAGGTGCATCATAATTGAATCCTACTTGACCGTAGCCTGCTGCATGGAGACGTTTCAGCTCTTCCTCTGAAGAATAAAATATATGTTTATTCTAGAAAATTTTATATATTCTTATGAACACTAAGGACCTTGTTATAATATTTTGTTGAGGGTTGATAAAAAAAGGTTAGGTCTCACCATTTTTTAAAATTTATTATTTGGAATTGTTGTTTCTTAAAAACATCATATTTTCAGGATAGTAGGTTTCGTTTCAAGTGTTTCCCACAATGAAATATATGTTTTTTGCTTAAATTATACCTTAGCTAGCTCTTACAGCACCATTTGGGGGAAATAGGGTACCATAATTGCATTCTTAATCTGTCGCCACCCTTATAAGCTAGGTACCTACCAATAAATAAATAAAACATGTAGAGAATATTATTATAAAAAACCAACCTTTATACATTTCCTCTTCATCTTCATCTGTGTGTAAGGCTCGGTATCTCTCTTCATCACATCTCTGTTCCACATCCTGCTGGTCTCTTGACAGTTCCACTCGCCAATCATAACCTCCAGGTGGAGCCTCAAGCCTTGACAGGTCGTGGAGTGCACCCCTTGCATCATACCTGGCCAAATAATAACAAACATTAATTTATATACATATTAGTACATGAAAAGCCATTTTTAACAAAGTATGGCCATATTTACAGAATGTTAAAGCCACTCTTCATCATGACAACTTAAAAAATACATTTTCTTGTAATTTTTTTATGAAATTAGTATAAATTCAAGTATTTTATAACATTTTAAGTGTTATGATGATAAATGAGTAATTAATAATATACACTTTAAGTAGAACTAAATATAGTACCTTCAAGAAAAATAAATGGCAACAAAAAGCTATTTTTTCTCTCTAAATCTGGCAATTTGATTACATTTCTTTACGGTCAGTCAAATCATTGGTGTTTTCTATGCGTAAAACATTGGTAATAGAATATTGAAAACACATATAAGAAAAAATGCCTCATCTGTGTTTAAATTCCTGTTTTCTTTGATGTTTTGATTTAGTTAAATATACATACTCAATTGCACCGTTGTAGGTTATACATACCACCGCCGGCAGTCACCATAACAATACTGGAAGGCGTGAGCACCACAGACACCCGAAGCATTCTTCCAAGTCACCTTACTTCATAGGTCCTCTGCGAAATACTTAAAAATCTTCCGAAAATTTAACTTTTCTGTTAAACAACTATTTTGTGTATATTTATAGCGTCACAGTTAGCAGTCTTAGAGAAAAAAACTGATCGAACCTGTCGATTTTCAATGTTTCATCCCCCATCCACGGAATCAGATGTTTTCCTTGATCAATGTGGAGGGCTTTATCATCGTCCCTGAACAATTTGCACGAGTAGCCGAACACGAAAAGGTCTTCTTTCTTCTCCTTGAATTCACTTTTTCTTAATATCCCTGACTCACTTTGGGTACCAGTCCATTTTAGAGACATTTTTACATTTAAATAAAAATTTAACAAAACTAGCCGAAGGTGCAATCGGTGCAATCGTGATAGCTGCCAATAGGAATGTAACTTCGTACACAAAAAATCGATTTTTAAATTATCGATTTAATTTTATAATTGAATAAATTGATTGATAAATAATCGATTCTTCTTAAAAAAATAATCGTTTTATTTCGAATTTGGGAAATAATTTCAATATAAACACACCAATTATATTAAAATATCATCTTTCGATGACCTCAGCTGAAATTTTTAGTAATTTATTTTAGTAGCAAGGAGATATAGGGTAACTTCCTTCGGCTTTGTGTATTAACGCCGTGGAATCGAAACGGTAATTTTCAGGTTTCAGTTATGAATTAATGATTCCAAAGTGTTTCCTTTACGCGTGCTGTTTTACACCACTTTGATAGATTTATTGTCATCGTGAAAATATTGACGCCAACTAGGTACTTGTCGCCAGTTTAGTTACAGACATAAGTTAAAAACGAGACGTTTAATAATACTAAAAATCTTGAAATAGCCGTCTAAAAACTTTAGTATCTCACCAACAAATAATAAATTACATATGTTATGAAATCAATCAAATTTTGGTAAAGTAGAAGAGTTTGTAGACTCCATCTAGTGAATAATCGATATGGTAAATGTAATTAGACCGGAATTGGAAAATATATTTTCAAAAGTGCTGACATAATGCCACCACACATACGCAACTGACGTTACAGTAATGTTTTGGAGATAGTATTCACCAGCAGTTCGCATTTTGGGCCAGAAAACCAAACTTAATACCGGGAGTTTGCAGATATAAATCGATAAAAAAATAGATAAAAAAAAAATTAACAAAATAATTGATTATTCATAAAAAATAATCGATAATAATCGATTTTTTTCAAAATCTATTGTTTTCACATCCCTACTGTCAAAAAAACGAGTTGCTACCTTCGGCCACAGATATCTATTAAACTCTACGACAGATAGGACACTATGATTCTAGGAGATATACTTTCATTGTATACACGCAGCGCTAGTGTCGCAATAGTGATGTAGAATGCCACACTAAGCATGATCGACATCGATAATCTTAGTGATGTGCTGCGCCATTTGATCGTTACGTAGCCATACTTATATTTATTTACTTAAATCATAAAAGGCCAACCAAAACTTTCAATAAACATGATACTATTACTGTGTAATTTAATTTAAAATGTTTATTGAATGTTCAAAAATAACAACAACCACTGATTTCAAAATTATTTTTTTTTTTATTTCTCAATTTATTTGTTTTATACTTAATAACTGCTAGTTTTTGAGGCAATTTCATTCTGTTAACATATTTCTCATGTATGGCTCCTTTTAATATTTTATTAATAATGTTGCACCAGTTATGTAGATGCAATCGGCAAATTAATTTTAAAAACCAAGCACTGAGAACTTTGTTGTGTATCTCGCATCCTAGCCATTGTAGTCTAAATTGGCTGCTAATTACATGCCTTACATTGTGCCCTACATTTTTTTGATATGCAAATTTGTTCATGTAACTATGTATAAAGTCAGCAATGTCTCTATAAAGAATTAAAAATTCCTTGGATGGATAACTCAAATTACTGTGCTTAAGCCCTCTGTACTCTCAATGAGCTATCCATTCATGGATATTTTCTTTTTCTAGAGCCGTGAATGTTTTATTACATCTGATGCAATTCATTTTTTTTGTCATTTTGCGGCATAAATACCCTGCAGTGTATGCCGAAGAATGCACTTTAGTTCGTTCACTAATTACTTGGTTAAGAAGATGTGTTGAACTATTGGTCTGAGCTGTGGATGTGTTAGGGTCCAACATTATGTTTCTTACTGTAGGACTAGGATCAATATTTTCTTTATTATTTGTTGTATTCGTTCGTTTTAGTAAATTAACAAAATCAATTAGTTTAGTTTCTCCAGTATCATCTTCGCAATTAGAATATATAGAATGTGGACCCATAACATTTGAAATTAATAATGATTTAAAGGAATTAACAAATGTATTTGCATCAGGGCTTACATTCCTGTAATTCAGGGCTCTAATTCTGCCAAAAAAGTTCTCAAGTGGATCTTGGTTTAAATTTCGTGGATAAAAATATAGAATCCCATAATTCTCAAATAGTAATTTTGAGATCCGCTCCATACTATCTATTGTTGTATTCCAACCGTCTAAACTGGGAACCCTGACAAAATATTCCTTCTGTGTCGAAATGGCTTTTTTGCTACAACAATCAATGAATTTAATATCTTTTAAAATTTCTTTTGCTTCCCGCCAGAATGCGAAATGAGTTGATGTAGGTTTAATTGGCCCCCGAAGCTTGCCTTTTGTCGTACTTCTACGAGAGCCATTAACACTATCGAAGAGTTTGTCCATAAATTCGACAGCTTCAGCAGTTGTAACCATGGTTTCACTCACTTTTTCCCCACTCCGTAGATTTTCTGAAATGTGTCATAAAAATTTGTATTATAGTTATAGTAGATTACCTTGATCTTGAAGTAGCAAAACACTGAATAATTAAATTCAATTGAAATACATTTCACCCTAAACCCTCTTTGACCAGAGCTGCTTCTGCATGAAAGCCCCTCGGCCTACCACTAGACTACTGATGCTGGGTCTTATATCTATACTAATATTACAAAGAGATAAAGTTTGTGAGGTTGTATGGAACCGATTTTGAAAATTCTTTTATATAAAGTCACGTTATTTGTAAGTGGCATAGGCATAAAAATGTTTACCGCCCAACGAAGTGGGCGCGGGTCAGCTAGTAATTTATAAAAATAAAACTAATAATAACTTAAAATACAGAAAAAAACTTACCAAATTGTGATGTATATTTTAGCATAGCACTGGTATTTGCACTCAGTACTTGAACAGCCATGCTAACTTTCATTTTTTTTATTTTGTCTGCAATTACATGCTGTTCTGTCAGCTTTTTATTCATTCTTTTGTGGCCAAGTTGGCAATCTATATTGTAAACAGACAATATGTCATCCCATGAAGCAATTTTGCCTTTAAAAATCATATTTTTAGTGAGGAAGTTATTCCGTAAACCTTTTAACAAGTGAGGTGGGTCAAAGATAATACTTAAATGCTGGTCACATATGTCAATAGCTCCATCTAAAAAAAAAATTGTTATTTTCCTGTATTACAAAAATCTTATATTAAAAGATATAACAGGGTGTTATTTTATTTTACTCACCATCCAGTTCATTATTTAGTATCCTTTTACGTTTAGTATCATCTCTTAAGTATTTTATAGCAGTGCGGAACGTTGAACCTTGGTCACACACAAGAGCCTTGGGTATCAAGCCTGACTGTGATACATTTGTTACAACTTCTCTTAAAATCTTTACCAGCGATGCTGAAGATATTGTGCCTTCACAAAAATAATAATATATTGGCTGTCTCCAGTTTGAACAAATTCCTCTGATCATGAATACTAGAGCATGATCACAGTATTTGAGTTCTCTTTCATCTTTTCCCAAGTCTTTAAAACCTCTAATTTCATCATGAGACTCCACATATGTTAAGTGAGGTGTGAGTGCTACCTCATCAAACACAATAGAACATAATTTCTTGACTGTGTTCCAATTGCTGGC
Source organism: Orgyia antiqua (assembly GCA_916999025.1). Taxonomy (NCBI): domain Eukaryota; kingdom Metazoa; phylum Arthropoda; class Insecta; order Lepidoptera; family Erebidae; genus Orgyia; species Orgyia antiqua. The sequence goes on from OU779869.1 coordinate 23,236,711, forward strand.
TTTTCGTTTCAGGAGTTCAAACATGTTGTTATTAACACCTGTGTTGAAAGTAATATTTTCAGCAAGTCGATTTATTGTTCTTTTGCTAGGCAACCTGAATATTTTCTGTAGGAGTCTGTATCCCTTTGGACTTTCTTTCATAAGAGATAATGAAAGCAGTTTTTCATCAGATGTAAACCTCGCTGCTTTTTTCTTTTTATCTGCTAGTTTTAACTGCATCAACAAAAAGTTTTGTGCATGTCTGTTCATTTTACAAAACTTCTCTGTGAGAATTTGACTAAGATTTTGTGCTTTAGCCAATCTTTCTGAGAATGGTTTTTCAGTATTTTGATGTTCATTTTCAGCTATTGCTATTTTCTTTATAGTTTGGACAAAAGAGGTACACTTTAAATTTTTTTTTCTTGGAAGCTTCTTTTGCCTTTGAACTAAAATCAAACATGTTAAATGATTAGTATAAATAGGCCTCCTCTATCCACTTTCAAAGCAACCGGTAAGAAGCAGTGTTAATTTGCTTTTTCTTAACAACTCACCAAAATTAATTATATTCACTGGTAATGATACTTTAGACTGCTTATGGAACACAGCTTGAGAAGTGCTTGGTATTGCAGATGTAGTATATGTGTTATCTCCTGAAAATCAATTTAAAACTATAGTTTTATCTATAAAACAAAAGTTACTGCAGTACAACTTTGAAATAAAGTAACTCGAATTTGTAAGCTATATTTGTAAATGTTATGCAAACAAAGTTAATATCATTGTGAAATGAATATTTTCTCTCTATAATTGTTGTTGCTGCCATATAAAGAACACTGTCTGCAGTAAAATAAATTTAAAATCTCTGTAAACCAAGTCAATTGCCTATTTTCGTTGCCCATCAGATTATCTGCCAGAATTAGTCAAATCTAACCATATTGAGGTGGAGTATAAAATAAAATACCTGTTGTTACCACATTCAAGAGTGGAACCATGTTGCTTTCAAAACTTTCATCAATGTCCATAGATTCTACAACTGGTGTTATCATTGAATTCACAGAAGTAGCATATGTGTGGTCTCCTGAAAAAAAAAATTAGAGCATATATATAATAGACTAGCCACTCTCCGCAGTTTCACTTGCATAATTCTCGTACCCATGAAGCTGATTTACCTTTAACATCAATTGTGGCTATGGTTTCACTGAAGCCTTCCTCTGCATCGGTAGTGTTTAAACAATAGTTGTGATCACTCATATGATTCTGGGCTAAAAAAAAAAAACTATAAAACACCAGTAACAGCTTACAGTTGATTCAATAAAAAGTATGTAGGAGATGCTGCTTACCATAAGTAGGAAGAGGAATACCGTGGTACACTTCTTTTGCAGAAAATAGACAGGGATAACCATAGGTGAGGCGATTGCCAACATTGTCGAACTGGTATCGGTCAAAGTGGTTTTGACAAACACGTTTTGTCACTAATTGTTCTTTCGATAGACCAGTTAATCCAATGTTCATGGGTATTAGAAAGGAGAGCCACAATTCTCTTAACCGATCGTTTCTCGGAATATTATAAAGCCGATGTGTACGGCTGGTAGAGTTGCAGTCCATAACACAGCACTTTCGCATATCCATGTTTTACAACAGGAAAAACAGGCACTGAGGAATGGATTAGTTATTTTTGTAACTCAACTCAAGCTTTAACAGTGAGGAATACACAAAAATAAATATCTGACTAGTCTCCTGAAGTCCTGAGTCAAACTCAAACTCAAACGGCTGTCAAATGTCAGTAGTAGACGAGACGTGACGTAACAATATGGTGGACAATATGGCGTTTAGTACACTAGCGCTGCGTGAAATCTACGGAACTAACACTGACACCCCCCTCACAGAATAGACAGGGCCCTGAGTCGGGTATTTCAACGGTCTCACAACTGTACCATTATTGTACCATTATGGTGCAATAGTAAAGTTTTTGGTAGTCTACTATTAATGTGTCGTCATAACGACTTCATCATTGTCTTACAATTGTCAAAGTGACATAAATTGCTAGTCTCGTACACAACTGCTTCACAATTGCAATTCAATGACTGAAATGTTTCGGTAGTCTGCTATTTTGAATTTGACAGTAATATTTTTAAATTGTCCTGTGTCGACAGATTGCCATAAATAAAAAATAGATAGATAGAAATATTAGAAATTGTTCTTTGTAATTTATTGCAATTTACTAATCTCCTAAACTTCACATTGCTTTTTATACTAATAAATAGTATGTACAAATATATTTAAACGAAGTCTAGCATGATTAAATGTTTAAATTTATTAGTAGTTTTTCGAAAATCACTTCAACTAACGCATTTTTTAAAAACGGCAACACATACATACCATTCTAACACAATCCATAGATAAAAGAGACCGAAAATTCAATGCATAGATAAAAGAGATCGACAATTCTATTACCATTGAAAGACCGTTATGACGGCATATAGCAGACTACGGATATTTGACTTCAATTGCAACGGTATCGTGCCGGTATTGTGCCGGTATGACAATTGTTCCAAAATAGTGGACTTGAGCACCAGAAGAACTGTCGTTGCCACAGAGTAATAATTAGAAGAATAAAGAGTAGGTATACTACGGCCGTTCAGGTGGTCAAGTCTACTATTTTGGATCAATTGTCATACCGACACGATGCAACTGCAATACCGTTGCAATTGAAGTCAAATGTCCGTAGTCTGCTATATGAGTTCATAATGGTCGTTCAATGGTAATGGAATTGTCGGTCTCTTTTATCTATGAATTGTGTTAGAATGGCATGTATGTGTTGCCGTTTTTAAAAAATGCGTTAGTAGAAGTGATTTTCGAAAAACTACTAATAAATTTAAACATTTAATCATGCTAGACTTCATTTAGATATATTTGTACATACTATTTATTAGTATAAAAAGCAATGTGAAGTTTAGGAGATTAGTAAATTGCAATAAATTACAAAGAACAATTTCTAATATTTCTATCTATCTATTTTTTATTTATGGCAATCTGTCGACACAGGACAATTTCAAAAATTATACTGTCAAATTCAAAATAGCAGACTACCGAAACATCTCAGTCATTGAATTGCAATTGTGAAGCAATTGTGTACGAGACTAGCAATTTATGTCACTTTCACAATCTTCACAATTGTATTTGTAAGTCAATGATGAAGTCGTAATGGGACCACTATGACAAGACATTAATAGTAGACTACCAAAAACTTTACAATTGCACCATAATGGTACCATTGTGGTACAATTGTGACACCATTGAAATACCCGACTCAGGGCCCTGAACTCTCTCTCATAGCTAGAATTCTACCCATTGAGATAATTTAATATATCATTGGATATTTAGAAAGATAGATAGATACAGATAGATACAGAGATAGATTAAGATGTAGTACCGTGGTAGTGGTAGTACATACATTCTAGATTTCAAACTATCTTCCATTCCAGTCGATATCAAAAAGTAACTAACTATCTACCTACCTACTTATTATAAAAATATCGTTAAACGTTAAGTTGGGTACGAAACTATTTACCACTAAATATTTTTTGAGGAATAAGAAAACGCCGTTTATTACATAAAAAAATAAACAATGGCAACTAGCTAGATATAATGCTACAAAATTAAAAGTACTCGCATTGATCAATTCCGTTTAGATATCACGTTTGTTTAAATTGTTCGAGTTATTATACGTTTCAAAAGGCATATGGCGGACGTTTTATATATTTTTGCATCGAAAACTGATAAAATCTTTTAGTTATGAGTATCTTGTGACCGCTAGAGCGTATTTGTTATAAATTAGATGATAAAAGTTAGTTTTTAATGTAAATAAGTCTATTATACCTGGAGTCTTATAAATATTGATAGTATTTTCGTGCGTGGACGTTTTGATCCTTATTGTTGAAAAACGAAAAGTCTGTGATATAAACAATATATAACTAGATAATAGAATATCTTCCTGAACAATTTTGTATATATTGTACAGTTATATTAGAATTTTAGCGACGCTAACATATTGGAAGAAGACTGAGTAACTGAGTGGAGGATTTGCGAGCTATGTCAGCTGTGAACCTATTGTCTTCTTTGAGAGAGAAACCTACTGAGGAAAATCCTAATGAAGTCCCGAACCTTGAAGGTAAGATCATATCAAATTTTCTACTTTCATGTTTACTTTATTTTCTTTCAACTTTCATTAATTTGCTGTCATTGTGTTTGGAAACATTGACTTTTAGTGAATCTTTTTACGTTATTAACTACGTTTCACCGTCTTGATTATAATTATAAACATTAACAACGTATGTAAGGCTCGTATCGATATATTTTTTTTACTAATAAAGTTATTTATTAGGCATAAAGTGGGTCATCAACAAAGCTTTATCTGTGTCAAAGATGTACTGTTATTATTAACATTTGTTTAGCAATTTCTATAAAATAAATACACTATCAATTTCTACACTACACACAGCAGGCAGAGACAGTAAACAAAAACTATTCATGGTAAGTGTATCTATTTAAACATTCTTCATTCTAAGAGTAATTTCTATTAACCTTTTACCTATTAAATTTACTGTTTTGTATATTCAAAGATATAGAATTTCGTCAAATGGAATGTTGTTATGACACTAATTGATAATTTACAATAATATTTTCGCCAACTACCGATAATCTGTAAAATTGGAGTTGCCTGCAACTTCACCGTACACATGGAATTTAAAAACTTATAATAATAATAATAATAAATGAGCTTTATTTTCGCAAAAAACAAACAGGTTACATTATACGAGGGGAGGTCCAAAAGTTCGTGGAATGGAGGGGATGGAGTGGGGATAGGGGCGCTCGCTTAGTGTCATACTAATTGGGGACTCATAATTAGTATATAAATGGAGTTTCAGCCCTATTGCGTCATTCGTTTACGAACACTCGCCTGCTAAACACGTCAATCCGGAAGAAAACTGAAACTATGGAGAAAATTGAACACCGTGCGGTCATTAAATTCCTTACCAAGCAAGGAAAGAACGCTCAGACCATTTTGAATGAAATGGAAACTGTTTACGGGGAACAGTGCCCTAGTAAATCAATGATTTACAAGTGGCATGGTCTTTTTAAACATGGTCGGGAGTCGATTGAAGACGACCCCCGCTCAGGAAGGCCAGTTGAGGCCACCACATCAGACATCGTCGAAAAAGTGGAAAAAATTGTACTGGAGGACACCCGTTTGAAGAAAAAATAGTTATCTGCATTAGTTGGAGTATCAGATACCACCATTTTGCGAATCCTACATGACCACCTGGGTATGACAAAAGTCAGTGCAAGATGGGTACCGAGAATGCTCACGCCGCTTCAAAAACAGCAGCGCGTCGAAGCGTCAAAACATTTTTTGGAGTTGTGTGGCGACGATCCTGGACCGATTTTGGAGCGAATTGTTACCGGCGATGAAACATGGGTTCATCACTTTGAGCCTGAGTCCAAACAAGAGTCCATGCAATGGCATAAAAAGGGGACACCACCGCCAAAGAAATTCAAAGTGTCGGAGTCGGCTGGAAAGTTGATGGCTACTGTTTTTTGGGATTGTGAGGGGATAATACTGATTGATTATAAAGAAAAGGGCAGGACCATAACCGAAGAATACTACGCAACAATACTAGAAAAATTAAAGGATGCCATCAAAGAAAAACGTCGGGGAAAATTGACCAAGGGCGTGTTGCTCTTGCAAGACAACGCGCCGGTTCACAAGAGCAAAGTTGCAATGGCTGCTCTACACACGCATGGCTTCGAATCACTAGTCCACCCACCCTATAGTCCAGATCTGGCCCCAAGTGATTTTTATTTGTTCCCCAATTTAAAAAAAGACTTAAGGGGAAGGAAATTTTCCGACGACAATGAGGTAAAGGAGGCAATTTTGGCTCATTTTGAGGGAAAAGATAAAAAATATTTTTACGATGGTTTAGAAAAATTAATTCATAGATCTAATAAATGTATTCAGCTTAAGGGTGATTATATTGAAAAGGAAAAATAAATTTACTGTTTCATTTTTACTAAAACCCTTTCATTCCACGAACTTTTGGACCTCCCCTCGTAGATTGATTATAATTTAGTATTTTTCTTTTTAAGTAATTATTGTTTATGTGGCCCCTTCTTGGGTAAAAGCCTCCTCCATATTTTTCCATTTTTCCCTATCTTTGGCTACATACATCCAGCCCCTTCCTGCTATGTTAGCTATATCATCTGTCCATCTTTTCTTCTGTCTACCCACTCTTCTCTTGCCTACTGGACCTTGCCATTTGGTAGCTTGGAATGTCCATCGCTTATCTTTTAGTCTAGCAACATGCCCAGCCCACTTCCATTTTAGTCCTAAACTGTATCTCAAAGCAATTCAATCAATTTTTAATTAAATTTAAAAACTCAATTTAAAAACTTAAGCCTAATTAATTATACACTACTTGAAATACTCTTTATCAATAAAAAACATCTGTTAAATAGCATTAGCCCTTCAGAAAAGCGACAGCCATACAAAATTTTATTTTAAGTACCTTAAGGCTGCCATGAACTTACATGATGTCACCACCATGTGTGTCCCATGCCACCAAACCTTTGAGGTTTAAAAATATCCACATGACAGTCAAATGTGTTTGTTATCACAGAATTAATAATTATTTTGTATTCTTATTGAACTTGTAACCTGGATTGTGGAACATACTGCTGACTGGAGTTGTTCAAATCGCTTTGTACAACTGTATAATATTTTGTTTGCTGAAAAGGAAATCTTATTTTTGTATGAAAGCACAATGTTGAATTTTTTATTCTCCTTAATTTGATAAACACCATGAAACAATCTTTTTAAAAGAAAAAGTACAGGATTCTTTTCTATTTTTATTATTACTCAAAAATATAATTTGTGTACCAAATTAATTTTGTTTAATTGTGCATATGAATTCACATGATTTATGTTAATTTTGCTCGATCTACTTGTAGTAGAGCTAAAATTTCAACCTTGTGTGATTCAATATATTGTGAGCAAACTAGACAATTAGTTTATGTGTTGAAGCCTGAAGCACAAACACTCTTACCCAAATATCCACTAAACACTATCCGCCTTATTACAAAACGTGGACTAAGTTTAAGCCACAGTTTAAGCCTGGTTTTTAAACACTTCAATTGCACATTTCAAGCAGATTTTTCTCAAATACTAGATCTAACAACGACCTTAGTCTTAAACCGACGCCAAACTAGTGTCAGAGCGGGTCTAACTATCCAATTCCTCGTAAATAAATTTTGTTAAACCTGGGTTTAACGTTGAGCCGCGTTTTGTAATAAGGGGGTATTGGTCTTATTCATAATGACTTATCGGAGGTTTAAAAGTTTCCTAAAATTGGTTTGCGAAAATTGTCAAAACATGTTATTCATAATAGTCTTCTTATGCTAAAATGTTTATTATCTCTCCGATAAAATCTCCGTTTAAACCTCTGATAACACTTGGCGACTCATTCGTTTAAATAAAACTACTTTGTACGGATTTAGACGCATATATTTGTTTTAAATTTTGGCCCGACGTTACGGAGACTTTGCAGTCACCATGGTCACAACAAAATTTAAAACAAATATACGTGTCTAAATCCGTAAAAAGTAGTTTTATTTAAGCGAATGAGTCGCGCAAGTGTTAGAAAATACTCTGATAAGTCATTATGAATAAGACCATATTACTAAAACTACTATTGAACATCACAGATTCTTTAGGGCTTTCTTCTAATTCACCTATAAGTCATACGCCCTGCTAACCGATTTAGCTCTAGTTTTTCCTATGAAGGTGTATGGTAAGAATGTAGTCCTCATCGTCGGTATACTTATTCCTTAAATTAGTTGCGTAACCGAAAACAGTGTGGTCTGTGCTGTGCCAGTGTTTCAATTCAGAGACAAGGTGGTTCGGATTTTTTGCTAATTACTACGAAATACGAGGTCTCCTCGGTATATCAGGCATCTGCAGTTATGAGTGAGTGCCAAGTCATATAGTTATGCTATGACAGATTTTTCAACCCAGTTGCTGTGCTGGGTTTATAGTAGTGTCCGACTGGTTTTCCGGCCGAAACCGAATGTTCGGCCGTGGCTTCAGTTTCTGCCGAAACCGAAACGCACGTGGTCAAGTATAAAATACTGAAATTTGGTGCTTTTTACGTATTATTTTGCATTAATTAGGGCATGAAATGGAGAGACATATTAAGTTCGTTGGAATTATTTATTTAATATAATTAAACAAATATTTTTTTAATAAAATATTATAAAAATGTTATTAATCTCGGGCGCCCTCTCCCAGCATTTCCACTTACCTCCGCCGTGTATGTGCCTTTTGTTAATCGTAAGAATATACTCCGATATCATCGCCGGGACACTCCAAAAGGGCGCACTTTCAACCGTCGGGGATGTATGACCAGATGTATGAGTGTGGATGAAGCCAAGGAGGTATTATTGGATTGTAGCAGATGGCGCTCTATAGTCTCAGCCTACCCCCACGGGAAAAAGGCGTGATGTTATAATGATGATGATTTTTATAATTCTTTTAAATTATGGTCTCATAATTCCCGAACAGGGCTGTCAAAGTATTGCTGCGGAAGCGAAGTTAGGTGAGCATGGGTGTGCGTGAACTGTGGCACAAGTTTCGGCAGATTTCGGCCGTAACCGAAACTGCCGTCGAAACTTTCGGCCAACCGAAACCTAAACTGAACTTTCGGTCGGACATTAGTTTATAGCCGTGCGTTTAACGGCACATGGGAATACACTGCCAGTACTGCTACCGAGTTTTCATGTCAATCATCTGTATTAGAGATATTGGCTAAATCAGACATAGTCTAAAACCGTCGTAGTGTGGTTCACCATGTGAAGGTTTTAGACTCGCACATAACTGCTATTTGGCCTCCACAAACGTAACATCAAAGTTTAATTAAACGTTATAGTATATTTGGAATTATCTACTTATTCCACCAAGGTTTATGCCAGGTGTGGCTTAGGCTCAACGTATTTATGTAAAGGAGATGAGTTTGCTTACGATATTCCTTCAAACCGCGCGTTGTGGCGTTCTATGGGGGAGGTCTATGTCCAACAGTGGACGGAGAGAGGCTGACGGATTCCTTAAAAAAAATCTCTAAACCGCTAGATGACCATCGCGGCTCTAGTTAGCCAACTTGCTTAAATAGACTTATTATATTATACTAAAATATTGGTTAAAATTTTGACAGCCCATATCTTACTTACCTTCTATTATTTTTATTAGTATTGTTGCAACGTTGAAGAAATTATTAGACCGTTGACACAATGTATTTATCATGCATTGTAATACTAACGAGAACGCTGTCAGTGTCTACTGCACGAAAACGGCGAGAGCGCGCCAAGCGATTCTTGTGCGCTGTAAAAATATATTGCGATTCTTGCGCGCTGTAAAAATATATGTATTGGGATTTTTTTTGGTAGCATATTTTATATTTGTTTATGTTGTTTTTAAATTTCATGCTAGGCGTTTTGTTGTTTTGTGAGTGTCGACAGGTCGTATTCCAAATTTTAATTTTTACCTTTTTGAGGACTAACTTGCTATGTTAATTTTTCGTAAAAGTCTGTATTCAAAGTGATGGTTTTAAAACTGGTGGTATACGCCCCGTATATTCTTTTTGTAGAGTACTTTCTATGGAATTCTAAAGTTCTTCCAATGGAACTTATATTTTTTTTGCAACAATATGGCAATAAAAATGTTATTCAGATGTCTATTATATTAAGTGAAATGTAGGAAGTTGTGAAACTCCGCCAGGTTCGTTAAAATTTAAATAAAATTAATTAGATTGTTTATAAATGTCTCAATTCTAAAATGTTCAGTAAGTATTATTATTTTTATAAGTATACATTGGTGACGTTATCTTTATATGTATATATGTATAAATCTTCTGTACGTGTGTTTGTAATTAAACTCTTCCTAAACGGCTGGACCGATTTTGATGAAATTTATTTTTGTTGATTTTTACACAGAACTGTATGGCAAAACAACGTTTGCCGGGGCTGCTAGTTTTTATATAAGTAGACTTCTTCTATACAATCTATCTGCCCTTCAAGCACAGTTTATGTGTGAAAGCGACCTTTTTCTGTGTATCCTCCTTCACGTGCCTATCTGAAGTAACCATTTCGGCCTGTGGCGTAACTCCTTTAGGACCACTGGCACCAGCCCTGCTGGGCTCCTTTGTCGAACTGTCTTTTCAGTCTGGCAACCAGAGATCAGGAAGCGCTCCCAGCAGAACGCTATCACCGCTATCACTGGCCAGGCTCCGTTCAAGTGACGAGATGCCTCTTTCTCGCCATAGATCAGCGCTTATAGTAGCCGAAGATCGTCTCGGCTGATGTAATATTGGCATTTCGGTTATTCTTGATTTAATTTCAGTCTTGAAGCACCTTTATTAAGATTTATAACTTCTATTGCCGGGGACTCCGTTCGCTCATAATTTAGAACATTTTCATCCCTTTTTTTTTTCAATAAAAGGCAGCCTATGTCCTTTCTCAGGGTCTAAAGATTGTCTGTGCCAAATTTCATCAAAATCGATTGAGACGTTTAAGCGGGAAAGCGTAACAGACAGACAGACAGAGTTACTTTCGTATTTATAATATTAGTAGGGATTGTCCTTCAAATCTCGTGCTAACGTTTGATGTCCTTGTGTTGTGTTGCCCCTGAGGGGTTGACATTTACGAGTATAAATAATTGTCTATTATAGTAATGAAACTTATACTCAATACATTTGTCTTTGTCCCGCTAATCTTCAAAATATAATTAATTAGATGTACCTATGAGTGTAAGTGTAGCCAAGGAAGTATGCTTGGATCGTAATTGATGGTGTTTTATAACCTCGGCCTACCCCCATGAAGAAGGCGTGATGTTATGATGATGATGATCAATAAATATATTGGAAATACTACCACGGGTGAAGTACCATTATAAATTACTTTTTAGGGTTCCGTACCCAAAGGGTAAAAACGGGACCCTATTACTGAGACTTCGCTGTCCGTCCGTCCGTCCGTCCGTCCGTCTGTCTGTCACCAGGCTGTATCTCAAGAACGGTGATAGCTAGACAGTTGAAATTTTCACAGATGATGTATTTCTATTGCCGCTATAACAACAAATAAGTACTAAAAATAAAATAAATATTTAAGGGGGGCGCCCATACAACAAACATGATTTTTTTACCGTTTCTTGCTTGATACTAATAACGTTGCCTTATGTTGCATAGATAATGGTACGGAACCCTTCGTGCGCGAGTCCGACTCGCACTTGACCAATTTTTATCACTTAGCCCGATACCAGATATAAATTACGCATAAATAAAGCTCGCACTTGACTGCTTTCTTAATGGCATTGAGGAAAAGAAATTATCCAATACCGTCTTAAAATATGTAAGCATTTTGAAAGACAAATAAGGAATATGCCCGATTTATTAATACCTAATTAAATTAACGGACTACAGAATTAGGTAAAGGAATTAGAATTTTTGTATTTAAAGTTTCTCTCCGATGAACGTACACAAGAGAGTTTCGATATAAGATAATGTTTATTGGGGACCGTTTTTACAGTCAATCGCGACACGTCCCTTCACTGCTTTTTACATTTTAGAGTATTGAACTAACGGGAGTTGTTCCACATGTTCTCTTATCAAATATGCTCCTAGCCACTCACACGTTCAAGGATACTTTGATATCCAAAAAAAAAAGGGCAACTTACGTCCAAGGATACTTTTATATCCATAGCGACATATTTTATAAAACCGACCTCTATGGATAAATTGCGTTATTTTTTGCATCTTTAAGTTGTGTAGTAGATAGCTGATGAATTACTTTACAATCACAATTACTAGATGGCAGTGTAAGAAGCATCAACGAATAAAAACAAACTTTTTTCTTCAGTCCACTCTACGCTTTGTGTTTAGTGAACAAGTGGTTTTGAAGTCCCAGTGATTATGTCGTAAGTACTTCAGTTTTATTTATGAGTTCATAGATTATTATACATCAAGATAAACTAGATGATTTGTGCGTTATAATTAAGTATACATATCACAGTTTTAAGAGTAAAATAGTGTTATATTTTGAATTCAAAGTTCGAAAAAAATAGCGTAAGAGCGGCCATTCTTGTTTTTGACCAAATTTTAGTTATTTTTACGTAGTTTTTCAGTAAAATATTGTTTAAACAACGAGTAATAGTTCGTCATAAACATAATAATACACTTTAAAAACAGAAATATACAATAATTACGGAAGATTCCTTAAAAATGTCTTTGTGTTCCTCAGGTGTTTAAGCATGGATAGATTACTATCCACGGACGGAACTAAAATGGTTCAAAATAAGGGTGTCTACAAACTGCAAAATATGTTTGCAATATTTTTGTGTGGTGGTGTGTTTCTTCGTTTGTTTGATATAATAATGTTATGCTTGTTAACAATTGTCGAGTTTTGCTATCATTTTTAAATTTTCGTGATGGTTTCACTTTTTTTCTCTTCTTAGAAGAATTTAATTCTCATATTTTATCAAAATTATTAATATTTCGGTTTCCGGTTTTAAGCCTATTTGTGTCGGGCTTATTATTTTTTTAATATTGATGTCATTATTGTAATAATTATACCATGTGCATACTTAGTATTGCTTGAAGATACGCTGCTATTAAAATGTGAATGTTTGTTATAAGTTACTAGCTACTGACTCTGATATTTCTAATGCATCATGCACATTATTTTTGCCTTTTGCCTTGATGATATTGATAGTTAAAATTAATACATACACCAATTTTAGATCACCAATTGAATTTTCCTTGGCTCGTGGAAGTCGCACACGTGGACGAGGGGTTCGTACTAGAGGTGGGAGCGTACTTGTAAAAGTGTCTTCAAAGATTATTATTATTCTATTTACAGAAATAAATATTATTTCATCATCATTTCATTTGTTTTTTTTTTTTTATTGAATAAGGATTAATAAATAAAACACAACATATAATTTATTATTGCTGTTTAATTTAAAAGCCCAACTAAAAAAAACATAGCCGCCTTTTTTGAGTTGCGTAAATAAGTCTGAACGAGACCTTAGGCGGCCATCTTGCTTATATTTTGACTTCGCGAGCGAGTCGAAAGCGTTCGGGGCCATCACGATAAAATTATGAAGAAAGGTGTTTTGTTTCGATTTATTTAACTACTTAGGATTAATTAAACATAATGATCCATGCATCGTTTTACAGGAAAACACTTCTAGTTTATTGTTACATTGTTTAATTGGTAAAATAAACAATAATTTTTCGTTGTGGTGTAAATTAATACAATATAAATGTTATGTTTTCTCCAAATTCAATATTTACACCTATTTTTAATACTTTAAAATAAATTTTCAGATCTTAAAAAATACATAGATTTCATCTGTAGTCTTTTAGCAATTTTTCGTAGTATTTGTCTTCACTCTAGATATTATAGATAAGAAGCTATAAAGGTTTTTTGTTACAACATGCGAGCGCGGTACCGATCGAATCAGCGCCACGCGTAGCTGGACGGACAAGGGTATAATAGGTATTTATGTCGGGACGTGTGAGTGGCTAGGGCGGTAAGTGCTGCGCTAACGCACACAAACACCAACGTAATTTCATTGGTCACTAAGCACGTCCTAATTGGCACACACACAATAAGACGACATTGTCTCTACACTACAAGTCAAAACTTAGTGCTAAATTGTTCTTGTTGCGTTAAGAAGTAAACCTAACTTAATAACTCAATGTTGCCGATTCTACGCGCACAACTAATCCTAACTAAAAAATGAAAATTAATATGTAGTGTCAATGACACAATTTGGCAATGTCAACTGTACTTTCTTATTAAAAAAGCTGTGTATTTTAGATTAATGATTTTAATTAACATAAATATGTACAACGAAATAGCAAATAATACATATAATATTGACACTATGAACTTTCATTTTCTAGTTAAGTTTCTTATGCACGTAGAATTGGTAACAATGGCTAATACTTTGTACATGTTTTTATTAATTAAAATCATTCAATAATGCACGATTCGTTCAAAAACAATTCTTAATCACCATTATAGAGTTGTGTTATTGACCCTATGAATATTTTATGTTTTAGTAAGTTTAGTAGCACTTTTTAATCACTATTATCGAATTGTGTTATTGACACTAGGAATATTTATATTTTAGTCAAGTTTAGTAGCGCTAATAATAGAGTTGATACCAACTCCTGTTGGTATAATGCTCTTAAGTTTTGCATACTGGGGGAAAAATCAACTTAGTTTCAAGGTCGACTAGGCTATTCAAAGGTCCCCTGTTGCACAATAAACAGCTACCTCTGATACAATATGATCGTGTTATGTCGCTATTTAAAATAACCGACATGGATTTTATTTGTTGATTTATCTTGGCGCTCTTATAATAAGAATTTTATCTTTATTTAAAAAAAAAACTAGCTGTTGCTTGCAACTTCTTACGCGTGGAATTACAAAATAAAAAACCTAAGCTATTTATACAAAAAAACCACCCTGATGCACTCTATCTTATTAAAAAACCGCCATCTAAATACGTTGCATACCTTTGAAGATATAAGCTCACATAGGGACGTACATGCAAAAATAACGACTTTGTTTTAAAATAAGTAAAGATAAATAAATATTCATGGACATTTCACACAACGTCCTCTGGTCCCAAGCTAAGCTTATATGCTTGTGTTATGGGTACCAGAATACGGATAGAATACATATACTACTTTTTTTTTGTAAATACATACTTATAATACATAGAAACACCCAGACGCAGCACAAACATTTGTATGACAATTGGAAAAATCACACAAATGATTGTCCCGAGCGGGAATCGAACCGACCTCTTGATCGGCAGTCCGTTACCAGAACCACTACACCACGAGGCCCGTCAAAAAATAAAGACTAGCTGTTCCCCGCAATTTCGTACGCGTGCAATTTAGGAACCAAATCTTAACAAATTCATAATGACTTATCGGAGGTTTAAAAGTTCGCTAAAATTGTCAAAAATTGTTATTCATAATAGTCTTTTTACGATAAAATGTTTATTATCTCTGCGATAAAGTTATTGTTTAAACTTCCGATAAGGCATTATGAATAAGACCATTAGTGTATACCAATAACGTAAATAATATACGTGTAAGTTCGCCGCAATGCAGATTGCAGATACAATGCATTATATTCTCCCGTTTGATATTCAGACGCTGAGGCATACAATGGTATGCGTATCGATTATTATCGATATATCTATAGGTACATACTAATATTATAAAGCTGAAGAGTTTGTTTGTTTGAACGCGCCAATCCCAGGAACTACTGGTTCTAATTGAAAAAATATTTTTATGTTTAGTAGTCTATCAAGGAAGGCTTTAGGCTATACAGTCTACTCTCGTTAGTTCGAAACTCGAGGGATGCTTAAAATATTACGAATTATCGAGTGTTTGAAATGTCAAATGGTTCGAAATTTGTGAGAGAAAATAAATAAAACTTTGAATTATTAAGTGTTGATCAATTATTATTTGTTAACTGCTACATATTCTATAATAATGACAAAATTTTAGAGGTTTATTTGTGTCCATACATGTACGTACATACATATTTATAATGTGAATTAATTAATCTTTTGAAAGAACTCTGTTATATGTACTAACAATCATTCCGCCTCTTTCTCTCTGCAACTTTGAATTGTCGAGTGTTGGACGCCGATGACTTCGAATTAACGCGTGGTTTTGTTATATAGCAATGATATTGTCGTACGAATTACCAAGTGCATAAAAATGTATTGATTTAGTTCGAAATATAAAGAGATTTTGTAGGGAACGCGTGATAACTTTGAATTATAGAGAGGTTCGAATTATCGCAGGTTTCAATTAACAAGAGTCGACTGTATAACATCACGCTGCGACTAATAGGAGCGAAGCATTAGTGAAAAATGTTGCACAAACTGGGAAAATTTTCTAAATTCAAAGTGTATGTAGTCAGGCAACAACTAGTTCTTCATAAAATACCACCATATGTCTGTGGTTTCTCCCATATTTATGGTTACTGACCGGCTCCCTGGTTGTTACCGTGATGATTCATCGCCTATGTGTTGTTCTGATCTATGAGCTATACCACAGTAGAGTGTAGTTTTATTTAAAGTCATTCAGTTGTTTTTGTGTGAAAGAGCAACAGACATCGCCGCTTCCATTCGTATTCTTACAAACTTTCTTTCTAATCATGCAGCCTTGAATATAAAATTATTAAAACCTGTATTCTAGAGGTATATCAGGAAATTTGAGGGTATATTTTTTTTTTTTACCAATGGGAACCTATACAGCTTCTAATGATTAGTTAAATAAAAAAATATTGAGGGTAGTTTTTTTAGGAAACTTGTCGCATTTCTATTTTAGTTTAATGTACTAGTCTTTGCGACGAGTTCGTGATTTGAGTGTGTCGACGAGATTTAATAATTTTCATCCATCTTTTAAGATATTCTAAACAGTGACGAATAAAAATAAATCGGAAGTCGACATTTCGTATCGCGCGGCCGTTTCTTTGACGTGTTCTTAGTTTAGTAGTTTTATTATATTAGGCCATATTTATTGTGTATATATTATACAATCGTTAGTTTCATTCTTTTAGTTAGTTTTATAAGTTTAGTTTAAGATTTTGTTAGATTTAGTTAGGCCGCCATTTTGTTGACGCGCTTTTAGTAGTTATGGTTAGTAAAGATATCACCATCACCCAGGTGGTCAGTAAGGATGTTAAGAAGGGTCGTCCTAGAAAACGTAGGAGTAACAATAGGTCTGCACGAAGGCGTTCCACGCGTAAGAATTCGGCGACTATCGCAGCGGTAGCAGCGACTTTTTCCACTGATCAGTTCAAGTCTCCGATTAAATGTGCGGTGCACAAATTTGTACTGCAATATCAAAGTGCTATGAGGAAGATACCAGCTCAATTACCACCGAGGGTCCACGCGGGCCCGCCTACAAAAAGGGTCAAACGTGTGTCCTGGCGTAAGTGAATTGTTTTTATGTATTTTCAAACAACCCAATCTAGTCTGATAATCACTTCTGCTGCATTTTATTATCATCAGAATTAATAGAATTCTTTTCATTCTTTTTTTAATAATTTACGAGAAAAATTCTTGCAAAAATTGGTTATTGGTGGGTAGTAACTTCCTATATTTATTGCATCTAGTAATGATAATAATAACTCATTATTTTCTTTATATAAACAAATAAATTAAGATTTGTGTCTATCGGACGGTAAATTATTTTTGAATTTAATGAAGGTAGTGTCAATTAGACGAATGTAGCCGTTCAGACGTCATTACAATTATTGGCGCGGTTTTCTGAAGAAAGGTGTTATAATGGGTCGAAAAACTTTGAGAAACCAATCAATTTGTACAACGGCAACGTTTCAATGACGTATTTACAGCGGTATGAAGTACCACAAACGACAGCACTGCTGTAGGGTCTGGTATTTAAAAAAACTGCGGTTTATTAACACAATACCGTACATGTAAATTTTAGTGCTGACACTGACAGTAGCATTATGAGAATTTAGGAACAAGGAGGAATATTCTGTTGCGGCCAGTTTTCGGTCTTGTAGTTTGTATTATAAAATGTTAACAAAATTGGTTCCTTTATCGACCCATTTTTGTACATACCTAACTACAATGCTTTCATAGTATGCTGTAATTGAATATAATTAACTCTTGTAAAGAGTACACGAACTTTTTGTACCCATAAAGAGGTCATTATTCTTATGTCACGCTGTTTAGGTTTTAAAAAAACCATATAGAAAATCGGAGTTTACACAATTTTCTAGTATAGAAATGAAACGGAGGGGATTTGTTGATAACCAATATCGCTAATTCTCTATGCATCAGTTGATGTTGTCAATAACATTTTTTTTTACATAACTAATAGAAGTTGGCGCTTGACTACATTCCGCCTAACAGTAAGTGGTAATGTAGCCTTGGTTGGTGAAGCGCAATAATTATGTTAAAAGCCTATTGATCTTTGATTTGTTTTTGAGGATAACATTTTCAGCAGCTTCGCAGAGAAATAATGAAATTAATGGCAAAGAATTTCCCTTTTATATCAACCAGTATCGTATATATCTTAAATGTAGGTATTATTGTTGTCAGGCGATGACAACGGTTTATCCAACCACGTTGTGGGCGGTGGTGGCGACCCGGCAGTATTGGCGGTCGGTCCTGTACGTAAACCGCTCCAATACACTCGCGACGAGCTGATGAGGCTGCGATCATCGCCGCTCGTCAAACGGAACTTGGAGAATGCGTTTGTGGGATGCGATGCACTTGCACTGTAAGTTATAATTTTATATTGTAAGCAATCATGGCTTTAAAAGGATGTAGATTGAAATCCCGTTTCCTAGTAGACTGCAATCTTCATAGATTGTGATTATTCCACTTATCTAACCCATTCGAGTAGCTATGTATCAATATATAAGAAAGTATCAAAATCCTATTTCCTCCCCAGGGAGTTGTATAAAACCTCCTAAGACTTTTATAACCAGATTAACTTATTTGAGTAACAGAAACTAGGAAACTAAACCCAACTCGTCTGGTCCGGCATCATATAATAGCTGTATTTTCTGGTATCTGGTCCGGCGAGAAGTTTCCTTTCATCTTTAGAAGCAGTCCGTTAATACGTTTTTATACAGTATAATATACAGTGTACCGGCTAAACAGGTTTTGAAGGAAATGAATGGATTAAGATGTTCAGTATAAATTGATGTTATTTTATTTCCAGTGTTCTGAAGAAACGTTCCGATTCTCCCAACGAAGAAGATCGAGGTGCGAAAGGCGATGCACCTACTGAGAATCATAAGGTAATTCCATTTGTTTCAGATTTCATGTCTCTGTTTCGTTGTAATACGAAATAAGCAGAATATTCATGATAAAACTTTTCTGTACTAAAGGGTAAAGAATTTCAGTAATAGGGTCTCAGACCCTATTACTGAAATTCTTGCTGTCTTTCCACCCGTCGCCAGGTTGTATCTCATGACCCGTGATGGCTATACAGTTAAAATTTTCACAAATAGCGTATTTCTGTTGCCGCTGTAACAACATTTACTAAAAATTGGTCAAGTGCGAGTTGGACTCGTGCACGAAGGGTTCCGTACCATTATCTATGCAACATAAGGCAACGTTATTAGTATCGAGCAAGAAACGGTAAAAAAATCATGTTTGTTGTATGGGAGCCCCCCTTAAATATTTATTTTATTTTATTTTTAGTATTTTTTGTTATAGCGGCAATAGAAATACATCATCTGTGAAAATTTCAACTCTCTAGCTATCACCGTTCTTGAGATACAGCCTGGTGACAGACGGACGGACGGACGGACGGACAGCGAAGTCTCAGTAATAGGGTCCCGTTTTTACCCTTTGGGTACGGAACCCTAAAAACTAGAATAATATACCTAATAAATATTTAAGGGGGTTCCCATACAACAAACATTTTAAGTTTAACTTGATGATACGTTTAGACGACATGGTTATGATGGTATGATATTTATGGATGATTAAGATTAAGGTAAGGAGTCCTTCGTGTACGAGTCTATCTCACTCTTGATTCGTTCTTTTTTTAATAAAATTAAATGTTGTGTATTTATCAGGGTGGTGTTTTCACCCGTTCCGGTCGTTCTGCGGACCCTCGCGAGCGTGTCCGTAAGGAGAGCGAGAGTAGTGCGGGCGGCATCGTGCTGTCGCCGCAACGTCGCTCGTTCACCTCGGGCTGTGGAGCACCGCCGGCAGCTCAGCCAGCACCACCACCAGCGACCGATCATCATCCAACGCATCATCCTAAGACTGAACAAGGTAATTATATCATCACATTTACTTCAACTTGACGGGCCTTGTGGTGTAGTTGTTCTGGTAACGGACTGCCGATCAAGAGGTCGCGGGTTCGATTCCCGCTCGGGACAATCTATTGTGTAATTTTTCTAATTGTCATTCAAATGTTTGTACTGCGTCTGGGTGTTTCTATGTATTATAACTATTATAAGTATGTATTTACAAAAAAAAAGTAGTATATGTATTCTATCCGTATTCTGGTGCCCATAACACAAGCATATAAGCTTAGCTTGGGACCAGAGGACGTTGTGTGAAATGTCCATGAATATTTATTTATTTATTTTATTTATTATTTAACTTGTCCGTGTGGTAACGGAATAAGAATACGAGTTTCACCACCCGTTTTCCATCCCAGGTTGCTGTAAAGGCCAGCTAAGGAATATTGTATACAGAACTCGGTAATAAACTCTGTGCTAACACGCCTGGTCAGCGCGACACAGTAGACCATAATCCCTCCCAAAGTGGAGGAGGTCCCAATAGTGAGACGATAATGGGCTGGAGAGAGAGAGAGAGAACGTATGGCTATTTGTAAAGTATCTTTTATGGAACTCAAAAGGTATTGAGCAAAATGCAGTGTGTTGTTAAGTATTATGTACTTGTATACGACAACTGTTAGCCTAGATTATATTGGCACCACCAGGTGATGTCCGCCTTTAGTATTGGCCTCAATTGTATGCTGGTTCCTACAAATTTCCTTATAATTATTATTGTTTATAACAATTATTTAGCTAAGTTTTCCCATCATACATTCTGGATAACAATAAAAACAAATAAATACGTCGGTCGTTATTAGGATATGCACCACAAGTTGCCCTATCCAAGGCAATCGTATCCACCCAAAGGTTGTCTGGAAGAGAACTGCCATAAGACTGCCTATTGTACTAATTATGTTCTTCTAATCCTTGAAACTTCTGTGTAACTTTATGGTGTGCAATAAGGAGTAATAAGTTGATAGGTACAAAAAAGCTCAGCTGCCATCATGTATTCACCAGTTTAACTCCCAATTCGTGACTAAGAAATTTTTGAAAAAAAAATAGACTTTTTACTAACAAGTTATACATCTGCGAAAAGAAAGTTTATCATTCTAAGAAAGAAAGACATGTTGCTCTGACTCCAAACAATGGGATAAGCAAATTAGAATAATGATGATTAAAGCGTGTGTTTTGATTTTAAACTAAACTCATATTTATCATACTCGTGCTGAAGATGAGCATCGGATATGCTCGAAACCTGGGTCGACATTATCGATCCCATAACAGTTAGTGTTAGCCGGTAACATAATATTTCTAAACTCATTTATTATAGAATCTAATATAAACTACTTAAAAAAGTACTTTACTACGTAGTACGTTGTACTTTGACGAGCCTCGCGGTTGAGTGGTACATGTATCAGATTGTCGCTCGGGACAATCATTTGTGGGATTTTTCTAATTGTCATATAAATGTTTGTATTGCGTCTGGGTGTTTCTATGTATTATAAGTATGTATTTACAAAAGAAAAGTAGTATATGTATTCTATCCGTATTCTGGTATCCATAACACAAGCATTTACAGAGCCGATATCTCATCGGCTCCGAAAATTACTTTTAATGGTACAGTTATACCTATTAGCCCTAGTGTGAGAGATTTAGGTCTCCATGTCGACGCTACTCTTGACTAGCAAACTCAGATTGCAAATGTAAGCCGCAAAGTAACAGCAATACTAAGGTATTTATATCGCTTAAGGAATTTTCTACCATACAAGACTAAGTTATCGCTTGTGCAGACCCTGATTTTCCCTACTATCGACTATGGTGATGTGTGCTATCTCGACCTGAATGCAGATCTCCTCAACAAACTTGACCGACTTCTCAATAATTGCATTCGGTTCATTTTTAATCTCCGCAAATATGACCACGTATCCAAATTTCGTCTGCAGCTGAATTGGCTCCGTATTCGACAGCGCCGCAGCTTACATGCTGTAAGCATGCTTTACTCACTGCTAAATGCACCTGATGCGCCTGTCTATCTGACTTGCTACCTCCTAAAACGCTCTGAAACTTGCCTTCGAAATCTTCGTTCTTCTAATGACCTTCTTTTATCCTGCCCTCGACATAGCTCTAGCCTTGTTCATTCCTCCTTCATCATTCAGTCCGTTCTTCTCTGGAACGCCCTTCCTCGCGAGATTAGGATGTCTGGTAGCCGGAATTTATTTAAGCGTAGAGTCCGTCAACTTTATTTAGATCTGTCAGCGTAGTCAAATCGTATTTTCCTACTACTTAATTTCCTACCGTTTTAAGTAATATCAATTGAGTTTATCGTTATTTATTTGTATTTATATGTATGTATAATGTATATGTATGTTTATGTGATATATATATTATATATGTTATGTGTTTATGTTTATGATGTTTATTTGATTGTAGGTAAGTTTATTATTAAGTATTTTAGTAGTGTTTAATTCCTTTTTTGTGTTTTGTATTGGTTTACACCTACCCCTAACTTTTTCTACACCACCCAACGGTTGACTGGCAGAGAATGCCCTTGGCATTAAGTACGCCATTGCACAAATTTTGTTTGTGCGAAGTGTAAATAAATAAATAAGCTTAGCTTGGGACCAGAGGACGTTGTGTGAAATGTTCAAGAATATTTATTTATATACTTTATTTTTATAACATAAGGTGGTCGTCGCATCGGTTCCGGTCGTATCATGGTCCGGGACACGCCCAACAGTACGTGGGAGGAGGGTGAGTTCCGCGGCACTGAACCATACCGGCCGCCGCGTGAGAGAGACCGCGAACATACCGAGAGGAGAGTTAATAACAACAACGACAGGTAATATTCACTAACAAATTATCAAGATTTGACCTTAACCCTTGAGCTTTACTGTTTGACCTACCTACGTATAAAAGAATCTACTGAAGTCAGGAACCCGTTTTACGTTGCAGTCACGCACTAAGGATATTTCATAATTGAGTATTTTTAAAAGAAAGGTCAACCGACTTTATGTGCCTTTGAAATGTGAGGGTTTTCCTCGATTTCTCTGGTCTCTCAGTCTATTTGGTGGTACGAGGTAGGGTCGTATTGAGCCACGCGCCGCATGTCAGTTAAAACTACCATCGCGGACAATAGTTTAAAATTACGAAATGGTTTTACATTAATTTATTTGAAATAAATTTTTTTTTACTTTATTTTTAATTTTACATTTCATTTTTTTTTTAAGTTCCAACAATAGTTTAATTTTTCAACATTCTTTAATACATAATTCAAACATGTTTTTAATTCATTTTATTGATATTTTATCTAATATATTTTTCTATGTAATAACTAATAACAATAACAAATATGTAGGTAGCAAGCTACGACTCGCCAGCGAAAGCCTAGTTCAAAAATAAAATAATAGGCACATAACTTTTGTGCGAGAGTGTAACCATGCGCAAAGACCACCACTTTCTTCCAGCGTTCTTTTTACGTGACGAGTACTATATATCTATCTCCTAAACTCACTGTGACTATCTGATTATTGCTTCGTCCCAGCATCGATAGTGATCCACTGTCGGGATAGACTTGGAAGGGTTTTTTAATTTACTATGCCACACTAACCAGATGTTTTGGCATACGATTTAGTTTAGAGTTTTCGTCTCCCACAGTTGATATTAAGGGCCTACATCAATATTATCGTATATCATCGCCGACACGTACATATTAACACAGCCAGTAGGCACAGAAAATAAAGAATTAGGGATACTTTTCCTATTTACTCAAAATCTACTAAATATATTTTAATTCTGATTTACGTGTTTCTATATATAATAGTTACTTATGTTTTGAAAGTTATTTCATTAGTTAATACGCGATAATAGACCGACAAATGAAAAAAATAAAAAATAAGAGAGGTTGTTTCGCTAAGATTTTCTATCGAGAAAACTTTTTTCAATCGCGTTTCTGAGTTTATGCGATCCTAGATCATATATTGAAAAAACATATACTTAAAAATTAGAGCTCTAGCCATTCAATCTAAAGAAACAATGAAAACTTCGTACATAGAAAAATGCACGAAGCTATTTTGGTATCCTCTTAACTGCTTCTTATGCTTGTTAATGGTTATGTTATATCACGTAATAATGTATGGTCAGGTTCGAGCGGCGCTCGTTTAACCGAGACTCCTACTCCTCTGACATCAAGAGGGAACGGGACGATCGATTCATCAACGAGAAGATGCGAGACAGGTATTTGTCAAAATTGTTCTTTCACTGGCTTTTAATTTTTCGATTTTACGTCAACTAGTCCCAAACCAAGCTAAATGCTGTCGATATTACGAATATAATATACAAAATGGTTTCATTTCAATTTTGATAATATTTTAAAAAGCCTTTTATATGTATTTTTGCATGATTTTGTTCCAGAGAGGATAACCGTAGATCTGGTGGTCGCTTTTCTCAACGACGCCTTGAGAAAGAAGATGAACCCGAATGGTAAGACTATACTTTAAACTGATGTTTGCTTGTTAAATCTACTCATTCCATTAATAACCCAGTATTAGGTATGCTCCTCATTCACAATGGGATTTAGTTTCAATATTTGCATCTCTTACCGATGTTTCCTTTTTTTGCTTATGTGGAGCAAAGGTTGTCCGTGTGGTGACGGATTAAGAATATAACTGTCACCACACTATTTCCTTCCCAGGGTGCTGTAAAAGCCAGCCAAGAATATTACACAGATGACATCTGTGAGAGACGGAAAACTCTACAAAGAAACCCTATCCTATGCCAAGACGCCTGGTCAGCGTAGAATAGTAGACCATAATACCTTTTAAAGTGGAGGATGCCCGCGCCCAGCAGTGGGACATTACTGGGCTGGAGAGAGAGAATAGGATATAGTTTAGGATATGGTTGTATTCTTAATCCGGCATTAACATGTGACAATAAATGTGAATGTACAGGTTTAGTGGTGGGCCGACATCTCAGTTGGAGACTATCGAGCTACGCGGTTTCGACGAACCTACCAAGAAGACTGCTAATACGAACAATAAAGAGACTGAGGTACATAATATAACGAGCAATTCTTGTATATAAATAAATATTTGACGGGCCTCGTGGTCTAGTGGTTTATATAACGAACTGCCGATCACGAGGTCTCGGGTTCGATTCCCTATCAGGACAATCATTTGTCTGATGTTTATACTTGACATACAAATGTTTGTACTGCGTCTGGGTGTTTTCTATGTATTATAAGTATGTATTTACAAAAGAAAAGTAGTATATCCGTATCTGGTACCCATAACACAAGCATAGAAATATAGCTTACTTTGGGACCAGAGGACGTGTGTGAAATGTCCAAAATATTTATTATTATTATTTTTGGGATCTCGGAAACGACTTCAACGATTTTTGTGAAATTTGGTATGCAGGGGGCTTTGGGTCGATTAGACGATCTAGCTAGGTTTTATATACATAAAATGCCTTTTTGTTGATGATTTCGTAAAATGAAAATTTGCTATTTATTTATCTCTGGAATGGTGATAGCTAAAGAGCTGACATTTTCACAGTTTGTCTATATCAGTCGATGCTGCAACAACAAATACTAATTCCATTCCTTAATTTTTTGTCGTATATAATTCTCTATTCTCCTACCCTTATCGCATAATCGTGATCGGGGGTTTACATTTTACAATGAGTTTTGGCTGCTTTTTACTCTTGGCGTAGGTGTAAAGCAACATGGTTAGCTCGGTGGGTGTATACGACGCCCGCAAGCAAGACTTGGGGAGGTGACACTTGTATTTTTTTCAGCCATCATTATCATGGTAAAGATTGTTGACATTGTGGTTAAAAATTCTCCAAAACGTCAGGCAAAGCTGTAATAAGTAATTTTAAGCTAAAAAGTATTGATATCATATTAAAATTCCTCATTTTTGTATAGAAATGGAACAACGGCGGTTCTAAGTCGCCGGCTGCTGAGAAATGGCGTGAAACGACGTCGCCTACCGCACAGAACAATAACGACTCAAACACTAGTAATGTTAGTATTATTGTTTTTATATCCCTAGCTCTAGCTCCCTAGCGGTGAACAGCTCACCGCGGCTTCTCTCTCTCCAGCCCATTTACGTCCCACTGTTGGGCACGGGCCTCCTCCACTTTGGGAGGGATTATGGTCTACTGTGCCGCGCTGACTTGGCGTGTTGGCACAGGGTTATTTTCGAGTTTTCCGTCTCTCACTGAGGATGTTATCTGTGTTCAATATCCCTTAGCTGACTTTTACAGCACCCTTGAGAGGAGATGGGGTGGAGACACTTGTATTCTTAATCCGTCACCACACGGAGAGACCGCGGCTTCGTACGCCTGGAATTTGAAAAATAAATTCCCATTTTGCAACATTTTTCACTGTTGCTTCGCTCCTATTAGTCGCAGCGTGATGTAATAGAGCCTATAGCCTTCCTCGATAAATGTACTATCCAACACTAAAATAATTTTTCAAATCCCACCAGTGGTTCCTCCGCTTTCAAACAAACAAACTCTTCAGCTTTATAATATTAGTATAGGGTTACGAGGTCGTGGGTTCGATTCCCGCATAGGATATTAGCGTGATATTTATATTTGCATCTTCTTTTCATTGCTTTATTGTCCTCTTGTATCTTTGCAAGGAGTTATGATTATGGTTTTTGTTTGTTCAGGACAAGGATTCTGGTGTGGAGGTGAAAACTGATGAAGCGCCACAAAATAACGATCAGCCTGAATTCAATCTGGACGAGTTTCTCAAGTTTGACTCTATACCTGATGTACTCACTGTGAGTATACAAGAAAGCCATCCTCTTGAACCACTTTATCATTAAGAGAAAAAGCACATCAAAAACAGTTGTGTATTTTAGAGGATATAAACTCACATAAAATAATACTAATACATACAAAAATAAGAGATCGGAGAGAGAAAATAAGAGACTTTGATCTAGAAGTTTTTTTTCCTTATTTTTTTGGACTTTTAAAAATCATACCCTAAACTTACATAATTCAAACAAATACATACAATTAATTTAAGTATGGATTACGCTTCCTGCACATGTCTTTCCCTCTTCTTCACTTAAAATCAGGTGATGTGTAGTGATTTGCCAATATAAAAAAATGGGTTTGACAGAGTGCTGTGATGCTTCTTTGTGATATATATTAAGTAAAGAAATATTTTTTTATCATTTATATCGGAAAACATCATAGAAATTACCTGTATTTACAGCCAGAGCAGTCATCTATCTAAAGGCCTTGTAATATTGGACAAACTAACTAC
This sequence comes from Orgyia antiqua, assembly GCA_916999025.1. Lineage (NCBI taxonomy): Eukaryota > Metazoa > Arthropoda > Insecta > Lepidoptera > Erebidae > Orgyia > Orgyia antiqua. Next base: position 23,263,883 of record OU779869.1, read on the forward strand.
GTTAACTGCAACATTCTATTGACTACAATGAGTTTGATCCGCGGCTTACGACACGTATAACTGGTTTGGAAGGATCCTTTTATAATTATTCAATGGGTCACCATTCAAACTCATCAACTAACTAGAGTAAATAAACAAAATATTCACTGTTGACACAATTCGAGGACTTACTTCATAATCTAGGAAGCTAACTTAAAACTAAAAATCCTTAAGTAAACTATTTTAATCAATACGACAGATATAATAAAATTTTAGGGTTAATCAATTTATTTATTTATTTACAATGTGTAACTCAAAGACAAAAACATTAACCACTAGCATCTAAACTAGGCCGAGCACAGGCTCTGACTAGTTTAGATGCTTTTAGCGTATACTTTTAGCGTAGGTAAATTTAGTCAATAAATATAAAAAAGACTTGTTTTAATTTTAGGAGAAACTGTCATCTAAGATCTGTATCTTAGATGACAGTTTCTCCTAAAATTAAACCAAGTCTTTTTAATATTTATTGACTAAATTTACCTACGCTAAAAGTACAAAAGTGATGTTACAATTCACTTATCTTTATATAATTCTGACGAAGACAATTAATTATTTTCAAGCCCATGCACGAACACTCCTCTATATTAATGGTCTTATTCATAATGACTTATCGGAGGCTTAAAAGTTCGATAAGATCGGTTCGCGAAAATTGTCAAAAGTTGCTCTTCATAATAGTCTTTTTATGCTAAAAGGTTTATTATCTCTCCCATAAAATTTCCGTTTAAACCTCCGATAAGTAATTATGAATAAGACATTACATATGTAATTAGACTTACATAATATATAGTCTGCGTAGTATTACGAGATACGTTGTTAACCGGTTACATTCGTATGTCCACCATAATTAATATTTTAAACAATTCAATTTAAGAAATGTTTTCGTTTACAGAATGGTACTGGTGAGACGGAAGGTGGTAGTAGGTTTAGCCGTTGGTTCCGACGTGAGAGTCCAACCAACGATGCGAAACATTACGAGAGGTTGTTACACAATATGGTCGATGGTGAGTCGATAAAAACACAATATTTTTAACCTACTTCAAGAAAAAAAAACCGACGAATATCGAACCTCCCGTTTTCAATTCGTCTGTTTTCTTTATGTTTGTTACCTCTTAACTTTTAACTGGGTGAAGCGATTTTAATGATTCGTTTTTTATCTGAAAGCTGGTGGTTCCTGTGTGGTCCCATTGGCACCAGGTCAAAATGTGATGGTTATCTCCTGAGAAATTGAGGAAAACCCTCAAATTTCAAAGGCACATGAAGTCGGTAGAACTTTCTTTTTTTATTAATTCAATTTCATTTATTAATTAGAGCCGTAGTAAAAGAGTTACACAATTGCTTTTTTTTATCATGGGGCCGTTCAAGTATTACGTAAGCACTATGCTGGGGGTTTATGTATTGCTTATTTTGGATGACATGGGGGGTAGGGGAGTCTAGATGATGATTACGTCATCGGTAGTAAAATTACTTTTTTACACGAATTGCAACCCTCACATTGTCTTTGCTTGAAAACGAAACGCATTTTCGGGGATTCCCGCAAATAATGCATATATGTTTAGGCACTCGCTTTAGAACCGAGTAGGGGGAATTACCGCGCGCTATTCACTTGTAAAAATTTTCTCTGTCAGTGTTATTTTCTTATTTTTTAAATCATAATTATAATATTGAAAAAACAATACATTAATAGATAAATATTTACGTAAGCTTAGGGGGAGGGGGTAAGAGCTTTGCTTACTGACAAGGGGGTTGGGGGGGGGGGTGTAATAACTGTAATAAATCTGCTTACGTAATACTTGAACGGCCCCCATCATTCATAGTATTGTTTAATATTATTCTCAAGAGAGTAGACTTGAGCCTTTTCCCTATATTTAAATAAATAAATATTCATAGACATTTCACACAAGGACCTCTGTTCCCAAGCTAAGTTTATATGCTTGTCTTATGGGTGCCAGAAAACGGATGTACTACATAAACATACTTATAATAGTCAATATAAACATATGACAATTCTAAACATCACACCAACGATTGTCCTGTGCGGAAATCGAACCCGCGAACTTACAAGAATCACTAGATCACGCGTAGGGCGTAGCTACCGCCGTATCTATTATACGGGGCCCCTGGGCCAGGGGGGGCTCCCGACGTGCGTAAGCAAAAATTAATAATAACTTTCCAATTTTTTTATTATTTCAGAAATTTTACACATAGATTTTTTTTCTTTTGCGAGAAATCTTTATTCTTCATAAGGGCCCCCAAATAAATTTTTATACGGGGCCCTACCAAGGCACGCTACGCCCCTGTTTTACCTCCTATACAAGCCCTACATGAAACGAAGAATTGGAAACCATCCCACGCTCATTTCTCATGAATGTGTTATGGAGAAAAGCTGTTGCCGGCAACATCGTACGCGTGGAGTTTAGAAACTAACCTCAAGAAATTATACAAATAAACATCCTTTTGAACCACTCTAAAATTCGTTGCGTAGCTTAGAAGATATAAGCTAAGATGCTCACTTAGGGATATGTTTTTGTATGTATTATGTATGTCATTGTATGCAATGACATACATAGAAAAACAACGACTTTATGCTTATCCTTACTTCCTTATCCTTATCCTAACTAATTTATAAATGCGAAAAGCGGAATATAAACCAAGAATTTTGACGAGCTTAAGTGTTAATGTGTGTAACCAAACCAGTGTAAAAAACTGAACAACGCCATCTATTGAGCGATATAGTAAACTTCTGTTTGTTAAGGTCGGCAACGGCTAGTTTTATAATAAGTAAAGATGTTACAGATCTGGACAATAACAGTCGTTCAGAAGCCAGTCCGGTGTCCGGCGGTGGAGAATCTCACGTGTTTGCTCCTATCTGTCCGGCGAATAGAGCGCCGTACGCACCGCCTCCAGCATCACTATTCGATCTACTCCTTAGAGCTAATGCTAACGCTCATGATAGACCTGGTAATTATAAATATCTAAATTAATCTAAAAAAATAATCTAGGAGCCATTGGATGCAAGCGACACAAGACCGCGCGTAGTGATGTTCTATAGGGGAGGTATATTTCCAGCAGTGGGCAAAATACAACAGTGGATTAATACAAATAAATATCATTGTAATATCTGATATTGTAAAGTTTAAATATCATCGCTATTGCATACCAAAAACAAGAAAGTGGTAAAAATATTTTACCTTGGTTAAAACATTTAACTAGACTGATTTTCTAAATCTTAAATGCGATTGCACTCGCTTTCTTTAGCTTATCAAGAGATTTGGGACACAAATGTTTGTCTGTCTGGCTAAGGATTAGGAATATAAGTGTCACCACCTCTTATGCTTTCCAGGTTGTTGAAAACGCCAGGAATATCATAATAATATAGGAATACCATAATAACATCCTCTGTAAGAAATAAATGGAAAGCTCGAAATCAAACTCTGTGCTATTCCCTCATATCTAGCCATAGTCTCTTGTAAATTGAAGGAGGCCTTTGCCCAACAGTGGGACGGTAAAGTGCTGGAAAGAGGCTAAAATTATTTTTTACAAGTGGGTCGCTATTATACCCAATAATGTGTCTTAACAAAACTTCATTCAAATCCACTGTGGAGGAGCGTGGGTGATCGGGCTCCTCCAACCACAAATGGAGAATTGTCCGACCAGGCTAGGTAATCAGCACTGGCCAGGGCTTTCGCCACAATGTTGTACGTTCAGATGTTTTAGCTATCATAACTCGTATGCAAATCTTGCTGGTGCAATGTAGGATTCATTGTGACGTCACATTTTGACATTTAACGCCATCTGTCGTTATTGGGCTGTACCATGTAGTGACAGCTATTCTTCACTAGATGTTGCTACACCACTAATATAAATATTGCATATATTTCAGAAGCGGCCCAAGTGAGTGGCGGCGGCGGTGGCAAGGTTCACAGTTTAGAAGAGTTAGAGGCTCGTCTTAGACCTCAACACTCGCATATTCCACAGCATCATCACAATGTACCTGATCATGATCTCACCGCGTTTAAACGTCTTGTGAGTGGTTTTACATTTATGAGGTCTGATCCAGGCAAAATGGTCACTAGACTATGAAATGATAAATATTTGCGGACCTAACACTTGATACGTCTTCTGGTCTTAAACCAAGCTTATTTACTTGTGTTATATGCACACGCACAATCTCTCTCTTTTTTCACCCTGTTAACGTACGACTGTCCCACGAGTCTCCTCCACTTTGGGAGGGATTATGGTCTACTATGCCGTGCAGACCAGGCGTGTTGACACAGTTTTCGAGTTTTCCAACTTTCACAGAGGTTGTTATATGTGTACAATATCCCTTAGTTGGCTTTTACAATACCCTGGGAAGGAAAAGAGGTGGAGCCACTTGTTCTTAATTCCTCACCACACGGACTAGGTAAACAAATCCAAAAAAATATCTTGTAAATTAAATAATTATCGTATAACTATATGCACGTGTGTATGATGTCTCTCTATTCCAACATTATATAAAATTGTTTAATATTTCAGTTGGCGCAAGTATCTGGCGGACATGCCGTCCCGGCGGCGGCTGAACATCCGCAAAGACATACCCACCCGCAACCACAGCCACAACCTATGAGCTTGCTGCAGGTAATACTACTAATACTATCAGTGGCTGATTTGCAGTCTCGGCCGCCCTAGGCCCCAAGCCATCGGCCGCCCCTTTTTCAGTATCCACCATACAAACTACATAATGAAATTCTGGCCGCCCTAGGCCTGGGCCTACTGGGCCTTAGAGTAAATCCGCCACTGAATGCTATAAAAGTGAAAGTACATAAGAGTGTACATTGCTTTACACGCAAAAACTACCGGATAGATATAAATGTAATTTTGCAGATACATAACTCATAGATGGAATAGCAATAGCATAGGCTATATTGTCATCACGCTAAAAGTCAGGAAACGGGTTAGTAACTAAACGCGGCTGAAGCCGCAAGCATAAGCTGTTTACATATAAAACAAGCCAACAACAAATTAGCTTTAAGCAATAACTTTTGAAAAATAGTAATTTAAATAAAACCACTTTTTACGGATTCAGACGCGTATATTTGTTTCAAATTTTTCTTTTCAAATGTCTCACCCGTGATCATGGTGACTGCAAAGTCTCCGAAACGTCGGGCTAAATTTTAATCAAATATACGCGTCTGAATCCGTAAAAAGTGTTTTTTATTTAAACAAATGAGTCGCGCAAGTGTTAGAAAAAAAAATTGTAATTTATTAATTACTAGATTGTTGCCCACAACTTAATACACATAGAATTCAGAAACTAAATCCTAACTAATTATATACAAAAAGCCATCCACTTTAACCACTCTATCTATAGAACTCATCAAAATCCGTTGATGATGACTTTGTTTTATAAAGAGTAAAGATGATTGATAATCCTCGTTCCTCAACAGTATCCCCCACAACACAACGCGCGTCTGTCTGTATCCAATGGAAGATATCGTCACTTCACCATGTTGGTTCTACCTTAGTCGCCGCACGCTACGTCTTACTTTGATTACTTGACATAATTTTTTTCAGATGCTGAATAAAAGTATGGAGCAACAACAGAAGGCTCAACAACAACAACAACAACAACAACAACAACAGCAGCAGCAACAACAACAACAACAACAGCAGCAACAGCCGCCGCACATACCACAAGAGCTCCTATACAAGCTCTTGCAAGTGCAGGTAACTGTTGTTTGTTATCATCATCATCATACCGTCACGACGTTTTCCTATGGGGGTAGGCAGAGACATGCCATGCCATCTAAATTGTAGACACAGTAACATTCTCTTTGAGAGACGGAAAACTCGAAAATAATACCTCTGCCAACATGCTTGGTCAGCGTGGCGCAGCTTATACTATACAAATATTATAAAGCTAAAGAGTTTGTTTGTTTGAACTCACTAATCTCAAGAACCGTCGGTCCGGTTTAAAAAAATCTTTCAGTGTTGGATAGTACATTTATTGAGGAAGGCTATAGGCTATATAACATCACGCTGTGACCAATAGGAGCGAAGCATCCGTGAAAAATGTTGGAAATTCCATTTGTAAGAACAACGGGCAACAGGTAGTTGACCACAAAGCGGGGGAGGTAGTACCAACAGTAGGAAATTAATGGGCTGGAGAGAGAGAGAATAAAGTATGTTTGTAACTCTATATTGTTGTTACCAGCAACATCAACACCAACAACAGCAGCAGCAACAACAGCAACTCGGTGGTGGAGAGATGGGTGGCATGGCGCCCATTGATAGAGAATTGTTACAACGACCTGAAGCACAGGCTATTGTTAGAGGTATAATATTACTTAGTTAAAATCCGAACAATAATCCTATGGTCCCAAGCTAAGCTTATATATATGCTTGTGTTATGGGTACTAGAATATGGGTATACTACATAACTACTTTTGTTTTGTAAATACATACTTATAATACATAGAAACACCCGGAAACAGGACAAACATTTGTATGACATATTATATAAATATCACACGAATGATTGTCCCGTGCGAGACGGAATGAAACCTGCGATCTTGTGAAAAGCAGTCTGTTACATGAACGACTAGACCACGAGGCCCGACGAATATATGACGTCTGACAGAAGACTGGAAGAAAAAACATGCTCCGATCCCAAATAATGGGAAAATCGGCCTTCACTATAAAATTATGCGCGACATTTCGGAAACTAGACTAAAGAAAGTGGACTTTCCTTTTTCTTTCATCTCCTCATTTACACAGTCCATCCATCTTTTCTTAGATCTTCCTCTTTAGAGGATACCAAAATAGCTTCGTGCATTTTTCTACGTACGAAGTTTTCATTGTTTCTTTAGATTGAATGGCTAGAGCTCTAATTTTTAAGTATATGTTTTTTCAATATATAATCTAGGATCGCATAAACTCAGAAACGCGATTGAAAAAAGTTTTCTCGATAGAAAATCTTAGCGAAACAACCTCTCAAATTTTTTATTTTTTTCATTTGTCGGTCTATTATCGCGTATTAACTAATGAAATAACTTTAAAAACATAAGTAAGTATTATATATAGAAACACGTAAATCAGAATTAAAATATATTTAGTAGATTTTGAGTAAATAGGAAAAGTATCCCTAATTCTTCATTTTCTGTGCCTACTGGCTGTCAGTGGCGTGCACTCCATACAAGCTGACAGGCTCTGCTTTACTTGCCATTCACAGATATTTTAATAAAACGTTCGTATGATTTAGATGACTTTATTCATGTATTTACTATTAATTAAACAAAATATTATAACTTAAAAACGCCTACCTAATAATTCATAAATAGCACCAATATGTGCTTGCAAATTGTTTTTTGCCAGGCGTTTGGCGAAGGAATAATATTGGTCGGACGAACGCATCGGACAAGCTCCACGCCGCTCGCCTGCCATGAGTTCATATGTGTGTAGAAATTTTGGTGTCCGTGCACAGTTCCCAAACGCACACAGGCTTACATATCCAAGACGATTTATACTGAAAATCCTGCCGTCTGCTTTCGCGATCGGATGTTATCGCGAGTATTCGGCAATGTTCGTTCGTTACTTATAACCCGATTAAATATAGTCGGAAGCAGTGTTGCCAGAAGGTTACATTTTTTACATTTTACGTAACTTTTGATCAGTTCATGTAACATGTATGTAAGAAACAATTTTAGTTAGATTTAAGTAACTTCTCAAGAATTACAAAAGAGGTAAAAATGAAAAAAAAATCTTGAAAAATTAAAATATTCTTATCTAAATTTATTTAATGAAAACAAAAACTACCGCAAAAAATTAAAAAGGTTATAATTATATTGATAAATATAATTTTTTTTAAATTATTGTGTACAAGAAAAAATAAAATAATAATAATTTTTGATCTGCGAGCTGAAAATTACATGAGCGTGAATGTAGCAGACATCAGAAAAATTTAAAACTACTAATAAATAGAGTAAATAATTTAAAAAATAATATTTATAAAAAATGCATTTATTAATTTGAAAATTTTTTAAATGCGCATTTAAAAAAAATCTTTTATTAATTATTTACTCTATTTGTAAATAATTATAAATTTGGCTGATGGCTGTTACATTCACACTCATAAAATTACCACTACGTAAGTTTTAGTTTAAAAATGTAACTTTTCATGGATGCCAACGTAACTTTCGACCAAATCACTCTGGCAACACTGGTCGGAAGTCTAATAAATCACGTATGCATTTTTGTTTAGTAAGGTTTTATTGGTGTGATTCATTGAACTGTTTAATATTGAGTTTCTTTAATTTAATAATTGTATGGATTTTCGTTTGTTGATTTTAAAATGTTATTTGATTGTGAAATGTGTGTTGATAGTGTGTGTTTGTTAAAAATTAAAAATAACAAGTTCTCACAATTGTCGTTCGGTGAAAAAATTCAAATTGTGTCTATAGGTAGATGTATACCCGAGTTACAACTTAATCAACAAAAGGGTAACGTAACTAGAAAATTTCATGTTAAAAGTTATGAAACGTATAACTGGCTATGTGGTTGTGTACACACGAATAAATTATTTTGTTTCCCTTGCATATTGTTTAGTAATTCTAGTACAGTGTGGACTGATTCGGGATATTCAGATTTAAATAATTTCCATTCCGCGACAAAGAATAAAATATAAAAAAATAGAAAGAAAGCTTAAAATTAAATACTTTTGGTAAATCTCGTATCGAAACGAGTATCAACAGTCAGTTACGATTAGATATACCGACATCTATGGACAAATTGCGTTATTTTTTGCGTCTATAAGTTGTGTAATAGATAGCTGATGAATTACTTCACAATCCATAATCACTAGATGGCAGTTTTTATCTTCAGTCCACTTTACGCTTTGTGTTTAGTAAACAAGTGGTTTTGAAGTTCCAGCGGATTGTCGTAAGTAGTTTAGTTTTATTTATGAGTTCATAGATTATTAATATTATTATACATCAAGATAAACTAGATGATTTGTGCTTTATAATTAAGTATACATATAGCATACATATCACAGTTTTAAGAGTAAAATCGAGTTATATTTTGAATTGTTATGTTTTCTCCTCTGTCCTCTTCTGTTCTCATTTTTAATACTTTAAAATAAATTTTCAGATCTTAAAAAATAGATAGATTTCATCTGTAGTCTTCTAGTAATTTTTCGTAGTATTTGTCTTCACTCTAGGTATTATAGATAAGAAGCTATAAAGGTTTTTTGTTACAACATGCGAGCGCGGTACCGATCGAATCAGCGCCACGCGTAGCTGGACGGACAACGGTATAATAGGTATTAACTAAAAAATGAAAACAGCTATTGCTGTATCTTAAATGTTTCGCTATTTTTTTGCACACATTTATATTAATTAAAATCGTTAGTCTATAATAAACAGTTTTTATATAAAAAAAGTTCTGTTAACATTGCCGAATTGTGTTATAGACGCTATCAATTTTCATTTTTTAGTTAAGTTAAGTTTAGGTCTGCACATAGAATAGGCACCAATGTAACTCGAAAATTTCATGTTAAAAGTTATGAAACGTATGTACATACGTACATCTACGTATGTATGTACGTACGTAGTTATTGTTTAGTAATTCTAGTACAGTGTGGACTGATTCGGGATATTCAGATTTAAATTTGTTCTGTTGGCATGGTTTCCGACTTAGAGATCCGTCGCGTGGCTATGCTAAAAATCTATAAGAGTACTACCTACAGTATAAGAGCCTACCCTGCTTCAAATATATGTGCACGCCACTGCTGGCTGTGTTAATATGTACGGGTCGGCGATGATATACGATAATATTGATGTAGGCCCTTAACTTTTTTCCTTTCACATTAATTTCTAGAACTCTCCTAACGATAACACGTCTTTTATATTTATTACTACTATTTATTGTATGTTTGTGTAGGTTTAAAAACGGGCGAGATAACAGTTCAACATTTGATGCAACAACTTAGTAACCCGGGACTACAGAGTCGTCATAGAGAAGTTCTACACACGATATTGAGGTTACAACAACAACAGAGACAGGTTAGTTTACACAACATTATACCGTCACGCTTTCGCCCAATGTGAGTAGGTAGAGACTAGGGCGTTATTTGCTTTCATTGGCATGTTTAACATACATAATATTAATGTAATATTTCAGATGGGAGAGTCTCAAATGTCAGCAGGTGGTCCCGCACACTTGGTAGTGCCCCCTCATCATCAGCCGCTACGTCTGTCACCATTGCCGCACCAAGGTGAACATACTATTGTTAATCATTATTAGAGTCCCTTAAAGTGGCACTGGGCAGGCTACATCGCTCGACGATCGCAATCCGACGACTGTTGGGGGCGGAAGGTACCAGATAATGACGCAGTGAGGGGCGCCCCCCAACAAGGTGGACTGACTATATCGTCAAATGCCGTTGTATGCAAATAGCGCTGGACTTCGCGTTGTGGCGTTTTACAGGGGAGGCCTATGTTCAACAGTGAGTGAAGAAGGGCTGATGGATGGATTAGAGTAAGTTATAAAAAGAAACCTCTTATAAAATCTGTACAGTACAGCAAAGTTTTCAATAGACTTCACAATTGGAAGATATGGCAAAAATATTTGAATTTTCATGCATTTTACTCCATTTGTAAGCGTATCAAAACCTACAGGTATACTGATACGTAGGCAACTCACAAAAATATACAAAGTTATATATCTTATTCCTATCTTAAATTTGGTAATTAGTTTAATTGATATAATATAAATGTTTGTGTCCGGACGCAGCTTTTTGTGTGTCACCTATAATGGCGACCAGTCCCAATACACTTGGGGTACATCAATCAGGTATTATTTTTTTAGATTTTGCTTATGCCTAATCTGTCGATTACAAGTGATATGTCACACAAAGTAATGCTTTTTCTCTTTCATACGAAAACTGCTTAATCAATTTTAATGAAATTTTACAGTTGTATAGCTAGAATAACAAATGGACATATATATCATTACGCTACAATCCGAGCAGCGGGGTTAGTAGCTCTTAAAGCCAGTGAGACCACGGGCAATAGATAGTTGATAAGTTGTTTGATAGGGTACTATAAAACTTATACTACGTGCATTGATCGTGTCAACATTACAGGTCGCATACCATCACCGTTAACAGCTGCGCATACTCAGTCCGCCATGCAGAACGCAATCATCAAGAAGAAACTGGAGGAACAAAGGGAGACCCTCAGACGTCGTCAGGAGATACAACCTAAACAATCTACGCCTATATCGTTTACACCCACCTCGGTAAGAATATAACATTTAAGAGGATACCGCGAAACGCGATTGAAAAAAGTTTTCTCGATAGAAAATCTTAGCGAAACGACCTCTCTCATTTTGTATTTTTTTCATTTGTCGGTCTATTATCGCGTATTAACTAATGAAATAACTTTAAAAACATAAGTAACTATTATATATAGAAACACGTAAATCAGAATTAAAATATATTTAGTAGATTTTGAGTAAACAAAAAAATATCCCTAATTCTTCATTTTCTATACCTACTGTGTTAATATATACATGTCGACGATAATATTGATGTAGGCCCTTAATAAACTAAACGACGACTAAACTACAATAATTTGTGATGTTAAATGTTATACAAATTTTTGTTCTGTGTCTGGGTTTTTCTATGTATTATATGTATGTATTTACAAAAGAAAAGTAGTTTATGTATCCTATCTGTATTCTGGTGCCCATAACACAAGCATATAGCTTAGCTGGGGACCAGGGACGTTGTGTGAAATGTCCGTGATATTTATTTATATAAAGTGGAAAAAATGATCACCATGGTCGAGACTTGAACCCACGACCTCGGAATGGAATGATATTACGAATGGTGATAATAATTTTCCACTATAATTTAGTTTATTTAGTAAAATCATAGCAAGTTAATTGCAAAAATTTATGTCAAATATAACATTTTTATAGGGTTCTGTACTTAAAGCTAAAATGAAACTCTGTCTTCGCTGTCCACCTGTTACCAAACTGTATGTATGTAAGTCATATTGTGTAACCCGAACAACGGCAAGAGAATTAAGTTTGTTTCGAATAGTAACCGGAACTACTGCACCAATTAAAAATTCTTTTTATACGTAACTAGCTGTTGCCCGCGACTCCGTACGCGTGGAATTTAGGAAAGTTTCATGAAAATCCATCCAGTAGTCTTTACATGAAAAAACAACAAACATCCTTACATTCATACAATCCAACATTAGCCAAACTTCCAAATACACATTAGAGTATGGATAGAAGACCGAGGACACGTTCGCGTTGCTCGGCCAACAGTATAAGTATTTTATTTTGTCGCGCGTAATTCTTTTTTCGCCATATCTCCTAAGATATTCATTTAAATTGCATGCTGTAAAAAGCAGTTATAATCTATATTAAACGTGTAAGCTAACTAAGGTATTTAATTTCATAAAAAAGATTACTATATACACATAAGTAGCTTTTGAAAACACCCTATTGAATTTGATAATTTTTGCGACATTATTATGGGTACAGCGGGTTTCGTTTAAAAGATAGACATATGCCCTCGCGGACTTTTTTGAAGAACTATAGGTAACAAACAATTCCTCCATACATTAGTTTGTTGTACCTCATATAGATAAAGCAGCGTTTTCATTTATAGCTCGCACGCGTCCGAGTTTCTCGGCAAATTTAATCATATCTCATCCAATATACAGCAAACCCCAACAAATTATGCAAAAAAAGCCATCCTCTTGAACCATTCTATCTATTAAAAAAAACCGCATCAGGATCTGTTGCGTATTTTTGAAGATATAAGCTCACATAGGGACATACATACAAAAATTACGACTTTGTTTTATAAGAAGTAAAGATTCGAACTTTCACGAAATGGTTCATTACTGTAAATTTCGTGTGAAGTTATGTCCAGTAGTGCTCACGTTAATGCTTTTTAGAGGATTTTTTTATAGTATGTTGAAAGAGTACTGTAATCAACATAATATTATTGAATCAGGTATTACGTAAGATGACGGCGGAGAAGGAATCCGATTCTCCCAGCCCTAAGCAACAACAATGGACGCAACCAATAAAAATGCCTCAGGGAAGACCTATAGTCAAGGTATGTAATTTATACTTCTACTACCTGTCCCGGCAAACGTTGTTTTGCCATACTAAAAAAAAAAAGGTTTGAAAAATAGATGTTGGCCGATTCTCAGACCTACTGAATACGCATGTAAAATTTTATATAAATCGGTCAAGCCGTTTCGGAGGAGTACGGTAACTAACACTGTGACACGTGAATTTTATATATTAGAAGATACTAATACTAGCTGACGCGGCAAACGTTGTTTTGTCATACTAAAAAAAAAAAGGTTTGAAAAATAGATGTTGGCCGATTCTCAGACCTACTGAATATGCATGTAAAATTTCATAAAAATCGGTCAAGCCGTTTCGGAGGAGTACGGTAACTAACACTGTGACACGTGAATTTTATATATAAGATTATAAAGCTGAAGAGTTTGTTTGTTTGTTTGTTTGAACGCGCTAATCTCAGAAACCACATTGGTCTGAATTGAAAAATTCTTTTCGTTTTGGATAACTTATTTATCGAGGCTATATGTTAAATAACATCACGCTGCGACCATGTACAAAGGAGAGCCTAATTTGTCTTTGTAGCATATATTGTATTTTAGCATTATTGTATAAGCATGCCAAACATTAGAAAGAAAGAAAATTGTATTTAATTTTATCATTTTTCACAGGGTAACCAGAGTGGTACAGTGCCTCCAATGAATTTCGCAAATGCACCGACAGAATATCAGCAACATTATTTAAATCAACAACAGGTAATATTCAACTGTTATTATGGTGTACGAATGTAAGTAAAGCCAAATCGTAGTAGATGACGCACATTTTGTAATATCACATTAAAAATATAATTTTCAGAATAGCTAGAAGAAATATTACAATTCTGAAAATCCAAGTGTCAAAATTGACAAGTGTCACACGACGCGACGACCATAGGCAATAGTCAATAAAAAGTAAAATAATATATAGTGAACCATGAAGTCTCCACGACATTACCCGACGTCGGAATGAAGTGTGTTATGATACTATTACATAATTATAAAGATAATTATTGTGTGTAATGTATGTCCGTGCGTGTGAATGATAAAATATGTAAATAAATAAACTATATATAATATGTATGTATGTATCCTACATACATAATTGTAGAAACTATCTTTTAGATGTTCATCATACATCGACCCGGTATTCTCTAGCACTATAAAACGGGGAATTATTTATTATTTTACGATATAATAAATGTTTAATATTTTCTAACACTTGCGCGACTCGTTTGTTTATATAAAACTACTTTTTACGGATTCAGACGCGTATATTTGTTTTAAATTTTGGCCCGACGTTTCGTAAACTTTTCAGTCACCATGGTCACGGGTAAGACTGAGCTGTAATGTGTTTTCTATGATCAGTTATTACAGGGTTTACCCACAATCTAACAGTCTAAATAAATAATAATAATAATAATAAATATTCATGGACATTTCACACAACGTCCTCTGGTCCCAAGCTAAGCTTATATGCTTGTGTTATGGGTACCAGAATACGGATAGAATACATATACTACTTTTTTTTTGTAAATACATACTTATAATACATAGAAACACCCAGACGCAGGACAAACATTTGTATAACAATTAGAAAAATCACACAAATGATTGTCCCGAGCGGGAATCGAACCCGCGACCTCTTGATCGGCAGTCCGTTACCAGAACCACTACACCACGAGGCCCGTCAAATCCGTAAAAAGTAATTTTATTTAGATATCAATGTTTACTTTTATTTATATATTTTGTCTACAGCAAATGCTTGGTGGTGTAAGGCCTTACCAACATCCTCCACAGAGACAGCAATTACCTAATTCGGTAAGACAACCTAATAACTTGCTTATAAAATTCTTGTATCGTGGTCACCAAACGCATCTGACTAATTTTAATTATCTACTAAGTATATCAAACTGACTAGGAGTATTTCTTTTAACTAACTTAAAAAACCGGTCAAGTACGAGTAGAACTCGCTCACAAAGGGTTAGAATAACGATAAGTATTTGTTGTTATAGCATCAACTGATTTATAAAGTAAAATTTTCGCCGCTAGCTATCATCATTACCGATATACTGTCTGGTGATACACGGACATAGAAAAATGTGTCACCAATGGAGTCCATAAGTGGAAAGGAATGAATAAGAAAAGTGTTGATGGACACATTCTTAGTTATTATTCTATTTAGTAATTTAAGTTAGATTAAAATTACCTATTAAAAAGAAAAAAAAAACCTAATGAAGTCCCGTTTCACCTTTTGGTACGTAAGTCTAAAAAAGGTGATTAAACAAATTCCAATTCCAAAAAAGACTGAACAAGTCTTGTTTTAAGAAATTAAGATTTAAAATTTGTATCTTTTCTTTTATTAGCAAGTGTTATGTTTTCTATTTCAGTATAACAATATGAACAATATGGCGCGCGGCATATCCGGTGGCACATCGCTTCATAAACTACTTATACAATCGCACCAAAGAAGTCTTAACGGTAAACAACATTAAGATAAATAGTTTAATAATAATATTTTTAATATATTTATTATTTAATACTTTTTTTCTAAATATTGATTGTATTCTGGATTCTAGTATTTGTTGTTACAGCGGTAACAGAAATATTAATTTGCGAAATTTTTTACTTTATAGCTAATAGCTATCGCCGTTTATCAGATAAAGCCTGCTGACAAACTAATGACAGCAGAGTCTCAATATAAGAAAGAATTGTCTTCACCATGATTATATTATTAAAAGGAATCGAACACGCGATCTTATGAAGAACCAGAAGGACATTCCGTTTTATAGACCACTAGACCACAAAGCCCGACCAATATTTTAAAAGAGCACACACATGTAAATAAATAAAATAAATATTTTGGACATTTCACACAACGTCTTCAGGTCCCAAAGTAAGCTATATTTCTATGCTTGTGTTATGGGTACCAGAATACGGATATACTACATATACTACTTTTCTTTTGTAAATACATACTTATAATACATAGAAACACCCAGACGCAGAACAAACATTTGTATGACATTTATAAATATCACACAAATGATTGTTCCAAGCGAGAATCGAACCCGCGACCTCGTGAATGGCAGTCCGTTACATGAACCACTAGACAACGAAGCCCGTCAAACATGTACACTTCTTAAAATGGTCTTTGTTACAGAAGTGGGAGGTGCTGGTGGTACAGGGGGTGGTGATAATCAATTAGCGCGGTGGTTTTCCCCCGAGCTGTTAGCGCGCGCCTCCGCCGGGAAACTACCTTCAGTTCATGTGCCCAATGCTCTCTCGTTAGAAGACCTGGAACGACATCATCAATCTTCGGCGCCAGTACATAATTAATAACAACCACCTGTATAAACATCACAAAACACGGTCACTAAACATTGCACTCACAATTCATAATACAATTAATGCAAATTTCAATATATTATTAGAACAAAATACTAAATAAACATCCTAGTTTGTTCCAAAAATTTTAATTTGTTCCTATTATTATTTTAGGAACAAATAGATTGTAAATAAGCAGTTGTAATAAGACTTCTCTTTACATAGCAAACCATTTAATAAATCTGCTTAGGCAAATTAATGGCAGATAAAATATAAAAGAAAATAAAATAGTAAAATAATAATATACAAAATTTTACTTAATAAATCAAATTATGGTGGAAAAAGTGAAATGCCGCAAGTGGGATTTCACTTTTTCCACCATAATTTGATTTATTAAGTAAAAGCATAGCATTTCAAATGCAAAAATGAATAAATTACTTTAATACAAAATTTTGTTAACATCCTAATTTGTTAATAAAGGAACAACTTTAAGATTTTAGGGACAACATTGCTAGTATATAAAATTGTCTCTAGTTTTGTTCTGATAATAATATTTTTTGTATTAAATTGAAAATTATGTTTTGTGTACTTAAATAAAAATTAAGTTTCGAAGGTCAGTGGTTAATAAAGTCAATGAATTTATGTAAGTAGAATATTCAAGTATTACTGGCCTTAGACTATAAATAGTTGAAAATACTGTGCAAGTGTTGAAAGTGCAGTGTTCGATTTAGTGTGAACTTGGATATTTGGTGGTCAAATGACCAGTGTAATATTAATGCCAGAAGCAATAATAGTGAAGTAAATATATATATATGTTCCAGTTTTTGCGCTTGGCGGTTTTTTGGTCCCATATATTGATTACCCTGATTTTTCTCCTAGGAACAAATCACACTCCCATTGTGGTTCACAGCTGATTTTAGGCTGCTTTAGAGACAAACCCCTAAATTTCTAGCAATAATATGAAATCTACTCCAATTAGTATATTGTTATTATTAAATATTAATATCTAAATAAAACACTACAGAGGTATTAAATTTACATACTTGAAACGATGTTATGCGACAAAAAATACATACAAAATTGTTGATGAATATAAAATGTTTTCATATTTATTATTTTTTATTGTTCATACCACACTTGTTGTTATTTTATTTATTTTTCCCTAAAAAAGACACGCTTAAATGTAACTGAAAAGCAAATTGTACAATCTTAGGGTTTAGATACAGAGTTATACAAAACTTAGACATCGAAATACTGTTAAGTTATAAACTCTGAGGTTAATATGAAATTATAGAAAAGTTATTTATTATACCCGTATTTGCCTGAAGTTTGTGGAATAGACGAAATAATATCAAAGGCATTGTAACTATATAGGGGCTGGTAGACAAAATATTTGGATGTGGATTAATATTGACAAATGGGAGTTTAAAAGGGTTTTTGATGTATTAATTTTTGTAGACACTGTTCGTCTTCATTTTAATTGCCCTGGCAACTCCCCTTTGACATTAGCTGTTTTAGTACCGCGGCATACTGAATTCGAGAAAAAAATAATTAAAATAGTCCCAATTACGGTTTTCTTGATTTCAGTGGTGTGTTTGGTCAGAGATTGTTCCAAAAAGTGCTAGAATGATAGGCGAGTGTATGCATGTGTGTTTGTATGTATGTATATCTATGATTGTGTTTGTATGCATTTTTGTTACTATGTCGTTTACGTGAGGAGAAGGATTTTTCGTTCATATAATAGAATAATATTTCCTGTTGTCTATTCGCCGATGGGAGGTGTACCAGGTGATCGTTTTAGTTTCGAATCGATTTCATTTGTAATACGATTTTGGAATTCGGCACAAGTGTTGATAAACAAACGCAAACAATTGTGTTACCACTGATATTTTTTTTAAAGATTTTACTATTCCCTCGCTATTTTCATCGATTATTTCTAACATTGAGACCTGAGCTAGTTGCATGTCAATTATAACTACATAAAAAAACCATGTTCTGTTCCATTATTAAAACAGTTTATCTTGATGGATTTGTTATTAATTTTCTTATTCCTCAATCTAATATATGAAGTGTAAAATGTAGGTAGTTCATCTCAAATATACCCGGTCGAATAGCACAGGTTTCAAGCATTTTGATGACATTTTAAGACGGATTTGAAAGTATAATACTCCAATCATGAATTGATTTTTATTTGTAATGTTGGCATCTCGATTTGTTCATATGATGCGCATTTCGAGTTGTTCCGAACATTGTGGTCTTGGAAAATGTTTGGCGAAATTTCAGTAGAACGGGATTGTGACGCTTACTTGTAACAACACGAAATATGTCTGTAAGCTTTAAATTATTGATTAAAGAAAAAAATTTGAAGTTTTTTTTTGGTAGTTTCATTGTTATACATAAGACGATTTTCGACGATTAAGAATACAAGTGTCACCACCTAAGGAGACCAAGGGTGCTCTAAAAGCCAGCTAAGGCATATTATAATATCCTATGTGAAAGTAACCATGTACCAACACGACTGGTCACTTGATCACCGTGGGAAATTAGACCAGATACCCGTCCGAAGAAGAGGAGGTCTTACCATAATAGTGAGACGTTTAATGGTCTGAGAAGGATATACTTCCGTTTGCTAACTAATCGGAATCTACTTTCTTGATTGTATGACAACATTTAAACACTGGCTGGTTAAAACTAGCGACTAACAAAAACTTGCCTAGTCTTGCCTGTAAGTGGCCCTGTGTACCAGGAAATGGGCCCATACTAGACTATCGGTTGTCATTACGAAATGGGCCCCGCTAATAAATCGAGGCCAGTGGAAGAGACGGGCCCGTTAACAGCTTTTAACCATCTAATGTATTTTATGTCAAATAATAAATGTTCACTCTGACCATGGAGACTAGAAGAAAGGAGGAATGTCTTGTATGGGGGATCAGTCCAAAAAGTGTCCACTTGTAAACAGCAAATAACACTCACCGAAATAGCGCTAGTGTAGCAAGATGAATGATATGAATGTAGCAGTTATAAGCACAGTGAAGTGTGCTACTGTTGCGGTAATTCTTTAATACTATATTCTATTTGCTATTTACAAATATTTGGGGTACTTAAAATCACCGTTTAATTATAATAATAATTAATATAAATTTATTTTATAGTCATGTTTGTCTATATAATATAATAATTTAAAAAACTGCGCTGTAACAAAGCGGAAGTTTTTTTTCCTTTCTAATAATTTGTGGCGCTCTTTTTAAAATTCTTACACTTGCTACTATGGCGCCACCTTAATTTGCTGCCTTTCAGCGGACACTTTTTACTATACTGAGATATTCCTCCTTTCTTCTAGTCTCCATGACTGACTAACAAAAGGACCTTTATTCAATTTCAAAAGGTTTATATGTTTATGAAAAACAAAGGGGCCTAGCAAGAAATAAAGAGAATCAATTAAGGAAAATGTTTTTTCAAATCCCGGGCTAAGCCAAAGCCCCCAAACGTAAGTATGTTAAAAGTAAAAAAAATTGGGCCTTACAATAGATCTTGATCACAGGTGCCAAGGCAAGCTACGTCTAATGCCTTTTACTTTTCGTAAATATAAAATAAAACTAGGTCAAATTCACATCACGTTCGCGTTATTAGATAATAGTCATATTCGTAAAATAAATTGATGGAATTATTAGGGTTCCGTACTGAATGAAGTGTCTATATTTACCTATGACGTCACCGACTGATATATCTGTCTTTCTCGCCTCGTCCTATTTCTTTAAACATCTTTCTGTTTCTCGCTATATTCATATAATTATCAGAAATCATAATACGCCGTTTGTGGCGCTTATTTAAATACATTCTAAAATATCTAAAGTAACGACTACTGCGGAGCTATACAGCTACCGTGTGTGGTAGCTTGCTATACGGTGATATAGAAGAAGAAAGAAATATTTATTATTTCCCGTAGGAGGAAACCCACATATACAAACATTCAAATAATTATTAAAAACACTCAAATAAATCAGCTAGTGTGTCCCGCCCGTGGAAAACAATAGGACGGTACTCAGCATATTGTTGTGGGTTTGACTCCACAACGCTGGTTTTCAGTAACGCCCTGTTGGACTGTGACGCTTGGCGCCGATCAGCGAACTTGAAATTACGATTTATAATAATTAGAATAAGAAGACAAACATAAAATACACTACTTAAATATACACAGTTACATAAATATTATTTAAATGACAATAGAAACTAGTGACTAGTGAATAAACAATTAATACTAAATAATAAATATTTTTGTTTGGTACAGGTGCAAGTTATTTAAATTAGATCACAATAAAAAAATTTTTTTTAGTCAATGGATGACAGATGATCTTAGTAGGTAAATGTTTATAACATAAGATAATATTATAGAGAAATAATAAAAAGTTTATAGTTATGTGTTATTAAAGAAGAAAAAAATATAATAATTTTAGTAGAAATTATAGAAACAGATAATAATATTAATCACAACCATGGATGAGACACACCAATTTTGTAAAGTTTTTTATAATTTTGGTAGCTATTAATACAGTCGACTCTTGTTAATTCAAACCTGCGATAATTCGAACCTCTCTATAATTCAAAGTTATCAGGAGTTCCCTACAAAATCTCTTTATATTTCGAACTAAATCAATAGATTTTTATGCACTTATGGTAATTCGTACGAAAAAATCATCGTTAAGTAACAAAACCACGCGTTAATTCGAAGTCATCGGCGTCCAACACTCAACAATTCAAAGTTGCAGAGAGAAAGAGGCGGAATGATTGTTAGTACAACATATAACAGTTATTTCAAAATTATTTCACATTATAAATATGTACGTACATGTATGGACACGAATCAACCTCTATTATTATAGAATATGTAGCAGTTAACAAATAATAATGGATCACTTAATAATTCAAAGTTCTCTCACAAATTTCGAACCATTTGATATTTCAAACACTCGATAATTCGTAATATTTTAAGCGTCCCTCGAGTTTCGAATTAACGAGATTCGACTGTAGATAAAACAGATAGTAGTTAAGAATCGTAACATCAAATGAGTATTTAAACGCTAGGACCGAAAACCCGCCACAATATACGTCTGTGCCTTTCTCGCTATATTAATATATAGGTAGTAATATACCGTTTGTCGTTACCCTTACCCTTAATCGGCCCCATTATTTGCTTGGAAATAAAAATATTAGCATTAGTAAGCTATTTGCCTTAACTTTACATTCAGGCGCGTGGAACAATGTGTTTAAACTAAATTTAGGCCAAATCGAAACCCTTTATCATGTTCTACATAAATGGATTGTGTAAACAACTGATAAAGGGTTCTATTTTTTTCGCCTTTTAGCCCTACGGGGCTATGGTGGTGCTTGACTGACTAAGAATACAAGTGTCACTACCCCATCTCCTCCCCAGGGTGCTGTAAAAGCCAGCTAAGGGATATTTTACATAGATGACATCCTCTGTGTGAGACGGAAAACTCGAAAATAAACCGTGTGCCAACACGTCTGGTCAGCGCGGCACAGTAGACCGTAATCCCTCCCAAAGTGGAGGAGGCCCGTGCCCAACAGTGGGACCTAAATAGGCTGGAGAGAGAGTACAAAAGGAAAATGCCCGAGTCCACTGACACATAATATCTACTATTTTCTTTGCCGACACAAATATCTATTGCACTTATAAGATTACTAATTTTGGAACGTTCATTTTAATAATTAGGACGTAGCTAATAAGTTATTTTCTACATTAGGTGTAGGTACTATTACGAGGTTATGCCTTAACGGGAGGTATTTGTAGTCGTATAAGGGTTAAAATTATACGTATTAAATTCACTGAGAACGAAGCGTGTCTTCCCTGACACTGGAGTAAAGGCACTGCTAGGTACTACGTGAACACTGATAATGAATACAGAGGGGCGAGGCAATGCGGAGGAAGAGAGGTATGGCCGTGAGTGTGATAGCATGACAAAATGCCACGCATGCGCTGTTCACTAACTGCGCACCAAGAATGTTCGAGATCGATCGTCACTGAAATAACTTTACTACTTTAGCAGAAGCCTGTGGCAGAAGCAATGCAATATTAATCGTGGCTAGTCAACGTTTTAACTTAACTCTTAGTTGGTCTAACTGTTAGTAAACATATTCTAAACACGTTGATCTAAGGAGTATATTTCAGAGAAAAATGAGTTGATTCATAAATAAAAGAAAAATAACCCAAACAATACATTACGGAAGGTTCTATTACAGTATATACATTCATGTACGTACTATCTGCTGTATGTAGGTACCTATTGATTATTGTAACTAGCTACAATCTAGCGGCCTCTTACTTTAACATTATCGAATAAACAAGTTTGTGAACCATATCATTATCATGCCTCGATCCCAGAAATAGATAAATTATAGAATGCATTCGTTAGTTAGAGTATAAATTATGTAAGTACATATTGCTCTAAAATTCTATTAATACAATCGAACGATTTGTTTTGCTTGTTCCTACTTTTAATAGGACAAACTTCGGCGAAGTTTTTTTCAGTCAGCCGAAGCGGTGAGCTTTAATGGGAGACGAACCGGTGGACTACACGAGCGTTATCCAGCAAGAATGCTTTTCGCATCTGTGCCATCAAGATTGACAAAATGTTAAGAAAAACTGTTTATAACAAAATCATTAACCGATATAACCATATATGTATAACTATTGGATTGTTTCTGCAGCTAACACTATGCATAAATCAGTAATATCGAGGGCCAGATTTATTGAATCTTCTTACCTTTACGTTTTGAGATTACCATAGGGGATGGTGATATCCACCACACACGCCCAAAAGTCTGATCTGTCTCATCGAGAATTCGTATTGTCCCCTTCGTGATATCCGGATCTAATTCTGATTTGGTTAAAATCAGGTGACTGATCCTAATAGAGAAAGTTGGGGTTTGGCGAGCAGTTTTGTAACTAAGTACCTAAATAAGTTGTTTTTTTTTTGCGTCTATTGATGTTTTGATACTAATTATTTATTATCAAATTACCAATTATTGCGTTTTTTATATAATCTCATAATGTGTCAATTACATTGCAATGTATTCTATCTCAAATGTTGGACGAGTAAAATATGTTTATCAATAAATAAGTATTTGAGTATTTCAAGTGTAAAATTAAATTTCATCAGTTAATATGTTTTAATGTTAAAAAGCTTGGACTACGAGCTCTTATAAACGTTATTAGCATAAGTTCTGGCATACTGAATTACGAGTAGGCCAGTAAAGCTGCAGCCAGGCCACTTCACCTTAGTAAATTTCTAATATAAAAAATATATTTGTGTCAAACTAGAATAATGACAGCAAACTATCTTTATTATAAATGTGAATGTTTTTGTGTATATACTGGTTTGTTTGTATATTCGGTTACTTAATTCCATGCGGACGGAGTCGCGGGCCACAGCTAGTAATATCTTTAAGTACTTATACTAATATTAAAAAGCTGAAGAGTTTGTTTGTTTGAACGTGCTAATCTCAGGAATTCCTGGCTCGAATTGAAAAAATCTTTTTGTGTTGGATAGCCTATTTATTGAGGAAGGCTATAGGCTATATAACATAAAATAAGAAACTACATATTGTCCGTGCGTCTGTCACCTGCCTATATCTCATTAACGGTAATGGCTAGAGAGTTAATTTCCTAGATGTGTTTCAGTTATCGCTGTAGTAACAATAATAATTAATAATAGTTAAGGGGGATCCACCATGATGAACATTTTTGCATATCTAGATTATAATTTTATGCTATTATCAATGTGATTATTACGGCATGTTATGATGACGAATCCATCGTGCTTGACTTCGACTCGCATTTTTTATTTCACTACATAATAGTTTATGTAGGTATTGTATATCTAGCACTAGCAGTCGCGAAAGTTTCTAAAAATATATGGACGGAGGGATGCATCGTTTTACGGATAGAGCAGCAAACTACTGGCTAACTAGATGAAACTCAGCAGAGCATTGAGATTTTAAATAAAATCATTGCTGCAGAGCCTATCATCGATCTTGCAGCCAAAGAGCGAGCCAGTTACTTTATACGGGAAGAAATCGCGGGCTTTCTCTAGTCTATCTTTACTTATTATAAAACAAAGTCATGATTTTTGTATGTATGTCCCTATGTGAGCTTAATTTTCAAAACTGCGCAAGGGACTTTAATGCGGGTTTCTTTAATAGATTGAGGGGTTCAAGAGGATGGCTGTTTGTATAATTTGTTATAAACGCCTGTGAAATCGCGTGCTGAGCTTGTTTATGTATAAGTAGTCCCTTGTTATAGCTATTATTATTTATTGGTTTGTTTTTATTACCGCGATAGACCGGTTGAAGCCACGTCTTTGTTTGTTACTTGGAATTTAGGTAGATCCTTTTGCTTTTCCACCGTAATAAGCAATCGATCTACATAATAATATTTTGTTTGATTAGATATGGTTTGGATAGATAGGTAATGCACATTTGATTAAAAATCGGGTTAACTTGTAAATCGATCTTTTTAGACAATTCTAACGATAACGATTTATTATTCTTGTAGGGAGTAGTATTATTTGCTCGGTGTAAACGTGGTTACAAACGCAAGCCAATTATGAGTTTTTGTCGTTTAGGATCGTTTACAAAAGTATAACGTTAGTAGGTGAAATATAACAACATTATTTAACCGTAAATATTTATCGTCACATCACAATCTTTTACGAAAGTATTTACCACACGTAGTTTTTGAAAAAATTACATTAAATATTCCCTTGCTACTTGCTAGCAATACAAAGTCCGTCTATCACTTGTCAATGTCAACCTTACTTTTAAAATTTTACTAAACACAACTGCGTACTGCGTAGGTTTTTTTAGGAATTCGATACCGTTGGCTATTCCCTGTAATAAACTTAATAGTTTTTCTTGCAGGCCAATTAACAAAAGACGTCTAGAAAAATCAAGTTCTCGTTTAGTCTAAAATAGCACAAAGTAAGTTTGCGACAAAGACGTGACGAGATAAACGAAAAGCTATAGCGCGCAAACAACACGCTCAGCTCAGCCCCTATCAGCCAAGACGACTACTCGCCGAATGAACGAGAACTGCGTTTCAACGATTTTACCAGCTGCTGTGGGTGGACGGACGCGAATGCTGAGGAGCGGGGAGCCTAAATCAGTGAAGTGGGGTGTGGTTGGGTCGCCGTCCTTGTATCGACGTCGACGCTGCTAGCTACTAGCGCGACAGCAGTCACCATACCGCTATCCGCGCCCGACCCCGGCCACGACGAACAAAGAAGGAAACTATACCTAGTCAAACAGATTTGATAATGCATTTCAAACTGTAATGTACATTACCTACTTGAACCAGTGTACCTATTTTAAAAGAAGTTTATAATTATTTTTATTGGTTATATAAGGTTAGTGTTACTTTAATATCTATCGTACATTACCTACGTAGTTTTGCGAAACACGGTGACCGATGTGCGATGCATCATGGCGTCGTGAATTAAACATGATTAATAAATTGAAAACCCAGTGCATGATATAACAGAGTGAAACTCTTGTAACAGATATCAAGTTATAGATTATTTTAGATAGGTATACCGATGGAGAATCAGATATATAGGTACCTACTATCTATATCTTAACCAATTCGAACAACTGTTCTGTGGGTTAGTTACGTAAATAGTTTTAGGACAGTACATACCTATGGAATGGAAAAATATTTTAAACAATGAAATAATTAAACAATAATCTCTGATACCTTGTCGTTTACCTACTTTTTTTTTTCAATATGCATTAGCTGCTCAAACGGATCAAGACTTGGATTGGCCTACGGCCGTATTACTAAAATGTGGGATAAAAGGTACGTGGCTGGTATAGACGATTTATTATAAATACCTCTACAGTGCTGTAGACATTTACTCGCCTGATTACAAAGCATAAATATACACTTTGGTACTGACATCGTTGATCGTTCTGCATATTTAAATAAACCTAAACACTGCTCTTTTTTTAGTAAACTTCTTTTGTAAGAAAAAATATCCATAGACAAATTGAAATAATATAAAAGTAAGAATGTTCAATAATTAATGTTTAATTTAATTTCTCTAACATAAAAACACAGCATAAAAATAAGTTTTATTTAGAATTAAAATCAAATTAAATAAAATAAATATAAAACGAAGCCCAAGCAAAAATGATTTCTTTTATTATGTAACTTAGGTAACTAAAGTACAAATAAAATACATTGTAAATGTGACGGATCTGGGATCGGAACGTTAAAGCGTTCCGTTCTTCATTTCATAAATTTTATTCATTCTGGTCGCTCGGTAGCGCAGCGCACGCCACCTACAAAACAAAATGCAACGGGATGGGCGCTAGGCGCCATTTTGTTGAGACCATTTCTTGTGTTGGCGTTATTGGAAGGGGACGTTATTTTGCGAAGCTGAAGGCAACAAGTTTATAATAGAATAGAAATAATATACCTATCATCAAGATGCGGTTGTATTTAAAAAAATATAGTGTGATCGTGATACTTTAAGAAAAATATAATTATTTTCGGGCTAACTAATTTAATAGTGTCTATTTCAAGGTAGGTCTGATATTTTCTAGTGTCGGTATTCTGTGAGTGTATATTTTATGATTTTGTTAGCCAAAAAGGTTTTGAGTAGGTTCATCATTTCTTGTAATGGCGAATAATCGTTGAACTAAAGTTAACTGTAGGTGGAAATGACTGTATTCTTGTAATTTATAAATAACACGTGTAGCTAATTGTTCGTAAATAATCATTGGCCACAGTCAGCGTTCACGGAAGTGTGCAATCCAGCAGAAATACGACATCACGTGTTGGAGAATTTTGTACAATATGTATGTAAACGGATTAATGGAATTAAAAGCGGTGTCACATTTAACCTAAAAGCGTTAATTCTCCGAAAAATAAGTCTATAGGTTCGATTAGATCTTACTTATTTTTCCTATTTCACGTCGTCGAGTTTTAGTAATGACCGGTTATCCTGTGTAGGTATAGGATTCCAGAGCTGGCCGACATTACTTCACCGCGCGGCGATAAAATGTATCTAAGGTTTATTAGTATCAATGTGTATACGTGTGTATACCCGCTATCCATCAGTTATTTCTCTGGCATCAGATGCCATAGTTGGGCAGATATAATTGAATTGAGAGAACTAAGTATGAGAGAAAATACTTTTTGTCATTCCTTACTTCGTATTTATTTAGTTGAGCTATGCTCATAATAAGCTTACCTATATAATATGATATTCATAGATTATTTGCAACGCTGTTATTTATTTGTAATGCTGAAAGCAGTCACATGTATTATACCTAATGATTATTCTGTAAATGCTTGACATAAAGCTTCCTTCGAAACAAGTTGCTGATATTGCAAACCTCACAAAACTGTCCACACACCTTGACCTTTTTTATAAAGGTTTTTTAGTTATTTAGATTCGTTCCACAAACAAGTAGTAAAGTCACATGCTATTTTTCTGTGTGTGTATTCTCTCGCTTCTTTTGTTAATAAAATGTGCAAAAAAACTACGGAATCTGCACAACTTCTTTTTCACTAAACGTTAAAATACGTTTTCTTTAAACACGCAGTATTTATTTTAATACTTCGAACTCAGTAACTTATTAAGAAGACGAGCTTTTTTTTTTTATATTCTAAATTTTTAAAGGGGTTTTGTCACATGACATGCCAACCCCATCGTGCCCAATTTCGCCTGACTACTTATTGCTTACATACATATTACTTATATACATATCGTTACTATTACTTGTTAAATAAAAGAAAATCGTTAGTGAGGAACCAGCTGGCAAAGCTTTTTCGCTTCGTCCGTATTAGGACGTGACAGTATTTCCTGAATGAGGCCAACATTTTGTAAATTCAGTTTTAATTTCTCTACTAGCGACTTTCTCTCATTACTGTTCCGCACACATTCCATTAGCAAGTGTTGCACATCCTCTACTTTTAGACACAGTTCACAGTTTGGAGAATCTTTTTTCTTCATTAGATATGCAAATCTTGCCGATGGATAATGTCCAGAACGCAATCGTGACGCTAACTTGGCATAGTTTCTGTCAACTCCAACATCACAAAACCAAGGGGAACGAGGAAGCTCACCTTGAAAAGCCGAGCTTCTACTCCCGACTTCGTTCACCTGAACATAGTTTTATCATGTTCTTTTCCACTAAGTAAATGATATAGAGAAGATTGTACTTACAATGAATTAAGGTAATTCCTAAATTAAAATGTAGCCTTTAATTAAATTAAAACTTATTATCTGCTATAACTATCCCGTGCAGTATGTAGGTACGTTATATGTGATATGTGATTCGCCTTCTCAAGCCTTCAAATAAATTAATAAATATTCGAACATTAAATACGGACATTAGTTTAATATCTCCGATACATCGATGCGTTACTTTTTTATTTCCTAATCATTACATTACTTCTTTTTGTGAATATATAAAGCATAATTTAGGTATCTTTTAGACACTTGGCTAGTTAATAGTTAATTGAATAGTTAATAAATGCGTGTTGAAATTTGGGATGCATGAAGAAAACCTGTTGTTTTGTTTTACGGCTTCTTAGACGTGACGATGTTACTAGTAGTGGGATAATTGTTTTAATATCAAAAGGAGTATACAAAGGACGTATGGTGCAGGTAACTGTGAGAACAGTAACCAATGAGCTAAGCAAGAATGTGTTCTGATTCTAAATTTAAACACAAAGAAATGCAAAGAATTTGCTGTTGGACAGCTTTAAATTCGTGCTCAAAGCTGAATTATGCTAAACTACCAACCTAACTTGTTGAAGTTAAATAGTAAATTTAAGTTGTGCAAATACATCGGTCGTACAATTTATCCGGTTACCTGCTAAATTAACTCTAATTCTGTCAAGAGAATTGATGTATTACACAAGGGATAATAAAAATTGAGCATCCGTGAAGGGTCAAAATTCTAAGATGCCACTGACCAGGCAACATCACTCCACAAACCATTGCCATAAACCGACAAATGACAATCATTGGGGAAGAAAAGTATTCAAGTAGTGACCAACGGCGTCCTCCAACAAAAAGGAGCGATGATATCGTAGAAACATCTAAATCAGCTGAATGCAACTGGAGCAGAGTTGCGTGTTGTGGCGTTTTATGAAGGAGGCTATAATAGATGGACGGATTTGTAAACAGTTAAACTTAAAAACACTTGTTAAAACGACAAATGTCAAAAATTCTGGTTTATACGCTGGTTCTGGTTTAGATAGAACAATTTTTTTGCCAAAGGTGCTGTTGATTTACCAAGCGTCTTTCGTGCGATGATCACTTCAATCTCTCATTTTGACTAGCTTTTAGTTCTTCTGTCCAAAGAAGCAAACCCTCAGTTGCAAATCCTGTTCGCGGACATGTGGTTTATTTACTGTATCAAATATAAAAACAACTCAGCTTTGCAAATTTTGCACTTTTATTCTTTTGTGATCTTTCATGGTGTTTACAAGATTTTTACACGTACTTATTTAGTTTTTATTCAGTTTCAACTTGTAATCATTGCAATTACGGACCCTAAGAATTTATTCAACCATTCCTTCACATTAATACCCTCATTGTTTTTGAGTAGTTACGTTGGTGTTACGTATTTTAAAATAAGAGTTTCTTTCTATACCAAACCCTAAACATGAGTACATTGTTTTCACTATTTTCAACACATAACTATAATAATAATAATATATTTTAAGGCACTAGAATTCTGCAAAACTAAATGCGGTAGTTTGGTACAGCTACTATTTACTGTTTTAAAATGTCTTCAGTTACAATGTCTTTCAATATCTTTAAGATTTAGCCACGGACCCGTTGTCATTTAAATGGCATGAGTCATGAGGCCTACAAGGTGGGATGCTTGTTTATTAGAAAACGTTCACGAATCCAAGCTTTTTAGGTTTAACAGTTTTGTGCTACAATATGTTTACGTAGTATGCATTTGGGAATTTCGTGTATTATTACATCATATGTAGATATTAATGATAAAGTAATTAATGTATGGAAACACTTGACTCTTCAGTCAATTCTTTCAGTTCAAGAAATTTTTAGGGTTCCGTACCCAAAGGGTAAAAACGGGACCCTATTACTGAGACTTCGCTGTCCGTCCGTCCGTCCGTCCGTCTGTCACCAGGCTGTATCTCAAGAACGGTGATAGCTAGACAGTTGAAATTCTCACAGATGATGTATTTCTATTGCCGCTATAACAACAAATACTAAAAATAAAATAAAATAAAGATTTAAGGGGGGCTCCCATACAACAAACATGATTTTTTTACCGTTTCTTGCTCGATACTAATAACGTTGCCTTATGTTGCATAGATAATGGTACGGAACCCTTCGTGCGCGAGTCCGACTCGCTCTTGACCAATTTTTTAATAGGTCCATAACACTCAAACGTCAAAAGTAGCGTAATTATTGTAAACTAGAGGACTCCCGGCTTCGTACGGATAAAAGTATTTTGTAGTGAAATATGTAGCCTATGTTACTCAGGGATAATGTAGCACTCTAATGAGAAAAATATTATCGATATCTGTGCAGTAGTTTTTGAGTTTATTCATTACATATATACGTACATACATATACTGTTTTCTCTTTATAAAATTAATTTACTCCGTGCTATGTGTATATGTTAATAATGTAACTGGAGTGTTATGTCCGATACCTATCGGATCTGCCTTACTCATAATAGGTATATAATAAATACTTAGTGTTACATAATTATTTACCGCGAAGTTTTACGATGTGTATTAATAAGAACGATGTGCTTATTTTGAGACAACTTTTCTAATCGACATGTTTATAGTGGTCTTTTGTAAAAGCGCACTTGTTTACCCCTACGTAATTTTGTCAGAGCCCCGGATTACGTGCTAAATGTATACCTATGTTAACTACGTGGATAACAGATGGTCAGACAAATACAGTTTCTTCTTTATTATTTTTGTACGGAACTAAAGTGTTTTAAGTTTTATATCCGAAAGTGTCAACCGTACCTAACTCTTTATCAAATGCATTTATTTATTTATTTACACACTTTATACAAATAATTGTACAGGCGGACATAATGCCTTAGGCATTTTCTTCCAGTCAACCATAGGGAACCATTTACGTTACGGCGTATCAGTTTTTGATTAAGATTTTTTAAAGCTTATATGACATGTACACAAAAATATTATAAACTAGCTGTTGCCCGCAACTTTGCTCACGAGAAGTTTAGAGAACAAACCTTAACTTATCTTAAAAAAGGCCATCCTCTTGAACCACTCTATCTATTAAAAGAAACTGCATCAAAATCTGTTGAGTAGTTTTGAAGATATAGGCATTATAGGCTCGCATAGGAAGGAAGGCATACATACAAAAATAATGTCCTTGTTGCATAATAAGTAAAGATACTTATCTTAAAAAGTAATGAAATATTCTGATATAAGACTGTTTTGAGGAAAATTTTACAGTTACGAGAATAGTATTTACTTATTTTTTAATTATGTTCAATGCTTTTTTAATTTTTTTAAATTAGACTGTTATTATGCAATTACACGAAAATATTATTATTTTAGCCGTCAACATGAATACGGAGTACGATCTGAAGTTCGAAGAGATGAAGAAGTACATACCGTTCTTGGAGAATATGATCACAAGATTGGAGTCTACAAATACATCATCTTCGAACCCTCGGCAAGCTCAACTCGATAAAATACGCTCATTACGGGATTTACTTTCGAATAAAAAGAAAAGGTACAAAGTATTCAATAGAAATATCAATTATATTTGCGGTTTCTTTTTATAGATGTTTATGGACATTTCACACGTCCTCTGGTCCCAAGCTAAGATTATTTGCTTGTGTTATGGGTAGGTACTAAAATACGGATATAATACATAAACTACTTTTCTTTTGTAAATACATATAATACTAGAAACACCGAGACGCAGTAAAAACGTTTGTATGACAATTATAAATATCACACAAATGATTATTCTATGTTCCCACACAGAATAATCATTTGTAACGCGATATGGAACCCGCGACCTAAACGGCAGTCCGTTACATGAAAGCCCGTCGATTTATTTAAATTTACTAAGTGTGTAGATACGATTTCATTGCTCTATTTCTTCGTTTTGATTTTCACTGCAAATATGTAGTAACTAAATTGTCAGTTTTTGCCTAATTATTATTTTAACCCTTCCCGGCTCCCGAATCCGCCTGGCTACGCCCATGGTACCTTACGATAAACTTTTACTGTCGAAGATATTAAACGCTTATTGTGAACGACACTTATATTACCGTTAGCTGATCTCATAAATATTTATATATATAAATATTTATGAGATCAGGTATCGGTAATTATATTACGGTTACCCGTGATGTCAGAAAAAAATTTGTTAAAAATGAAGCTCCAAGGAATTGGTCTGCTAGCTTATGCCCGTAACTTTCTTTTCCTTCAACATCTTTTTTATAACTATATTTTTATACTACTTTGAGTAGTTGATTTTTTGTTTAATACTCGTCTTTTCTTTCTAGCTCTTATTAGTTTTGGCTGTGTTGATGTAACAGCCAATAGTTACGTTCTTTTGTTATTATGTGAATAGAAATTCAAGTCATGCTTTAGATTTAGTTAAACCATAAATATTCTATGACATTGAATTATGACTTTTAATATCAATTAGCTACTAGTATCGAAATTTTCGCCCCAACCCAATCGAAGAGATTTTTAGCTTTAGAGATTTTTAGGTTCAGATGCTATTTTTTGTATTTTTTTTTGTCTAAGGCTAGGCGAGATTTTGTGCTAATATAAAACATCAATAGGGTTTTTGGTTAGAAACATAACAGGCGCCTTTTTCTCCTATTATTTGATTTTATTAAATGTAAATGTAGTTAGTATGTATTAAATGTAGTTTATTAAATGCAAATAAATGAATCTGAATCTAAGATGGAGCTCGTAAACTATAGATCATTTCATGACTTTTTTTTGACATGGTATTTTATTATGCCTTTGACGAGCCTCGTGGTTGAGTGGTTTATGTAACGGACTGCCGATCAAGAGGTCGCGGGTTCGATTCCCGCTCGGGACAATCATTTCTGTGCTTTTTCTAATTGTCATACAAATGTTTGTACTGCGTCTGGGTGTTTCTATGTATTATAAGTATGTATTTACAAAAGAAAAGTAGTATATGTATTCTATCCGTATTCTGGTACCCATAACACAAGCATAATAAGCTTAGCTTGGGACCAGAGGCCGTTGTGTGAAATGTCCATGAATATTTATTCTTATTATTTTATTATTTAATAAGGACTACTTATTATTATTTTTTAGAATGAAAATGGAAAACCTACTGAAATGTGAACAGGTTCTTGTCAACTTATATGCGAAAGTAGAACAGGTTAGTGGTTGTTTTCGTTTTTATACGCATTGGTAAGTGTGCATTTAGATATGTTATAAAACTGTTTCTTACGGTAACATAATATCAATAAAAGGAAATTAAAAATAAATGAAAATACTATATTGGATTCTTAAATGAAATGTCGTCATGATAGATCGGGTGTCTGGTTTTAATCTCAATTAATGCGTGATATAGGTAACTACTTTTCATACCTAAAGTCTAAATATTGATTTTCTCCACAGAGGGATACTCTATTAACTGAACAAAAACCAGATGCAACATTTGCTATAGATCCACTGCAAGCAAGCAAAGAAAAATGTAATTTGGAAACAGTCAGGAACAAACTTAAAACTGTTGTTAAGCAACATAACACCGCTCAAGATACGTTGCCTGAAATACTTGCGCGTTGTGAGGTCAGTAATGTTCAGACATCTGGCACAAAAGAACCGGCTCTTTTTCAGAGAAGACCGAACCAACAACAAAATCCTAGTGAAGACCGGGATGAAAAAAAGTCGCCACCAGGTTCTGCTTCAAAGAGGAATTATACACGAGTACTTGTTTCTCCTGAATCTAGCTCTCGCCGATGGTCTTCGTCACATACCCCAGAAAAACCTCTTTTCAGTAGACGATCACCGCGTACTTCTCCGAGAAGACATTCTCCCACTTATTATAAACGAGAAAGAAAAAAGTCTA
Source organism: Orgyia antiqua (assembly GCA_916999025.1). Taxonomy (NCBI): domain Eukaryota; kingdom Metazoa; phylum Arthropoda; class Insecta; order Lepidoptera; family Erebidae; genus Orgyia; species Orgyia antiqua. Next base: position 23,298,507 of record OU779869.1, read on the forward strand.
AAGAGTCAACCAAACAATCTCGAAAGCAAAAAGATTTAAACATCACACTGAATGTACCTGAAGAAAGCTTAAGCTCTCTTAATACAAAGGATATTTTGTCTAGAATTATCAATTGCAGTGATGGTGACGTTGATATTGATACTTTGCGAGAGTTAAGAAAACAGATACTTGGTGAATTGAAAAAGACTGGTGCCAAAGATGATATATCAGATTTAATATTAAAGTCTTATAATAAGAAGAAAAACAAGAAAACCAAAGTTAAGGAAGTTGAAGAAGGCGAATTATCTGATAGTGAAAGTGAAGCCATTGAAAGTATATACGGTAGTTTAGTCGTAAAAGAGCCAGGGCAGAGTAAACGTTCACCAGACGACGATTCTCAACCGCGTAAAATTCAGATTTGCTTCGTTATCAATTCTGAAGACAAGCCAGCATCAGAGCTTAAAGAACTGTCTAATAATGAACTAGACGCTGATTTCATGGAATTAGAAATGTATGATAATGCAGAAAAACAAGAGAATTCTTCTACAGAGCATGATAAACAGTCAGATTCAGGCGTTGAAAATGTTGACATTAAAACGAATGAAACTTCTGAAAGTTCCCATAAGGTTACAGCTCCTGATCTCAAAAGTGACAGTAATTGTGTTGTATCTGGAGAGTCGTCTGGAGAAAAATCGTCCACACCAGTCACAGAATATCCTACAGCAGAAACCAAAATACCTGTAATTCAAGATAATAAAACATTAACCAACGAAAGCACGGTACCCTCAGAAGAACCCCAAGACTCTGTTCAGTTTAAAGCAAATTTCTATAAGCCCCTTACGGACCAGTGTACTTTAAAAGCCACCGATTTAGATAATGATGATGATAAGAAGGTAGTCGAAAAATTTACAGAAATTCCGTTGCTCCACGACCGACCAGTAAATAATAAACCACCAGAAAATACTTTATCGGAAATAGATATATTACGGGCTCTTAAAAATGAAATATTAAGTGACATCACTGTTCCTGGGGCAGAAACCACTACACCGCCTCTTCATCAACCTAAAGTAATGAAAGTCGCTAGTGCTCAAGAAATTATTTTGCCTAAGAAAAGAATATCCATTGAGAAATATAAAGAAAAAAGTGTCGTACCAGCTAAAGAGAACAAGATCTATTTAGATAAAGCTATTATTAAGGACGACCAAATCAAAAAGACTAGTTTAAAATTAACAGATAAGGAATGCGAAAGATTTTTTAGTGTTCCTAAAATCTCTATCGATGAGGATGATGAAAGTTTAGATGAACACGACGATGAAGATATTGACGCTAGTAATATTTACAAAGATCTCGCTCCTAAATCTCCAGATCACGATGATACTGATAGTATGAATACCGTGCCTCCTGTAATAATACCTGTCGATCCTGTCAAAACAGAACCTGTGAATTATAAGGGTGATGTAGACATGAGAACATTACCACTTGTATCTCCCAATAACACCAATCCTTCTGCTACAGGCAGTCATAACAATGTGTCTTTTTTAAAACATGATACATCTATTGAGATACAGAAGGTGGAACATAATGTTAATCAAATCAATAATAGCAACAGAACATTATTGTTAGATCCCCGTGTAAGAGATTTAAATACAAATGTTACTAGCATGAGTCCTAACTCACATACAGAAAATCCTGAACGAACACCGAGACAAAGTTTGTATGCTATCTCCTCGAGTACTACTCCTAGACAAATGACACCCAATGCTAGGTCTTTTGAAATGACACCTATCCATCAGTCGTTTGAAATAGATCATCCAAACCGCAAGCACGTTTATGTCCCCTCTATGTCTTATTATGATGGAAGGGAAAGAGAAAAATCTGTAACACGGGAAAGAGAACGGCAAACACGCGTTGACGATGATAAATCGTATCGAAATACACCTAACGAGAATTCTCAAGATTCTCGGTTCAATGACGTGCGTGACGATCTATTTAATAGATCTGATTGTTCTTCTTATCCGAGAAAGGAAACGTCTTCAAACACTATGACTTCATTCGGACGTTCTGATTGTCCAAATACAAATCATCCTTACGGAAGACTCGAGTGCCCACCTACTCCGAGCCATTCTTTTGGGAGGTTAGATTGTCCGCCTACACCAAATCCCTCCTTTGGTAGGATGGAGTGCCCTCTTACACCGAGTCATCCATTTGGCAGGACTGAGTGCCCTCCTACACCAAGTCATCCTTTTGGCCGGACTGAGTGCCCTCCTACACCAAGTCATCCTTTTGGTAGGATGGAGTGCCCGCCTACCCCAACTCATCTTTTTGGAAGACTAGAATGCCCTCCTACACCTAGTCACGCTTTCGGTAGATCAGATTGTCCATCGACCCCTAGCCACCCATTGGGGAGAAACGAAGGGCCACCACCACTTATGCAAACTTTATTGGACTGCCCAACTCCAAATAGTCCTTATGTGGGTGCTGATTGTCCACCTACTCCATTATATGGAAGAAAGGAATGTCCGCCAATACCATCGCGCACGTACTCTCCCTCTGACTGTGGGCCATCCCTCAATTCTTTATATGGCTACGAACGGCCACAAACACCAAGCCATAGTTTTGGACGATCAGAAACAATAAAAAATCAGTGTGGTAGATCGGATTATAATTCTCAAAAATATAATAAAGACCCAAGGTTGAACAGAAAGCCGGAATCTGAATATAAATCTCATTATGAAGAAAAAGATTATGGTTTCTACAAAGACCGAGATCGATATCGTGGAAATTCGTATTCGTCACCAAAAATATATAGTGGCTCAGATACTTACCGTGGCTACGATAACGATCAAAACAGGAGTACTAAATATAGGTACTATGGACCTGAATATCGTGGAAGACCTGAACGTAGTACGGGTCGTGTACTGCCAAATGACGAAGATATAGATGGTATGCATGCCGGTAGAGAACGTCGTTACAGTGATGTAAGAAACTCTGAAGAACTAGCATCAACACGGGATTACTATCGCGACAAGAGTGTAGGTCGCGCACTCCGACATATAGATAATCGGCCCACAATTAGAACAAGCAGCATTGGTAGAAATTCCCCGAAACATTCTGATAGCAATACGTTGTCTGTAAAATCAACTGTGGGTTCTTCTTTTACAATTGATACGAGCATTAACGCTACATTTCAAAAAAATAATGAAAGTGCTAATGAAATTCAAGGATTCGTCCATAGTTTCGACAAAAGGCGAGAAAGAGCTGCTAGTGTTGGGCGATCTTTGACTAGGGAGTCTAGTGTAGGAAGAACGTCACATAAGTTTACAGATTCTAATAGCAATGAACATGAAAATAAAAGACGAGCTTTTCAACGCGCTTCTAGTGTTGGAAGAGATTTATGTAATACTAAGGATAAACGTAGTCTTCAAGAAATTAAGGATGATTTCAAGAAGTATAATTATATTGCCAAAAAATCAATAGAGCTTAAAAAAGACGTTAAATATACTGGCCGAAGTAGGATAGATTTGCATGAAAAACAAAAAGAAGACCAGCGCATCAGAGAATGTAAGAATTCCTCTTATTCCCCGAGAAAGAACTATAGAGATCCAAGATTGCGAAGACAGAATGATAAAAATTACGATCGACATAGTCCAGTCAGGCGTAAAAGTGGTATTATCTACTCAAATGACAATATAGTTGCTGGGTCTATCTTGACGTCTGGATATGGTGTGAAAAATTACAGAATACCAAAAATAAAACGTAATACAGTAGAAAAAGAAGAGGAAAATAACGATACACCAGAGAACAGAAATGAACCAACAGATAAAATTGATAAGAAACAAGACAAAGTTATAAATGTTGAAAAAACGGACAACAGTAAACAAAAGCTTAACGACGTTAACAAAGGTTTAAAAGCAAGGAAGATAGATTCAGAAAAAATTAAAAATCTAGTTGCAATTAGTGAGCCACTCAATTACGTAAAGCTAACAAACACTAGTGACCAAAGTCTGACAGAATCAAGGACAGATTCGGTCACGTTGGATAAACAAAAGAAACGTAAAAAGATAATATATGATTCTGAATCTGGCGGCGAAGAGAGCAAGGAGGTGAAATGTAAAAATACCACTGATATTGAGATAACGGAAGTTGGGAGTCCATCAAAACAGAAAAATTTGAAACAGTTAGACTCTACTGATCTCAATTCAAAATTAGGAATAGATGAATTAGAAATTTTTAACGATAATAATGCCTCGGATCCGATAATTGATAACATAAACGATTTAATAGCCGACCTGGATAGTGACATTAATACGTCAAAAAACGATAATGGTCATAATTTTACTAATGAAATTACTGTAGAAAAAATGATGGAGAATATTACGAGTCCGCACAGAGAGAAAAATAATGAAATCCAACTGGATGATGATTCGGCAAAAATTCTGGACGCTATTGATAATATTGCAAACGACCATGTGGTTATACCTGTTGTGGGTAAGATGAACAATAATGTTAGTAATGAAGATATTCCCAATAGTCAGTTAAACACACAATACTTAAAATGCAATGAGGTGAACACTGAGAAAAATAATGTTGAAATGGAAAAGCACAATGTTTTATGTAATTCCATTGAAACAGCTCCAACTCAAAGTGATGCAGAATATAATAGCGGGAATAAAAGCCTGCGTAACATTACTTCTACCACTTTAGTAAAAAGCAATAACAATGACATTGATTCGACTTCCGAAAACCAAAGTTGTATTACCGAAAACCAAACAGAAAGTAAATCAACGGAAAGTGAAATAGTGGAGGGCTGTTCTACTCCCGACAGTACAATCAATACAGATGATGCAGAGCCCAAATCATACAGTGATGAAATATTACCGGCTAATAACCACGAAGTTACTTCTACTGAAACTATAGAGCCCAAACCTAATTCTTCTATTAAAGGTCCAGGCTTAGATTCAATTGGTAGTTTATTATCGATACTAGATAAAACGAAAATAAAAGAGTTGCTCAATATGCTAGATGACAAGTCTAGTGAAAACGAAAAAATTAAGAAGAAGCTTGAAAAATTGAGTGAGATCGTATCGGATGACGAAGAAACTTGTAACGAAGTAGAGAAAAATGTAACAAGTGAATGTCCTGATGGGGACATTCATTCAAATAAATACGAACGTACTGAAAGTATAAGTGATAACCAATTAGGTAATGTAAGTAACATAAGCAGTGTTTGTTCAGAAAACGATTCCACACAAGAAAAACTTATTGAAGATTTAGAGAGACAAGAAACGGATACGAATTTAATGAAGAATGAAGTTAAAAAGAAAAAGAAGCCTGTAAAAAAGCGATGTAAGAGAGTTAAAAGTAAGCCAAAAAAAGTTTTCCAAACAGCTGAAAAAAGAGTTACTCGAGCGAGTGCACCAGACACCAAGCAAAAAGCTAAAAAGCCAGTCCGCGAGTTAATGAAATTGCAAGAAGATATCAAAGGAATGTTTATTAGAGATGATGTGCTAAGTGCTACTGGTATAAGGATGTGCCGATTGGCAAAGCTGGTAGATACAAATACAAACACTGGTCTAAAAAACGATGCAGTTGCATCTGATTTAGCACAGGTTGTACAAGAAAAAGTCAAAAACGCAAAAGTGAAGGAAACTGATAAAGTTAAAAATAAAAATATTCTGCCTAAACTCAAAATAAAAGGTTTAGATGACAAAGTTTTTGACACTGTTAATAGTGATAAATCTGCTATGCCCACTGTGTATAAAGCAGGGCCGAAGTCAAAGACTAAAAATAGAAAAGAGACTGATCCCTATGCCTTTGAGACTGATTCCGTCGGTGATAATATCACAGAAAAAGCTAGTGATGATGGATCCAGCAACGGCTCTGATCTTGAGTCCGATTCACAAACATCTTCTAAAAGTTTCGGTAGCACTGAACTGTTGTCTGAAGTAAAGAAAAAAACTAAACGTAAACGACCGGGATGGCAAGCTGGCATCATCAAACCAAAACATAAAAAGAAAAAGGTTGAGCCTAAGCAAGCTGAACCAAATACATTTGATATTTTGCTCCCTGAGAAAGTGGCAGTGCCGGATTTTAATTGCTTCACTGATCGAAATTATTGCTTCCGCAAAAATGAGCTGAAATATTCGTGTCGTCTTTGCTCCTATGAAGGTGATGATATTGTTATTCATTACAAAAATCAACATCCTCACGTTGAAGTACCTTTGTCCCGCATGCTTCCTGAAGTGGCTAAAGATGCTATTGAACGGTGTCTAGACGTAAACTTTAAAACCATCAAGAAAACGTCTTCGGATAAATACGTATGCATTTTCTGTTTTAAGGAATTTGTTAATTCTAAATCAGTATTGGAAACATTCTTTTGGCATATAGTTAGCACTCATACAGGTGAATTTAAACAACATTGTTCCCAATGCAACAATGCACATGATTGTCCGTTTAAATTGCATATCCCACCACCTCCGGAAAATACTACTAAACAATTAAACGGTTACATTTGTAATAAATGTAATTTCACACAATTATCTTTAGAAAATCTTAAAACGCACGTTATTGTCCGCCATAATGATACGCAGACTACTGTTTATTCAATAAATTTATCAGTCATGACGAAAAAAGCACAAGAATGGCTGTTACGTCGTAGTGAATTGTCGTCACAAGAGTGTACTCAACTTTCCAATCGAGCTACATCAATACTGGGTGATAATGCGGCAGATATCGTTGATGGAAATACTGAAGGTGAAGGGGTTAGAACTCGCAGGTCAATGAGGAAGTCTTTACAGACATTGAAAACTATTCAGTCTAAAATAACGTTTGAAGGAGATGATAATAATAGTGAGGTGTCTGATTTGGTAAGTGAGACTGATGAAATTAACATAAAAACTGAAAGAGTTGATTCAGAGAATAGCGATAGATTGACCGTGGAGGCAAGTGAAGAATATCCCATGGCAGATTTCAATGACACGATTGAAACTATAACTTCGAATGATGATATAAAATCTAATGATGTATCAGCTCCACAATCTGACAATTCGGAAACGCAACCTTGTGATGATATTTTTGACTACCCACATTTCAAAATTAATCGGAATGAGTCTGGTGGTAAAGTATATTTCTGCTGTATAAATGGAAATTATCATTTTAAGACAACTCTTTTAATCTCAATGAAAAAGCACGTGCAATCCAAGCATTTAGAAAATTGGGATGGTTATTGTTACGTGTGTAAAGTAATAGTTACACCACAAGGTACACATAAATTTAGAGATTGCTTGCAACATTTTCTTGATAAACATATGGATAACTTTCCTCTATTCGAAGAAGAACATGTGGAACCCGTAGTAACACATTCTTCTGAAGTTCATGTTGAGCCTCGTAATGAAAATGCCGTCTCGTCTAGTCCAAAAATAAATGTTCGGCCACTTTCCGATTTAATAGTTAGAACAGAGACTCCAGAAAGTAATAGTTTGCCTATTATTCAGAGTGTCACGAGTCTTGGCACATCACCTGTGACCCCAAGGTTAAGTCCTGCATATCCAATTCACGTACAAGAGGACACAGTAGAGCAGAATTTATTTAAATACGAAGAACACCAAGCCCAGGTTATATCTAAGAAATATTATCTGGTTGTACAAGCAATGATGTCTTCAGATAATTTGATAAAAATATTCAAGTGTTCTGGAAGATTCTGTTCTTATGCCACAGACTCTCCCCAAGAAGCTTTAGCTCATGCGACTACGCATCAAAGACTTGGAGGCACCGATGCATTGAAATGTAGTTATTGTGATTTTGATACTGCAGGAAATGCTGTTGATTTAGTGATGCATGTATTCAAGATGCATGGATCGTGCCAATACTCTTGTCAGCGGTGCTTCTACAGAGCTGTGTCGAGTCAAGCGGTTGGAGCCCACATATTAAGAGCACACGGTGTCTCACCTGTGCAGGGTAGCGTGTTGCGAACGACTGCAATACCAGCTGTACTTCCTGACAAATGTAAAATGCTCAGCCGAGAACAAGCTGTCACTTATTACAATTGTGGTCACAGTGAGTATTTATTTGCAACTAAGCATAAAATATAAAGATCATTAGGGTTTATATTCAGTTATTTATTTACTTGTTATAAATTTTTAGTTGACGGTGATTTACCATGCAAGTTCCGCACTTACACCCCGGACAAGTTCTGTGAACATTTGGAACAGCGTCACGCTTCTGCGTCTGAACACCCGTGCCATGTATGTTATTAAATATAAATATTTTAATAAATTCAATAATCTATGATGATTCTTGCTTAAATCAATTTTAAACATGCTTTGTAATAATTGCTACATTATATTAATTAAATTTTGTAAATAGATCAATGTAAAACTAATGGCTATTGTGCTTTTGATACGTTGCTAAATAACGCAAGTGATCATAATACTAATAATTGTTAAATATTTCCAGTCTTGTTATACAAGGTTTTCACAAGCTGCTGAACTGGTACGTCACATGAAAGATCACGGCATTATGTTATATCAGTGCACCTGGTGTGTCTACGGAGCTGACAAAGAGAGTGGCTTGTTGGATCATATCTCCATCGTACATCCCGATAAAGTGCCTCAAGCTTATATAAGAATTGTTACAAATAAGGTATGTAAATATATGCAATAATGATATTATAAGTAAAACTTTAATAGTATCAAAAATATCAATCTATTACAGATGTAAATGTTTAGAAATAAGTTATTGTGGCGTAAATAATATGATTATAAGACATTAAATCATCTCATTAAACACATCACTTGAAGTCTGTTTCAAAGTTATATTCTCATTATGACCATAAATACTACTGAGACATTTGAGACCCACCTACAGATAGTCACATCGTCGCCACTCGCCAGAAATATTAGTACCTATGTGCAAGGCACATGTACCCTATGTTAACCAGCAAAACTTTGTGAGTTACTTATTGTGTTAGCAATATAAAAATTACAGTGTAAATGTACTTCGTTTTTCAGGAGGGATCTCAGGAACAGAGAGTTCTTCCCCTAGCATTCCTGAATAAATATAAAGTACCAACCGTAGAAATGGTTCCAACACCAACTAAAGAAAATCCAGAACGTGAAGCCAAACGATCCATTGAAATGGAAGCTCTAATCGGACCATTTGTGTCAGACATGTCTCAACCTCACGCTGATGAAGAACCAGTTGAACGAATTGATAATACTCTTGAAGGAGCTGCTGAAGAAACACCCGTAGAACATATAGATACGGAAATATTAGAAACTGCTGATATGGCCCAAAACATAGAATCTCCAGAAAAAGATACGAAACCAGTAATTGTTCCTACGTCTAACAGCCAAATCTCTGAAGTTAAGCCAATTTTATTAGATTCACCAACAACTACACCTCGACAAATTAAAGTAGAACATGTTGTATGTTGTACACGATCTAACTTTCTTAGTGAAGATATTTGCGTGTTGGATAGCGAAGATGAAGTTTCGACTCCTGCTATACAAACTGTTATTGAACTTTCCGATGACGAAACTGCCCCAATTTCAGAACCAGAACCACAGGTCATTTCGTCATCGGAAACGCAGACTGCTTCAAAACCAGAAGAAAATCCAGAAGTTTTAGTGCCATTAGAATCAGAAACACCATCCGTCTCCCCAAACATATTGCATACGTGTCCCAAGTGCAAAATGGTTTGTAAAAGTATGGGTGGCTTAAAGAAACATGCAATTAATTGCATTAAAAGTACATCAAATATTCAGTGCGTACATTGCTCGCATATTGCAGAGAACTTTCAGAAACTCATGTTTCATTATATGGCGTCACATCGCCATAATAAAAGTCAATCATTTGAATGTAAGACTTGCGGGAAAATTTACCCTACAGAAAACTATGCTAAAAGACATCTCAAAACAGCCCACAAAGAAATTAATATGGCAGTCTCTGCAAATGAAAAAGATGGAATAGTTTATTTTAGGTTCTCTGGTAGCAAAATTTCAGAAACCCCAAAAGAAAGAACAGCACCTAAAAGAAAATTGAGTGGATCTAAATCTGATCTGACTCCAGTGAAACGTAAATTTAGTCCACAAGAAATTGATCAGCTTCCACTTAATCCTATTCTTGATCAGTTAGTATATTGTTCACAATGTGAATTTAGTACAAAAGTGCGTTTGAATATGGTGAGACATTTGCAGCTACACGCTGAACAACAGCCGGTACCCCAGAAGGCTCCTGTAAATCCAGTACCACATTTAGAAAGTAATGAGAAACATTTTGATAAAATGACTAATTTGGCGTCAAGTTCTGCAGTAAGTAGAACACCGGATAAGCCTCGCCCTGAAGTTACACAATCTGTGTCGCTGGTTATGCCACCAGATTTGGCTTCACGGTATCCAAAGTTTGTGCCGGAGCGACAAAGACATACTTGTGGGGCCAAAGGTTGTTCGTACATATCAGTTGACGAAGCTATGCTACGTCGTCATTGGGATACACTTCACTCTGGATCGAGTGATTTTCATTGTGTACATTGTCCTCCTCAACAACACCTGGATACTACGAGGTCATTGACAGCCGTCCGTATTTTATCTCATCTTAAAATGCATGACGCAACTCTTTATGCATGTTCCTCGTGCTCCTATTACCACTATAAGAAGGAAATTGTAGAAAAACATCTGTCAGAAATTCATAAAGATGGTCGTTTGATGACTGTAAGAGAACCGAGCAATTTGGCAGATACTGCGATTCTAACACCGACCACTGCTGCTCCCACAATGGATTTGAAGCCGTGGCAGTGTGGCTTGTGTAAATTCAAAACTATGCTGCATCCTGAAGTTGTGACACATTGTTCTAAAATTCATCAGTCGAAAATGCAATTTAAATGTGCTTACTGCCCTTTTAGAACATCGGCTATTGAGAACGTTAATAAACATCAAACAAATGCACATGAGGATAAACCTGAAGACGTATTTTATTACTTCTATCGTGAAGGTACTATACCAAATGAGCCTGATGGTACGCCGAGATGGAAAAAGCAGCTTCAGAAAGTTGGTCCTTTGGCAGAGCCAGAGGTGAAGGTGGAAAACAGAAATTCGGAGTCTCCGGTGCCGGATAATTCAGCACATCTAGAAGTAGCTGCAACAGCACCTATATCGGTTGACCTTGCTTTGGTAAAGAAAGAGGTATCAGAAGATCAAACAATAGCGCCGAACAAAACTGTAGAAGATTTGTGTAATATATTTGGACCATTTTGTGATCCCAACGGTATTAAATTCAAGTGCCCCCTTTGTTCAGTGGTCATGGGAGATACCAGGGAAATGATGCAATCTCATTTGTACGAGGAACTGAATTACAGAAAGTAAGTATAAGTGTTGTTAAAAATTCGTCTATCAATTAGTTTTATTTAATGACTACCATTTTTAATGAGCAGAAATCGTTTGTTTGAGGTAATCTCTCTCTAGGTCAACTAGATTACTAGACCAATATAACGCCGTTTTCTATTTTTTAGATTCTTGGTGTCAAAGTCAGACTAATATAAACTTTTGTTCTTACTTGTACCTAACCTATATCAATAAGCTAATAATGACAGCATTATACAAAGAGAATAACAATCTGTCCATAATCGTAGATTGATTATTGAATACACAGAATAATAATTTATAATTATAAATCTTATTCTATATTCTGTGATTGAAAATAGCCATTAAACCAGTCCTTCACTAGCTGATGTTATTTGAAAAAAATATTAAATTACCAGTTCATATCTACAGATATGCCAGACGAAGTGTCTTCTACTTCTACTACTCCTGCACTTAATCGGTTTGAAGTCACTTACGTATCCATGTGTCCGTGAAAATGTATCTATGGTGCCGATTCTACATGCACAAATAAACTTAACTGAAAAATGAAAACAACTAATTCTGTATCTTAATTATTTGGCTATTTTGTTATTTACTATTATGTTAATTATAACTCATAACTCATTTATTCATAAGGGATAATTACATGTCACACATTAAACATTTCAATAATTATAATAAAATACAATACAATGTCATATTGAAATACATACTAGATTAATAAATATAATTGATAATAATCAGCATAATAAAATAATAAATAAATAAATAATCAGTATGTTCAGCTATTTCAAAGTGAAGAAATAATAAAATAAAAAAAATTCATTTAATATGATGTTGGTATAAATTCGTCGACTCTATAGAATGTCTGCCTGACAAGCCAACGCTTTGACCGCAGTTTGAAAGATTTCGTAGATGGTGCAGCAATTATATTTTGTGGCAGTCTGTTATATACAGAGGAGCCCATAACATGAGTTGTCTTGCTTGACTTTGTCAGTTTTCTCGCCACACTCATCAGATTTTCGCGATATCTAGTGTTGTACGAAGTTACAGCACTTCGCCTTTGAAATTTATCTAAATTCCGTCGTACGTACACAGCTATCTGATAAATAATTATCGCGGGCAAGGTACCTAAGTATGCCTACTTTTAGTTTAGTTTTTATAATCGTTAGTCTATAATAAACAATTTTTATAACACAAAAGTTCAGTTAATATTACGGAATTGTGTTATTGACACTATCAATTTTAATTTTTTAGTTATGTTTAGTTGGTTACGTAGAATTAGTACCTATGTGTGTTTATGACACAAGACTATACGTCATTTTAAGTGTCATTATTGTTTGGAGTACGATTTAGCCAATGGCTAAAGTTCTTGTCATCAATTTTTAACGTTAACTCACCATCTGGTACGTCTGCGTTAATTTCATCATCATACCGTTACGCCCTTGTTCTGTGGGAGTTAGCAGAGATTAATTGAAATATGTTTTACTTTCCAGATGGAGTTGTGGTCTTTGCTCATACAAGGCTTTTCACAAAGTGGGGTTAACTGACCATATGGCATCTGAACACCGTAGACAATACAATCAAGTGGAATTACCGACCAATAACAACATAGAAAAATGGGTGAAATGTCTACTAGATCATCAGGCAGCTATCATAGATGGCCATAAAAGTAATTTGATAAAACAGAAAATAATAACTGAAGCAAAAACTACACCAGTTGTTCCTACCAAATCTTATACTCCTGTTAAATCTGGCAATACTAATATCAAGCCTGGACCGTCATCAGAAGTGGGTAATAATGAAACGACGGCTTACAGTGATGAAGTATTGCAAAAAGCATTTGGTAGTTTTGGAGAAAATAAAGGGAATATGTTATGTTGTCCAAAATGTGGTTTTCTAACTGGTGACGCGGCTACATTAAGAGATCATTTGGAAATTGAATTAAATAAGATTAGGTAAGTCTTTTTTTCTTACACTTGTATGACTCATTTTTCTCAATCATTCCCGGTTAGATCTATGAGTCTATGACTATATGGTGATTGAAAACTATGCTAAAGGTCAGGCTAAATTTTAAAAGAAATTCGCGCATCATTTCGTAAAAAGTGGTTTTTAACCGGCATCAAAAAAAGGAGTTCTTTATATGTTTGTTACCTTATAACTTGTAACTGGGCGAAGCAATTTTAATGATTCTTTGTTCATTTGAAAGCTGGTGCTTCGTTGTGGTCGCATTGGCACCAGGTCAGGATCTAATGGTTATCTCCTAAGAAATCGAGGAAAACCCTTAAATTTCACGTGAAGTGGGTTTAACTTTTTGTTAGTGTTTCTTTAATTAAACAGGCTAACGTCCGTGACTTGATACTCTTTGGAATTTTTTGCAATAGCAAGTAGTCTATGTGCTTTCTCGAGTTGTAGACGATTTGTGTGCCTGTTTAAAGCGTGAAAGCGTAGCAGATAGAGATAATTTTGCAGTTATAATATGGCTAAGGATAACTTAAAATACCTGCTAGCCAACCTAAAGGTTGAACAGTATTAAGCTTAGTTTGGGACCGAAGATGTTTTTGTTGGTTAATAATAACATTTAAAAACTCACAGAGGATGCAATCTGTGTACAATATCCCTTGACTGGTTTTTAAAGCACCCTGAGAAGGAGAAGGGTATTGACACTTGTATTCTTAATCTGTCACCACACGGACAAATCAGTTTATTATTGTTTTACTAATAAAATATTGTACGTTATTACAGGTGGTACTGTAGCAATTGTCCAGATACATATCAAACATATCACGAAGCTCAGTTTCATTGTAAAGGTCATGATGGTCCATCTAGGCCAGTAGAAGCCATAAGAGACCCCAACATGCGAGCAGTCTGGGTCACCACGGCTGTACAGAAACAGAAGACTGGTATTCAGGCTATTACTACATCATCTTCAGAACAATCTACACCAGAGAAACAGAGTGGGTATTCTGATAGTGATAACTCTCTTCTTGTAGTCCGTTACGAAGAAAGAGTACCGACTCCAGACAGCATATTAACAAGTCGAAAACGTCCTGCACCAGACAGCGATGATGAAAAACTAATAATAGATGAATCACAAGCTAAACAGAAATCATCATTTTTATTCTGCTCTTATTGCGTTTATAAATCTAACAACAAGTTTAATTTAAAAACACATATTTTAAAACATTTTAATTTGAAAGTATATTCTTGTGGTTATTGTGAATTTAATGGTGGCACGAAAAATATTGTTGCAAAACATTGTCAGGAAGCACATGGCAATAGAGCTTTAAATGTGAAAAGAACAGAATTGCCACCAGAAGCAACAATAGCATTCAAACGTACAGAAGTCTTTTGCCTAGTTTGCCTAAGAGCAGTATCACAGTCGCAAGTAGTTAGACATTTACATGACAATATAAGACCAGCATTTAGCACGCATAGAAATATACTAAAATGCATATGTTCTAAGTTTTGTGTAGACAGCGTTGCAATGAATGATCATTACAGAATAGCTCATCCTCGAGAAGCTGTATATTACTCACAGTACATAATACCTGATTTTAATACATATGAATGTACTTATTGCCTCAACACTTATAAAGACTACGAAGATTTTATACAACATCATGTAACAGAACATAGTAATTTGCAATTTAAATTAGAAACTTCAAGTCGTTCACCTTGTCCCAATACAGATAAAACAACACGGAATATTGCTAAAAAATCTACTACAAAACTACCTTCACAACAAAAAACTGTTGCTAAAAAATCTACTACAAAATTACCCTACAATGTATCAGATTCGGAAGACGAATATTCATATTACGGAACAAAACCACCGTCATTGGAACAATACTCGAATGTGACAACCCTAATGTTTTTCTGTAACAAAATGGTGCCATTTACAATGACACAATTAAGTCAACATTTAAATATTGACCCTGTAGTTATAGTGGTTGATGATAAAAGTTCCAGTGATTAACTTATAGACTAAGATATGGTCTAACAACGAGCTTTACCTTTAAAATAACTAGAAACGGACTTGTTATGTAATTTAATTGATTTTTATGTTGGCTATCGAGAAATTCGCGTCTAACTAAACTAATCTCATACCGTACGAAAATTACTTTTCAGAGATCTTAGCACGTGTTTTTAAAATCAGCTAATATTAGAAAAAATGTTCTCTATTCATGAAATAGGTGAAAGTCGATGTAAGACGGTCTCTTAAATAATTTTGTAAATACTAAGATTAAAAATGTTTAAGTAATAATTATTTGGGTAAATATTTAGTGATATGTACATTGTCTTAGTATAGAAAAATCGCTATGCGATCTTTGATTGTATTTGGTATCCAATTCAATATAGGGTTGTCAGGGAAAACACATTTAGCTTGGCTAAATCGTACTTCATAGACTATAATATATTATGTTTCATATGACGTATAGGCCTGTATCAGAGACACAAATAGATACGTATTTCACGCACACATAAATATTTTTGTGGCTTCAAGCTGGGTGAGGGATGTAACCAAACTATTTTATTATTAACTATACATGTAATTAATAAATGTGAAAATGTTTGCTTTAAAACTGTGGTAACTTTTTTTCCAATACTTTTCTCTGACAACTGAAGCTATATTATAGATATACCCTTGTTATACGTCCCACCTGGGGACCAAGTCTGCTATTCAATGTTTTCACAATGATAGTTCAATGACACCATTATTCATTGCATTTGTTGATTGCATATTAGCGAATTTTATCAAGTTTGGTAGTCTACTGTTAATTTTTTACTGTAAATTTTAAACAAATGATGCATCATATTTTCAAACACTTGCGCGACTCATTTGTTTAAATAAAACCACTTTTTACAAATTTAGACGCGTGTATTTGTTTTAAATTTTAACCCGACGTTTCTAAGACTGCAGTCACCATGGTCACGGGTGAGACTGAGCTGTAATGTGTCTTCTACAATCAGTTATTACAGGGTTTTTGTAGGGTTTTGGTATGATGCCATTTTGACGCCATAATGATGTCATTGAACTATCATTGTGATAACATTGAATAGCACTGACTGAGCCCCCTGGATACTACATGATTTTGATGTGTAAATAAAGCTAAACATTCACTGACCTGTCAGTGGTCATAAAACTATAGAAATAGAATTTGCAAATTGTACAATCTACATAACATAGTTAAAGCACATTTAGACTAGCTTCTTATTAGCGAAAAAAACGTGATCGGACTATTACTTCCTGACATACGTTCATGAGTTCGTGCCGCTATGGCTTCTTCAACCTCCGGTAATGGTACATATGCACTTATTGGGTAGTTACTGGCCGTGTATAATACACAGTCGGTGACATTGTGGCGATTTTTATATTTTATGTCGGTGCGCATTGGTTGGCCTCCGGCTAACAATTTCCATTGCTCGAACTGGTTTTCCGTTAGTTTACATTCATCCATGAAACATGCATTCGAATGTATGAGCGATGAGAAATTGAACGACGATCCTGGTGTCAATCCAGTTATTTTTACCGTTCAAAATTGTAGTGCATGCTAACCAAAGACTCCATAATCATAGTTTTGCCGCTACTCGGTGGTCCCAGGAAGAACAGGTTGTTTTTCTTATTACATTTTCTATAACAATGCGCTTTAGTTACTCTTGCAAATTCTCGATGGTGTATGTTGCGATTCATTGATATAAGCATATTGAGTTCGCGTAAGCTCTCGTTTATGACGTGTGGTTGATTTGCGTCTGGTTTTAGTCGTAAGTACAATGATTTTGCTCGTTCGAGTCTTTTATCGATCGTTTCTGAAAATACCAAAATTCTGGATATTGTAATTGCGGTTTTAACGCATTCAATGCTGAATAATTTGCGAATTTATAGTCAATGCTAATAAAAGAGTCATTCGCCCAGTGCTGAAAACGCGTATGTGCGTTCAAAAAATTTTTCGCGTAGTGCTAAGAACGCTTATGTGCGTTCATAGAAAACTCGCGTAGTGCTAAGAACGCTTATGTGCGTTCATAGAAAACTCCCGCAGTGCGGCCGACGCTTATGCGCGTTCGGTAACTTTCGAGTTTTATGACTGTCATATTGTTATTATTATAACAATTACGGGTAATATAAAGGGTCTTTCACATTGGTGTTTTTTGTACTTAATAAACTTTTAATATAATAAGTAGGTACAGTATATAAATATTTACCCAATTTTTTGTTGGATAGTCCATTTAATGAGGAAAGCTATATAACTTCACGCTGCGAACAATGGGAGCGAAGAATCAGGGAAAAATTTTGCAAGAACGGAAAAGAATTTCTAAATTCCACGCACCTACGGAGTCCGCGACTCCTTTACATACAATATCCTAATTCCTAATCTTTTTTCTAATAAATAAAATTCTCGTGTCACAATGGTTGTTCCCATACTTCGCCAAAACGGCTTGACTGATTCATAAGACAATTTTATATGCATTCTATCTATTAAAAAAAAAACGCATCAAGATCCGTTGCGTATCTTTGTTTCATCGCAATCGGTCCACTCAATCAAGAGATATTTAGATAATACGAAATTTCTCAATATGGTTACTTGCAACGCCATCTAGCGGCGAAAAAGAGAATAAAAAAAATGATTAGGTCGATCGAATAAAAATCGATCCACGCGCACGGAGTCGTGTGCACAGATAGTTTATTTTAATAATATTACACAAAACAAAATACATAATATACGATACATCAAAAACAAATTCAGTCCAGTGTACACTCTCCTTTACAAACCCACATGTTACGATGTCTTCGAAACAATAGACACTCAGATTACGGGCTATAAAACGCACAGGTGCTAGATTTTTTTTATATGGACGCACATACGCGTTGGTCAGCACTTGGCGAATATCCAAAAAACGCGCATAAGCGTTTTCAGCACTAAATGCGTTAAGCCGTTCGTTGAAGTTTTTTGCAAATTGCATGGTAATCCCTTCAGGTGTCTGGCATAGAAACTTTTGTGCGTCTCCTTCGTTAAAAGCTCTGTTGTCACATAGGACGATGAACAACTGACCATTTTGTTCATTAACATCTCTTCTGCTGGTATTGTTTCGTCTGTTTCCAATGTCTGTCGTTTGTACTGCATTTGGCAAGTCTCTTTGTTTACTGACCACAAGTCCCCGTTCTCCTGCGTCAGATAAATTTTCGTCGGTTTCATCAAAGCCTTCACCCATCCTCGCTGAATTTGATTTTGTGCTGTGCCTTGTTCGCAAACCACATTAGTTCGCCTGTGTAGTGGGCATTGTTAGGCACACTTTCAGAGCTTCCCCCCTTTCCTGGGCGCAATTCCCAGTTGACAAGAGGCACATTGAACAGATCTTTTGTCTTGTTCCGTGAGAACATTTCGAAGTGTTTTACGATTAGCGCAGGGAACCAAGTACTCAAGTAAATGATTAAGACATGTAATTTTCCTGCACATAGCGTTTGATGTTTTAATAACTTTGCCAAGTTTGCTATTGGTCCCCCAGTTTTTGCTTGTGGAAAGGTACACGAGATGGAAGTGGTTGTGCTTCGTTCCTGTATGGAAACTGATGACTTTCCAAGGAGTTCTGCGGTTGTATTGGCGTCCAATTTTTCTTCTCTTAAAATGGCTACAGAAGAGTTCGTCAGAGGGTTCGTTGTGTCCGTCGCCGGTTGAGATGGGTTCGAGGTTTTCTGCGTTGTTGTTGTCGTCGTCGTGTCCGTCTTCCGTTTCTTCTTCATTGGCGCTAGAGTCGTAGCCTCCGGCTGTGTTCGAGCCTTCAACGGTGTCGATTCTATCGTCGGTGTCGATTAATAATATATTCAGTGGCGGATTTACCCTAAAGCCCAGGCCTAGAGCGGTCAGATTTAGGGGCGGCCCCAATCTTGTCAAAAAACTTATTATATCACGTATGACGGGCGGACTGTACTGCATGGTGCAATCTATACCGCATCTTCAAATACCTACTCTTATATGTTTTTAACACGCTTTTATTATTTCCCCTGTATGTTTGCTTGTTTGTTTGTAACCGACTCTTCAAGGCTCGATTTTGCCGTACTTTGAAAGCAAAGTAATTTCATATGGTGAATGCTGCTGATGGCTGAAGCCTAGAAAAGGGCGGCTGAGACTGCAAATCGCCACTCACTATATTAGCGTGGGGTCGATTTTTGACAAAATTTGATTGGTCTGCGACTAATTAGATATTTTATATAAGTTTTCTATCTTATATACTATTTCCGTTCCAGTCATTGAGAAAATAAAGAAATGGTATAGTTTAAAGTGTTTAAATATAATAAATAATATGAATATCTGTGATTTTATAAAACATTCTTTAGTATATAGGAACTAGTGTATAAGTATTGTATTGTATTGTATAGATTAGCGGCATTTATACCAATATAATGGTAATGTTCCTTAGGCTTCATAATTTAGCAGTTGTAAGGCAGCTGATTATCTTAATTTCATGTCGTATTGTATGTTTGTAAACTCCTAAACTACTCAAATGGTTTTCATTGAAATTTTAAACTAACTTGAGAGATTATCGTTTTCAACCAATTTTAAGCTTTGAAATTTTCTTCATTTCTTTTTTTAAATTTCTTCAAGCTACAACAATGGTACCAATTCTACGTGTACAGCTAAACTTAACTAAAAAATGAAATTAACTATGGCGTATTTTGAATAATAGACTATTTCGTTGTGCAAATTTTTATTAATTAAAATCGTTAGTCTATAATATACAGATTTTCTAATTAAAAAGTTCTGTTATCATTGTCGAATTGTGTTATTTACACTATCAAGTTTCATTTTTTAGTTAAGTTTAGTAGGGCGCGTAGAATCGGTACCAATTAGAGGTTAAGTTTGCTGGGCCCCAAGTCCGGTAAATGAATTGTGTCACAATGACAGCTCAATGGCACCATTATGGCGCCATAGTGTCATCATTTGTGACAAAAAATCAAGTTTGTTGTCATTATGACACCATAATGGTGCCATAATGGCGGAATTTTATCAAATTTGGTAGTCTACGGTTATTTCTTTTGTCATAATGACGCCATAATGGCGTCAGTGACTGACCATTATAACAACATTGTAATATGATTGTAATAGCAGAATTAGCAGACTTGACCACCAGGTGTATAATAAATTTGACTAATTTGATTCTCCTTTTAGTTATAATATGTTTGATATACATCTCCTAGGGCGATTGATTAAAATTGAGAACATCACAAATAAAAAAGTTAAGTCCTATTTATATTATTGCTCCTGTGAGTTTATTCTATGTGACATTTTATCACAATACTTTAGTTTTTCATTCATTCCAAATTCAAATGCTTTTCATTTAAAATTCTCAAAACTTTCGGAATTACCAAATTCATATCTCTTTTTATTGATTCCAAATTAAAATGTTTTTCATTTATTCCGAATTTAAAAGCTTTCAGTGGGGCCAAATTTATAAAGGTTTCCACTGATTCCACAATCAAAACCTTGATTCCATATTCTAATATTTTTTTTATTCAAAAGATAAAGTTGATTGCATTTTACATTTTTTTTATTATACCATCAGATTATTATTAGATGCCAGTGCAAAATTAGTTTTTAATATTTTTTCTCGTAAGTGCGAAATTATTTTTTTTGTTCTATTGTTTATTTAAGCTAATAACAATTTTGTTAATTACTCATGCAATTGGGAATTCGGTTGCAATATCTTATTGTTAAATTTTTCATAGGTTTTTCTGCAATTAAACAAAAACTATCAAAGTTGTCAATATTGTATGTTTTTGTGTTACTTTGTAGATTCTATTTAAAGAAATAATTTGCCAAATATTTTGATTTAGAAGGAAAATAAAGAATTTTTTTAAGATTTGTTGTGTCTTCTCTGAAACCCTTTAAACGTCACTAGATTTTTTTGCAGGGCTGTCTTTTACCTACCAAAGCCCATGGACAGATTTACGCCCACAATGAGTTATTAAATATAAGTAGAAAAATATGTTATAGGTTATAGGGACTAAGCGACCCTAACAATCTCCTGGGAGGCCCTGAACATGTGCCAATGTGTTCAGTGGAGAAGACGGGTCTGTTTGTCTGTTATTAGTTAATAACTTTAGAAAGAAGAAAGAAAAAAAAAATTATTTTGAATCACTACATCAAAGTACAACAAAAACTTAATATAAAATTATAACTTTATGGGCTAGAAAATCTTAAATATTTTTTAAAATTATTTTTATATAATTAATATTTGTGAAAAACTTCAGATCAATCCGACTTCTGCAAGTAGGTGAAAATCACTTACAGAAATTCCCTTACATAGATTAATACATTGATAGATACGTACCGGGCTAATACAAGTGTGTTAAAAAGAAAATACATTTTTAAAATAAAATATCACAGCCATCTTTATTACTTAAAATATAATAGTGTAGATTATACATTTAAAGTGAGTGTTGCATTATTATTGTGTAGTAAATTCCTTGTGACTGGTGCTGCTATCCGGACTGGTACTCGAATACATAGGAAAGGTTGGTTGTTGTCATCTACTACTCTGAACTCAATTGTCACTGATGTACCCTAGAAAAAAAAATAGAGACGAATTGAGAATCAAAATATATAAGCCACATAAATATACCAGATAGTGTATCCATTATGTTATTTTATTAGGTACGTCTTTTATTATGACAACAATAAAAAAAATCTGTGTGTATGATACATGCCACAGGTTGTATTGTAATGTCTATACTAAATATTATATTGTTTTATTCATTTAGTTGCTTTTAAAAGTGTCAGAGAATACGGAACACCACATTTTATTAGACCCTAAACTAACTTTAGCCAGGCTTTAACTTTAACATTACATGTCTTCAAGATTGAACGCCTATTTATTATCTGGTGTATGTGTAATAAACCATTAGACCTAAACATCAGCTGTGAATAAGTCAACTGTCTAGCTATCATGTCCCTAAGAGAGGTGCAGAAATATCGATAACTAGCTGTCTAGCCTGCGACTTTAATACCTACGCGTGGAATTTGGAAAATTTTCCCTGTTTTTGCAATATTTTTCACCGGTTCCTCGCTCTTATTGGTTGCAGCGTGATGTTATAAAATATAACCTAAAGCAATAAAGCCTTCATCGTTATATGGACTATCCAACACAAAAAGAATTTTTCAATTCCTGAGATTAGCGCGTTCAAACAAACGAACTCTTCAACTTCATAAATTAGCTTAGATTTGTCTTTCGACTCCGAAACTAGACTGGCTTTAGTTGAACTAATGACATTAATAGTATAGTGTGTCTTAACTCTTAACTTACCACAGGGAAAGAAGATTCAATAAACATATTGAGGGTATATTGAATTACTTCTCCGGCTAACACAGGACAGTAAGAGTTCTGCAAGAAGTTACATGTGTTCGCGTTCTCTGCCAAATCATATGGAATTGGTACTATCAATAAGTAAGCTGTAGCTAAAGTTCTCATTTGTCTCATGGTGTATGCTGGAACAAAAACATTGTGTTATTTAAAAGTCCTTAAAGAATCCTTTTAGATGACGAGGTCCGGTTATGACATAAGCAGGTCCGGATTTAAATTTGTGCCGCCCTGGGCACTGAAGAAAATATGACTTAAATTTTATTTTAATAGTTTTGATATCTTATTTTTTCAAAAATATAAAATTGTTCTTTTAAATTAAAATTAATTAGTGTTATTGGATAATTCTCAAATTTTAGAAAAATTCATTAATCAATAAAAGTTTCTGTTATCAAAAAGACATACATATTTTGAAAATATTTTTAAATCTTCAAAAAAACTACATAAATTTATCAATTCCAGAAAATAATAAATTTATGTGACTTGACTGGTTATGTCAAATTTTGCAATTTTTCACATGCCTTTCAGTGGCTAAATAGATGGACTATTGTAACAAATTTATGTAACACCTTTGTTAACTCTATTTTAAGTGAAATAAAGTTCATTCATTCATTCATTCATCAATATTCATTAATTTTTTCAAACCTTTATGGAAATAACTTAATTAAACTATTTGAATAGTTTTTACTTAAATTTCCTATATTATAATATACAAAATTTTAATTTGATACATAATACTTATATTATATTTTTCGAAAGATAAAATGTTTTTTTTTTTTAATAGCTTTTGTAGGCAAATGACCACACTCCACCTGATGTTAAGCGAAAGTGTAATCCAGACATGAGGACGGCTGGTACGTTGTCAGAGCACTAGACGCCCCCACCTTGCCGGCCCACAAGATGCCTTTTCACGCCTCGCTTGAAAGACCCCATATTGTAGGAGTAGGGAAAAACGTGTGCAGGGAGCGAGTTCCATTTCTTCGAGGTGTTGCAAAGAAAGGAGTTACCAAACTTTTTTGTGCGAGATGGTATGGTGTCCACAGTATAGCGGTGGCATCTCAGACCTGCGCGTGTGGTGCGATTTAAAAAAGGAGAGGGAGGAATAAGGGAGAATAACTCTTCAGAACATTCTCCGTGGTAAATTCTATAGAAAGCGCTAAGTGCCGCAATATCTCTGCGCATTTGTAGAGTTTCTAATTTGATTTGATTTATTTAAAAGAATTAGTTAATTATATATTGTATAAAATTTTTTTTCCTACTTTTGCCGCCCAGGGCACTAGCCCCGACTGCCCCTGGTGTAAATCCACCACTGGACGTAAGTTTTAATTCTCTACTTATATGACTAACGCCTGTTGTACCTAAACCTTACAATCTTTAGGACGCGTGTGTGTGTGACGCAAGTACTTTTAATTAGTCACATATGCAAGCACATGTTGATATTTATAAAGTGATTATTCTAATAACGGAAAAGTTATCCTGGCAGTTATAAGTAGTTAAATCAAATACGTAAGATAGCATAGAGCTAAATCTTTAAAACTAAAGTGTTATATTATTTACACAATTGCTGTTTTGCACAAGGCGCTTGAATTAAAGACAGGTGTACCAACTCTACGTGCACAAATAAATATAACTAAGAATAAATAAATAAATTATATAAAGTTATAATTAATTTAAATATAGTAGATAACTTTCAAAGATTCTGTAACAAAAATTGTTACTGTTATTATTAAATATATATTATTAAATATATATTATCCACATATTTCTTTTAGAAATATGTGGATCCCTACACTACTTTTCTTATGTCTGTATTTACTATGGTTTCCTGGTGTAAAATCTTTTAAATAAATAAATAAATATATTGAGTCTCGTTATTACCAATAAAGTGTAAGTACATAAGACAATAAAAATGAAATATAACTAAGAAATAAAAATCGTTAGTGTCATTATAGGGGCGTAGCGTGCCTTGGTGAGGCCCTGTATAAAAAAATTTTGGGGGCTCTTATGAAGGGTAAAGATTTCTCACGAAAGAAAAAAAAATCCGCGCATAAAATTTCTGAAATAATAAAGAATTTTGAAAGTGTTTATTAATTTTTGCTTACGCACAACGGGGTCCCCTTAGCCCGGGGCCCTGTATAATTGATACGGCTGATACGGCGGTAGCTACGCCCCTGGTCACTATGTCTGTTATTTGCTATGTAGTTGCACACATTTATTTAAATTAAAATCTTTAGTCTGTAATATACCAATGCTGAATTGTGTTATTGACACTATGAATTTTTATTTTTTTTAGTTAAGTTGCGTTTAGTAGCGCACGTAGAATCGGTACCATTGTAAAGTAAACCTCTTGACTAGAACGAAAAAATAACAAAAATGATAGTGTTACAATTAAGTATCTTTTTTATTTATTTTATATTATGTATTTTTGTATTACATAATTACATACATACTTAATATACATTTAATATAAAACAAGGACAAAAAATGGGGGCTTAGAATGAAGTATCTACAATATAATTTACATACGTGCTCTGAAGACGATGTTGATGACGGCGTTCTGTAGTTGGGGTAATATACAGGGAGTGCTTGTGCATCCTTCGATGTAGGTGTGAATTGGTAATGCGCCATTATGCATAATACCTATAACATAAATACAAAACATGTATATAGAAGTTATGATATAAATTATTAAATTATAACTTAAAGGGTAAAACGGCAAAAGCTAGGGTATTGAACCTTTTTAACAATAACTAACGTGATTATAATCCTGGTAATATTAATAAACTATGTGTTCAAATCGTTTAAGATTAAAATCAATGATTGAGAATTTTTTTTCAAAAAGTCCGCGAAACCTTTGAAATTTGAGAGTGTTCCTCAATTTCTCAGGAGATGACCTGGTGCCAATGGGACCACACGGGAACCACTAGCTTTTAAATAAAAAAGGAATCATTAAAATCGCTTCGCCCAATTAAAAGTTATGAATTAACGATCATAAAAAAAAAACACAATACATATGTTACAGACGAATTGAGAATCTCCTCCTATTTTTGAAGTAGGTTAAAAAGATATAGGTAATTTTTAAACAAGATAGGTAGATTTTATTTATTTAGGTAGTTAAGTATATGTCTATGAGCAAAAACATATATTTTATTCATGTGTCTGATTTTCTATTATTGGCGCGAGACTTCTACAATTTCATTATGTCCTATTAAATCTCCCCTAAAATTAAACCGGTTTACTAAATAGACGTGAAATAAGAGCCAAAATGCAAATATTGCAAATATAAATAAGTTATTATTACCTACATTAATTTATTAATTTTTGCAATTAACTTGCTATACTTTTACATAATAAATCAAATAATATAGTGGAAAAAATGATTACGGTGATCATTTTTTAACACGCTTATGCTATAAGTTCGGTATGTATCTATCAATGTATTAATCTATGAAACCAGTGGCGGATTTGCAGTCTCGGCCGCCCTAAGCCCCAAGCCATTAGCCGCCCCTTTCTCAGCATCCACCATATAGACAACATAATGAAATTAGTTCATTACCAACGATTTAGACATTTAGGAGAAAAATTCATTTGTATATCGCAAGAATATTTTCTTTTGTTGCAAATAAGAAGCTTTTTTTGTAAATCACCGCCCTTAAATCTGGCCGCCCTAGGCCTGGGCCTACCGGTCCATAGGGTAAATCCGCCACTGTATGTAACGGAATCTTTGAAAGTGATTTTAATCCACTTGCAGTATGCGGATTGATCTGAAATTTTGCACATACGAGTATATCAAGGACCGATGACAATGCAATAATTTAAAAAAATATTCAGGATTTTCAAGCTTGTTTTTTAGTTTTTAGACTAAGTAGAATAATCTACTATAATTTATTATGTTAGACGTGACCAGGGTTGGGCAGTATTTCAATTACATGTAATTGAAATACGTAATTGAAATACAATTACGTATTTTGTAATTGTATTTCAATTACTGCCTTAAAATGTAATTTGTAATTTGTATTTCAATTACCAGACGTCGAAGTAATTTGTAATTTGTATTTCAATTACTTGAGGCTTCAAAATACATTTTTAAAATACATTTACAACCGTCACTTTATGTAGCCAAAGTAGCTATTGGAGCTGAAACAATGTACCTGTTAAATAAGCTGTACGCCAAAATTGGTTAACAAAACGCAAATTGTCAGTAAGGTAACGGCGGCCCATAAAATTTTACTTTCCAACATTAGTTTGAAGTCGGTGCCGAAAATGATCGGTTGCCACAAATACGATAATCTCATAGGGGCTTACATTTATGCGCTGTTCGGGGTAACTACAGTAAATTGATATACAGATATGTAGTTAATTGGAAAATAAATACCAATATTACTTGTAAGCTACAAGTTAAAAAATATTTTGAAACCTTTGTAGCTTTTGATGAAAGTACTGACTGGTGGAAGGTAATGTTGCTAAAGGCTGGTAATATTTACGGATGGTGGTTATTTGCGCTGGTTGTCCGTGTGGTGACGGATTAAGAATACAAATAAGATATTTGGGTGTTCCCGCACCCAAATATTCCGAAAAACTTTATTCCGAATTTTGAAATTCCGATTCCCTGGACAGCACGGCACAGTAGACCATAATCCCTCCCAAAGTGGAGGAGGCCCGTGCCCAACAGTGGGACGTAAATGGGCTGGAGAGAGAGTTATAATTTTTTAAATTTAAATTTTATTGCTATTTTTACTAGGCTGGCATCTAATATCTGATGAAGAATGGCCGACGAGACAGAGTGGCGGGTATTTTTGCAATGATAGTACATTGTATGTACTATCATAAAGACAACCTTATCCAATAAATTTTATCGCTGAGAAAATGAGTAAAAGATTTCACCTCTCGCATCTTGATCAATTAGAGAGAGGGGTTATCTCTAAAAGTATTGATCAAATCTGTTTTTTTTAACATATTTTCATTTTTAAAAATTAATTTTCACTAATTTAATGCAGAAAATATCGGAATTGTATCAATACCTTTAGAAATAAGTCCTCTCTCTATCTCTCTCCAGTCCATGAACGGCCTACTTTTGAGCACGGGCCTCTTCCACTATGGGAGGGTTTTGGTTTACTGTCCTGACCTGTCCTGACGTGTTGACGCAAGGTTTATTTTCCAGTTTTCCGTCTCTCATAGAGGATATTATCTGTGCAGAATATTCCATAGCTGGCTTTTAGGCTGCTCGCCTGGGGAGAAGATGAGGGTGGTTTTTGTTTTGTTTACTTTTTATAACCGCTTTCTGCCCTGCCATGCTGTCATGCCATGATGATGACTTGAGCTTTACCATGACCCGGCGAGAGGTGGCCCCGCTAATCGGGTCCCGACCCAACGGCGGTAACATTAGTTCCCGCCGTTGTGTTGTCGTGGCCGATCAGTACTCAGAGACCCACGGGACCACTTCGTCGGTGGAAGTTGCCGGCTATTAAGCGCCGACGAACTCTGCCCGCGGCCCCGCGGGGTGGCAAGGATTTGCCAGCGCGTTCGCGCTCCCGCAGGGATTCCCCCTTTCCCGCTATCACCTCCCTAGCGAAGGAGGCGACGGTAGCCCAACATTGTTCATTGCGGGTGACGAATCCTTGCCCAGCACGTCGACGAGGTCAACACGCTGGGTGTCCCAGGCCGTGCATACGGCGAGGGTGTGCTCCGCCGTATCCACGGCCCCATTCCCACAATTGCGGCACTCGGGATCCAACTCGATACCAACCAGCTCCCACGGGTACTTGGCGAAACAGCCATGACCTGTGAGGAGCTGGGTGAGGTGGTACGTCAGATCCTCCGTCGGTGCCTCGCCACGACCCACTCCCGAGGACAAGGCGGACAGCCTTGGCGAGCTGCATGCTCGCTGAAGATGGGGGTGCTGACGCTTGTATTCTTAATACGTCACCACAGGCAATATTTTCAGAGATAATCCTTACATAAATATTATTATTAATTAAATTTATCCTCTTTCCTATCATAGCAAAACCAACCTAGAACAGTGTCCTATGATTAATGAAAGTTGCCATCTAATTCCCTGGACTACCTAATTTCCCTATCATAGAACCACCTCTGAAACATTTTCTTTCCAACAATAAAAGAAGCATTAAAATCGATAAACGACAAAGTTATTCGTGAACAAACATTAAAAAAACCTCCTGTTTTTTAAAGTTGGGTAAAAATATTAGTATAAATGTATTTTGTAATTTGTATTTCAATTACAAACATCCAAAATACTGTATTTTGTAATTTGTATTTCAATTACTCCACTCAAAAGTAATTAGTATTTTGTATTTCAATTACTTGCAAACGCAGTATTTTGTAATTTGTATCTCAATTACAACAAAGCATGTATTTTGCCCAGCCCTGGACGTGACTAATAGTAATGAATACTTTATACTTACATTGACTGACTTCAGTAGTTTGCCCTTTAGCAAGGGCTATTAACAAACAAGACAGCACTACGGAACGGATCATTTTGCTTCACAACACTAATAATTAACCTAATATCCGTTAGCTTTTATATTCGATTGAGTAATCGGTGTTTATCGATAGATAACGCACAGGTGTCCCTTAATCAATCAAGTCGTGCGATGATAAAAAAGTATTTTAAATTCGATCAATGTTATCGATAACATACCTACTTGTAAAACAACTAGTCATTGTTATTTTTTAGATGTAGAGGCAGACGCATACGGTTGTCCAAGCTTGTATATTTATTTATTTATAACTTATTGTGTTACCAAGTAGTCTAATTTCGGCCATGAAAACTGTGTATTGACTAAGGATTTTATTTAGTTACTAGCTGACCCGGCAAACATTGTTTTGCCATACTAAAAAAAAGGTTTGAAAAATAGATGTTGGCCGATTCTCAGACCTAGAGGATAAGTACACAAAATTTCAGGAAAATCGGTCGAGCCGTTTCGGAGGAGTACGGTAAATAACACTGTGACACGTGAATTTTATATATTAGAATAAACGTGTATCTACAATGAGATCACCAATTAATTAAAATACGCCATAGTTGTTTTAATTTTTAGTATTAATTTAAGCTAAAAGCCGAGGAGCTGGATAGTACGATAATTACAGGTAAAACTGCGAGTGTATCTCAATATTTTTTGGATTAGTCTAATGCGTATCGCGCTGTGTTTGCACACGACCTTATCTTATTTTTAAATAGATGCCAAACATTTTGTTGTCATAATCCTGCCTGTTTTAGTTTTATTTTCTATATTGAGAATAGTTGTAAGTAAGTATTTAATAAGTATGTATTTACAAAAGAAAAGTAGTATATGTATTCTATCCGTATTCTGGTACCCATAACACAAGCATAATAAGCTTAGCTTAGCTTGGGACCAGAAGACGTTGTGTGAAATGTCCATGAATATTTATTTATTTATTTAGTTCTGGTTATACATGTGCCGTGATTTCACGTACGTTTATATTTACTGTTATAGTTTCATTATAATCCATCCAGTGCTTTTTGCGTAAAAGAGCAAGAAACAGCCTTGTATACATCAGTTGTTAAGTGCAGAATTACGAACATTATATACCAACACTCGGAAACAAACTTTCACATTATCTTTCTTTATTATTCGCCTCGTGGTTGAGTGGTTCATGTAACGGACTGCCGATCAAGAGGTCGCGGGTTCGATTCCCGCTCGGGACAATCATTTGTGTGACGCACGATTGGCGTATCAATAAAACAATCGGACAAGGCGTTTTGTCTCTGTAGTTAATGCTTCAAAGGAACATACAAATATATGTATGCTGACGAACACAAAATCGTTATCGGCAAATTTCGAGCCCTAAGTATAGGTTCCTATATTATAACTAGCTGCCCGGCAAACGTTGTTTTACCATACAAATGTCGGGGGTGGCCAACCCTTATCACTTAGTGGTATGAAAAATAGATGTTGGCCGATTCTCAGACCTACTGAATATGCATGTAAAATTTCATAAAAATCGGTCAAGCCGTTTCGGAGGAGTACGGTAACTAACACTGTGACACGTGAATTTTATATATTAGATGATATCACCTTCACTGTCACTCTGTATGATACTTATCATTGACTAGCTGTTGTCCGCAACTTCCTACGCGATGAATTTAGAACGAAACCTTAACAAATTATACAAAAAATGTATTCTCTTTAACAACTCTATCTATTATTAAAAACCGCATCAAAATCCGTTACGTAGTTTTGAAGATATAAACTCACATAGGGACATACAACAAAAATTATGGACATTACACACAACGTCCTCTGGTCCAGATACGGATATACTGCAAAACGTACTTTTTTATAAATACCTACATAGAAACAACCAGACGCAGTAGGTACAACCATTTACATGACAGTTATAATATAAAGATCACACAAATGATTGTGCTATGCGGAAATCAAACCTGTGTCCTCAAGAACGGCAGTGGCAGTCCGTTACATAGACCACTAGACCACGAGACCCGGCGGGCTAGTAATAAGTAAAGATTATGAATATTTGAAGCAAAAGAGATGTTAGTTTATGAAATAAATCAATAATAATGCATTATTTTTTAATTCTCGGAATATAAAAAGAAACACACTTAAAAATCTCAAAAAAATACACAAAATAATTTCTATCTCAAAAATTACACAGATTCAACTGTATGTAGTGCCAGCACATCTCCTGAGAAGGCTATTTTTTTTCCGCTGGAGCTGTAAACGCGGTAGGAACTCTGGTACAAATGAGAGGATCACCGTTTTCATCATCCACTTGGAACTCAAAAGTCAGCTGAATGCCCTAGGACAAAAATAATGAATTTGTATTAATTAACAGTTAAATTAGTATCTTATTATAAAACAAAGTTGATTTTTTTTGTATGTAGGTCCCTATGTGAGCTTATATCTTTAAAACTACGAAACGGATTGTGATGCGGTTTCTTAATAACAGATAGAGTGATTTGACGGGATGGCTTTTTTGTATAATTTTGTGTTGTTGCCTGGAATTTAGAAACCATACCTGGGTGAATTTCAAAAAATCGTTTTTTTGTATCATTTCGGTGAGATTTTTATATACAATGCTTTTTACATATGTTTTGTAATAAAAAAAAACTTTAACCTTATTTGTAACATATGCGTGAGTGGCCATCATGTAACATCAAAACTAACTGAAATATTTAGGTTTGAATTTTCGGGAGTCCACTGAAATGAAAAGTGCCCACGGAAATGATAAATTAGTCCATGGAAATGAAAATTTCACCACTGAAATGACTAAACTGTGCACAGAGATGATACTAGCCCACTGAAACGATACCGCCAAGCACGTCATTTATTTATAGGGGATTCCGTAGGTTGTCTGAAACAAATCTAAATAAATATCTGTAGTGATATCACTAGACTGCATTTGTGATATTTATTAAATATGAGATCAAACTATTATGTTAGACATATATGTTAGATATTTATACAACTTGTTGCAGAAAGGTGTAGTCATATTTTAAGGTTGCATTGGATAGGCCTCAAATATTATAAATATTACAGTTACACATAGAAAAATACAGTTTGTAATTTTTTTCTTGTTTATAGCCGACTATTAAATAACTACCAGGAACGCATCAATTATGAGATGTTTACGGTTTATTGAATGCGATTGAACCTTACGATAAAAGATGACCTCATAGTAGTGTTGTATTTAAAGAAGATCGATTATTTTAACAAATTAATTAAATTTGTATGAACACATAAAAGTCATAATATAACTAGTATTTGTAATTTCATCCATGCCTAGTGCCTAGTCACCGGCCATGTGTAACGATGCTCAAAAAAGACTACACCTTTCTGAATCACGTTGTATTTACACAAATATTATAAAGCTGAAGAGTTTGTTGTTTGTTTGAACGTGGTTTTCGCAGGAACCTTTAATCAAATTTGATTAGTTCTAGAACAGAACATTTATCGAGGAGGGCGATAGGCTGCGTAACATAACGCTGTGATTAATAGGAGCAAAGCGTCAGTGAAAAATGTCGGGAAAACGGGGAAAATTATCCATATTCTTCTGTTGCATCCGCTGCATTATAGGTTTAAATGTATCATTTGTTTTGATATATCATTTCTTTTGGCATATCTCTCGCTGTCTTTTCCAAGAAACTCTCTGCGTGTAACGTATGAAGTGTTCGCAAAAGATCTGTCCGTTGGGCAGAGTCAGCTAACTAAACTGAAGACCGACAGCGGCACTGTCATTTGTTCCAAAGATGAGATCTTGAGTGAGGTTGAGCAGTTCTATGGACAGTTGTACGAGACATTCCAAACTCCTGTTGTCGGCTTGGTCAAAGGTCCAAGGTAACCCCGCACTATACCGAGGACATCCTGGACGTCAGCCTTTATGAGATCAGAAAGGCTCTCAAGCAAAAACAGTAAAACACCGATGACGAAATCACTACGGAGCTCCTGAAGCCGGGCGGAAGCCGGTCCTCGTGGCCCATCAGAAGCTGTTCGATTCTGTCATTCTCGGGGGCATTGTTCTATAGGCGTGGACTAGGAGCGTGGTAGTGCTGTTTTTCAAGAAGGGTGATAAAACCCGCTTGAGAAACTATAGACCTATCTCGCTCCTGACCCACGTCTATACGACGACTTTCAGTCTCCCGACCAAGCCGGTTTCCGAAAATGTTTTGTACTATAGACCACATACATACACTGCGTCAGATCATAGTACAGAAGGCGGATGAGTATAATTGGCCTCTGTGTCTAGCGTATATGGACTATGAGAAAGCCTTCGATTTGGTCGAGTCTTGGGCGGTGCAGTAGTCCCTCTTGCGGTGCCAAAGTGACTATCGGTATATCGAACCTACAAAATCTAGAATTATATCACCAAATTAAAATGATTCAATATTGGATTCAAGGATCTCTAAAACCTTCGGATTTATCATTCCCATGTTACATATCATTTTAGTGTACTGTTATCGGTGTAACAGTCCACCGAATCCTCTGAAATGATAACACCAAGATGATAAATTTAATAAATTTTACATTTAACTCCGATATCATAATTATTTTGAAAATGTCAATACTGCTGTAACAAAGCAAAACTTACGGCGAATCTATAACACAATTTTGAAATATATGAAATGAATGGGAATATCCCAAAATTCCGAAAAACTTTATTCCGAATTTCGAAATGCCGATTTTCAAAAGTCCGAATTTCATAATACTGAAAAATTGTAATGTCTATTATTCAAAATCACGAAAAACATTTTACCGAAAGTCATAAATCCGATTTGTTACTTTTCCGATTTTCATTTGTCCGAAGAGTCAAATGCTCGAAGGGTTATTAGTCCGAAAAACGAAATTCCAATTTTTAATACTTCGAATAAACTAAAAATGGGAACACCCCAAAATTTCGAATTTCAAAATGCCGATTTTCAAAAGTCCGAATTTCATAATATCGAAAAATTTTAATGTCTAATTTCAAAATCACGAAAAACATTTTACCGAAACTCATAAATCCGATTTGTTACTTTCCCGATTTTCATTTGTCCGAAGAGTCAAATGCTCGAAGGGTTATTAGTCCGAAAAACGAAATTCCGACTTTCAATACTTCGAATAAACTAAAAATAGCTACAAAATTTTGTGACTAAACGAATCGCTGCAAAGCCAATTTTACGTAGACTTGTTTGCCCTACCCTAGAGTGCAATTCAAGCCCGCGAAGGCGCGGTGGGGTGTGACGGCCCGCGAGCTGAGGAGCAAGTGATTTGAAGGCTCGCCGTAGTGGTTGAGGCTGGCTGGCTCTGCCGGCCAGTAAGCTGAAACAGCCCCGGTGAGCCTTCAAGTCATTAGCGACGATAAGCTTGCGTGGGGCCGTCTATACCCCGCAGCGCCGGAGCCGTGACATAATAATGCTTGCTGCATGTTGCATGGCGCCTTGCATGCTGCATGGCTGCTTGCATGCTGCATGGCTGCTTGCATGCTGCATGGCTGCTTGTGTGCTGCATGGCTGCTTGCATGCTGCATGCTTGTATAGTGCCTGTCTGCATTTTGCATACTGCCTGTATGCGTGTTTCGTACTTGCCCGCTTGTTTGCTTGCTGCAAATCCCCTATGTTATTGATGCATCGCTTAGGTTATGTTAGGACTGTGACCAAGGAATCAAAATATTTTTATAATTCTCACTGCACACTTTGTTTTTTTTCATATGTGAATCCATTCAAAAACAGTTTTAATCCTCCTTTATTATTATAGAACGTATGGCACTGTGTATTATTATTTTCGTTATCACTCATTGTCAAAACCCACAACTTGGATATTAGTGTAAATTAAAACAAGCTGTATGATACCTACTATATTATACTATATACTACTATATACTACGATAAGTTAATATTTATACGATAAATACACAAGGATAATAACCGCAAACAACCTATGCAATTATGAAACGGAAAAAGCATTTGTTATTAGTTTTATTCTTTATCTACCTATAACTTATACTAAACATTATTATACTTACTTCTCTCTGATGAGCAATTATGTGTCTATTTGATTTGCTATTAAATTTCATAAGGCATTATTAGTTCGGAATTGTGTTAACGGTATTTTAATAATCAGAATTCATATTATATATTACGTATTTCGAATTATCAATAATTCGGATTTTTTATTATTCGGCCTTTTGAAGTTCGGAATTTTGAGAATAGTAATTATAATCGTTAGGAATATTGAAGTTTCGGAATTATGAAAATCGGCGTAATGATACATCGGAGTTGTTATATTCGGAATTTTGAACCATTCGGAATTATGAAAATCGGTAATGAAATTCGTATTTGTGACTTTCGGAATAAAGTTTTTCGGCTTTTTGTAGTGTACCCATTTCGAATTATCAATAATTCGGATTTTTTATTATTCGGCCTTTTGAAGTTCGGAATTTTGAGAATAGTAATTATAATCGTTAGGAATATTGAAGTTACGGAATTATGAAAATCGGAGTAGCGATACATCGCAGTTGTTATATTCGGAATTTTGAACCATTCGGAATAATGAAAATCGGTATTATGAAATTCGTATTTGTGACTTTCGGAATAAAGTTTTTCGGCTTTTTGTAGTGTACCCGAAATGAACCTAACACGAGGTATAACGGCCACCGATATGAGAAGATATTTGTCTCCACATCACTGGAATGATATCTTTTTCTTGGACTTCGCGTTGTAGTTAAGGCGCGTGCATGCACTCCGACGAATAGAAGCGGACTGATTGGAAGTGAGAAAAGACACGGGGGCTGCAGGAACGTAATGATGACGAAGTTAAGTTACTAAAACTTACTACCCACCAGAATGATAAGTTTTCTCAGGACAAAAGTTAAATGCTTGTCAAATGTGTTATAAATGGGTTATACAAACAAAATGAGTTTTTTTATTTGGTTATATTATAATGTATTGATACAAAAGTCATTTTTAGACAAAATAATAAACGCAACTACAGGGTAAGCTATTTTTCGAGCGAAAGTCGGTCGGGGACAGGCCACCCTGATGATAAAATGACAGTTTGAAAGTTTTATTATAAAAAGTAGTCAGAATCATAAAACTAAGACATTGCACTACCGTTCTCACGTTTGCCGCGTATTTTTTTTGCCTGTGCAATTCACCCACCTAACAAATTATACAAAAAAGCCACTCAATCAAATCACTCTATCTATTATGAAATTTATATTGTCTTATATTGTCCCTCAGCTGCTGTAGCAGCTAAGGGACAATATAAGCAGTTAGCGTCGACTGTGAGAGATGGAAAACTCAAAACTGAACCCTGTGCCACACGCCTGGTCAGCGTGGCACAGTAGACCATAATCTCTCCCAAAGTGGAGGAGTATTGTTCCCAGCAGTGGGACTTTAATGGGCTGGGCAGAGAATGAGGGGAAGAATAAAGTTATAACCTACCACAGGAAACATTGGGTCAATGTGCATTCGTAGTGTGTATTGAACTAATTCCCAACTTTGTAATGGGCAGGTGGTGTTCTGCAAGAAGTTGCATGTTTCGGCGTTCTCTTGCAAATCAAATGGTATTGGTATCATAACGAAGTACCCTAGGGCTTCAGTCCTCATAGATGTTACGTTACGAGCTGTAAAATTGAAAAATAGTGAGACCACAGAGATACGAGATAGCTTTTTTTATGGACATTTCACACAACGTCCTCTGGTCCCAAGTTAAGCTTGTATGTTTGTGTTATGGGGGTGAGTCCAAAAGAGAAAAAAAGTTGCAACGGCCCCGGTGATGACGGATCTGTCGTTCAACGGTGCGTTTCTAGCTTGAC
Source organism: Orgyia antiqua (assembly GCA_916999025.1). Taxonomy (NCBI): domain Eukaryota; kingdom Metazoa; phylum Arthropoda; class Insecta; order Lepidoptera; family Erebidae; genus Orgyia; species Orgyia antiqua. The sequence goes on from OU779869.1 coordinate 23,335,493, forward strand.
TGTATTGGTTACCAGAATACGGATAGAATACATACTACTTTTGTTTGTAAATACATACTTATAATACGTAGAAACACCCAGACGCAGTACAAACATTTGTATGACAATTAGAAATATCACACAAATGATTGTCCCGTGCGGGAATAGAACCTGCGACCTGTTGATCGGCAGTCCGTTACAGGAACCACTCAACCACGAGGCTCTTGAATCAAGTCTCTCGTCAATGTTGGTTCGCGTTCAATCCTGAAGACACGTAAATTTCGTCGGACTTCATAGACTAATAATGTTTCAAATAACGTATAGCCTGTATTAGAGACACACATTGATACATATTTCACGCACACGTAGATTTGAATTTACGTGTCTTCAAGCCAGATGAGTGATGAAGCCATAGACACTCTATCTGTGTATTTTTGTATGTATTTTTTTTTTCATGGACATTTCACACAACGTCCTCTGGTCCCAAGCTAAGCTTATATGCTTGTGTTATGGGTACCAGAATACGAATAGAATACATATACTACTTTTCTTTTGTAAATACATACTTATAATACATAGAAACACCCAGACGCAGTACAAACATTTGTATGACAATTAGAAAAATCACACAAATGATTGTCCCGAGCCGGAATCGAACCTGCGACCTCTTGCTTGGCATTCCGTTACAAGAACCACTCAACCCCAAGGCTTGCCGATTAATCGCCTATTTCGTTGTACATATTTATATACAAGCTGTTGCCCGCGACTTCGTATGCGTGGAATTTAGAAAACTTTCCCTCAACAAATCAAATTATGGTGGAAAAAATTTACTGCCGCAAGCGGGACAATCTCGGGGAAGTCAATTTTTTTCCACCATAATTTGATTTGTTAAGTAAGGCATAGCATGTCAATTGCAAATTCAATAAATTACTTTAGTAAACTTTCCCTCAATTTATTATCCCACGAGATTCCCTACGGGATAAAATCCAAAATACGGAGATCCGTAGGGGAACTGGCGTGTCCGCAATAGCCCAAAAGGTTAGCACACTGAAGTGGCAATGGGCAGGCCACATCGCTCGTAGGACTGACGATCGTTGGGGAGGAAAAGTCCTAGAGTGGTGACCACGTACCGGACGACGCAGCGTTGGGCGGCCCCCGACAAGGTGGAGCGACGATATCGTCAAGGTCGCGGGGAGACATTGGATGCAGGCGGCCCAGGACCGCGCGTTGTGGCGTTCTGTGGGGGAGGCCTATGTCCAACAGTGGACGGAGAGAGGCTGATGGATGGATGGATGGATTATCCCACGGGAACCTTGCACTCTTTCGGGATAAAAAGTAGCCTATATGTTAATCTGGTACACAAGATACATTATCCTAAAGTTCCATTAAAATCCATTCAGTAGTTTTTACGAAATTCAGTAGAATTCAGTAGTTTTTTTGAAAGAGTACCTAACAAACATCCAAATATCCATACTCATAAACTTTCACATTTTAAATATTATTAGGATTAAAATCGTTAAGTCATTAATAAGTTAAGGGTCTACATCAATATGTCGAATTAGTCATTAGTAATTAGTCGACATGTCGAATTAGGGATATTTTTTTTGTTTACTCAAAATCTATTAAATATATTTTAATTCCGGTTTACGTGTTTCTATATATAATAGTTACTTATGTTTTGAAAGTTATTTCATTAGTTAATACGCGATAAAAGACCGACAAATGAAAAAAATTAAAATGAGAGAGGTTGTTCGCTAAGATTTTCTATCGAGAAAACTTTTTTCAATCGCGTTTATGCGATCCTAGATTATATATTGAAAAAACATATACTTAAAAAATTGAGCTCTAGCCATTCAATCTAAAGAAAAAATGAAAACTTCGTACGTAGAAAAATGCACGAACCTATTTTGGTATGCTCTTAAGTCATTAATAAGTTAATAATCATTATTAAGGTATGTACATATAAAATTTGATTACAAAATGTATTATATTTTGTAATCTATACTTACTATAAAACAAAGTCGTTATTTTGTATGTATGACTATACCCCTAAACTTTGTGTCTAAACTGGTCTAAACGTAAAAAAATGTATTATATTTTGTAATCTATACTTACTATAAAACAAAGTCGTTATTTTGTATGTATGACTATACCCCTAAACTTTGTGTCTAAACTGGTCTAAACGTAAAAAAATGTATTATATTTTGTAATCTATACTTACTATAAAACAAAGTCGTTATTTTGTATGTATGACTATACCCCTAAACTTTGTGTCTAAACTGGTCTAAACGTAAAAAAATGTATTATATTTTGTAATCTATACTTACTATAAAACAAAGTCGTTATTTTGTATGTATGACTATACCCCTAAACTTTGTGTCTAAACTGGTCTAAACGTAAAAAATGTATTATATTTTGTAATCTATACTTACTATAAAACAAAGTCGTTATTTTGTATGTATGACTATACCCCTAAACTTTGTGTCTAAACTGGTCTAAACGTAAAAGGGCGGTAGATAGAGCTACCCTGGGGCCAAGTCTGCTAATTCTGCGAAAACAATGTTGTCATAATGATCAGTCACTGACGCCATTATGGCGCCATAATGGCGTCATTATACAAAAAATTAATAGTAGACTACCAAATTTGATGAAATTTCGCCATTATGACACCATTATGGCGTCGTTATGACACCAAACTTGATTTTTTGTCACAAATGATGCCACTATGGCGCCATAATGGTATCATTGAACTATTATTGTGACATAATTGTATTAGTAGACTTGACTCCCCTGTGGACTGTGTTTTAAGAAATGCGTAAGTGGCGCCAATTTCAAAGCGGCTACGTTTTGAATTGAAATACTTGAATTTTTCATGAACATTCTTGTCTATCTGTAAGCTATTTTTGTATGTATGTCCTAATGTGAGCTTACATGTTCAAAAATACGTAACTGATTTCGATGCAGTTTTTTAAATGGTGGAGCGATTCAAGAGGATGGTATATACTTAACTTACGTGCTCTAAATGTCATGTTGATGACGACATCTTGCCCTGGATTGAATTTACATGGTGTACTAGTGCACCCTTCAACGATGGTACGGAGTGGCCACACACCAAAATGTCTTTGGCCTGCAACATGAATGTTAGGGTATATTTTTTGGAAATTTTCACCTCTCTAGCTATCAATGTTGCAGAGGTACATCCTAGTAACAGACGGATGGACGGACAGAGAGGTATCAGTAATAGGGTCCATTTTACCTTGTGGTACGGAACTTTAATAGTCTACTTAGTTTAAAAACTAAAAAATCGCTTGAAAATCCTGAATATTTTTTCAAATTATTGCATTGTCATCGGTCCTTGATATATGTGCAAAATTTCAGATCAATCCGACTACTGCAAGTGGGTTAAAATCACTTTCAAAGATTCGTGAAAGAAGCGTGTTAAAAATGCTGCTCTCATGTAATATGTACTTAGTATACTTACATTTTTAATCCGTCACCACACGGAGGTATTAAGAAACACCGGATTAAGAATACAAGTGTCACCACCCCATCTCCTCCCAAGGTTGCTGTAAAAGTCAGCTAAGGGATATTGCACACAGATAACATCCTCTGTCAGAGACGGAAAACTCGAAAATAAACCTTGTGCCAGCACGCCTGGTCAGCGTGGCACAGTAGACCAAAATCCCTCCAAAGGAGGAGGAGGCCGGTGGCCAGCAGTGGGACGTAAATGGGCTGGAGAGGAGAGGATACTTACATTGACTGCTGACGTCAGTAGATTGCCCTGCGACAAGGGTTAACAGTAAACAAGTCGACACTACAAAGCGAATCATTTTGGTCGACTACACTGATTTACTTTCTATAGTCGTTTATATTTACAAGTGCAATCAGTATGATAACAGGGTTCCAAGGTATCGATAATCACGTAATAATAAAGAGTGATTTATTTATTTAATCTATATCAAATTGATATTAGGCATGCATGTGAACAGTCAACACGATTAATTCGTGTTTATCTATCTTTAAAACACAGTAAAATTTCTTAAGTTGAAAAACAAAAAAAATACGCTTGTAATTATCAACATTTTATTAAAATATTGCTTTCTTGTCGGTCCTTAAGAGGATACCAAAATAGCTTCGTGCATTTTTCTACGTATGAAGTTTTCATTGTTTCTTTAGATTGAATGGCTATGTTTTTTCAATATATGATCTAGGATCGCATCAACTCAGAAACACGATTGAAAAAAGTTTTCTCGATAGAAAATCTTAGCGAAACAACCTCTCTAATTTTTATTTTTTTCATTTGTCGGTCTATTATCGCGTATTAACTAATGAAATAACTTTAACATAAGTAACTATTATATATAGAAACACGTAAATCAGAATTAAAATATATTTAGTAGATTTTGAGTAAACAAAAAAAATATCCCCAATTCTTCATTTTCTATACCTACTAGCTGTGTTAATATGTACATGTCGACGATAATATTGATGTAGGCCCTTAATATACCTACGTGCAAAATTTCAGATCAATCCGACTACTGCAAGTGGGTGAAAATTACTTTCAAAGATTCCGTTACATAGATTAATTACATAGATTAGTTACATTGATATACGTTGTACTAAAAGCGCGTTATTTTTACACGCTTTATATTAGCTTCACTTGTATGTTTGTTTGTATGTTTTTTTGTATGTTTGTATGTTTGTAACCGACTCCTTTGGACGCTATTTTGACCCACTTTAAAAGGTCAGATTCTATTCAAATTTTGCACACCTGTCAAAGACCGATGACAATGCAATAATTCGATTAAATAAAGCGTGTTTTTTAGTTTTTTTTATACTATTATTTATTGTTTTGTGTTTCGTACAAACCCTTATAGTCTCATTACGGTGTCCGTCTGTCTGTCTGTCCGTCCGTCAAACTTTTTTTACTCAGCAACGGCTGAAAGTATCAACTTGAGACTCATACCATAAGTAGATCTATGCGGTCCCTTGTTGCAAAAAAATACAATCAACCTTTTAGACCGGTATTTTTAAGCATTTTCGACTTACGCTAGGGAATCAAAACCTATAGGTTACATCCCATTGCCCTAGACTCTAGGGCAATGGGAAGTAACCTAGTCTCTAGAGCCTAAAGACTTGAACTTTGGCATGGACTGAGCCTTTATAGTACTAATATAAAGGAAAATCCAACTTGTAATTTATTATCACATCAGACGAAAAAGTTGTTTATACTAATACCAGTTACAATTTAAGTAGCTGTAATGTAGACGATTCGCTATATTTCAACTACAAAATTAAGTTGGTGAATTGCTAGGTTAATTAACGGTTTATTTGGCTCCAGTTGATTATTTTTTTCGGTTTAATAGGTACGAAACCCTGAGTGTGCGAGTTTACCTCGCTCTTGACAGGTTTTTTTATAGCCATCATACCGTCACGACTTTTCCCATGAGGGTAGACTCAAGACAGAGACTATAGAGTGCAACACACTTCTTGGGTATCATTTATATTATATACCTCATTATACCTGTACGACGCGAGACAGTTGTAAATTCGACGTACGAGGCCTTTTTGAAGGATATCGCCGATGACATTTGCATATATCTTGACGGGGCGTCCTCTCCCAGCGTTTCTACATAATGTTTTTGCAATTATTTTAGTTTCTTGGTAACTAAGTAATATGCTGTTTATTTGGAATACCGTTCCAAGGTCGAGGATTCTGTTAGTAATAATAGAACGCAAGGAGATAGGTAATCTGTCTTATACTGTCACATAAAAAAAGCAATAAAAAATTCTATATTTATCGGGCTATAATTTAAAACAAAACACGCGTCTAAATCTGTAAAAAGTGGTTTTATGTAAATAATTTGTATGCTGTTTAATTGCAGAGATCTTTATTAACAAAATTAGACAGGACGATTAAAAGCGCCACTAGTAACCACATAATTGTATGCCTTTAAACTAAAACTGGAGCTGCGATCCTGACTGGTACTCTGATGCAGAGAACAGCATCATTGTTCTCATCCACAACTCTGAACTCGATGGTCACGGAAGTGCCCTAGAAGAATAAAAAATATTTAATGAACTTAGTACTTATATAGGATTGTTAGTTGGCTTTGCCTGTTAAAAATAAATTAATAGTAAGAGGTTATTATATCTATGGAGGTTACATACAATTTTAGTATTCCACAATAATATACCCCAAACCCGGTCCTTCCAATCATAGAAGAAAAATAAATATTCGTGTGGTGGTATATGAATAATACAAGTTTGCCCACCACTATGTAATTTTCATTTTATTTGTATTTTAATTATCCTAAGCTATCGCCATTTATTTATTTTTTTGATAATTGTTCCTGTAGAAACTTAGAAACTTGAATGAGCACCGTTTTTACATTATGTATGCATAATTTTATAAAATATGATGCTTACTCATGTAAAAGGTCATACCAGAGTCGGAGACCTAATAAATGTAAATGATAGGGAAAATAATTTTAATTGAGTAGATAAATTAATTAAATGGATAAATTTGATCTGTCATAAGAATAAGAAGATATAAACCGACTTGTTTGTTGGTGTGAGAGTAACAAAATGCAATTGAATACTAAAAAATGTTTCTATATGAATTTCTCTCGGCAAAAACAGAATGTTGATTCAAACTACTTTATTAATGAGATGAAGATACAAGAAGTAGAGTTTACCAAGGACCTGGGTGTTACATATGACAGAAAAATGACTTTCCTACCTCATATTGAAAATGTAATTCGTAAAGCGTCTAAAATACTGGGGTTCGTAATTCGAAACACGAAGGGTCTAAAAACAGCAGGATCAAGATCATATTGTATAACAGTCTGGTGCGCAGTATTATGGAGTACTGTTATATTGTATGGAGGCCTTTCCAGGCGAAGCATATGCACAGCATAGTGCTGTGCATATGCTTCGCCTGGAACGTATCCAGAAACGTTTCCTATGGCATTTGGCTTTTTCCAAAATCCTTGACTACACAACTAGGATCCTATAAGAAACGGATGAACTATTTTAAAGTTAATACTTTGAATAAGCGCAGGGTTGTTGCTGAAGCTATATACGGATACAAGTTGCTCAGAAACAGAATTGATTACCACCGTTTATTGTCACTTTTAAATTTCCGTGTACCATCGAGGTATCCCCGATGTCGTATAACACCACTGTATCCACCTCTCAGAAGAACAGTGCTCTGTTCGAACTCGCCGATATCCAGAATTTGTAAAGCTATAAACAGTTGTTCGGATCTTGTGGACGTTCATCGTGACAGCTATCATAAGGCTCTAAAAACTTTTGTTGCGTGTATGGATGACATGCCATGACTTGTTATGTGAGTTATTAGTATTAATAAGTTAATGTGACATTTTTATAACATAATTAATCAATTTTAATATAATAATAATTATAATAATTAATATCTGACTGAATGTAGGCATAATATCTTTGGAATTCTTCATGTTGTAATACTGTTGAATAATCTTTGTTCTATAATAACCGCTATGCGCAAGCGGTGTTAATCTATAATTAATTGGTTGTACCCGCCTTTTATATTTTATCTTTTCTTGTCTGTGAATGTATTGTACAATCGACTGTTGATTAACCTAATAAATAAATAAATAAAAAGTAATGGAAATAGTATTTATGGATGTGAATCAGGTTTAAATTAAGACAATTTTAGCTAGGTATGTCTTCCACAAGTATACCGAAGACTGCCTCATTAAGATATCCAAATAAATACTGTTTAAAAATATGGTAGTTTTTGAAATTGACAATGCTAAAGAAATATAACACATAAGAAATAAAACACATAAGAATTGGAGTAGGTAGTAAACTTACCACAAGGAAGAATGGTTCGATGTACATTCTGAGAGAATACTGAACTTCGTCTCCTTCTTGCAAGGGGCAGTTGGAGTTTTCTAAGAAGTTACATGTCTCGGAATTCGCTTCTAAGTCGTAAGGGATTGGTAAAAAAAGTAAGTACGCTGTAGCTAGAGTCCTCATCCTTGTAATGTTGCGAGCTGTAAAAATAAAGCGTAATTTTATCCAGAGAATTTTCTCGTAACTTCGTGGTGCAATAATGGCTTACTATTTTCTTGGCTTAGGGCTCTACAGAACAGCTACTTCATCTACGTTATAGATTTAATATTGAAGCTGTAATTTGGTCTCTAGTAGCCTACTCTTATATAAACTTTCTAGAAATTAGATAGGAACCTCGTTGGTTTGTTACTAAAATTGTCAGCCTATTTCATTTTATTGCAAAAGAGATTGTTTGTTTGTGTTTAATTGTTTGTTTGTGTTTTTTTAACTAAACATTATTAATGAAAATATTAGTAATATGAAATAAGTTCGTTCAGGACAACGAAAGCAAAGATGCATAGTACTTTTGTTGGTTAAGGTTTTCTTTGGAATAGGGGCAATTTTCCCGATAAATAAGAATTAATTGATTAACCTAATTTTTACGCAAAGCTTTATTTATTTGCTCTAACAAACCAGTTATTAATTATAGTCCAGATAAAATTAACCGGACCCATATTCACATCCCACAACAATGTAAAACAATATTGAAAAAATAAAATAGAAAAACAGAGAAAATAAAATATCCATAGAGTTTCTTGTCTGTTTTTTTCTATAGGATTGGCGTTTGGAACAAACAGCTAGTTTGAAAAGAGCTTGTAAAACATGCCAACTTGAAATAAAACATTTTGATTTTCCCAAAATTTTTATTGTTTCGAAGTTTTTGTAAATCAGTCCAAAGAATCCTTATATAGCATATAGAATTAGAATATAACTTACGTGCTCTGAAGCTGATGTTAATAACAGCATCTTGTAACTGGGGCAAAGAACAGGGTGGACTAGTGCAACCCTGGATGTAGGTGTTGATTGGCAAGTCACCAGTATTTGCAGTGCCTGAAACATAAATGGGTTGGAGTAAGTCTTAAACTGTTACGTTATTATTAGAGTTCTGTACCAAAGGGAAAAACAGTACGCTGTTAGTGAGACTTCGCTGTCCGCACATCAAACCGTCTATGACAAGGCTGTAATATCTCTGGAACGATGATAGCTAGAGAGTAAACATTTTCGCTCGTTCCTTCGAAATAAATCGTCATTCCTTTTTAGGGATGAGAGGGATCTAATAATATGTAATCATTTTTAAAGTCAAAGCTTAAACAATACGCTAATCGACTAAAACAACTTTTCATGAAAAAAACTTAATGTAAAATTAATTATTTACTCATTAACATTTTCCATACTATCCTCTATCAAATTAAACTTATTTGTTTAGCTTACTAAGTAGTCAAAATGTTTAAGTTAATTTTAACCGGTTTTTCTTTTGGTTTTGGTTTGTACTGTTGTTTTAAATAATTTAAAAAAATGTTAACAAATAAAGAAAAACACATAAAAAGTACAATAGTTTGTATACTCACATCGGCTGACATTTGTAGATTGTCCTGCTACAACTGCTAGGAAACAAGTCAACACTACAAAGCGGAACATTTTGTATGACTTCTTCAAACTACACTGTCTAATTAACATCGATGTTCTTTTTATATATAAATAGGGACTATCAATACATAATAGTGGTAAGATAATAGCCAGGTGTTTACAAATCACGCTATGATAATGAAAAAAATAAAAATAATATTATTTGATCGATATCGGATTGATAAGTGCAGCTGTGAATGGAGTCATCGAAGTTTTTATCAGTACCTATAACTATAATCTTAGGTTAAAGTCTATTTAAACCACCATCCGTTATTAAGTAGGTACGTAGGTCATGGGCTTAGTCCGGATTTGATTTCTCTCTCCTTCTCTGTCTTTCTGTCTGTTTTTAATAAAAAAGTTCTGTTGATATTGCCATAAATGCGCACAACGAAAATATAACCAATTATTCAAAATACGCAAATACGCAAATACATTAACAATCTTTCTTTAAAACAAAAATATTTTTTCGGTGGTGTTATAGGCAGAATCCGAATTTCGCTCAAGCTTCCGGGCTCTACCCATTAATGACTCACTGTTGGACGAGGGCCTTCTCTTCTTCGGAAGGGTTTTGGACTAATTTGCCATGTTACCCACTTATATTACTCATCATACCAACACCCAGGTACCCATAACACAAGCATAATAAGCTTAGCTTGGGACCAGAGGACGTTGTGTGAAATGTCCATGAATATTTATTTATTTATTTATAAACCCTGTGCCAACAAGCCTCGCCAGTGCGGCACAGTAGACCATAATCCCTTCCAAAGCGGAGAAGGCCCGTGCCTAACAGTGGGACGTAAATGGGCTGGAGAAGAAGAAGAAGGGGCATTATCTCGTTGTTTAGGGTCGAGAATAAAAATATAATGAATATTTACCATAACATATATATCATATATATCAACCATAACATAACAACCGTACCCTTCTCTTATGCAAGTCCAACTCGTATATAACTAGTATGTTTAGGGTTCCGTACCCAAAGGGTAAAAACGGGACCCTATTACTGAGACTTCGCTGTCCGTCCGTCCGTCCGTCCGTCTGTCACCAGGCTGTATCTCAAGAACGATGATAGCTAGAGAGTTGAAATTTTCACAGATGATGTATTTCTATTGCGGCTATAACAACAAATACTAAAAATAAAATAAAATAAATATTTAAGGGGGGCTCCCATACAACAAACATGATTTTTTTACCGTTTCTTGCTCGATACTAATAACGTTGCCTTGTGTTGCATAGATAATGGTACGGAACCCTTTGTGCGCGAGTCCGACTCGCACTTGACCAATTTTTTATTTTATTTTGTTAGTTGCTTCATGTTAGCATAAAACGGATATTTATCATCACTATCCATCAGCTTCAATTTGATTTTATAGGATTATTTGATATTAGTAATAGTTTCCGTTGATATTACATATATATTGATTAGATAGGAATATGTAATGTGAATATGCATCAGAACATCAGATCTAGTATGGAACATGGCAAGCTTACGGTTCTTGCACTCTTAGATTTTAGCAACGCCTTTAACACAGTTGACTTTGACGTTTTATTAGTTTCATAGTTACCTGTGTGTATTTACAAAAGAAAAGTAGTATATGTATTCTATCCGTAATCTGGTACCCATAACACAAGCATCTAAGCTTAGCTTGGGACCAGAGGACGTTCTGGGAAATGTCCATTAACATTTATTTATTTATTTGGCTAAAAAACATAAACACGCACCTCAGTCTCTGATTCTCAAGTTACAATAGTATTCAAATGATACAAATAAATATTTATAGTCATTTGAAATAACAACCTATGCCCCAAATTAAGCTATATTTCTTAGCTTTTTTTATGAGTACTAAAATAAGGTCTAATACATACATTATATATATTTTATAAGTGCAGTTTATAATAGATAGAAATTAGAAAATTTGTTCATATGAAATTAAATTCACAGACGATTCAAAAAACGTTCTCTGATTTAAAATTAAGCTCGGAAACGAACTCGAATACGATATGTCCGAACATATTTTTCACGAAAGAAATTGTGGGCACTATACCCTATATTTTGTTCCTAAACTTAAAAGAACAGTAAATAGAGCCCTGTGGATTGTTATATGAAACACGTATGTAGCACCAATTTTAAATCGTACAAATACATACATAGTAAACATCCAGACGCAGTACAAGCATTTGTATGATATTTATAAATATCACACAAATTATTATTGTCCTAAGCGGGAATCAAACCCGCGACCTCGTGAACGGCAGTCCGTTACAAGAACCACTAGACAACGACGCCCGTGAAATCTATGTGTATTGTCGTGTGTCTTGGAGCATCTCAGATACTGAGGTACTAGAGCGCCGACTTTTATCGTCTAAATAAACTTTCTAGGCTCATAAACTGTCTATTCTTAAAAAAAACTGTCACTGGTAAACTCGCACACTTAGGGTTCCGTACCTACTTGACCGAAAAACATAAATAATTAAATACAAATAAACGGTTAATTAAGCTTAAAGCAACTCGCCAACTTAACTTTGTAGTTACAATATAGGGAATCGCCTACATTTCAGCTACTTCACAGTATTAATATAAACACATTTTTCTTGTGATGTGATTAGAAATTACAAGGTTTTGGATTTTTCCCTATATCAGCACTATAGACTTGATCTATGCCAAATGTCAGGTCTCTAGAGCAACGGGAAGTAACCTGTGAATTTTGATCCTCTAGCATAAGTCGAAAATTCTTAAAAATGGTCGTAATTCGGTTATTGTATATCTTATATATATGCGTAGATGTCAAAGGTTGGTCATATTTTTTTTGCAGCAAGGGACCGCATAGATCTACATTTGGTATGAGTTTCAAGTTGATACCTTCAGCCGTTGCTGAGTAAAAAAAGTTTGACAGACGGACAGACAGACAGACGGACACCGTAGTGAGACTATACTATACTAGGTTTTGTACGAAACCCTAAAAAATCAGCAAGGCAGAGGTACACATTGTTATATTTTGCTTTGAGATGTTTAATGTATGATGATCAATAAATAAATAAATAAAAGTCTTTCTTTTGCTGGGTATTTTAGGTGTACCTTAATATATAAAATTCTCGTGTCACAGTGTCCGTTCTCATACAGCTCCGAAACGGCTTGACCGATTGTTATGAAATTTTATATGCATATTCAGTAGGTCTGAGAATCAACTACTATTTATTTTTCATACCCCTAAATGATAAGGATTGTCCATCTCTCACAATTATAGGCAAAACAACGTTTGCCGGGTCAGCTAGTGCTTTTATAAAAAGATGATCAGATCATTAATGTGGTTAATAATTAAAGTACAAACAAGTTTTCAATGCAGGAAACTTTATTAACTAAAAACAAAAACATTGTTTATATCGACGATTAAATGTTGGCCTCGTAAATAAGCTCAAGGTTGCATAGCGTGCTATGGAGAGGCTCGGTATTTCCCTACGGGATAAAATCCGAAATACGGAGATCCGTAGGAGAACTGGCGTCTCCGATATAGCCCGAAAGGTTAGCACGCTGAAGTGGCAATGGGCAGGCCACATCGCTCGTAGGACTGATGATCATTGGGGAAGAAAAGCCCTAGAGTGGCGATCACGTACCGGACGCCGCAACGTTGGGCGGCCCGCGACAGGAAGGAGCGACGATATCAAGGTCGCGGGGAGACATTGGATGCAGGCGGCACAGGGCCGCACGTTGTGGCGTTCTATGGGGGAGGCCTATGTCCAACAGTGGACGGAGAGAGGCTGATGGATGGATATCGACGATAGTATCAGTATTGGTTTGTAGAAGTATAGAGTTTTTGTGACGGGTGTTTCTTTAAACTGGAGCTGTGATCCTGACGGGTACTCTGATACAGAGAATAGCGTCGTTGTTCTCATCCACTACTCTGAACTCGACTGTCACGGATGTGCCCTAGAAGATAGAAAAATAAAATTAACACACTTGCAATTTAAGTAGTAATTGTCTTTAGATGTGAGTATATAGATATTTTAGAATTTTAAGTTTATTTTGTGAATTAAAGACGGGCCTCGTGGTGTAGTGGTTCTGGTAACGGACTGCCGATCAAGAGGTCGCGGGTTCGATTCCCGCTCGGGACAATCATTTGTGTTCTTTTTCTAATTGTCATACAAATGTTTGTACTGCGTCTGGGTGTTTCTATGTATTATAAGTATGTATTTACAAAAAAAAAGTAGTATATGTATTCTATCCGTATTCTGGTACCGATAACACAAGCATATAAGCTTAGCTTGGGACCAGAGGACGTTGTGTGAAATGTCCATGAATATTTATTTATTATTATTTATTAATTCTTCCACGAAGTTCTGATTGCTGATATTAATTTTAATGCTATAAATTACAGTAATTTCTGCTCTTATAACATTGTGATAGAAAAAATACGGCTCAACTGGAAAAAAGTAACTTTTTACAGGTTAAAGGTCATAGCTCATTAGAGCCACCCGGCACCCACTCCGCACCGCCTCGCCTCTGTAGTTAGCCCTCCACGGGCGGACAACAGGTGGACCACTCGGTGACAACTCGCTGCTCGCATGCTTGCCTTGCGCTGACAGCGCATCGCCAATGCGCTGGTCCGAAGCGGACCGTGTCAATTGTTAAAACTACACGAAAATTGGTTGACGATGCGAGGTCACAAGACATTTATTGGTGATAACACGGTGTCCACCCGTGGACCACCTGTCGACAACGAGTGGACGCCGTGCGACGAGGTGGTGCGGGGTGGGTGCCGGGTGGCTCTAATGAGCTATGACCTTAAAACAACTTAACAGCTAACTTGTTTCTTTAGATGTCGTTTGTACACTTTGTTTTTTATTTTAAATTCAGGATTTGGTTCCAGCTAATAAAAAAGCAACTAATTTTCTGTTACAACTTACCACAGGGAAGAATGGTTCAATGTACATTCTGAGTGAATACTGAACTTCGTCTCCTTCTTGCAAGGGGCAGTTGGAGTTTTCTAAGAAGTTGCATGTCTCGGAATTTTCTTGCAAGTCATAAGGAATACTAATAAACAGCAGGTATGCTGTGGCTTGAGTCCTCATTCTTGTTATATTACGGGCTGAAAAAGGAAAACAATGTTTAATGATACTGAATAGAGATGTACAATTAAGTTAACTATATGATGGGATATTAAGTGATTTATATTAAATTGATTTGTTTTATAATCAGCAGCTGAGGTGTTGCTGAGCAGTACAATAGTAGCGTAAACAATGTAATGTACTTTCTATATTATTTCAATGAAGTTTTAATACATCGACCCAAAGTCTTCTTAGTTTTATTAACTTTTTAGTAAGCAACTTAAAGTAAGTAGGTACTAATAAGATTAGATTTTCTTACAAAGGAATTTACTTGAATACGTTGCAATAAAATATAAAATAACTTACGTGCTCTGAAGCTGATGTTAATGACAGCATCTTGTAACTGGGGTAGAGAACATGGTGGACTGGTGCATCCCTCGATGTAGGTGTTAATTGGCAAGTCACCAGTGTTTGCAGTGCCTGCAAAGTAAACATAAGTATATATAGTAATAAATGGACAGCCAAAATATACATATGCGCTTTTTAACGACTACATCTTATTGGGCAATCACTTTTTAATATTGTTCCTTAATAAGAAAAAAAACTAAAATATTTAAGAAAAAAGTATTTTTGGTAAAAATTTTTCGAGTCAGCCAGTACTTATGTTGTCATAAAAATAAAAGAACAATTAATTCCACAAAAATGTTATTTTCAAAGACAAAACAATTAATTTTGATTAAAAAATTATATTTAAATTCATTTTTTTTTTAATATTTTACGAATTTTAATTATACAAGCAAGTAGTTTATGTAGTGAATGGGTATACTCACATCTGCTAACGTGTGTAGATTGTCCTGCTACAAGCGCTACGAAAAGACAAGTCAACACTACAAAGCGAAACATTTTGTTTGACTTTACGACTTTCTCAAACTACACTGACTTAATATAATGACTTGACTTAACTCCTGTAGTTTTTTATATTCAAACATATAATCAGTATTTGTAAGATATCTCCCAGGTGTCAATGATTTAAATTTTCTATTTGATTTATTTAATTGATAAATGCACGTGTGAAATTGAGTCATCACACCTGTTTTGAAGCTATTTAGGTAGGTACCTAAACCGATGTAACTGTCTATAGCCTAACTCGTTAGATTTAACGTGACAAACGGACATCTAAATAATATTAAAAATTCATCGATAAAAAAAAAATGAAGAAACCAGCTGTATCCCTCGACTTCGTAACGTAGAATTTATAAAAGAAACCATTACAAACTATACATAAAAACCATCCTTTTTTAGATAGATAGAGTGGCTATCTATCTAAAAAAGGCTTAAAATCTGTTTAGTACTTTTAAAGATTTTAGCTACACACAGACAAAAATAATGACTTAGTTTTATAAGAAGTCAAAATTACTAATTAACTGCCGCACTCAGAGACATTTAATGGTTACTTAAGGAGCTCTTACGTATTGATTTAAAAAAGTAAAAGTTAAGTAAAACTTTATTAAAACAATACTAAAGAGCTCCTTAAGTAACCATTAAATATCTCTGAATGCGGCAGAGGGACCCTAATAAACCATTATCTGACTCTGAGAGTGAACTTTTTTAAATCAATACTAAAGAGCTCCTTAAGTAACCATTAAATGTCTCTGAGTGCGGCAGTATGAGTCCTAAGCAAGACAGGGCTTTTCTTTTAATTTTGTTTCTAAATATTTGATGCTCCATTAAGTTGTGCCAAATGAATATTTTTCTTCCATACTCATTATTTATACATCTTTTAGTCCATCTCGTAATAATAGCCGAGTAGCGTTCCTATTTTTCAGACTTACGGGTCGCTGTGATTTCGTAAATAATTTAACCCTTAATGTACCCGTTTGTTCGTGTGGTGACGAATTAGTCACCACGCAATTTCCTAACCAGGGTGCTGTAAAAGACAGCTAAGAGATATTGTACACGGATAACATCCTATGTGAGAGACTGAAAACTCGAAAATAAACCCTTTCCAACACGCCTGGTCAGCGCGGCATAGTAGACCATACTTCATCCCACAGGAGGCCCGTGCCCAACAGTGGGTCGAGAGAGTACCTTTTTGTTTTTAGTAATTTATTTCCGCTTTGTGACTTTTTTTCTCAGTGTAAGTAATTTGATTCCCGTTGTTTCGAAGAATAATATTCTTTTTTGTTTCTTTCTTACAGGCATTTACAGGAAAATATCAAAGTTCGGCTGTTATATATCGGCCTTTAGGCGTACATAGTCGTGGTCCTGGTATGGTTCTTGTTTACATAGGTACATAATAGATCTTCTTTCACATCCGGAGATATGGATATTTGGTCTACAATGTCACGATGATCAGGCGTCTTGCCATATTGTTAGTTGTGACTTTTCCGTCTTATCAGAGGATGTTACTTGCTTATGACATCCCCAAGCTAGATCTGACCACACTCATTTCTTAACACGCTTATATTAAATAAAACCACTTTTTACAGATTTAGACGCGTGTATTTGTATTAAATTTTAGCCCGACGTTTCGGAGACTTTGCAGTCACCATGGTCACGGGTGAGTCAGTATCACCATCCGTAAAAAGTGGTTTTATTTATAAAAATGAGTCGCGCAAGTGTCATAAAGTATTACGCTTATATTAGTTCGGTAGGTATCTATCAATGTAATGATCTATGTAAATAGAATCTTTGAAAGTGATTTTCACCCACTTGCAGTAGTCAGATTGATCTGAAATTTTGCACACCTAGCAAGAACCGATGACAATAAAATAACAAAAAAAAACATTTGAAAAATTCAGGATTTTCAAGCGTGTTTTTGGTTTTTGAAATAAGTAGATTATTTTAATACGCTAATGTGAGTACGCTTCGTATCTATCAGTGTAGTAATCTATGTAACGGAATCTTTGAATGTGGTTTTTCCCACTTTCAGTAATCGGATTAATCTGAAATTTTGCACACGTTTTAAGGACCGATGACAACGCAATAATGTAAAATAATAATAAGCATTTTCCAGAATGTTTTTTTTAGTTTTTGAACTAAGCAAATTGTATTATAAAATAAGGAAATGAATTTTCGCACATCCACTCCTGTGGTCATGGTGATACATGAGTGACTACCATGGCCCAGTTTTTGGGCGCGGAGAGACACCATGGGGTTTTGTGGATAGTCTGGCCTACGCCAGGAGTCCCACACGAAGCCCGAAGGTTGCCCCCCGCAACTGGATAGGCGAAATGCATCAATGCATTCTCCATGTTAAAAAAAAACATCACTCCTCTGGCCGGCCAAAGCATCGTTATATAATGGCAGGAAGTGGGAATGGGTAGTGTCAGACTCGCCAATGAACGGAAAACTGCGGCGCGTCGACTTTCCTTTCCCTCCCTGCTATGCCTCGATGTTCTTACAGCACCCTAGGTAGAAAACACGGCGGTGATACTTGTATTCTTAATGCCCCGTTACAGGGACAATCTATCAGCACATGGAAAACATTCCCCACAGATTAGTAAGTTGTATGTTTACATTGACATTCCCATTGGAATTTTGTAAGTACCTACTTAACACAATTTCTTAATATGTCATAATATATTATGTCAAGCATCAGGGACCGCTACTAGACATCGGTACTAATTCTATGTGCACAACTAAACTTAACTTAAAAATTTAAACAAATATAGTATATTTGATTAATGGATATTTAATAAGCACATTTTTATTAATTAAAATCGTTAGTCTATCTTTAGTAAACAGATTTTCTAATAAAATAGCTCTGTTAACATTGTCGAATTGTGATAATATAGAATCGGTACCATTTTATGTAAAATGTTACTGTGATTGGTAAATAAAAAGATACTTGTGTGTTATTTAATTTATTTAATCCAATCCAAATCATCCCATCCAATAAAGTACGTTTATATCGTATTTTTGTGTACATTGCTTTCAGGGTTACAGGCTGTTACAATAAATGGTCCCAGATCTGATATTGATAGTAAAGCGACATCTAGTAAACCACAGCTATCACTACATAGTACAACATGAGGACGAGAGATGGCGGAAAGAACAACAAAGTGTGTAGTCACGTTACAGAATCTTCTTCAAAAAGGAGGAAGTTCTCAATACGTCTTCATTTTTTTATTTTATTTTATGTTTTTTACCTTTTACGCAAAGCGATTTTAATGATTTTTTTTATTTGACAGCCGGTGGTTCCCGTGTGGTCCCATTGGCACTAGGTCAGGATTTGATGGTTATCTCCTAAGAAATCGAGGAAAACCCTCAAATTTCAAGGGCACATAAAGGCGGTTCAACATTTTTTTTAATAATACCCAGTGTTTGTCTCCCCATAAACTGTATATCCCCATAACAGCTAGGTACTTAAAGCGAAGGAGGCCTTCGAGAGGGTATTTGTTTTACAGCACGCGGTTAGGACATTTTTTTTTAAACTCTTTGCCTTCTACCCTGCTGGGCCATGATGGTGCCTTGAGCTTTACCATGACCCAGCTAGGGGTGGCCCCGCTAATCGGGGCCCGACCTAACAGGGGGAGAACTGGGTCCCGCTGTCGCGTGGCCAGCAGCCACATTTGCCGCGGCGGGTCTCTGAATACCGACCTAGGTTAGGTTAGGATAGGGTTTAGCTTTAGTCAAATTTTCAATAGAGAAAGCGCTGTCATGACTGTCATCAGTAATATTTTCATATGAAAGCATAGAATTATTCGGTGAATCTTGATCACGTGACAGCGCTCCTCTATTTTTATTGGAGGAGCGTTGTCACGTGATCAAGATTCACCGAAAATTCACTTCACTTTTTCTTACTGAATACCACTGCAGACACCTTCCCAAAGTGCAGAAAGCCCGTGCTCAATATTAGGAAAATAATGGGCAGAGAAAAAAAAGGTTTTCACAGTGCAAAATAAAGACTTGTAGGCAGAAACCACTCAAAGGCTGTAGCTTTAAAAAGTTTTATAATCTGTCTACTACTGGATGTAGAGGATATACATCGTAGCTTCCAGACGGTGAATGAATTTTTTTAATAGGTACAGTAGTAAAGTAATTTATTAATTTTGCAATTGACATGCTATGCTTTTACTTAATAAATTAAATTACGGTGGAAAAAGTGATTAGTGATATATGAAGTCTCGCTTGCGGTAATCACTTTTTCCACCGTAGTTTAATTTATTAGGTACAGTAGTTACAGAGCTTATAAAACAATCAAATAATCGTATTTCTCATCTTTATGATATTAGTATAGAAGAATATACGTAAGTAAATATTATTCAGTGAATTTGATCTGTAGGATCGGATATAAAATGAACCGTTTATCGTCAATATTATTTCGCAATTGAGAGGGAATTTCCTTTCCTTTTTCATGAGCAATCTATATTGTATTGAGCGTTTATATTGTCGACACAATTTCAATTTCTAAAGTAAGTAGAATAATATTTGATTATTAAGAAATAAAGAGATGCATTTGATGCAAGAGATGGATGAAAGACGAATGCACTTTGCGGAGATGCGAATGTTGACATGGATGTGTGGCGTCAAGCGAATGGATAAAATAAGGAATGAAAAATTGAAGAACTAGCCGGATGTCCTGGTATGGGCATGTTATGAGACGAGAGGAAAGTAATGTCGTTAGGAGAGTTCTGAGTATAAATGTGGAAGGAGAAAAGTCTAGAGGAAGACCTAAGAAAAGATGGATGGACTGTGTGAAAGAGGACATGAAAGAAAGAGAAGTTGACACAGACATAACGGCTAATAGAAGACTGTGGAAGAAAAAGACATGTTGCGCCGACTCCAAATAATGGGATAAGGGCAGGAGGATGATGAAATAAAGAGATGCGAATCCTTAGATAAATATGGTGTGACGCAAATGGATGAATTAAAGAGTATTTTTAAAAAACAGTCAACCGACTTCATGCGCTTTTGAAATTTGAGGGATTTCCTCTATTTCTTGTAGACAGATTATAAAACTTTTTAAAGCTACAGTCTTTGAGTGGTGTCTTTCTTTTGCGCTGTAAAAACCTTTTTTTCTCTGCCCAATATTTTCCTAATATTGAGCACGGGCTTTCTGCACTTTGGGAAGGCATCTGATCTGCATATGGCACGCTGGTCAGGCGTGTTGGCAAAAGGTAGAATTTTGAGGTTTCCGTCTCTTAGTAAGTTAGTCTCTATCAAATTTAGAAAGCACATCAGATCCCGACCTGGTGCCAATGGGACCAAACGGGAACCACCAGCTTTCAAATAAAAAAAGAATCTTATCTAGAAAATGTAAAATTAAAATCGCATGTGGGTAAACCCTGTAATAACTGATCGTAGAAGACACATTACAGCTCAGTCTCACCCGTGACCATGGTGACTGCAAAGTCTCCGAAACGTCGGGCCAAAATTTAAAACAAATATACGCTTCTAAATTCGTAAAAAGTAGTTTTATTAAAAAAAAATTATAAAAAAAGAATCATTAAAATCGCTTCGCCCAGTGAAAAGTCCAGTTATGATGAGATAACAAACATAAAAAAATAAAAATAAAATATACAGACGAATTGAGAACCCCCTCCTTTTTTAAAGTCGGTTAGTAAAATAGGTAAGGAATAAATAAATAAATAATAAAGGAAGTCTGAAAGTGATGCCAGTGAAAGAAAAACTTGTCTTGTAATGGTCATGTTTAGTTTAATTTTTGATATTAAAATATACTCTGTATAGTATTACCGTGAGTGTGAAATAAACATATTTTCTTTCATTTTCTTTCTAAGCCTTAAATTTTGTTGTGGAACCCTATAAATATTCCGTAACAAATGCTTCCCATCGCAATTTAAAAAGCCTTTCTCAACGCTACTACATTCTTAACAATCTCATTTTCAGCAACAGTTACCCGGGTACTAGAGCAACAATAATTCAACATAAACGGTACTTCTCTTATCCCAAATCCTTCCGAAGTACCGAGAAATTGGTGGTATTATTTGGAATCAAGTAAAATGGGATATCGGCCGATAAATGTTACCTGTATTATATAAAAAATTGCTGACTTATTTCCTAAAAGGTGCGGTTTAATGGGTACCTACGCACTTATGTGTTTTTTTATTTTGGAATAACATAACAATATAACAAATACTTATATTGTTATGTTTCTTCTACACAAATAACGAAAAATAATTACCAGTTTTATAATAATCTACGGATTAGTTATGTGTGTACTAGCTGTTACCGACGCCACGCGGAATTTAGGAAAACTTACCAATTTTTGCAACATTTTTAACTGATGCTTCGCTTTTATTGGTCGCAGCGTGATGTTACTTAGCCTTGCGCAATAAATGTATTATACAACTCTGATAAAAATTTTCAAATCAGATCAGTAGTTCCTGAGATTAGCGCGTTCAAACAAACAACCCAACTCTTGAGCTTTATAATATTGGTATAGAAGCATAGATTTATAAGCTTCGTTTGTATCTGCTATTTCCAATAGCCGAATTAATCAAAATTTTACATAAGTAATTTATCAAGAATTAGAATAATAATTTCATGAAATATCCAGGGGTTTCAAGCGAGCTTTTTTGTTTTTTATTTAATTGTTTTAATAAACAAAAGTATTAAAATAACTAAAAAAAAATGGATTTTCTCGATTTCTCAGAAGATAATTATCAGATCCTGACTTGGTTCCAATGGGATCAAACGGAAAGCACTAGCTTTCAAATAAAAAAGAATAATTAAATTCGCTTCGTCCAATCAAAAGTTATGAGGTAACAAACAAAAAATACGGCTAAAACGCCTAGAAACTGATGCACCATTCGCATAAAAAATGGTTCAAACCAAAAAACAAAAATAGTAAACCCGTGCAAGTCCCGTGTCAAGGCGGTTCGTATATTTTCCATTTAACGCCTTTAAAGCTAAGCTGATGCTGCCATCTATTTGACTAACTGGCTCATTTATCATGTTGAAGTCGTATGTACCGCAACCGACGGCGACGACGCCATTTTGAAATCGTTCAAATTTCGAACAGGGGGTCAAGTCTGCTAATACAATGTTATCACAATGATCAGTCACTAACGCCATTCTCTCTCTCCCTCTCTCCAGCCCATTTACGTCCCACTGTTGGACACGGGCCTCCTCCACTTTGGGAGGGATCTACTGTGCCGCGCTGACCAGGCGTGTTGGCACAGGGTTTATTTTCAAGTTTACCGTCTCTCACAGAGGATGTTATCTGTGTGCAGTATCCCTTAGCTGACTTTTACAGCCCCCGGGGGAGGAGATGGGGTGGTGACACTAGTATTCGTAATCCGTCACCACACGGAGAGCCACAATGGCGTCATTTGTGACCAAAAGTCAAGTTTGATGTCATAATGACGCCATAATGTGACGCCATTAATACGGCGTCATAATGACAGGATTTTATCAAGTTTGGCAGTCTACTATTAGTTATTTGTCGTAATATATTATATAGATAAAAATACTATTAATTATTTGTCATTATGGTGCCATAATGGCGTCATAATGGCGAAATTTCATCAACTTTGGTAGTCTACTATAATTTTTTGTCATAATGACGCCATTATGTCGACATAATGGCGTCAGTGACTGACCATTATAACAACATTTTAATATGATTGTAATAGCAGAATTAGCAGACTTGGCCCCTATTCAATTTACTTTTTTATTAAAACTCAATTAATTCAGTTGACTGATTGGAATTTTTTTAAATGTAATTCTATTTTTAAAATTAATATGTTAGTTATAGGTATTGAAAAGTAAAAGTAATAAGGTGAAATACAATGAGGATAGATAATTATGAGAAAAATATGATAAAAATTATTAAAATGTGCGCAACGAAATAGCCAATTAATCCAAATAGGCCATAAAAATTTGTTTTTATTTTTATTTAAGCTAAGTTTGGTTGTGCACGTAGAATTGGTACTAATATTTTAATTTTGAGGAAACTTTGAAAAGTATATAAATTAATACATATATGAAATAATTCATGCGTTTCTATGCGTTTGAATGTTAACATTTCAATCCATTATCGTACGGATGCGATTGGCAAGTGACAGCCTTTCATGAATAAATGTCAATGAATATTTGCTGCAATTAAGTTAATAATCGATAAATGAATTTAAATAACAAAAAGCAATAGTACCTAGTTACTTCAAAATAATCTGCTCAGGTCAAAAACTAAAAAAACACGCTTGAAATTCCTGAATACTTTTTTTTATTATTGCATTGTCGTCGGTTCTTAATATGTGTTAAAATTTCAGATCGATCCTACTACTGTAAGTGAGTGAAAATTACTTTCAATGATTACGTTACATAGATTATTACATTGACAGATACGTTCCAAACATTATATAGGCGTGTTAATTAGTCTTGTAGTCGTCTCCATTTTTTCACCTAATTAAAAACATTATAATCCCAATTTTTGGGTTTTTTCTCGCCCCCTTTAGACCTAAGTCGCCCACAAGAGGGCGTTATCGCCAATTTTGGGAAAGGCTGATTGATATCACAGGTGCACTTAATACTTGACTGTCATCTTTGCTACTTTATTAACAATTTTGAAGAAATCCATTACCTAATACAATGTATAAAATTTCGTTGACGGATAAATAAATGAAAATAATCTCTTATGTCCGTATCAATCTGGCTTCAGACCTGGCCACAGCACTATTTCCGCTCTTCTTAAAGTGACTGGTGATGTTAGGGCGGGAATGGAGGATAAAAAAGTAACCGTCCTAGTTTTAGTCGACTTCTCTAACGCTTTTAACAACGTCAGTTACGAAATCCTTCTTTCAATCCTATCTCACCTGATGGTCTCTGCCAAGGAGCTGGAATGGTTCGCTAACTATCTTCAAGGGCGTCAGCAGATGGTTCGTTCTGACGACACCACATCAAACTGGTGTAACCTAATTGCCGGTGTCCCTCAGGGTGGTATACTTTCTCCATTATTATTTTCGTTATTTATAAACTTTATCACGAATAACCTTAAATGTATGTATCACCTCTACGCCGATGACCTGCAGTTGTATTGCCAAGCTAGTGTCGACTCTATTTCAGAGGCTATAGACCTAATTAATAAAGATTTAGAACACATAAAATGCTGGTCGGACAGATTCGGTCTCACCATTAATCCGACTAAATGTCAAGCCATTGTAATTGGCAGCCAGCGCTTAATGAGCAGACTTAACGCATTATCATTGCCACCTATAGTTTTTGATGGAGCGACTGTTGAACTGACTTCACCTGTCAAGGACTTGGGACTTGTCATCGATTCTACTTTTCACTGGCAAGCGCAAGTTACAAATATCTGCTCCAAAGTTACAAATGTTTTGCGCGCACTTTATCGCCTTAAGAATTTTTTACCACAAAAAACTAAAACGACGCTTGTGCATACTTTAATCTTCCCTATAATCGATTACGGTGATGTGTGTTATCTCGACCTGAATGCAGAATTTCTTAACAAAATTGACCGGCTTCTCAATAACTGCATTCGATTCGTGTTCAATCTCCGCAAGTATGACCATGTGTCAGCTTACCGCTCACAGTTGAAATGGCTGCCAATACGCCAACGACGTGATCTACGTACTCTCACCTCTCTTTTCTCAATACTGAAATCCCCTTCTTCTCCTTCATACTTGAAACCCTATTTTCAGTACCTTTGTGATACTCACGACAGAATACTTCGGTCTTCTAAAAATCCTCTTCTTAGTTGCCCTCCCAATAAAACTGGTTTTGTCCACTCGTCTTTCCCGGTCCAATCTGTTATCTTATGGAATGCACTCCCCCTTCGAATAAGAACTTGCAACAGCCGTTTCCTTTTTAAGAAAAGAATCAAGCAACTGTTGCTTGATAGAATTGCTGGCATGTCTCGACAATGATTAGAACATCTGTCGTCATTATTGCATCTATGTAGATATATGTAGGTATATGTATGTATTATATGTATGTATGTAAGTGTATGTATTAGTATGTATGTTTGTATTGCCTATGTGTATTATATTGTGTTATTTGTTTATATATGTGTAATAAGGTAGTGTATAAGTTAGTTAGGAATAATAATGTCGTTATAGTGTTACTTTATTAGGTTTTTTATATTTTCTAAATTATAACTTTTGAATACACCTACAGAACTTCTCTACACCTCCCAAGGTTGACTGGTAGATAATGCCCCCGGCATTAAGTCCGCCTTTGTACAATTATTGTATAAAAAGTTTGAAATAAATAAATAAATAAATAAATCAACATTTTTGATATGGACATTTCACACAACGTCCTTTGGTCCCAAGCTAAGCTATGCTTGTGTTAAGGGTAACAGAATACGGATAGAATACACAAACTATTTTTCCTTTGTAAATACATACTTATAATACATAGAAACACCTAGACGCAGTACAAACATTCGTATGACAGTTAGAAAAAATCACACAAATGATTGTCCCGAGCGGGAATTGAACCCGCGACCTCTTGATCGGCAGTCCGTTACATAAACCGCTCAACCACGAGGCTCGTCAAAGGCAAAGGCATAATAAAATGACATGTCAAAAAAAAGTCATGGTATGATCTATAGTTTACGAGCTCCATCTTACATTTAATAAAATCAAATATTAAAGAAAAAGGTGCCTATTATGTTTCCATAGAATCACCTAGACGCAGTAGAAACATTCGTATGACAGAAAAAATCACACAAATGATTGTCCCGATCTGCAGTATATGAACCACTCAACCGCAAGGCTCGTCGATTCAACAATAGAGAAAGTACTCATTCATTCAATATTTGAAACGAGACAAATAAAATAGGTACGCTACGGCCGAACTAAACTTGAAATTGCACCGAAATTTTCAGTCGGGAATAAAATTTAAAAAAACCGGCCTTTTACGAGTTGGTCTTGTGCGCGAAGCGTTCCGTACCTTTCTAACTATATATGAGTACTAGCTGTTGCCCGCGACCTCGTACGATTGGAATTTAGAAAATATTCCCCACTTTTGTAAGATTTTTTACATATTCGCTGCTATTGACGGGCCTCGTGGTCTAGTGGTTCAGGTAACGGACTGCTGTTCACGAGGTCGCGGGTTCGATTCCCGCTCGGGACAATAATTTGTTTGATATTTATAATTTTCATAGAAGTATTTGTCCTGCGTCTGGGTGTTTACTATGTATTATAAGTATGTATTTACAAAAGAAAAGTAGTTTATGTATTATATCCGTATTCTGGTACCCATAACACAAGCATGATAAGCTTAGCTTGGGAGCAGAGGACGTTGTGTGAAATGTCCATGTATATATATACATATATATTTTTTATTGGCCGCAGCGTGATGTAGTATAAGCCTTTCTCGATAAATGTACTATCTAAAACTGAAAGAGGGATTAGGTACGCGTTAGATTTAGATTTTTTTTCCCATTTTTAAAACATTTTTCACTACCGCTTCACTCCTCTTGGCCGCAGCGTAATGTTATGTGGCTTTCAGTCTTCTCGGATAAAATACACTATCCCACACTGTAGGTACCTAAGTTTAGCGCGTTACAACAAACAAACGGACAAACAAAAACTTTAGCTTTGTAATATTAGTATAGATCTCTCTCTCTCCAGCCCATTTACGTCCCACTGTTGGGCAAGGGCCTCCTCCACTTTGGGAGGGATTATGGTCTACTGTGCCGCGTTGACCAGGCGTGTTGGCACAGGGTTTATGTTTGAGTTTTCCGTCTCTCACAGAGGATATTATCTGTGTGCAATATCCCTTAACTGACTTTTACAGCACCCTTGGGAGGAGATGGGGTGGTGACACTTGTATTCTTAATCCGTCACCACACGGAGAAAAGTATAGATCATACATTCATAATCACGTCGTCAGATTACATTGAAAACATTTTTTATATAGGAGCTCTCATAAAGTATTTACTGTATTTTGGTTTTTAGTATTTGTTGTTAAAGCGGCAATAAAAATACATATATCTGTGAATCTAGCTATCACGGTTCATAAGATACAACTTGGTGACGAACGGTCAGACATGGAGTGAAGTCTTAGTAACAGGATTCCGTTTTACCAATTTGTACGGAACTCTAAAAACTTCACAGAACACATATACCTTTTCGTTGTTGGACTTTTTATAGGAATAAAAAAAATAAATGCAGAGAAAGTTCGCCGTTAACATTTCAGCGTCAGTACCAGTTGCCAAGTTCGGCTCTAGGGATATAATTTTTTTTTAGCAAACCGAAAGGTTCGATGGCCAGTGCCGAGCGCAGTTATTTATCTGATCTCAGATATTATATTGACAGTTTAGCAATATGTAAGAGTTTAATTTAAATTCTTTTCTTATTATAAAAACTAATGGTCTTATTCATAATGAGTTATCGGAGGTTTAAAAGTTCGTTAAAAGTTAAAAGTTCAGAATAGTCTTTTTACGCTAAAACGTTTATTATCTCTCCGATAAAACCTCCGTTTAAACCTCCGATAAGTCATTATGAATAAGACCAAAAGTCGTTTTTCTGCATGTCGTTTTTTTTGCATGTTCCCTATGTGAGCTTTATATCTTTAAAACTACGCAACGAATTTTGATGGAATTTTTTAAATAGATAAAGTCGTTTATAAGGATGGCCTTTTTGTATAATTTCCTAGGTTTAGGTTTTTCGATACCACGCCAACGAAGATGCAGGCAACCGCTAGTAATAACTAAATAAATATTCATGGACATTTCTGACAACGTAAAAGCAAATTTTATTTACAACTTGTGTTATGTTATGGTAACTATTTTTTTATGTATATACGAGTACATTTATCGCGGAAGGCTATAGGCTATATAGCATCACGCTGCGACTATTAGGAGCAAAGCATTAGTGAAAAATGTTGCAACGGGGAAAATTTTCTAATTTCCACGCGTACATATACATAAACTATGTTATATTTTTTAGTAATAGTTTAGTAACATAGTAACAGTTTATACATTTTTTTATTACGTAGAAAATATAATAGAAATGAAACAAAATTCTTAATGGACTACATGGACTACAACCGCTAGAGCCGTCGAAGTCAAGAGTGACCCTTTCTAATACTGATTTATAATCACTGTAATTTGATTTAAGACCCTTTGACCGGAATTTTCTTTTAGTTAAGGGCTTGTGAGTGTGTACGAAGGAACACAACGTTGTAATAAATCTTATACACACTTATTGTGTTGTTTCTGGTTGGGGAAATTAAGAAAATAATTTGTGGCTTAGGAATTGTTTTATAACGATTTTACTATTCCTTACTTTAGAGGTGTATTTTGAAAATCAACGCCCCAGGTCATTTGATTTAACGCTCAGGGCCAATTTAATTGGCCGCTCTATAAATGAATAGAGATAGAGCAAAATTTTATACTTGTAGGCTTTCGCCACCCTTCTCAGGCTGGTCGCCCCGGGCCATGGCCCCTATAGCCTTATGGTAAAAATGCCTCTGCCTTAGCGGCTATGGAAAAATAAGTAAAGGCTAAGGCTTAGCCTATTAACGTTACACTATTGCGCGTTAACCTTCTTCATTTTAGCAGAGTATTAAATCTAATTCGACGATGATACGAGGACCACAATAATAGCAAAATAATAGATAAAATAAACCAGTTTATGGCATGATAACTATCAGATCGATCATCTATTCCCTTGTCGATTGCCATGTTATTATAGTTATCAGAAATATGGTGTACATTACGTATTCGTAGCAGATATTGTACGTGATACGACTGTCAATTGACAATATTGGTGTATTCTTACAATACTACCTGATTTAATAATAATAATCATTATTGGCTTAGGTATGAGATGTATTTATAGGAAAAATATGAGTTAATAGGTGTTGCCCGCGACTCGCGTCCCGTTTTTCCCGTTTATACAAAGTTTTTCACCAATACTTCGCTTCTATTAGCCGCAGCGTGATGTTATATAGCCTTCTTAGATAAATGTACTATCCAACAGTGTTGGATAGTACATTTATCTAAAATTCTTTCAAAAAATTGGACATGTCATAAGCACATAATTTTTCTAAAAAATTGTGTCTACGTGATTAAATGATTTTTCATTTCATTTCATTTCATTTCATTTCATTTCATTTCAGTGTTGGTCCAACACTGAAAGAATTTTTCAAATCGGAGCAATGGTTTCTGAGATTAGCGCGTTCTGACAAACATATTCTTTAGGTTCTTTATATTAGTATAGAAGTATTAGATTACTGACTTTGTCGCTGGCAAATCCTAAGAGAAGCCAAACCTCTTGTATGGACAGCGGGAGAAGAAAAAAAAAATTTATAAATTATTTTTATGTCATCTGTGTAAAGATTAGGGATTAGAAGGTACTTATGTACTAAACAACGTGTACTAAACTTAATTCTTAACATTTATTAGTGTACTAGCTGCTGCCCGCGACTCCGTCCGCCTGGAATTTAGTAAAATTTCCCCGTTTTTGCGACTTTTTCTACTACTACTTCGCTTCTACTGGTCGTAGAGTGATGTTATATATAGCCTTCCTCGATAAATGCCCTATCTAACACTGAAAGAATTTTTCAAATCGGCCCTGTGGTTTCTCAGATTAGCGCGTTCAAACAAACAAACAAACAAACTCTTCAGCTTTATATTATAAGTATATAAGTATAAGTATAGATTTTTAGGATTTCTTACGCAATTTTAAGGGTATTGTTGTAGCCTTAACTGATATACATTAACTGTAAAATTTTCAGCTCTCTAGCTATCACCGTTTCAGAAATTTAGCTTGGTGACAGACGGACGTTGCGTCGGGTGGATTGGCGGACAGATGGACATCGAAGTTTCAGTAATAGGGTCCCGTTCTAACTACCCTATTTACGCTATTTTGGTTTGATGTATGAACTGAGAAAGATTATTATTTATGAACATAAAATTTTTCGAAAGCATTAAATAATTGCGAATTGCTTTGTCCTTTAAATATGTGTAATAATATAATGACGTATATGCAAGTGTAACTGGGGAAAATAATATATTCAACCTTCCAAATCTAATATATAAAATTCACGTGTCACAGTGTTAGTTACCGTACTCCTCCGAAACGGCGTGACCGATTCTTCTCAAATTTTGCATACATATTCAGTAGGTCTGAGAATCGGCCAACATATATTTTCAAACTTTTTTTTTTAGTATGGCAAAACAACGTTTGCCGGGTCAGCTAGTATAATCTAAAAATTAAACTAATTTAAACATAGCACGTTTCCGCCATTACACAGCCCTCAAAAATATGTTACATTTTTATGCACATTTCTATCTCTAAAATTTTCGCAAATTCAGACACAAGAAAAAATAATAATGCCAAAGTTTTAGGATGAATTAATTTATAAGTTTTTACAATAATTGACTTGCTATGCTTTTATTTAATAAACTAAATTATCATTACCGCTCATGGTGATAATTTTTTCCACTACAATTTTAGGATGCAATTGAAACAATGTGACAATCAATTTCTAAGTGCTTAACAAATAGGCTAATTTATAAATAATAGCTAATCATGAAAATATTACATATCGACAGCATTGAGATTTCTTGATAAATACTGAATAGAAACAAACAAATTGTTATTAATTTATTTAACTACAACTAACACTTAATGTAATCACACTAATTAGTAAATAAATCTTAGAACTCTTCTATAAAGAAATTTCAAATTTCCCGCCAACTAAAAATAACACAAGCACAAATATAAGATACTAGCTGGCCCGGCAAACGTTGTTTTGCCATACCAAAAAAAAGTAAAAAATAAAAAAAATGAACTATAAACCTCACGGAGCCCGAGACCTTTCCAACGAATGCAAAACCGTGGAAATCGGTCTGTGCGTTCTGGAGTTATAGCGTCAGGAAGGAAAACCCGACTTATTTTTATATAGTAGATAAAAAATGTAGGTACATACCTATCTACTTAGTTCTTCTTCGAAATAATTGCTTTTTAAAAATTGGTCAAGTGCGAGTCGGACTCGCGCACGAAGGGCTCCGTACCATTATCTATGCAACATATGGCAACGTTATTAGTATCGAGCAAGAAACGGTAAAAGCATCATGTTTGTTGTATGGGAGCCCCCCTTAAATATTTATTTTATTTTATTTTTAGTATTTGCTGTTATAGCGGCAATAGAAATACATCATCTGTGAAAATTTCAACTGTCTAGCTATCACCGTTCTTGAGATACAGTCTGGTGATAGACGGACGGACGGACGGACGGACGGACAGCGAAGTCTCAGTAATAGGGTCCCGTTTTTACCCTTTGGGTACGGAACCCTAAAAAGGAAATTAAGACTAAATAATTATTCTATGAGATTATATTTTTAATTATAAAAAGGAAATTGTTTTAATAAGAGACAGTTTTTTTGTGAATTCCAATATGGAATATAAACGAATTGGATAAACAAAAAATTTTAAATTAAAATTGTGTTAATAATTAATATTTTATTGCTAATAGGCTTGGTGTTTTTAAAATCAAATTCTTTAAAAGATTTTGTATTGATATTGCGCCATATTAAACAAAAACATTCAAAACAACTCAATATTATTTAGAATGGTGTGTAACATTTTTGAATTTAAAATCTGTACAAGAGAGTATAAAAAACATGCTATACGTTCTATTTTTAAATACTTTAATACTTTTTCTTGAAATTTGAAATCAAAGGAAATGAAAAGAAATGAGACGAGTTATTTATACACTAGACAACTTTCAATTTTATAATTACCCTCTCAATATTAATTTAAAAATTCTTTTTATTTGTTTCTTTGTGAAGTTTCCATGCTTATTTATTCAGTAAAACAAATTAAATATCAGAATGTTTCACCCGAAAGAATTATTAAACAAAGATTATATTCGTAAAGTGTGGCAAGCTGCTAATGAACTCCCGACAGGAACGGTAAAAGAACGGGAATTACCTGAAATATGGTAAGTTATTATGTTTTCTGATGTGTACAGTAATATAATACAATCAATTGGCAATGAGCTGGCCACATTACTATACTTGATTAGTTAAAAAAATATAAAATAGTGATGTCCTGATGAACTCTAGGTTTTAGTCCTTTGAAATACTATTGACGAATTGACTAAACGTAGACTGAAGATTGTAAATATCTAATTTAAAACGGGGATAAGAATCTATCCGTAAATTGTAGATTGGTTGTTGAAAACGGCCGCTAGTTTAGACCTTTTCGTCTATGCTTGTTATGTTCTTCAAAAGTGAGTAGCACTTTCAACCGTCGTGCATGTATCACTAGAAGTTTTTAAATGAAGCCAAGGAAGTGTGTTTCTCTCTTTCTCTTTCCAGCTCTTTTACGTCCCTCTGTTGGGCACGGGCCTCCTCCACTTTAGGAGGGATTATGGTCTACTGTGCAGTGCTGATCAGGCGTGTCAGCACAGGGTTTATATTCGTGTTTTCCGTCTCACAAAGACGTTACCTGTGTACAATATTCCTTAGCTGGCTTTTATAGCATCTTAAAAGGAAAAGGGTTGATGGCACTTGTATTCTTAGTCCGTCACCACAGAAGTGTGTTTAGATTGTAGCAATTGGCACTCTCTAGTCACTGCATTACCTCGATGGGTAAACGCGTGACGGTATGACGATGACGTTATCTTTATAGGTAGAAATACAATGATGCCGAGTATATTCTTAATCACTATACAAAATGTTTATCGTTATAATCATACCTTCACGCCTGATTCCCATGGGGGTAAGTTGTAGTCTACATTGTCTATGTTAACAGCCGTGATATGGACGCGTTGATAACCAATGAAAGTCAAGATGTTCGTCATAAATTGTCATTAAGAACATCAGCCACACTAATTAATGGAGCAGCGAGACTGTATAAAACTGCTGGCGATAATATATTGGATGGTAAGATAAATTAATTTTTTTAAAACACAGACCACCCCTATAGATACCGCAATTCGAGATTTTTGTCAACATATTCTATATTCTTGGGGAGTTTAGTACCCATCAACGATGGATGGCGTGGGTTGCGGATTATAGAATAGTGCATTTAATTGGCTGTAGCAAAATGACACGCAGATTTACGTCCATGCGAGAATAGCGTTTGCGTGCGGACACAAACAAAATTTCATTAAAATCCGTTCAGCTCTTTAGGAGAAGTTCGATTATACCTACCTGTTAATATAGTTTGTAATAGTTGGCTTGGCACGCTGAAGTGCAATGACTAGGCCACTTCGCTCGAAGATCTGATGATCGTTGCGGACGGAAACGGACGACGCAGCGTGGGGCGGCTCCCAACAAGGTGGACTGACGATATCGTCACATATGCCGGGGCCGCTGGATGCAGTAGACAGGACCGCGTGTTGTGGTGTTCTATGGGGGAAGCTTATATCCAGCAGTGGACGGAGAAAAGTTAATGTATGGATGGATAGATGGTAATGTTAAGTATTTATTTACATCCTTTTGTTGTAGATGTTATGTCTCTACATATGAATATTAGTCAGCGAAAGAGAAATCTTTTTAATGGTAAGTTTAATTTAAATGTACAATATTCACATCTCTCTCTCCAGCCTATTAATATCCCACTGTTGGGCACGAGCCTCCTCCATTTTGGAAGGGACTATGATCTTCTGTGTCGCGCTATTCGGCCGTGCTATTGCAAGGTTTATTCTCGAGTTTTCCATCTCTCACGGAAGATGTTATCTGTGTACAATATCCCTCATTGGCTTTCGCAGTAACCTGGGAACTAAAAGGGGTGGTGACACTTGTATTTTTAATCCGTCAGCAAACGGACAACGGTATTATTTAAGGTGTATTTAAAAAGTACTAAAATCTGTCTTTTTGTTGTTGTAAAAAAATTATTTATGTCAAAAAAGCACTAAAATTTGTTAGAAGCAGTATAATGTTTCAAAGGCTTTATTAATTAACTAGCGGTTGCCCGCGACTTCGTACGCGTGGAATTTAGAAAATAAATTATACATAATCCACTAACGCAGCGCACGTAATGGCTTCCATACGCATCTCAAATATTGATAATTTTCGCCGATTTTGCAACACATTTCACTGATGCTTCGCTTCTATCGATGTTATATAGCCTATAGCCTTCCTCGGTAGTTAAATGGCAACACTGAAAGAATTTTTCAAATTGGACCAGCGCGGCAGCGCGGCAGCGGTTTCTGAGATTAGCGCGTTCAAATAAACAAACTCTTCAGCTTATAATTTTAGTATTAGTTAGGATTAGTTAGTTACCCATTAATTAATTAAATTATTAATGTCTACATCAGAATCATCAACTCCGAAGAAGCGAAATAAAACTAAATGTAGAATAAAGAATCAACAAAAGAAGTCTACATCTGGCCGACACACAATAAATAGAAAAAGTCGATTACAAGATATGAGATGTGATGATTGTGTAACGGATATTATTAACCTAGATGAAATACAGAAGGTAAGATATTTAATTTCACTTTACTAGCATAATTTATTATAACTTTTCTAGTTTATTACATGATTTTTACACGCTTTATATTAGCTTCACTTGTATGTTTGTTTGTATGTTTGTTTGTATGTTTGTATGTTTGTAACCGACTCCTTTGGACGCTATTTTGACCCACTTTAAACGGTCAGATTCTATTCAAATTTTGCACACCTGTCAAAGACCGATGACAATGCAATAATTCGATTAAATAAAGCTTGTTTTTTAGTTTTTTTAAACTAGGTATTATTTTTCGAGCAACCCTATAAATTTTTTGATTCTTTTTTTAGCCGCTAGTTGGTGTTGCAAGTAACCAAATTGAGAAATTTCGTATTATGTAAATGTCTCTTGAATGAGTGGAC
Source organism: Orgyia antiqua (assembly GCA_916999025.1). Classification (NCBI taxonomy): domain Eukaryota; kingdom Metazoa; phylum Arthropoda; class Insecta; order Lepidoptera; family Erebidae; genus Orgyia; species Orgyia antiqua. The sequence continues at coordinate 23,370,783 of OU779869.1, forward strand.
CGATTGCGATGAAACAAAGACTAAGTAATACCTTGTTATGTACAATTTTCACGTATAACATTTATATTTATACTTAAGTGTTGTAAATTTTATGTGATGCATGCATAGACAAACATCTAAACAGACAAACAGACAAAAATTTCAAAAATGCTGAATATGGGTTCTGTTGTAGAACCAAACCCTAACAAATCATACAAAAAGTCTTTCTTTTGAACCATACATATTACATACTAGCTGTTGCCCGCGACTCCGTACGCGTGGAATTTAGACAATTTTTCTCGTTTTTGCAATATTTTTAACTAATGCTTCGTGTCCATTAAACCAAGCGTGATGTTATATAGCTTATAGCATTCCTCGATAAATGTATCTAATACTGAATGAATTTTTCAAATTGGTCCACTAGTTCCTGAGATTAGCGCGTTCAAACAAACAAACAAACAAACTCTTCAGCTTTATAATATTAGTTATAGATAAAGATACATATTAGTAAAATAAATAAATATTCATGGACATTTCACACATTGTCCTCTGGGCCCAAGCTAAGCTTATATGCTTGTGTTATGGGTACCAGAATACGGATAGAATACATATATTACAGCAGACTTGCGTTTATCCTATATCATATTTTCTTTCCTTTCTTTCTTTTTTATCCGACAAATTGTTTACCAAAACATTCTCTGTCTTTTCGTTACATAATATAAAACAATGTGGTTATTTTCTATGTATGTCCCTATGTGAGCTAATATCTTCAAAACTATGCAACGGATTTTGATGCGGTTTATTTCAATAAATAGAGTAATTCAAGAGGATAGCTTTTTTGTTAATTTTTTTTCTAAATTCCACGTGTACGGAGTTGCGGGGAATGGCTAGTTTTTTATAAGTATTTATTTATTATTAAATTTTTTAGGAGTCCACATTGTCCTCCACAAGAACTTCAGTTGAAAATGATAATAGAAGAAGTACATGCACTTTCGCTGAACCAAATATAGACAAAAACCTACCATATGGTTGTCTAATGATATATAAAGATTATAACTCAAGATTACCAAGTTGTTTTGTATTCTCTTCACTTAAAAATGATTTGAAGCAAGTTCTTAAAGAACATAAAATGCTGTAAGACGATTCTTCTTGTTAATTTGTTCTGGAAGTTGTATTGATTAATAAATCAGAAGTTAATTGCGAATTTGTTGTGTTGTTGGACAGCAATTTGTAATCATTTTTTTGAACCGATTTCTCAATTCATCTGTATTTTTTTTTGTTATATGTATATATTTTTGACTTTTTAATTTACAAATGGAGTAACATAAAAAAATAACAATAAAAAATAAAACAAGATTAAGTAATACTTTTATGTTATATATATTAAACTTGTTTTTCTTTTTTCCGCATTCCTTTATTTTCATATATAACATATATTTTTTAAAAAGATTATAAAAATAAGACATTCATACTGTATAAAAATAAAAAAGAAACACACAATAAATACACTAATTAAAAACACACTCACACATTTATAATCTAATTAAAAAATATATAAAAAATAGTGCACCACCGGCATCGAGTACAGGGACCAAGCTGTCGGTGGTCAGGGATCCAAAGACAGGAACCTCCTCACTATGCGAGCCGTATCGAGGACGACTGCCTTCTGCATCAGACCCTTGACCCAACTGCCTAACGCGAGCCTCTCTAGATGTTGATCGAGGCTCTTGGCTATTAGTCCATTGACTGAGATGACTATCGGCACAATGATCGCCGAGTCCACATCCCACATGTCGACAATCTCGTGCGCTATTTTTATTTTTATTATTTTTATTTATTTTTTCGCTATTTTTTTCTTTTTTTTATTGTTATTTGATGAATAATTATTGAAATTTAGTTGTGATTAGATTTTCAGATTTTTTTACTTTATTAAATATCTACTGTTTTCATGCATACATTTTACTTTAATTAAATACTAATGTCTTATTTGAAAACTCTTAGATAAAATAGTGATTATTCTCTCTCCCCCCTCAAGCCCATTGCCTTCCAATGTTGGGCACGTGCCTCTTCCACTTTGGAAGGGATTATGGTCTACTGTACCGCTCTTACTAGGCGTGTTGGCACAGGGTTTTTTTGTCGAGTTTTAGATCTCTCACAGAGGATGTTACTTGTGTACTTTATCTGGTTTCTACAGCACCCTGGGAAGAAAAGAATTGAATGATTATTCGTACCATTTAAATCATTAGTTTTATTTCATTTGATGAAGGAATATTGTAACTATTTCTGATTATAAAAGATACCTATTCAAGGATAAACAAAATTTGTTATTTGGACCTTGAACAGAATTTATAAAATTATTTGACCTCTATATTTGAATCTACAATGTGTATTTGACAGCGGCCATTTTTAAACCGTTCAGACAATTAAAAACCTTTGAGGTACTGAGGTGATACCCAGGATGTATGTAATATAGTTTATATGGATTAAGTACTCTTCGATAAAGTTAAAAGCGTGAATGGTGGTAAAAATACTTAGTTTAGGAGTCTTTTTGTTTTTATTCAGATTTTCGAACTTCTTTTAGATGACTTCTGAAAGATAAGCATTTTCCTATCTCATCAGATTTTGAAAAAAAGACCATTTTTTTATAGAATTCCTAATAAGTCCCTTGGTCATAAAGTTACGATCTGATCTTAAGAACCTGAAGAATTAAGATAATTCATCGAATTTTTTTCTGTTCCTCCCTCCAGCCCATTAACGTCCCACTGTTGGGTTCAGTCCTCCTGCAATCTGGGAAGGATTATAGATATAAAAGACATTTAAAACTGTATAAATACCAGTTTATCCCCTTTGCCGAACGTAATACACACAAGACAATGTATGAATCGAATGTCTGTCTCTTTTACTCATTCACTTGATTAAAAAATTGTATTAAGTACTCAGTCCAGTTATCTATACCATAATTATCTCTATGGTTGCATCAGACATTTTGTGTTAATAATTAATCATGATCATTAACAGATTTTATACAGTCTCTTCGCATGCCACGGGTTAACTGACAGAATGAGAAGGGTTAGGGATACTCTATGACAGACGCCTATGACGTTTATGTAAAACGGGTTGATGAAAACCTTTTTACACCCGTAATACAATGATTTCTCGTTAAATTCTTTCCAACCTATTAAAGTCCCACACGTAGCCTTCTACAATTTGGGAGGCATTACGATCGACTATGCTGCGCTGACCATGTTTGTTGGCATAGGGTTTAGTTTAGAGTTTTTCGTCTCTTATTAGAATGTTTATTTTTGAATAAATGAATGAATGTTTTATTGTACGTCAAAATAAAATTACAAACTTAGATATATAAACAATGTTTAGGCAAGGTACAATAGGCGGTCTTATCACAAGTTGTGGTCTCTTACAGACAACCTTAAGATGGAATTAACTTATTGTCGAAAAGGCATATTGTGGCGCAGCGTGAATGATGAAAGTACCTACATAAATATATTAAATTATACAGCTTATCTACATAAAGAATAATATATAAATACATACAGTTATACATACATGAACTAATACCTATTTTTGCTAATATTACAAAGCTGAAGAGCTTGTTTGTTTGCTCGTTTGTTTGTTTGAACACACTAATCGCAGGAACTGCTGTTCCGATTTGAAAATTTCTTTCAGTGTTGGATAGTACATTTATCGACGAAGGCTTAGGTTATATTAAATAACGCTGCAATCAATAGGAGTGAAGCAGCAGTGAAAAATGTTGTAAACACTCTAAATTCCACTCGTATGAAGTCGCGGGCGACATCTAGTTGCTTATAATATCTTTGCTGGTTTTTATAGCACCCTGGGGAGGAAATGGGGCGGTGGCACTTGTATTCTTTATCCGTCACCACACAGATAAGGGCAGAATATAACCCTTTATCTACATATAATAAATCTGTAGAAAAAAATATTTTTACACTAAAAATATTTTCATGAAAAAATAGTTAGATGGTTAAAGGATAACCAACAGAACCCATATCCAGCATTTTTTAAATTTTTGTCTGTTTGTCTATGCATGCATCACATAAAATGTACAACACTTATGAATATAAATGTTATACGTAAAATTTGTACACAACTCAAGTTATTACTTAGTCTTTGTTTCATCGCAATTGATCCACTATATGAGATATTCATATACATAATACGAAATTACTCAATGTGGTTACTTGCAACGCCATCTAGCGGCTAAAAAAAGAATAAAAAATTAATTGGGTCGATACAAAAACAATCGATCCACGCGGACGGAGACGTGGGCACAGCTCAGTTCACAATAAGTACGTACATAAAACATGATATGAATGTACATAAAACGGGTTGAATAGTATGTCTTTGTAATATTGGTATATGTATGTATTAGAATCTATAGTATTTTTACGACACAACAGGTGTGAAAAGGATTTTTATTGAAAACGATAAATAAAGTATAATAAAAAACTTAACTGTTTGCTTATTTCCATTTGTGTGATGTTTATAAATGTCATACAAATGTTTGTTCTGCGTCTGGGTGTACTAAAAGCTGAAGAGTTAGTTTGTTTGTTTCAGGGCGCAGGAACTGCTAGTCTTATTTGAAAAATTCTTTCAGTGTTGGATAGTACATTTATCTAGGAAGGCTATAGGCTATATAACATCACGCTGCGAAGTATCAGTAAAAAACATTGCAAAAAAGGGGTAATTTTCCTAAATTCTACACGTACGAAGTTACGGGCAAGAACTAGTATTTCTATAAGCTTAGATAGATAGATAGATAACTCGTTATTATAACACTTTACAGACATTGAAATAAAGACAAGATTCTTAAGACCAGATACAAATGGGGGCCTTATCACATAAAGTGATCTCTTCCAGGCAACCATAGGATGGAAAGAGAAGTAAATAAAATAAGATGGGGTTGCAGTGAAAGAAGAAAAAGTTTTCCAAAAAGTATTCCAAGACCAAGGTCAAACCGAAAACATAGTGTAAAAGTCTATTTGCATGATATTTTTTGTGAAGAGGCCTAATCTATACTCACTAGCTAGTATTATAAAGCGGAAAAGTTTGTTTGTTTAAACGCGCTAATCTCAGAAACTACTGGTCCGATTAGAAAAAATCTTTTTTTGTTGGATAGTCCATTTATAGGGGAAGGCTTTAAGCTATATAACATCACGCTGCGACCTATAGGAGCGAAGCATCAGTGAAAAATGTTGCAAAAAAACTGGGAAAAGTTTTGTAAATTCCACGCGTATGGATACGCTGGCAGCAGCTAGTGTTGTCTATAATGTTGGTACAAAACTGTTTTTCTCGTAAAAGCAGCTTAAGGTCATGTAAAAAGTTCTTGTGACCTTTTAGTAAACAACCTTTTATATACTACTTAAGTAAACAGTGTGTTTATAAAAGATAGCTGTTGCCTGAGACTTCTTACGCGTGATATTTAGAAAACTTTTTTGTTTTTGCAACATTTTCACTGATGCTTCGTTCCTACGGTTGGAACGTGATTTTAAATAGCCTAAAGATTATTCATTGATTGATAAATCTTTACTTACTTGTTCCGTGTAGTGCCGGAGAATGCTATAAAAGCCAGCTAAGGGATACCTATTGATTGAAAATAGCAACTAAATAGTCAATTGCTTAAATTAAAAATAAGTAATCTAAAATTTTGTTTATTTGTAAAAAGTTATTTCTGGCTAATTGAAGACCGCTGAAACAAGTTTACAGAAATAAAAAAAACAAAAAAAAAGGAAAAATGTTAAGATAATAATTTATTGTTGAAGTGGAAGTACACTAATTACGGTGATCAATCCTGTTGTCAAATGTTGTTCATCCGGCACCACAATCTTATCAAGAGTCGTTCACCCCGACCGACCGCGACCATTCTTCTCTATGATAAAGACTTTTTACATTGATTTAAACAGGCAACTATTTTGTTTTCAAGCTTCTTTAAGAAATATTACTAGCTATTTTAAGGGCCTACATCAATATTATCGTATATCATCGCCGACACGTACATATTAACACAGCCAGTAGGCACAGAAAATGAAGAATTAGGGATACTTTTCCTATTTACTCAAAATCTACTAAATATATTTTAATTCTGACTAGCTTATGCCCGCTACTCCGTACGCGTGGAATTTTAGGAACCGTTTAAACCTTCCCTGGACTTTCATGAATATTTCAAGACCAAAATCACTAAAATCGGCCTAGCCGTTCGCGAGTTTTAGCGAGACTAACGAACAGCAATTGATTTTTATATATAAGATTTACGTGTTTCTATATATTATAGTTACTTATGTTTTTAAAGTTATTTCATTAGTTAATACGCGATAATAGACCGACAAATGAAAAAAATAAAAAAATTGAGAGGTTGTTTCGCCAAGATTTTCTATCGAGAAAACTTTTTTCAATCGCGTTTCTGAGTTGATGCGATCCTAGATCATATATTGAAAAAACATATACTTAAAAATTAGAGCTCTAGCCATTCAATCTAAAGAAACAATGAAAACTTCGTACATAGAAAAATGCACGAAGCTATTTTGGTATCGTCTTAACACGCCTTTATTAGTTCGGTACGTATCTATAAATGTATACTTCGATGTAACGGATTCTTTGAAAGAGATTTTCACATACATACTGTAGTCGGATTGATTTAAAATATTGCACACTTATTAAGCACCGATGACAATGCCATAATTAAAAAAAACCGGAAGTTTCAAGCGTGTTCTTTTGTTTTTGAACTAAGGAACTTATTAAGCGTGTAATCTAATTTAAAAAGGAGAATTTATTCCTGGTTAATGGTAAATGCTATATTTTCTAGTGAGCATATTTGGAAGTAGCTCGTTTGTAACGTTTAATATACTTAGGTATTCGTAATAGATACTTATTGTTTTTATTAACATTTCCAAATTTTTTTTTTATCAAATAGTAACATAATTCTTGTTCACAATTCACAACGTAACGGATTTTAATGCGGTTTTTTAATAGATAGAGTGATTCAAGAGGATGGCATTTCTGTATAATTTAAATTTAAATAAATATTTTTATGGACATTTCACACAACGTCCTCTGGTCCCAAGCTAAGCTTATTATGCTTGTGTTATGGGTACCAGAATACGGATAGAATACATAAACTACTTTTCTTTTGTAAATACATACTTATTATACATAGTAAACACCCAGACGCAGAACAAACATTTGTATGACATTTATAAACATCACACAAATGAATGTCCGAGGCGGGAATCGAACCCGCGACCTCGTGCCCGTCATTTGATAGGGTTTTATATATAAATTCCACCCATACGTTGTTGCATAAGTTAATTACAATAAAATTTATTTTGTTCTCGAGGTTTTTCTATTTAGAATCAATCTTACGTAAATAATCATAAAAATCATCTTTGTAACATAATATATAATAATATATATAATGATAGTGTTAATTAGTGCAGTGAGTGCTAACTTTTAGGAACACAAAAACAAAGTGCCTTCGCCTTAAATAGAGACAATAAGAAAAGTGTTGATGGACACAATCTTATATATTATTCTATTTAGTAATTTAAGTTAGACTAAAATTACCTATTAGCCTTGATTGGCTAGATTGTAATAGTTTGATGAATGTGGTCTCCAAAGACCGGAGTCATCAAAAAGAAAAAAAAAAAAAAAAATCTTTGTAACAAAATTTTTATAATTATATTTTTCACCTTGGAATAGTCGGATTGATCTGAAACGTTGTGCAGTTTTGTATATAATATTAGGATTTTTAGGTTTTATGTATACATAATTAATGATCCAAAGAATTATGATATATTATATCATAATTCTATGGATTATCGAGCGTATGGTTAAAATTTTTAATTAAGCGAGCATTTTTTACTATAAGTTCCACATTTAAAAAAACTAAAAAGTTAACTAAAACGCATGTTATTTTATGCCAGTGTGGAAAGGTCCGATTTCAGAGAGAAATTTCGGTACAGAACGTTATATCTCATACCTCCCCCGAGTGTTCCACCGGGAGGACGTGTCGCGTCGGTATTTTAACGGTTGTATAGTGACTGTGATTTGTGAACGATACGTAAGTCTAAATTTTGTTTTTTAATATTTTTAAATTTGAAACTTAATTTTTAAACCTTGTTGGAAAATAAATTATTTTATTACCAGCTTAAGCTTTTAAAAATGGAACTTAATTTATAGAAGTTATGGGGACAGGGTTCTTAATTGCCAGGTTTAAAAAATAATTGGTCAAGTGCGAGTCTGACTCGCGCACGAAGGGTTCCGTACCATTATCTATGCAACATAAGGCAACGTTATTAGTATCGAGCAAGAAACGGTAAAAAAATCATGTTTGTTGTATGGGAGCCCCCCTTAAATATTTATTTTATTTTATTTTTAGTATTTGCTGTTATAGCGGCAATAGAAATACATCATCTGTGAAAATTTCAACTGTCTAGCTATCACCGTTCTTGAGATACTGGGTAAGGAACCCTAAAAATCATGTTTGTTGTATGGGAGCCCCCCTTAAATATTTATTTTATTTTATTTTTAGTATTTGTTGTTATAGCGGCAATAGAAATACATCATCTGTGAAAATTTCAACTCTCTAGCTATCACCGTTCTTGAGATACAGCCTGGTGACAGACGGACGGACGGACGGACGGACGGACGGACGGACGGACGGACGGACGGACGGACGGACGGACGGACGGACGGACAGCGAAGTCTCAGTAATAGGGTCCCGTTTTTACCCTTTGGGTACGGAACCCTAAAAACAAGTAAATATTTGATTATCTTTTTATTTGCATTTAATTTTTAGATATTAAATTTAATATTTTAATAAATAATACTTCAACTTTCTCTAGCATAGAAATAAAAAAATGTATAACGTGTACATTCAGAGAAAATAGAAAAGATTTTGTGTAAGTATAATGTGTGAATTAAATAAAAATAAATGTCTTAATTTTTTTTTGGGAGATCCCAAAAACAATTAATACATTTATTATCGGACAACATCTATTTTTCAAATCCCTCCCCCCACTGACATTTGTATGGCAAAACAACGTTTGCCGGGTCAGCTAGTTCAATATAACGAAATTTTACATTAATACTTAATAGAGAGCCGATCAAATACATTTCTTATTAAAAAATAACAGGAAAAAACATAACAGCTTTTTAGAAGGCAATTTAGGCGTTGAAATTACTTTTGCTAGGTAACACATTTTCTTGCTTATAACAGGTAAATTAGATCATGATAAAATTTGTATAATATCGTATACATATAGGTACATATATTGACGAGCTTTGCACAAACTGTGAAATTTTCAGCTCTAACTATCACCGTTGGAGTGGCATAGTCAATCTGACTAAATCCTTTCCAAAATATAGATTTAAAAAAAAACTATCACCGTTCCAGAGATACAGCCTGTTGACAGAAGGAGGGACAGGTTTCATTAATAGGGTCCCGATTATCCAAAGGACTATTTAATTCACAGAGTATAAAATCCATTAATATTTTCTAAAAGAAACTCCTTCAGAACTATTAATATAAACGAGTAGTGAATTACTGAGGTGCTCTCAAGCGTTCGTGTTCGCAAGACTGCTCTGTCAAAGGCTAAATGCTTGTTAGAACAACACTGGGGCATGCTTTGTGGTACTACTACGTCAAACAAATTGATTTTATTTCAAAACAGTTTGGTATTGCTATGTATTTATTACTGTTGTCTTTATTTATTTTATACTAGCTGTTGCCCGCGACTCCGTTCGCGTGGGTTTTAGAGCATTTTCCCCGTTTTTGCAACATTTTTTACCACTGCTTGACTTCTACTGGTCATAGCGTGATGTTATATAGCCTAAAGCTTTCCTCGATAAATGCCCTATCTAACACTGAAATAATTTTTCAAATCGGCCCAGGGGTTCCTGAGATAAGCGCGTTCAAACAAACAAACAAACTCTTCAGCTTTATAATATTAGTATAGATGCCCGCGATTTCACTCACACTTATAATTATTGAAATATTGAGCCCCCTCCCCAAATATTAAGTAAATTGTACAAATAACAAATAAGCCATCCTCTTGAACCACTATTAAAAAAACCGCATAAAAATCCGTAGCGTAGTTTTAAAGATATAATAATCATATAAGCTCACATACGGACATTTGAACAAAAAGAGGCGACTTTGTTTTATTAAGGATATCACATAATATATACCAAGTTTTCAAAAATTAAAATACTCAAATGTTATACACAGTAATAAAAACAAAACAAATAAAATAAATTAAGCGTCAAAGTTTGTTAATATAATGTTTCTATTTAATGACTTACTATTGTTGTGAACGATTCCGCCCACGCTGAAAGGGTTTTGGATAACAGTGCCTTGGTATTATATTACGGTTTCCAGGCCTGCAGGCGTATTATGAGCTTTCAAAATATCATGCAAGTTCCAGGCGATTCTGTTGACGGCGGCAAACGGCTTGACTTTTATTTCGTATTATGACATACATAAAACTAGCCGACTTTTGAATGGATTAAGTGTCTATGGCCGTGTAAAGCTAGAGTCGTTCGGAAACTTAATTATTGTGTTTATCGGCTAGTTACGGTTAAATTTAAAAAAAAATTTTGTATTCAATATAATACAAAATATAATATATTTGCTAAACACAAGTTACTTATACCATTATATAAAAGAAAAGAACGGTAATACTATTATCTATTTTTATATTTAGATTTTATTATTTTATATAATTCATCTATGTTTTTGGGATTTAGTTTTGGAACGACACCCGTCACTTGAACTGTCAGCTGATATAGCGGGAACATAGGCTTAGTTTTTCATTATCCTAGAACGGACATTTAAGTTTTTAAAAAAAATATTTTTTGTTTGATGATTCGCATGAAAGTAACTTTAATACACATGGCGATATTATTGTAATGAATAATTATTTTAACAATATATTAATATTATTTTTTATATTTAACTTATTTCGCATTCGACTAGTGTTTTGTTCATCATCGTCGCTCTCCGAAAATTTAAACACCTCCAATTCATCACCCATCGTTAATATGTAGCTAATAGTTACTTTTAATTCTAAATAAACCAGAACAATTTATTATACGTAACAACGTAGCAGCTTCTATTGAATGGATTTACTTGTCACTTCTAGATAGTTAAAACGATCAACTCGTGTCAAATTTGCGCTCGTAATACGCTTAACGCCAGCCAGTGAAACAAAAGTCGGGCCGATATCAGTCTGAAGTCACGTGACCACTGATTCGCTGTCAATAATATACTCATAATACGAATTTGCCAGGCCGTTCCATTCACGGCGTAAACGGCCTGGGAATAAGAGCTCATAATACGGCCGCTGTTGCCACAGGGCTCAGTTTGAAGACTTCCGTCTCTGGCAGAACATATTATCTGCTTATGGTATCTATTAACTGGCTGTTAGAACACCCTGGAAATGTGGTAATGGCCCTTATACACTTGAATGCGTTCCCATACAAAAAAAAATTATATATTATGTATTATATCCGTATCTGGTACCTACAATACAAGCATAGAAATTTTGCTTACATTGAAACCAGAGGACTTTGTATGAAATGTCCATAAAATATGAAAAATTCTATTTTATTTATTCTAAAAATTAAAACAACAGTTCTTGCACCCTACAACAACAAATACTTATTATCCTGCCGTTATCCCATTACTTTTAATATAACCTTGATGTCATTTTTAGTGAAAATACAAATATAACACGTCTGACCTCCCAGTAGTATGTTTACAAGCATAAAATAAAGAATATTTGCCTAAAGACTAGAAAATAAACTTGAATGGGGCTGAACTGAATGTGGCGGTGGTTTTACAGAATTGAGGCTTAAAATAGAAGCTCTCCCTCGCTTCAAGTTGTGACGTAGGTGGGAGTGCGGTTAGTTTATTTTAAACGATGTATTTTTTACTCGACTTCAAAAGACAAATATTTACAATAATTTTCGTATTGAATCTTTGGAAGTATTAAGAATTTTTGATATAGAAAGTATACATTTGGTTTAAATACTAAAATATATGCCAATAATTATTTTATTAATTAAAATTTAGTAAAATTTAATATTTTCTAACACTTGCGCGACTCATCTGTTTAAATAAAACTACTCTTTACGGATTTAGACGCGTATATTTGTTTTAAATTATGGCCCGACGTTTCGGAGACTTTGCAGTCGCCATGGTCACGGGTGAGACTGAGCTGTAATTTGTCTTCTACGATCAGTTATTACAGGGTTTACCAGTTCATTACAGGTTTTATGAGTTATTACAGGTTTTATTTAGTAAAATTTCGGCTAAAGCTGCGAGTGTTTCATATTTTAGTAGCATTATAAGCAAAAAAATGTCGGCAAGGATTTGTTTACATTTTAGACCATAATCCTTCTCATAATGCATTAGGCCCGTGCCCAACAGTGGGATGTGAATAGGCTAGAGAGAGAAGCTAAAATATTATACTGTCTGTTATTCTGTCACTGACATTTCAATAGTATGTATATGACTGTGTTTTATACTTTGGTTTTATCTCATATTTACGTTATGACGTGGAATTGAATTGCTATAAATAATACAATAGATTACATAATATAATAACATTGTAATATGTGTCGAATGTCGTCTGTCATCGAACTAATAAGTCTTATAGTTCACTGGCTGTTGCCCGCTACTTCGCACACATGGAATTCAGAAACCAAAACCTTAATAAAATATAGAAAAAAGCCATGTTGAACCATTCTATCTATTAAAAAAATCGCATCAAAATCCGTTCCGTCGTTTTGGAGATGTAAATAATAAATAATAATAAATATTGATGGACATTTCACACAACGTCCTCTGGTCCCATGCTAAGCTTATATGCTTGTGTTATGGGTACCAGAATACGGATAGAATACATATACTACTTTTTTTTTGTAAAATACATACTTATAATGCATAGAAACATCCAGACGCAGTACAAACATTTGTATGACAATTGGAAAAATCACACAAATAATTGTCCTGAGCGGGAATCGAACCCGCAACCTCTTGATCGGCAGTCCGTTACATGAACTACTCAACCACGAGATTCGTCAAAAGAAGTAGTAGTCGTCGAAGATGTAAGCTCATATAAGTACATTACATACATACAAATATAACGACTTTGTTCTTTAATAAGTATACTGTAGTAAATGTTATGGCAAAATTTTTGTATTCACAGGTGTATCTCAGTAATAGATATCTCCTATAGTGTTCTTTATAATTTACTAATTTGAGACTCTTCTACTAAAAACCTATTTTGAATCTCGATTTTTCGAGAATTTTGCATAGATTCGATGCCTGGTTAGGTAGCTATAATCTGTCCTGACTTGGCAGTAAACCCAAGACGTCATGCACAGAAACAAGACTTAAAAATAACTTAGCTACGACGCACAACAAAACCTCTACTATTTCTCCAATGAATACATTGAATACCCAAAAATCTTTATAAATTAAAACTTAATTGTTAAAACTCTCTAGGTTATTCAGTAATTTAAATCAGATTAATTAATCATTAAGTTTAACATTTATCTAAAACTCTTAACATATGTAGTTGCAAATAGTGAACAACTAAACGTTTTAAGCAAAAAGACAGAATGAAGCCCCATATTTGTAAGCACCAACACAATAGCGAGAGAACAATGAACAAACAAACAAAAGTCAATGACAATGTAGTATTATGGGAAGGGTTTTTTCAACCCTTTCTTGGCAATGACTTGGCTAGTTGTATTTTCGTTTTCTTTTTGAATAATGGGTTATAACTAAAAAATAAATAAATACAATAAATAAATATTCATGGACATTTCACACAACGTCCTCTGGTCCCAAACTAAGCTTATATGCTTGTGTTATGGGTACCAGAATACGGATAGAATACTTATACTACTTTTCTTTTGTAAATACATACTTATAATACATAGAAACACCCAGACGCAGTATAAACATTTGTATAACAATTAGAAAAATCACACAAATGATTGTCCCGAGCGGGAATTGAACCCGCGACCTCTTGATCGGCAGTCCGTTACATAAACCACGCAACCACGAGGCTCGTCTAATGTTTTTGTTAGTTGTGTTTTGTTAATACTCTTTCTCTCTCTCTCTGTAGCCCATCTACATCCCACTGTTGGGCACGTGCCTCCTCCACTTTGGGAGGCATTATTGTCTGCTATGTCCCGTCTCTCACAGAGGATGTTATGAGTAGGTACAATGTCCCTTAACTTGCTTTTACAGCAATCTGAGGAAGAAATGGGATGGTAACCTTTGCAGTCTTATTCCGTCACCACACGGATAATCGGCTTCTAGGCTACTTTAGCAGAAACTTTACGCAAAATAATAATATAGGAAGGAGTAATTCTTTATACTTATTATAAAACAAAGTCGTTATTTTTGTATGTATGTCCATATGCGAGCTTTCATCTTCAAAACTACGTATCGGATTTTGATGCGGTTTTTTTTAATAGATAGAGTGGTTCAAGAGCATGATATTTTTTGAATAATTTGCTTAGGTTTGGTGTATAAGTTGCGTTCAACAGATAGTCTTCTATATTATTGTCATTCCTGTAATGGAGTAAGAAGGAATTAACGCAACATTAAAAACTCAAAAGTAAGGGATTACCTAATATTAACATTCTTTAAAGGCCACAACATATCGGACCCGTGTTCTACATAATCCTACTAAAGGCTCGTCTTTATTCTCCCAAAGGAAAATCCTTTGCAGAGACATAATATTTCACTTTACAGTTACAAATATTGTTTGTGACTTATACGTATTAACGTATAAGTTACAAACAATATTTGAAGTTACTTTTAAATTATTTTCTTACACTTGCGGATTCATTTATTCAAAAAACAAAACTTGAGAGGTGTCAAGGGACACCCGGATGGAACGAAGTTCCTTTCGATTATTTTTTTTTTTTTATTATTTATTATTTACAAAAAACCTGTATACACTCAACAAAAATAATCGTCGCGACACCACACTGTTCAATGCGAAATAGAAATGAAAATATCTGGCTTGCTTTCTATAAGAGAGAGATAGACAGAGAAACATGCGACGCCGCACAGCTTACAATAGCTTACTATAGCAAAAAGTGTCGTGACAACTTTTCGTAAGAATTTTTTCCGTCTAGCCCCCTTTCACAACGCGCGATAAGGAACTTCGTTCCAATAAAAGTACTTTTTACCGATTTAAAACAAATATACGCGTCTAAATCCGTAAAAAATTTTCGCTCTCTAGCCCAATAACGTCCCACTCTTGGGCTTTTGGAGTTTACTACATATATACATATATACGTGACAATAAAGATTTATTTATTTATTTATTTACTATGCCGCGGCGATTAGGCTTGTTGGCACAGGTTTTTTATGGAGGACATGGTGTTCTTAATCCGTCACCACACGGAAAAGTATAAGAAGTTCGCCTACTGAAAATTTCTCTAGTTGCAGCCTAGAGCAGTGAAATAGAACGTCTTTAGTAAATAATCTTGGCAAGAATTTTGATAATATCTTGATTTTGTTGCTCATGTGGCAATGATGGTAGTATTCTAGTCACATTTTATAATTGTGTAAATAGAAGTTTAGTTTAAACAAAAACAGCACTTAGCCAGCATATTTATAAGTACTTATTTACATTTGATACCCTAGGTGTTGCCGAAAAATCCGTTGTTGTTCAAAACGGTATAAAATACGTAACAAAGTTTTGGCTGTTTCTCGTGAGTGCATGACAAACAAATATACATACGAACCCATTACTGTAAGGGGAAATACATTTGCATTTTTTTGTTAATTTAAAATTCTGTGCCTCTTTTCTGATGTAACTGTCAGAAAAAAATGTTGCTTGTCATATGAATATTTTATTTGTTCTGTAGATGATGATTGGCGTGTATATACACATGTAAGATTGTTTTACAAAGCAGAGACCACGTTCTAATAAGACAGGTCTTCTGTTTTAATATATGGAAGATGAAATAAAAACACCATTCACTGCCCATAGCATGAGAATACAATGTTGTATGGTCTCTAATTTAAAATAGGCTGAATTGCAAGTATACTGGGAATAGTCAGCTTTAAGAACATGTCAGGTGGAGCACCAGAGCTCTTTCTTTCTCTCTTTCGTTCTTTCTACTATACTAAAAAAGTATTACATAAACATTCGTGATTTATGTTAGAAATTTTGTTACATAAGTTAAAAATATTCGCTATGAAAAAAAGAGGCTTTTCTCGGGTCACTTTTGAGATAAATGATGTTAAAAATACCTCATTGAGTTGACAATAAAAAAATAATTCGGACTTTTTAACATATAAAACACTTTAATCATAGTCTTTTTAGACGTTGAGGTTGAAATGAAAATGAGATGGCCAGCTTTATAAACACTTTAGCGTTAGAAAATAACAACGCTTATTATTTTGAAAGAATTTAATAAAAACCGGCCAAGTACGAGTTCGACTTACACACGAAGGGGTCCGTACTGTTAATATTTTATTATTATTAAAAAAACTGTTTTTGCAATATTTTTCACTACTGTTTCGCTCCTATTGGTCATAGCGTGATGTTTTATAGTCTATAGCCTTCCTTAACAAATGGACTATCCAACAGTGAAAGAATTTTTCAAATCAGACCAGTGATTCCTGAGATTAGCGCGTTCAAACAACCAAACTTTTCAGCTTTAGAATATTACTAGCTGTTGCCCGCGACTCCGTCCGTGTGGAATTTAGTAAATTTTCCCCGTTTTTGCAACATTTTTCACTACTGCTTCGCTTCTACTGGTCGTAGCGTGATATAATATAGCCTAAAGCCTTCCTCGATAAATTCCCTATCTAACAGTGAAAGAATTTTTCAAATCAGACCAGTGATTCCTGAAATTAGCGCGTTCAAACAAACAAACTCGTCAGTTTCATAGTATTAGTATAGATTCCTCATACGAACTTGAGACTATCGTTTTTTTCCCCATTTTTTAGCTATTATTGTTACTGAGATACAGTCTAAATCTGGGCACAGACAGACGGCTAGACAGATGCACAGCGAAGTTACGAGACCTTTGGTTAAACGGTTTGGAGCCATTAACGAACTAAGAATATCGGGAGTCAGTGAAATACATTGTCTTTCAAATGTCAATCAAAAGTTTATTTTATTATTTAGGGTCAAATAGATAAGAAAAGTAGACGGTTCATGTCAATTCATGTTTGCTCCAAAGATAACCCAATTAATATCAAGAGCAGTTATCATGAAGGACCGATTTTCTTCCGTTCAAGATTATTGACCCTATATGAATGTTAGTGTGAAGGAAGGGAGATAAGTAACACAGTATTTATAGTTATAATAAATATTTAAATATTATTCTCGATTCTTAAATAATCCTAAACTTTTGCGGAATATATTTATAGCACAAGTCAAGTACCAGTTGGACAGACCGACTTTTTTGTACAGAACCCTAAAATGGCCGGGCAGAGTCAAACTTGGACTTTTTCATGAATCAAAAGAAACTAAAGCCCGGTTTCCACCGCGAGCGGAACGGACCCATTAATGACTTCGTTAAACTCGCAAACGCAAACTGCATACTTGTATTTCCACCAACAAATAGTCGGACGGAAAGAGCCGAGCGTATAGAAAGAGTAGAAATGAGCTCGCTCAGTTCTAGGGAGCGGAGCGGAGTACTTACGGACTCCGCTCAACTCGCAATTACAATTTACATAGCGTTTCCACACAGAAAGTGGTGAGCGGGGCGGATTGAGCGAGTAAAAAGAAATTGAAAAGAGTCCGCTGCGCAAGGCCTGCACAGACTAGTTCAGAACGGACTCGCTCGCATAAACACTCACTCACTCGATAACATCGCAACAACACGACCACACGCAACCAGCTAAAAAAATCTACTGAACTCGTTCTCTGTGGAAATTATCTATTCGTTTTTCATTTCTCATTTTCCGTTCAGCTCAGTCCGCTCATTTCTCTATCTCAGTTTCATTTTGCAGTAGAAATCAAATGACCAACTCTTCGTTGGTGGAAACTCAAACCTATTTAATTAAAAAGGAGTCCGTTCCGTCTAACCATTTTCCGCACATTACCCTTTCGCAGTGGAAACCGGGCTTTATAAATCTTACAATTATAGTGATATTTAGTTATAATTTTCTCCTAATCTAATGATATCCATAAAAGCGTCTCTAGTATTGAACTTAATAAAAACATATTTTCTTTATAATAATATTAGCCGTCGCCCGCAACTTCTTACGCGTAAAATTGGAAATATGCGTGAAACCTAAATAATTTATACATGGAACCCATCCTCTTGAACTACTTTATCTATTATGAAAAGTCCCATCAAAATCCGTTGCGTAGTTTTGAAGATTTAAGCTTACATAGGGACATACATACAAAAATAAAGACATTTTAAAATAAGTAAGGATATAATGAAAAATAAAGTAAACATTAATCGTGATTTTCATGACAATATTTAGAATTGTATAAAATGTAATGAACCAATTTTAGGAAACAAATATTGTATCAATTCCTCGTGTCTGTCGAGAACAGTAAAATAAATATACATTTCTGAATGACGTTAATATTTCCTGAGTCTATCCAATATATATGCGGGTTCGTATTTCTGAGAATAAAAGACCAAATAAAAGGTTACAGTTCAAATCAATGCAATGCTGCAGCAATGGTACAAATTGAAACTGATTAACTGTACAATTTTTCTTTTAAATTAAATATTTCTTTCTTGTTTCAATAATTTTTAAATATTAGGGATTTAAATAGGTGTGAATCAGATAGGATCTTGTTTACTAGACAGCTAATTTTATAGGGGTTAAGTTATCCTAATATCACAAAAAAGGGTTCGGTGAAAAACTTTAAAAATTCTTCTACTTAAAAAAAGGCTGCAATATCTTAATTAATTTAATGCAGACAAATTGCATCGGCTTCATCTGCATACGTGAGGCATCTAAATTTTCTTAGCCCTCGCCGCTTAGTGTGCTCTCACGCGAAATTCGTATATTTAAACTGTAGGTAAACGTGTTGGATTTCTGAAAAATGAAACCCTGTTTTTTTATCAAAAAATAGCAATTACTACAAAACACACATTTGTCGGTATGGTGACGGATTAAGAATACAAATGCCACTACCCATTATCCTTCCAAGGGCCCTGTAAAAACTAGATATTGGATATTTACAGATAACATCTGTGCGCAGCGGTCAGCCCGGCACAGTATTACAGTCTACTGTGCCGGGCTGACCGGGTTAATTCTCGAATTATCTACCTACCTCTAATAGATGGTTTTTATTTGTGTACAGTATCCCTTAGCTGGCTTTTACAGGACCCTAAACAGAAAACTTGAATTCATTATAATCAGTCACCACACGGAGACCTCTCTGGAGTTAGCTAGTAATAAACTTAAAAATATGATCTTTGAAAATATCGGAATAAAAATTAATTATCTTATGCTCTTTTTATCACACTCTAGAACTAATGCCATCACATACCGTACGATTCCTTCGGAATTTTATCCCACGTACATAAAAGTTGTTGAATGAACTACCTGCCGAGATTTTCCCATTGGACTACAGCTTGGAGTTCCTCAAAAAAGGTGTGAAGAGATTTCTGCAGGGTCGGTGACCCGCTGGTATTACAGACGTCTATAGGCTACGGTAACCGCTTTCCATTAGGCGGGCCGTACGCTTGTTCGACCCCTTAGTAATAAATAAATAAAATATAAATAAATTCTTTATTGATTTCTTTCACAAAGGCAGCAGATATAAACAAATACAGAGGCAATATACAATATTACACTTTCAGATACCTTTGTGAGAGACTGGTGTCCGCGGTAGGTAAAACCTGTGTTACAGATCACCAGGCTCTCACCTCTGGGACTAATCTAAATTAAATTAACTTACTCAATTAACTACTTGTAGTTTACAATTAACTAATTACTTAAGTCTATTATTATTTGAATGAGTACGTGCTAGTGTGTGTGAGTATGTGTCTGTGTGTGTGTGTGTTTTTATTATATAGTCGCAATCGGCCTACCAAATAATCAAGACAAAGGAACAAGTAAGTCTTCGGTATCATTATATGTTAGATTTTTAACCACGGTACGATTACAGTTTTAAGTCTAGTTTTGTTCATATGATATATGAACAGGAGAGCGTTAATTTTATTATAAAGGTAAGGACCCAGAAAACAATAGAATCGATGCGAAAGAGCTGTTCTATACAACGTGTCGAGTTGAAAGATTTTATCCTTACGTCGTTTTTCAGCATTGTAATGAGGATTGTATTGAGACAGTTTATGAGCTCTTAGGACCAGACGAAGAACAAAAAGCTGACGTACTGTTAGGGCATCAAACCTTTTATACAAGTCAGTCGTAGGATGAAAAAAAGGGAGAAACAGAGCTACTTTTAGAACTGCCCAAAAAACTACTGCTTAGTAAAATATAAAAAAATTTGTCCCGCTCATGGTGATCATTTTTCCATCATAATTTAGTTTATTAAGTAAAAGTATAGCAAGTCAATTGCAAAAATTAATAAATTAATATATTTACAATATCTAATGAGGTATTTCATATCATAACTATATAAGATTAGTGAGACGATAGTTAGATGCGGTCTGTTTACATAGAACGCTTTGTAACAATCAGATGTGCGGTTACTATGATGTGGTTGAAGGTGTAACTACTGGCATACACTTCAACTTAATAGGAAATATGTGTGATTGATCATGTAACTGTGTTGTAACTAAGATATAATATGATACATAGGAGCGTCCATTAATTACTTCTTGAAAATTTTTCCAATGAATTAAGAACTTTCTCATTACTTGGTAGTCAGTAAGAAATCTATACTGTTTGTTTGAACGCGCTTATCTCAGGAACCAATGGTTGGATATGAAAAAATCTTTTAGTGTTGGATAGTAAATTTATCGAGGAAGGCTATAGGTTATTAAACATCACACTGCGATCAATGGGAGCGCAGCTATAGTTAAAAAAAATTTCAAAAAAACTAAAAATTTTCTAAATTCCACGCGTATGGAGTCGCGGGCAATAACTAGTCTTTAAATAATATTCAAACTAATTAAACATATTTCTTCAAATTCTTAAAATAATTAAACATATTTCTGTCCAATATTATGTACGTATACGTTTATATTTTGTGCATTTTACCTCACAAGGGATTTTATCGTTATTACCCTTTTATTTATCCAATCATATCAGTACTGATAAAAATATCATTCAAATCCCTACGGTAAACAGAAAACGTTCTATATTTTGTGTGCAATATTGAAGTTTAATATTTTCTAGCGATCAATCTCTTGTTTTTCTTATAATACTTTTTGAAGCTTCAAAAACTATATTTTTGTTGAGTTATTGCATTGTTTTTGTTGTTGAATAAGTCAATCGAAAGAATGCATTAACAATGTAATATCTTTGCTATGTTGCTAAGTTAAGTAGTCAGCATAGTTAGGTAGTCAAAATATCCAATGTTCAGCTAAATGTTTTAATTAATTGCTTATTTCAAAAACTAAAAAATCACATTTGAAAATTACAATTCTTTTTTTGAAATATAGCATTGTCTTCGGTCTATAATATGTGTGAAAAATTTCTATACATTTAAAGTTATATACGCGAAGGCTTAGTTTGGGACCAGAGGATGTTCTGTGACACGTGTGTTTTATATTTACATGATTATGATAAACATTGAGAGTCTATAGTTTATTTATTTGTTTTATAAACATTCAGTTACTACTCTCTTTCGGGCTCGGACTCGGGCCTCCTCCACTTTGGGATAATGTTGGGATGCTCTGCTGACTAGGCATGTTAAATAGGGTTTACTGCTATTCCCTTAGCTGGCTCTTCCAGATTTCGGAGGAAAAAATGTGGTGGTGACATCTGCATTGTTAATCCATCACCATATGTATAAGTCCCATGGATAAGTTACCAAGATAGTCAGTAATATACTCTATCTCTCTCTCCAGCCCATTAACGTCCCCCTGTTGGGCACGGGCCTCCTCCACTTTGTAGGGATTATGATCTACTGTGCCGCGCTGACCAGGCGTGTTGGCACAGGGTTTATTTTAGAGATTTCCGTCTCTCACAGAGGATGTTATCTGTGTGCAATATCCCTTAGCTGACTTTTACAGCACCTTTGACGACAGGAACATACAGGGACATACATACACAAATAACGACTTTGATTTATTATAAGTAAAGATGAGCGAACAAGTCTATGTACAAAAACAACCCAATCTCAGTTTGAGCACTTTTTGTGTAGGTGCTAACAGTTAAGCTGATTAAGAGAGTTCCACAGTCACAGTTGTATCAGTAATAGAGCTATGGAAATATATATCTTTCAGAACTTTCACATGTCGGGTTTCTTGTAAATTAATAAATGTAAAATACTACTAATATTATAGACGTGATATTGTGGTACGATGTTTGTTGCTCTTTCACGCAAAAGCTACAGGATAGACTGAAACTACAAAGTCCTCTGGTCCTAGGTGAAGCTTATTGCATACTGGAATATGTATATATTATATATTAAATCATAAATATAGGTATATAGAATTTTCACACTATCCGTGTGGTGACGGATTAAGAATACAAGTGTCACCACCCCTTTTCTTCCCAGGGTGCTGTAAAAGTCAGCTATGGATTTTGTACACAACTAACAACCTCTGTGAGAGACGGAAAAGTCGACTTAAACGAGGCCCGTGCCCAACAGTGGGACGTTAATGGGCTGGAGAGAGAGAGAGAGAATTTTCACACAACGTCCTCTGGGCCTAAGTAAACTATGATACGGGATCCCTAAGCTAGAGGAAAACTAGTCGCATATATGCAAGTTCCTAATTCGCCATAATAGTTTAAAGCCTAATATTTCTATGCTTATATTATAGGTGCCAGATACGAATATTAATACATAATATACTACTTTTTTTGTAAATAGATACCTATAATAGAAAACATCCAGACGCAGCACAAACATTTTTTATGGCAATTATAAATATCACGCAAATGAATGTCCTGTGCGGGAATCCTACCCGAGACCTCGTGAACGGTAGTCCGTTACATAAACCACTGGACCACAAGGTCCGTAAATAAATAATAAATATTTATGGACATTTCACACAACGTCCTCTGGTCCCAAACTAAGATTAAATTGCCATAAAATGTTTGTTCTGTTCGAATGGCATAGATACAAGTATCTCTTATCTATGGGCATAGAGGTAGTACGGGAGGATAAAGGACCTGTAATGCTTTTTTTTATTAAATTTTTTTTATTTCTTGTTATTATTATGTTTTGTTATATTCTGCTTTGTCTTTTCTTTTCTCTGCTTTATAATTATAATTTTTAGGGTTCCGTACCCAAAGGGTAAAAATGGGACCCTATTACTGAGACTTCGCTGTCCGTCCGTCCGTCCGTCTGTCACCAGGCTGTATCTCAAGAACGGTGATAGCTAGACAGTTGAAATTTTCACAGATGATGTATTTCTATTGCCGCTATAACAATAAATACTAAAAATAAAATAAATATTTAAGGGGGGCTCCCATACAAAAAACTGATTTTTTTACCGTTTCTTGCTCGATACTAATAACGTTGCCTTATGTTGCATAGATAATGGTACGGAACCCTTCGTACGCGAGTCCCACTCGCACTTGACCAATTTTTTTTGTTTCTTTTATTATGTTATTTTGTTTAAGTTTGTGTTTATGTACTGTCCTTGAATAAGACTTATTTAATGCCTTTTATTGCTTTTCTCTTTTTTATTTATTTGTTTATGTGTATTTATGTATTTGTTTTGTATATATGTATTTGTTTGTTAATTTTTACTACTAATATTGTCTTTGTGATGATAATATGTTTCTATGTATTTACGCTATTTGTGTAACACACTTTGAGCTTTTATTTTTTGCTACTGATTTTTTTCTAATGTATTGCTTTATGGTTTTACTGCTTTTTGGTGTCGTATTTCTATGTATTTAGGTATTGTTATATTATTATTTATCTTACTTAAATGTAATGGATGTACTTATATATTTGCGATGGCTTTCAGCTCCAATACGGGTCAACGGGATACCAGCGCTAGTTTTAACTAGCACAATGCTGAGTTGATCCGTATTTGCAGCTTGCATTGTAATTCTTATCTTTAGTTTCTATGTATTTCTTGTCTTTTCCTTGCAAGTTGTAAATAAAACTATTTTTCTTTCTTTCTTTCTTTCATATGCTTGTGTTATGGGTACCAGAATACGGATATAATACATATACTACTTTTTAGGGTTCCGTACCCAAAGGGTAAAAACGGGACCCTATTACTGAGACTTCGCTGTCCGTCCGTCCGTCCGTCTGTCACCAGGCTGTATCTCAAGAACGGTGATAGCTAGAGAGTTGAAATTTTCACAGATGATGTATTTCTATTGCCGCTATAACAACAAATACTAAAAATAAAATAAAATAAATATTTAAGGGGGGCTCCCATACAACAAACATGATTTTTAGGGTTCCGTACCCAGTATCTCAAGAACGGTGATAGCTAGACAGTTGAAATTTTCACAGATGATGTATTTCTATTGCCGCTATAACAACAAATACTAAAAATAAAATAAAATAAATATTTAAGGGGGGCTCCCATACAACAAACATGATTTTTAGGGTTCCGTACGCAGTATCTCAAGAACGGTGATAGCTAGACAGTTGAAATTTTCACAGATGATGTATTTCTATTGCCGCTATAACAACAAATACTAAAAATAAAATAAAATAAATATTTAAGGGGGGCTCCCATACAACAAACATGATTTTTTTACCGTTTCTTGCTCGATACTAATAACGTTGCCTTATGTTGCATAGATAATGGTACGGAACCCTTCGTGCGCGAGTCCGACTCGCACTTGACCAATTATTATTTGTAAATACATACTTAGAATACACAGAACACCCAGACGCAGCACAAACATTTTTATAACAATTATAAATATCACAAAAATGATTGTCCCGAACGAGCTCGTGAACGGCAGTCCGTTACATGAACCACTGGACCACAAGGTCCGTAAATGATACATACATATCTGTCGTTTTACCATTAAATTAAGTAACAACTAAAATAGTTATTCTTAAAATAGGTATTCATATTAGGAAACTTAATAGAAATATTCTACAAATAGCCACAGGGTACAAGTTTATGAACTTATGACCTCAACCCTTCTCATATTGATAGCCTGTTACCCTTTACCGTTACCCAGCCTATCGTATACGTATGCCACTATAAATTAGGACAGTGATGAATTGACATTTTCAATCGTGTTATACGTTAACCTAAGTTGTACTATACATAACTGACTGTTTCCGTGACTTCGTACGCGTGGAATTTATTAATAAAAAAACCTTCACAAATTATGCAAAAAGAAAACATCCTCTTGAACCACTCTAACCATTAAAAGAAACCGCATCAAAATCCGTTTAATAGTTTTGAAGATATAAGCTTACATCGGGACATACATACAAAAATAACGACTTATTTATATAATAAATAAAAACAAAAAGTACACAAACTTGAACATTTATGTAAATTATTGCATTGTCATCAGTTCTTAATATACGCGCAAAATATGAGATCAATTCGACTACCGCACACTTGCAGTGTACTTGCATGCACTTGCATTTATACAGGGTTACAGGAAAAGTCGTGCTAGATCCGTTAAGGGCGTGGAGTACCCATCATTTCTGACTTATTTCACTATGAAACACCCTACCCTAAACTTAACCCTTTTCGAGATATTCAACATTTAATTTTTTTATTGAAAATTGCCGATTTTTAGGCTAATAATACTAATTTTGTATATTTTGTGTGTCTTATTATTATTATTATTGCTTTTTTTCATGTGTAATATAATGTTAAATAAAGTGCAGTCCAAATCTGTCTGGTTTTCAAAACACCTTTGGTAAATATTCCCGTGTCCATGTATGAGGTACTATCAGGCGGAGTTTCAATAGTTATTGATAGCCATGAGTATAAAAACTCCGCCGTTGATACGCCAATCAGTCCACCTCTTCTATGGATGTCAATAACTTTACTATAGCTTGTCCCAGAAAAAGAAATGTTATTTGACGTTTGCTGTGTTGCTAAGTAATTGCACTTTTAAAATAGTTATGCCCTCCAACCGTAATTAAACGAAAAGCCAAACGTAAATTTTTAGCAGATTTATATAATTTTGTAAATTAATTAAAGTTAACTTTTTTACACATTTATACGACCACTGCAACCCTGTGTATTACTTTATTTCTGAGATATGGGTGTACGCTAATTCCACGCGTACAACTTATACGTCTTCGCAGCCAATAGCTAGTACGATATTTCTGGTCGGTTGGAATAATCGGTAATAACCGGGATGAAAAATTGGTCAAGTGCGAGTCGGACTCGCGCACGAAGGGTTCCGTACCATTATCTATGCAACATAAGGCAACGTTATTAGTATCGAGCAAGAAACTGTAAAAAAATCATGTTTGTTGTATGGGAGCCCCCCTTAAATATTAATTTTATTTTATTTTTAGTATTTGTTGTTATAGCGGCAATAGAAATACATCATCTGTGAAAATTTCAACTCTCTAGCTATCACCGTTCTTGAGATACTGGGTACGGAACCCTAAAAATCATGTTTGTTGTATGGGAGCCCCCCTTAAATATTTATTTTATTTTATTTTTAGTATTTGTTGTTATAGCGGCAATAGAAATACATCATCTGTGAAAATTTCAACTCTCTAGCTATCACCGTTCTTGAGATACAGCCTGGTGACAGACGGACGGACGGACGGACGGACGGACAGCGAAGTCTCAGTAATAGGGTCCCGTTTTTACCCTTTGGGTACGGAACCCTAAAAATTACGGTTGGCCAACACTAATTCCCAAAATCTGGCAACATTATTTTCAAGTTTGACATTAGCAACTGTCAAATAACATTTGCAATTCTGGGACGGATTATAGATAAATTTATACTTATCACATATCCATTATTTATACCCAATATATATAAAAGCAATAATTAATAAGCATCCTAAACAATTTAAGCGCTTATTCTGAAGGGCATCCTATCTAAATAATGTCGAACGTTTTATTAGGGTCTACATCCATTAGCTAGGGTCGCTGTTGTCATGTTTAATGACACCACCTTTACGTCCCATTGGAATGTATAATATTGTTTTATAGCTCAGCCCTATTTACATTTTCACGTATGTGTGTGTAATTAAAAAGAGTTATTACATTTGTAATGGTAAAACCGGGAACATCATCAATATAATGTTTAGTTCCTAATAGTTCAACCAAAATACGAGTATACTTAAAGACAAGTTGGTTATATAGGTATTTTAAAATAACTGTGCCTTGCATAACCTACTTCATTCAGCCATTTTTTTTAATTGTCTCTACACAAAGACTTCGTAGTTTAAGGAGTAAGTCTAAAGAATTAGTAATCGTAATTTATTAATTTTGCAATTGGTGGAAAAAGTAATTACCGCAAGCGGGACTTGAACCCACGACCTCGGAATACCGGGCCGTAGCTCTGCCAACTGAGCTTATTGCAGTCGTGCTTTTCAGTAATCAAATTAGGGCACCATAATCGTCACTCGATTGAGTTTATATCGTATTTATACGTACAACGCCATCTATCGAGAATTTTTTGCAACAATCAATACGATATAAACAATTAATACGATATAAACTCAATCGAGTGACGATTATGGTGGCCTAATTTGATTACTGAAAGCACGACCGCAATAAGCTCAGTTGGCAGAGCTACGGAACGGTATTCCGAGATCGTGGGTTCAAGTCCCGCTTGCGGTAATCACTTTTTCCACCATTATTTTTATTTATTAAATTAGAAATCGGTTCAGCTATTCTTGAGATTTGTTCTTAGCAACACATTAAGCAATCCCTAGTCCCGAAATAGGCAATATTTCTGAAGATAGGTTTAGATTACGTATGTACATATCCTCTACATTTCTATTTTTCTATAACTATTTTTCTACATCTCTTCCTGCTTAGATGTGTTGATAAATAAATAGCAAAAATAATAAATAAGGTAGTCTTTTCCATTGAATGCAAGCGGCACAAAGCCATGCATTGTGGCGTTCTATGTAGGAAGCCTATGTCCAACAGTGGATAGAGAAAGGCTAAAAGGATGGACGGATAGATAGTCTTGTTCTTTTATTTACAGTTTTACTTTTAACGTACATATAATATGATGTTGTAATGCTTCATAAATCAGCTGTATGTAAATTAGAGGTAGGTACGTCGACCTACCTCTAATTTACATACATTTCATATGCACATATTAATTTTAAAAGTTATACTTAATTAATAATTCACGCCTCACATTTAGCGACTGAATGCGTATATAATGTTCTAAAGTAGAAGCAGGTTGAAGCTGTAAACAATATTGTTTTGAGTTTATCATCTTTAATAATACCGTTGAAATAATAAAACTGAAGAGTTTGTTTGTTTGTTTGAACGCGCTAATCTCAGGAATTACTGGTCCGATTTAAAAATTCTTTCAGTGTTGGACAGTACTTTTATCGAGGAAGGCTATAGGCTATATGACATCACACTGTAACCAATAGGAGCAAAACAATAGTGAAAAATGTTGCGAAAACGGGAAATAATGTCTAAATTCCATGCGTACGGAGTCCCGGGCAACAGCTAGTCTATAATAAGACTGTTGAAATTTCTGTTATAATATAAACTAGATGTCGCCTGCAACTTTATATGCGTGGTATATGAAATGTACACCAAACCTTAACAAATACATAATACAAAAAGTCGATCCTCTTACACCATTTTATCCATTAAAAAGCATCGAAATCTGTTGAGTAGTTTGAAAGATAAGCTCACATAGAGACATATCGTCTGTGTGGTTACGGATTAAGAATACAAGTATCACCACCCCATTTCAGTCCAAGGATGCTGTAAAAGCCAGCTAAGTGATATTAGACAGATAACATCCTCTGTGAGAGATGGAAAACGCAAAATTAAACCCTACTCTAACACGCCTGGTCAACGCGGCAAGGTAGATTATCATCCCTCCCAAAGTGGAGGAGGCCTGTGTTCGACAGTGGTACGATAATGACCTGGAGAAAGGAAGAAGGCCTATAAAAATTTTACTCATTAACTCTTTCATAGGGGTTGAAGGCTACACATCATATGAATACAACACTGCCTTGCCTCGATTCGATAGGCGGTAGGACGCACTCCGACGAGATAGGCAACAGTCGGCCGGAGTGGTGGACACAAATGAAAAAGAAACCGACGAACTATACGGGCATTGTATAGCAAGACTGTTTTCTGCATGTGGGCTGTCACCGACTTGACGCCGAGCTTATCGAGGTGATGTAAGAGGCGCTTTAGGGCCAAACCGTTCACTGATACAGCTATCGGGATTATTTCTGAAGATACTACCCACATGCATGTTTAGAGGTTAAACATCATTATTATTAAGTATATTTAAACATAAATTCAGAATTGCCTAGTTAAATTGATATAGGTATAAAGTGGGCGAGAGTAATTTGATAGTGGGTCGATATAAATGAATGTACGTTTTATGGTTTCGACCCCGGTAACGTAAGCTTTTGTACTCACGTAAAATTACATGTACCACTTATACATATATAGGTACTTAATTGTGTATTTAATGAGATTTTCAGATTCACTCACGTACATCTTATATATAAAATTCACGTGTCACAGTGTTAGTTACCGTACTCCTCCGAAACGGCTAGACCGATTCTTATGAAATTTTGTATACACATTCAGTAGGTCTGAGAATCGGCTAACATCTATTTTTCAAACTTATTTTTTTAGTATTGCAAAACAACGTTTGCCGGGACAGCTAGTAATATATAAGTACACACCGGCACAATTAGCGGAACACAAAAAAGCAGGATTTTAAATAACTACGTAATTGTAATTTTTTTGAAAAATTGCACTTAATGGTTTTTTATAAATTTGTTATTCTATAGACAATTTTTTTTTATTAAAAGCTCTTTATTATGCCTGACTTAACATCACTGGAAATCATTAGAGCTGATGAAATGAGAAGAAATGGCCATACCTACAGATCGATTGCCTCAAGGCTTCGTCGACCAGTATCAACGATTCATCGCAGCATCCAGCGGTACAGATCGTCTAATTTTCTTGTGAGGAGGAGGGGTCAAGGTAGAAAAAGATGTACACCGAGGCGAGATGACAGTTTTTTACAACTTGGAGTTCGTAGGAATACGCGATTAACGGCTGTACAAGTTCGAAATGAACTGGAAGACGTTCGAGGAGTACGAGTAAGTGAGCGTACAGTTCGCAGGAGATTTGAAGAAGTTGGTTTAGGGTCGTATATACCTGCCAAAGGCCCAAAACTTGAGAGACGTCACCGCGTAAACCGATTAAGCTATGCGCGGGGACATAGTCATTGGGATTTGAACGAATGGCAGCAGGTTCTCTTTACTGATGAGTGCAGAGTTCTTTTAAAACAGATCGATGGGAGACAGCGAATATGGAGACGCAAAGGAGAACGCCACATACAGTCTAATTTTGAACACACAGTGGCTTATGGTGGCGGCTCGATTATGGTTTAGGAAGGGATATGTTTGGGAGCTCGCACGGAGTTAGTGATAGTCACAGGAGGGACCATGACAGCAGATCGATACATCAGAGACATTTTAGAAGAACATGTTGTACCATTTGCCCCATTTATTGGTGACGACTTTATTCTAATGCAAGATAATGCTCGTGCTCATAGTGCACAATCGGTACAGGCATATCTGAGCCACGTAGGTATACCGGTGATGCAGTGGCCAGCCAATTCCTCCGATATGAATCCGATAGAGCATGTCTGGGACTTGCTAAAAAGAAGGGTTAAATCCAGAATGCCACCCCCCAACAATCTGAATGAACTTGGAAACGCATTACTTGAGGAGTGGGAGCGGTTGCCTCAAGAAATCATCGATAACATAGTCTGTAGCATGCCCAGACGAATGGAAACCGTAATCAGAGCAAGAGGGGGATACACCCGCCGCTGTAAATGTGTGCCTACCTAATGCTCTCCCAGTCGGGTCCGGCCCCGATTAACGGGGCCACCCCTCGCCGGGTCATGGTAAAGTTCAAGGAACCATTATGGCCCGGCAGGGCAGGAGGCGATAAGGGGAAAAAAAAAATCCCTACCATCAGCTGAGCCTTGTTGTTATCGAATTTTAGCGAAACTAACGTACAATTTAGTATCTAATTGCTATTTGTAAATGAATGCGATCATGTTTAGCTAGTCTATAATTACTATTTGGTTTTCAGTCTACTTCTTGAACTCTAGTGTTTAGGTAGACAAACAGCAAAAGCCTAGTATGTATGATGTCAAACCTAAACATTCCAAGATTTTGTTGGCAGTTCAGAGAGACAGAAATAAGAGATAAACTACAAAAACATATACATTTTTATTACCTCATTCTCCCTCGAGTACTATAAAGTCGAATAAGCTGCTTACATCATTGCTAGAGAAACATATCTCATACCACGACGTAGGTTGTTGTTTGATACTTGTTTGAAATGGAAATCTATACATATCTTAACAAATTTTTTTTTGGCGAATAGAAATGACGTGAACATAGTTCTTTCTTAGTGAAAAATTATGACAAAATAATTTCTGCTTATTCGCCTGTTTACACCTTATAGTCATGTCGCCACATTAGAATAATTTATAATTTATTATAATGTCCACCACAAGTGCTCTAAGACTGGAAACAAACCAAAACCGACCGTCAGAACTTACCAGGTGATAGTAGACAAAATATCTTGCCAAAGGAACCTTTGCGATTCTGAGACTACTGGCCTGTTGCCTACCTATACACGGCAAAGTTCTTATTGTGTAGGCAGCTTAAGCACTTATCATAACTCTCCTGCCCTAATACCGTTATTTGTGGTCGGAGCAACATGTCTTTTTCTTTACTAGTGAAGTGTTCACTTCTTGTTCAACTTATATCTATCTAGCTATTGCCTGCGACTCCGCATGCGTGGAATTTAGAAATTTTCCCCCGTTTTTGCAATATTTTTCACTGATGTTTCGCCCCTATTGGTCACAGCCTGATGTTACATCGCCTAAAGCCTACCTACTATCCAACACTAAAAGAATTTTTCAAATCAGAAAGGCAGTTCCTGATATTAGCGCGTTCAAACGAACAAACCCGTCAGCTTTATAATATTATCATAGAAGTATAGAATATTTTAAGATAGGTACCTGTGCTAGTTACATAAGACGCCTCTTTTGAACTTATAGCAAAGTATATTATTTATAACACATTATTAATATATGAGTTAGGTAACTTCGACAATGGAGTGTTACATAAAGGAATATTACGTGTTAAATGGAATATAAAAGCAGTTTATACAAAGCACTTCATATAACTTTATTATTACTTAATGAACCGTAACAGTTTGCATACTAAGTTATGTTACTGTCTTCCCTTGAACTTGTTATGTTTAATCCGTGATTAGGCATACTTCAGCGGATTTAGCTTATAATTTTGTGGTCTAAGGCACGGGAATAGAGCGAAATTTTTCAAAGTGGATAAAGACAAATATCTATACTCTAATAAAACTACTTTTAACGGATAAATACGCGTACATTTGTTTTAAATTTTGGCCCGAGGTTTCGGAGACTTTGCAGTCGCCATGGTCACGAGTGAGACTGAGCTGTAATGTGTCTTCTACGATCAGTTATTACAGGGTTTACCCACATTCGATTTTAATTTTACATTGACCATAAAGATAGAAATTTACCCTGCTAGAAACCCTGCGTGCTTTATATCGCCTTAGAAATTTTTTACCAGTAGCTACAAAAACAACGCTAATGCACACCTTAACTTCTCCTATCATCGATTACGCTGATGTGTGCTACTTCGACCTGAATGCAGATCTGCTCAATAAACTTGACCGTCTTCTCAATAATTGCATTCGATTCGTTTTTAATTTGCGCAAATATGACCACGTATCGTCCCTTCGTGCTCGCCTGAAATGGTTACCTATTAGACAACGACGTAGTTTGCGGGCGTTAACTATGCTGTTCACCATATTAAACTGTCCTGATTCTCCGCCTTACTTAAAGACTTGCTTTCAATATCTCTGCTCGACTCACGAAAGAAACCTTTGTTCTTCACATAATCTTCTTCTTACCTGTCCTCCTCACACCTCTCACTTAGTACACTCATCTTTTAATATACAGTCAATTCTTCTTTGGAATTCGCTCCCTTCTGAGATCAGGGCTGCTAAATCTCGTCGGACGTTCAAAGCTAAAGTACGTGAACTCTACAGAAGTTAATTGGTAGAAGTATACTGTTAGTGTTTTCTCTTGTATATTTCTGTTGTATATTATATGTATTTATGTATGGTTTATGTAGTGTATGTATAGCGTAGTATGTTATATTATTATGGTATATAAGTAAGTATGGTATATGTAGTGTTTGTATAGCAAGTGTTATTTATGTATTTTGTATGTATGAGCTTTATGTATTTCATTAAAATTATTATATACCTACCTATATGTTAAAATAAATAGCACCCACTTTAACTTATTTCTGCACTTCTCGCTGGTTAACTGGAAGAAAATGCCATTGGCATTAAGTCTACCATTGTACATCAATCATCTATTGTGTGCAAAAATTGTAAAATAAAATACGTGTCTAAATGAGTCGCGCAAGTGTTAGAAAATATTATATACTCTAATAGTTATATAATATGCTAAGTACAATCATATATAATAACAATCATCTGATTTAACAATCAACACCTGTCTCCTCTTTAATCTGTTCCCGTGTAGGTACGCCAAAGGGTGAATGCTACTTTTACTACTAAGTAATGGCACAAAACAAGAGCATCCTGTTTCCAATATGTTAATACTCCTAGCTAGTGTGATATATAAACACTGCAATAGTTGTCCGTAATTATTTTATTGTCTGCCTCTACCTCTCAAGTATTAGTTAGGTATGGAAACCCAAAGAAACGTCCTCAGGTCCCAAACTAAGTGGATATTAAATAAAATAAATATACACGAACGTTTTACACCCGTTGTATGCCTACTTTACATTACATATGATAACATTCTGTTTTAACGAATGTTTTGAAATATTAGGTAAAAATGATCCCATTCTGAATATAATTATAATTATATAATTATACTCTTTAAAAGTAATTGCTCTCGCAAATAGGCAATATTATAACGAATATTTTTTTTGCATATTCTGTGGCTTATGCGCTTATTTATATTTCAATCTTTTCTGTAGTAGCCTTCCTATCAATTCTCTCCAGCCCATTTACGTCCCACTATAGGGCACAGGGCCTCCTCCACTTTGGGAGGGATTATGGCCTACTGTGCCGCGCTGACCAGGCGTATTGGCACAGGGTTTATTTTCGAGTTTTCCGTCTCTCACAGAGCATGTTATCTTTGTGCAATATCCCTTAGCTGACTTTTACAACACCCTTGGGAGGAGACGGGGTTGTAACACTAAACTTGTATTCTTAATCCGTCACCACACGGAGAAAGGCCTATCAATTCAAGAATATATATTTCTCGACTTTCTAGAATTTTCTTATAACTTGTACCATACAAGGAAACCGGAAACTCTTGTTTTTGATTAATAATTCAGTAAGCATGGGCACGTATTATCGTGAAATATCGTGTACCAACGTAACAGACGCAACTTACTTCTTCAACGTGGTTTATATTTTGTTATCGTTCAAAAACATTACCTTTATGACTACCTATACTGTTTTTAGGGATCCGTACCAGCTCAGTAACCGGATAAAACGAGTTAAATAAAACTGTACTGTAATATCCGTCCATCCATACATCCGTCCGTTTATCCAAGCTGTCTATCATGAGCACTAATAGGTGAAAGAAAATGAAAAAGAAAGAAGTTGAAAGAAAAAAACGTGCTGCACCTATCCCAAATAATTTGAGATAAGGGTTCTCCTTGTGCTGACGGATTAAGAATGCAAGTGTTACCACCTTATTTACTTCCCAGGGTGCTGCAAGAGCCAGCTAAGGGACAATATAAGCAGAAACTAAACCCTGTGCCAACACGCCTGGTCAGCATCGAACCGTATACCATAATTCCTCCTAAAGCAGAGGTCGCCTGTGCACAGAAGTAGGAATAATGGGCTGGAGAGAAGGAGAGGAAGGGTAGAAAAAAATAGAAGAAGGTAGTAGCTGAAAAGTTAAAATTCTTACATATGATGTATAACTGTACCCATTACCACAAATAATAAAAACCTCATTCGGGTCATGATAAGGCTCAAGGCACCTCCATGGCCCTGACGGAGAAGGATAAAAAAATCATCCCAGAGAGGAATAAATTATCATAATGTGGAATCCAACGCGCGTGATTCCAACTCGTGCTTAGCCGGTTTTCGTTCAAAAACACTACCTATATGACTCCCATTATACTGTTTTTGAACGTTGTGAATTGTTTTGAAGTAAACTAAACTTGGCGGTTTCAAAGCCCCAAGTATTTTCATTATTAACTTCGTATAAAGATTTTGGATATTTAATTAAATTTTTGTATGTGTTTAAGTATTTTAGCTGAAGCAAAAATGTCCGACGTAGTGCATATTTTTAGGTTAGTTTAGCTTTGTGAAATTATTTAAAGCGCCTGCAAAATATGCATGACGGGAAGCGGATCCAGAGATCAAAGTCTTTTTCATTTCTACACTGTTTGTTTTTAAGAGGATACCAAAAATAGCTTCGTGCATTTTTCTACGTACGAAGTTTGCATTGTTTCTTTAGATTGAATGGCTAGAGCTCTAATTTTTAAGTAAGTATATGTTTTTTCAATATATGATCTAGGATCGCATAAACTCAGAAACGCGATTGAAAAAAGTTTTCTCGATAGAAAATCTTAGCGAAACAACCTCTCTCATTTTTTATTTTTTTCATTTGTCGGTCTATTATCGCGTATTAACTAATGAAATAACTTTAAAAACATAAGTAACTATAATATATAGAAACACGTAAATCAGAATTAAAATATATTTAGTAGATTTTGAGTAAATAGGAAAAGTATCCCTAATTCTTCATTTTCTGTGCCTACTGGCTGTGTTAATATGTACGTGTCGGCGATGATATACGATAATATTGATGTAAGCCCTTAATACGATATAAACTCAATCGAGTGACGATTATGATGGCCTAATTTGATTACTAAAAGCACAACCGCAATAAGCTGCTAGATTTTGTATAATGCAAATTCAGGAGGGGGAGCCAGGAGACCCTTAGCACTGGGAAACCTAGTTTAGGCTCCTGACTTCCACAAACAAAACTTATCCTAATACCTGTATAATTGTACAATTGTTATTGTTATCAATTTGTATGTGGGAGCAAATAAAACATTTTATTATTTTATTTATTTATTTAATATTGATGAATTCAAAGTCCATTGATTCGCACTATCATAATAATATTATTATTATATTTTTTACAATAATAATATAGAAATAAACGGGTCATCATTGGCCATTACACTTTCTTATCTCATTGTTATAAATTATTTTAAATTATTATTATTGGTAGTGGTCGCGTCATGTAAAAAGTACGCTGGCGGTCAAGCTGCGCATAGGCGATTTATCGGTTTTCTATGTAATACCTATTAAGAATAACAAACATGTAGGTACCAAGCTACAACTCGGCAGCGAAAGCCTAGTTCAAAAATAAAATAATAGGCACATAACTTTCGTGCGAGAGTGTAACCATGCGCAAAGACGATCCCACCACTTTCTTCCAGCGTTCTTTTTACGTGACGCGTACTATACCTATCTTCCTCCCTATCTCCAGCCCATTAACGTTCCACTTCTGGGCACTGGGCACGGGCCTCCTCTATTTTGAGAGGCATTATGGTCTACTATGCCGGTCTGACCAGATGTGTTGGCATAAGGATTATTTTCGAAGTTTTCGTCTTTTACGGTAATATTTATTGATGTACAAATAAAGTGTTATTCATGTATTTAATATACAGATAGATACGAACGAAGTTATTGAAAGCTAAAAAATACAGTTTAGTTTATTAAATATGTACATAAATAATAAATATTCGTGGACATTTCAGACAACGTCCTCTGACCCCAAGCTAAGCTTATATACGAGTATATATGCTTGTGTTATGGATTCCAGAATACGGATATACTACTTAAACTACTTTTCTTTTGTAAATACATAGAAAACACCCAGACGCAGTACAAACATTTGTATGACATTTATAAACACACAAATAATGGTCCCGTGCAGGAATCGAACCCTCGACCTGGCGAATGGCAGCCCTTTACATAAACTACTGGACCATAAGGCCGTAAGAACCTGTATGTGTATTTAGGCGTGTTTTGAAGTTGATCCACTTATCTCAAAACTTAAAGCCTCAGAGAACATCCCGACATAACTCACTGTATCCCTTTTAACTGGATTTGACTTGAGTTAAACTAGTCGGTCAAGTTAAGTTCAACAACCCCGCACCCGTTCCTTTGCCTTCTAAGAAAAAACAACCGGTCAAGTACATGCTGGATATAGTCTTAGTTCCGTGGCATTATTTTGTCTATATTTATAAATATTAAGGTAAGATTTGATAGTTTGTTTTAAGCATTTTCTTGCGCATAAAATATCGGTCAAGCACGAATTTGACTCACGCACTAAGGGTCCCGCACCGTTTTTATAATGATAATATTCGTCATACCAACTTAATCATGTCATATAAGGGTATCGCAAAGTTACACGGCTAACGTTCGTTGTTTAGGATTGTATTCTGATTTTAGTATTTAATTTTGTTGTTATTGCATCGGCAGATATACATACATCATCTATGAAAAGTCCAATTTTCAGCTCTCTAATAAATTGAATTATGGTGGAAAGTGATTACCGCAAGCGGGACTTAAACCCACGACCTCGGAATATCGTTCCGTAGCTCTTCCAACTGAGCTTATTGCGGTCGTGCTTTTCAGTAATCAATTAAGCCACCACATTCTTCACTCGATTGAGTTTATATATTTTTTACGTACAACGCCATCTATCAAGATTGCTTTGCAACAATCTCGACCAACCACCTAGTATTCTTTACAGAATACAATTGGGTTGAAAATAAAGAGGCGACGTTCATTACTAAAGTAATTTATTAATTTTGCAATTGACATGCTATGCTTTTACATAATAAATTGAATTATGGTGGAAAAAGTGACGTACGTAAAAGTGACGCACTGTACGTAAAAATATATAAACTCAATCGAGTGACGATTGTGGTGGCTTAATTGATTATTGAAAAGCACGACCGCAATAAGCTCAGTTGGAAAAGCTACGGAACGGTATTCCGAGGTCGTGGGTTCCAGTCCCGCTTGCGGTAATCACTTTTTCCACCATAATTCAATTTATTAAGTAAAATCATAGCATGTCAATAGCAAAATTAATAAATTATTTCAGCTCTCTAGGTCTAACCGTCCCTGAGATATAGCCTGGTGACAGACGGAAGGACGGACGAATGGACGGACGAAAAGACAAATCTCAGTAACAGGATCTTGAACAGGTTTGGTTCCGTGGTATTACCTAGAGCCACAAATGTACCGGATAGTGAGTACGCTTTCAATCTTGAAGACACGTAAATTTAGCTTGGCTAAATCGTACGTTATAGACTGAGATAATATGAACGGCCGTTCACGAGGTCTTGGGTTCGATTCGCGGTCAGGACAATCATTTGTGTGATGTTTTTAATTGTCTTACTAATGTTTGTACTGCGTCTGGGTGTTTACTATGAACTATAAGTATGTATTTACAAAAGAAAAGCAGTATAATATGTATTATATCCGTATTCTGGTACCCATAACACAAGCATAATAATATAAACTTGGGACCAGAAGACGTTGTGTGAAATGTCCATGAATATTTATTATTATTATTTATTAAAGTTTCATATGACTATAGCCTGTATCAGAGACACACATAAATATATAACTATGTATTTCACGCACACATAGGTATTTTTATGGCTTGAAGTTTAATACAAACGAAAGATTTAATTGTTTATTTGAAAGAGCAACTTCGTATGTGTGGAATTTAGAAAAAAAAATACAAATTATACAAAAAAGCCATCCCTTGAACCACTCTACTCTATGTATTGAGAAAAACTGCATCAAAGTCCGTTCCGCAGTTTTAAAGAGATATAAGCTCACATAGGGACATACGTACAAAAATAGCGACTTTGTTTTATAATAAGTAAGGAAGATAGGCACGTCGCGTCGGAAAACAATGACGAGAATAGATATTTCGAAAAAAAATATCGACACTATGAAGTTAAGTACAAATCGGTTGTTACTCTGAAGTCCTTTTATATCCTCATAACAATAGACAATTAATAAAAAAAATCTTCAAGTATATTTCTAGTCAACAAAGTAGGGAACGGAAATTTCAATAAAAGTTACATAAGCCTCTTTAGCTCAGTGGTAGAGCACTGGTCTCGTAAACCAGGGGTCGTGAGTTCAAACCTCACAGGAGGCATGTATAATGCTTCTAAGCGCTTTTTGTAAAACAAAATTGATTTAAGTACTATTTTAGTCATTGCTTTTAAGTTTTTATTACATTTTATTGATTTTAAATGTCATTCAGTTTACATTGTGGTTACCAGTTTAAAAAGATTTAAAAAAAATAAAAGAACGCAGTCTTTACATAGACTTAGGATATAGATCTAGACGTAACACTCGGTACAACGAATCCGGCCTGCTGCTTTTTTTAGTTGAATACATTAAGAAAAATAAATGATTTAGTAGCCTTTCTAACTCTTTCTTTTTAAGCGGGAGTAAAAGAGAAAGCAAGGCTACTATTTACTATTTTACTTTTAAACCATAAACAGGGCGGCCCTGTCTTGGAACAAATCTATGTTCCCGAGTTGTTACTCGCTATTTATAACCTTCTTGAGTCTTTATTATTCAAAAGTTAAAAAAAAAGTTTGAAAATGTAGATAATAAAAAAATATTGCCAAGGATTAATGATGTACCTATTTAGTGAGTACAAACCTTACAAATAGAATATTGATAGGTATGCTTCAAAAAAGTTTCGCCTACTTTTAACGAACTTTATTGAAAAAGGTAAAGTTTTACTAAAGTTATAAAATTGTGTTTCTTTGTTTCAGAACTGGCTGGTTGGTGGAATTCAAATTAGGAATGACAATTGTTTCAATTCCATATTTGAAAAATTAGGGAAGTGCCATAATTTATTCATTATATCGAAGTGAATTTAGTCGATTAATATTTTTTTTTAATCATAATTATATGTTAATTTAAAATGCTTCGTTATTGGTTGTGTTTTGCTAGTGCTGTGTGTTTAGCGGGGTATTGCGGTGCGAATTATTGTAGGGACACTAACTTGTGTTGTTCGGGGCGTAACAGTGCATGTGTGGTACAAAAAGCTCATCAAAATGCTATAATCGAGGATTTAACTGACAAACCGTGCTACTGCGACCATGCTTGTATGAAACTTGGCGATTGCTGTCCTGATTTCCGAGAAACTTGTGGAGGTGAGTGTAGCAAGTTCATTTATTAATTTTCTTATTTTTTATTGTTTTATCTGCTGACGTA
Source organism: Orgyia antiqua (assembly GCA_916999025.1). Classification (NCBI taxonomy): domain Eukaryota; kingdom Metazoa; phylum Arthropoda; class Insecta; order Lepidoptera; family Erebidae; genus Orgyia; species Orgyia antiqua. Next base: position 23,411,439 of record OU779869.1, read on the forward strand.
TCAATTACAGTACCAATGCGTGACGTTTTTATTATAAAATGTAGGTATATAGATTAGCTATTAATATCTTTAAATTATAGCTAAACACGGACCTCATTAGTAAATAAATGAAAGTGAAGCATAAAATTCTGTTTTCACAGCGACAAAAGTAAACCTTTGTACTAAAATTCACTGAATCCGTAATTGCCATTACAATCGAAATTCAAAAATAGGTTGAAAATCCTCACAATCGTTTTTGATCCATCACCTTGATCCCTCCAATTCTCTTATTCAGATCCAATTACGAGAGAAACCTTCAATGATTAATTTTTAATCTGTGGTCCTCAATATGGCGCGGTTACAATAATAAATCTGTTTCAATGCCGACGTTTTTGGGAAATTTTATTTGCAATGAGATTGATATTTTAGATTGCTTTTAAATAAAACTTAATTGGTTGGACAGATGGTAAGTTTAGTTAAACGCAGTATTAAAATTATGTTGCTTTCTGTAAATAGATGTCTAATTACAATGTTTGCTTAGCATCTAAGTATAATTATTTAAATTACAGTTCCAATAACGTAGCCGTGTAGACGTCGTAGCCTAGTCATGAACCCAATCAAGGCACAAATGAGTTATTAAATGTTTACATTTATTTATAATGAAAACATGTGATTTTTTTTTGTAATTTTACACTCCTAACTTACAAAGAATTGTATCACGGAGTAAATAAGTTGTGTATCTTGAAGTAAATTATACCTACCTAAAATAACAATAAATTGCGGGGCGAAAAGGGGAATTACGCATGTGCGGTAACGGGGGGTGTTAGGTTATATTTTCGTTACGGAATTTCTAGCTTCGGCCTCTACGCTCGAGGCCCGCGATAGAAGCTATGCAATAGCTTAATAACCTGACATTTTATTGCTTCCCCAAGTCCAAATTTTTCAATATCAATATCGATTAGGTAACGTCACTAGTGCTACAATGACTGTACAGACAACCACAACTTAGCGTGTATATATTCTAAAGACTCTTTGAGTAGAAGAATAATTTGTATAAACTAAGAAACTAAAAACACGCTTGAGAAGCACTATTTTTTTTTTATTTAGTAAACTAAACTAACTATACTACTATTTTTTTTAATTGTTGCATTGTCATCGGCATGTGAAAATTTCAAATCACTCCGACTGCTGCAAGCGAAATTTTTTGTTAAGTTTAGTTGTGTACGTAGAATTGCTACCAATTTCTTCTACTGAGATGACTGAAAATATCACAAGAACATTACGTTCAGAGCAATGTTCGTCAAACGTGTCACATCGTCATGTAGGAATAAAACAATTTTACAAATGAGGACACACTTCGTTGAGTTTCACCCCTACAAAGGGGGAGGAAATATCGTAAAGTTATTACAGGCATCAGTTAATATACCACGTCATCTTTCACAACTCACTTTATTTTGATTTGTAAAAGATTATTATGAAAATCCCATCAAAACGTTTCAATTTATCTTTTCATTACGTTTATATAATATGTTACAAGAAAATTGAATTGTATTTTGTGTGTAAAATATCGTTTTGGTAAAGAAATAACTAAATACTTACATGTTTCGGGTGAACGTTAGTCCTCTCTCTCTCTCTCTCTCTCCAGCTCATTAACGTCCCACAATTGGGCACAGGCCTCCAGGAAGGACGTCTACTGTGCCACGCTGACTGGGCATGTTGGCACAAGATTTATTTTAAGTAGACCGTCTTTAACAGATTATGTCATCTGTTTAAAATATCCCTTAAATTTACAGCACTCTGGGAAGAAAAAGGGGTGGTTACATTTGTATTCTTAACCGTCAACATACGGAGAAACGTTAGTCTTATCGCAGGAAAATCAAACCAAGTACCCATACGTATGTCTTAACACTCCTATGGCCATACTTAGGAGTACTTAAATTGATTGGACACTTAGCACTCACGAGCTTTGCACAACACTCGAAATTCTTTGTATTCTTTGTATTCTTTATTGCACACAGAAATTACATATAAGAAAGTTACATTTTGGTTAATATATATGTACAGAGGCGAGCTTAATTCATAGATGAATTTTCTACCAGCAAACCTTGGCGAGATAGAAATTTCATGTTAAGGGGTCATGACAGTGTACAACAAAAGCTTAAGTTACATTTACTTAAAACTATGTTATAATTATATGAGCAACATACATTCAAATATTTAAATTCTATAATATCCTAATCATAAATACTTATAACAATATACTACATAAACATACATATACATACTAAGCTAGTGATAGGAAATATTCTTTAGTTCTTCTTTTGAAAATTTGCAAGGATGAGCTAGCACGAATAGTGTGAGGAAGAGAATTCCACAGGCGAATAGCAGATACGGTAAAAGAGCTACCATATCGGCTTGAAGTATGAGAGGGAGTCTTAAGTAGGAGAGAAGTAGCGGTCCGACAAGGCTTATCTCTTGGTATTAGGTATTCAAAGCGTTCGAGTAGGTAGGCAGGAGCATTAGAATTGTGAAGGATAGAGTAGAGTAAGAAAAGAATATGACAGTCCCGTCGTCATCGAATGGGTAGCCACTTTAACTGGGCCCGAAATTTAGACACATGGTCATATTTCCGAAGACCAAAGATGAACCTGATGCATAAATTCTGCAGTCGTTCAAGTTTATCCAAGAGCTCCTCGTTAGCATCAATGAAACAGACATCAGCATAATCCAAGAGGGGAAGAAGAAGTGATTGAGCCAGAGTGATTTTGGTTTGTACAGGTAAGAAATATTGAAGGCGCCTGAGAGAATGAAATGAGCCGTATACCCTTCTGCTTACCTCCGCGACGTGGTTTCTCCAAGATAGGTTGCAATCAATGTATACGCCTAAGTTTTTAGCGTAGTCGGAGAGGTTAATAGGAACATTGTCATAAAAGATAGGTGAAATTAAGTTCATATCAATCGAGTTGTACATGTACCTACCGAAATTCATTGATAATTCATGTACATATTTATAATAATTTAACTGTCGGAAAATATATCAACAGCAATATAATTATTATAATCATTACGTATTTCCAATGATAAGGACATGTTATCTGTAAACCACATGACATTGACCATTTCATCTTTCTTTTCTACCGTCAGCAGACTATGTGCTTGTCCATTTTAAAGGACATCATCGATAAAATCAGTCTTTCTCGAACGTCCTTAACATATTAAACTTACTAGTGTAGTAACTTGCGCAACGATGATGTTGCCATCATAAAAAAAACACGCTCTAACTTTATTATACTGGCACAGATAAAAAGTTCGTGTTAAAAATATAAAGTACCAACATTTAATTTTCACCGTAGTAATAACAAGCTAATCTTGGTTGTAATACAGTCTGAGCCCTGCACAACTGTCACACCTCTTCACTCCTCACCTCAGTCCACCTCAGAGGGCTCCACTCCCTTCTATAAATCCTAGTCGTTTGCATACACCGGTATTATGACGCCCGAGTTAAACATTCTGAAAAAAAAAATTGTACAGTCATGACGCAAATAGTTACAACTTTTTTTTTATACCATTGATTATTAATAGTTAACATAATTATCATGCGTTCACAGCTTTGTGTCATAGTTAATTAATAACATTTTTAAAAATTTTTAAGCACAGTTATTGAAAGAACTATTACTAGTGTTTACAGCATGTTGCATAAGTAAAAATGATTTTAGAAAAGGGTGCCTAAACTATTTTTTTTTGCCTAACATACATGTCTATGGTGATCGTATTCGTTCAGGGCCCCGAGTCCGGTAAATGAATTGTGTCACAATGGTAGCTCAATGGCACATTATAACCTCAAATAATTAACAATAGACTAAAAAACTTGATAAAATTCGCCACTAAGTAATCAGTTATTGCAAACAAATGCAATAACTGATTGCTTAGTGGCGAATATTATCAAGTATGGTTGTCTATTGTTAATTTTTTGAGGTTATAGATCCTGTAAATGATCGGGGCCCAGCTTATGCGTTCCATTTTATACTTACAGTGACCAAAACTGTTTATTTATCACACACGTAGTCGGCACAAACAACGACCAATAAATAAAGTGAAATTTTGAGCATCAGCCAAAAACCTAAATTTCACAACGCTAGCACCTACCTACTCTCATATGGGTGTACACAAAACAAACCAGCTGCCACCGTAATCCACTTACACATCCACACTGTTAAAATAATTAAAAATTCTCACGCGCGCAACGATCAATTATTCAAATAAAGCACTTTTTGCGTGGCTGTACAAGTAACAAATGGAGCTGGAGTACGCCAGATTACATTTTAATAACGTTTTTAATATCTGCACTCGACTGTACTTGTTCGTGTTTAGAATGTTTGTACGATGACTCATCACGAATGTAAGGGATTTGTAGATTAAGGACATCACTAGCGGTGGTTTAAAAAAATATATAATAAAGAACAATTTGAAAATTTGGCAGGATTTTTAAACTCGGCGCTTTGCGTAAAGGTTATTGTTTTAAAATAGATACACTTAGAGAAATCTGTGTTACGAGTTGATTCTTCTATATTATGCGTTTAAAGTGTATATTTTTATAAAAAATAGATGCTTGTTAATAAAATAAACTTAGAAATATTCGATGCCTCTGATACAAACAAACAGATGTAAGCAAATTTTGACATTTTTATTTTATAATCTTACGGTGTGGCCTTAGTAGGGTTTTTTTCAAATCTGTGCACACGCTGTAGTTACGTATATACAATGATTTTATACTCGTAACATCTTTATTACTTATTATTTTAACAAAATTGTTAGGTATTTTGTGTATGTATGTCCCTATGTGAGCTTATTTATTATCTTCCAAAGTAGGTAACGGATTTTGATGCGGTTAATAGGTGAGGATGGCTTTTTTGTATAATTTGTTAAGATTTGATTTTTAAACTCCATGCGTAAGAAGTTGCGGGGAACAGCTAGTTAATAATAAACAGGGAATGTGTGAGTATTATAAATGGCTGTAATTTTACATTACTTTGTAATGTATGTTGCGTGTAAATTCTAATTGATATATTATGCAAATTCCTTTGTGTATTTTTTATTAAATTTACGTGACACGCTGAGAGAGGGGGCATGTCATGAGATTAAGGTAATTATTGTGTTTGCGACGTGTTTGCCGTTACATTTTGTACCTCTGTCGGATGTCCAATTTGGAGGATATATTTATTTGTTTTTGATTAGGTATGTTATTTTTCAGTCCCTTTGTTGTGGCTTCAACAAATTTTTTATAATGCTGATAGAATTATACCGGTGAGAGATACATATTTGCCTCAAAAATTTGAATATGTTTTATACCTAACTATCTGTTGTCCGCAACTTCGTAAGCGTGGAATTTAACAACCAAAGTATACAAAAATGCCATCCTCTAGAACTACTCTATCTAATAAAAAAACCGCGTATAATCCGTTGCGTAGTTTTGAAGATATAAGCTCACATAAGGACATACATACAAGAATATAACTGATACCTACACTAAATATTATATGTTAGTGTAAATACTGTCATATTATTGTTATATTATATGTTAGTAATACGAATTATTTAAGTAGAAATACGTTTGCATGCATGTACTCAACAATATGTAGTTAGTTATAAGTAAATATAAGTACAAAATAGACCAACAGATTAGGTAACCATGCGTTTTACTATGTTGTTTTCAAAGTTGTTTTACACTTAATAAAGCTTGTTGGCATCCGTGACACCACTCGAAGGTCCCATTCGAAAATCAGCGTCAAGTCTTTGTAAAGACTTGACAATATGCTGAAATGGGACCTATTGCTGCTGCCACGGGTACGGTATACTTATGTAGATAGTCATATTAAATGTAATATCTTACCTATATGTTTTCATGTTGATGTAAGTGTATTGTATGTGTTGGTATAGCGGTAATAAAAAATGTTTTTTTCTTTCTTTCTTTTCTAAATGATACTGATACCTATTAACATACTAACTGATAATAACTGATACTAACTAATAACAAATAACTGATCGTTCAAGACACTTTACAGCTCAGTCTCGCCCGTGACCATGGTGACTGCAAAGTCTTCGAAACGTCGGGCTAAAATTTAAAACAAATACACGCGCCGACTTTTTACAACATTTTATTGATTTTCATCCATTCCATTTGTGGTCAACAAAAATACTTCTAAATTACAATATACAATGGTCTCAACCAGTTTATCATAACTACACAACATCCTAATTTTTCATCATATCCTTTGATAAATCCAGGGGTGTTGATTTAGGGATTTATGTTAGCCTCGGGCGAGGACTGTCTCTGGGAAACTGTCCATTAGGGGACATCCCTTGTATTATTTTGATAGAGTAGCGGTCAGCTACCGTAAAATTATGTAAATATAAATTGTCGAATAGAGATTTCTTTTGGGATTATCTATAGTTAAGCATCATTGAAGTTTTTGGGATAAAAAAGTTGTTGAATAAATTGGTTTTTTTCTATGTCTCAATCATATGAGAATATTGTTATATTCAAAATATATTATGTAGTTATTTTGTTGTGAGAGTTACTTTAATATTAGGTACTAACTGTTGCCCGCGACTCTGTCCGTGTGGAGTTTAGAAAATTTTCCACGTTTTGCAACATTTTTCTACTGGTCGTAGTGTGATGTTATATAGCCTAAATCCTTTCTCGATAAATGCCCTATCTAACACTGAAAGAATTTTACAAATCGGCCCAGTGGTTCCTGAGATTAGCGCGTTCAAACAAACAAACAAACTCTTTCGCTTTATAATATTAGTATATATAGCTACTTAGTAGACAAAATCTGCCCACCACCATATTATTTATACCTATGTTTACTTGCTGCATTGGACTCTGAACCGAATCCTAATGTAATTTTCTAACCAAGAAATTACTATGTTAAAGTTTTTAATTCTTACCTTTCCTAGAATTCCCTAAGTGGTGAAAGTCAATTGCAAAAATTAATAAATTAAAGCAAAAATGTGTGTCATTTTTTTCAATTTTTTTTACTAAATAAATTTTACTAAATTTTCTATGGAAAACTAGAAACTGGAAAACTACTGAAAAAAAACCAGAAATTCCAATTTCAATTTACAAGAGCTGTGGTTTTTATCGCAGAAAAATAAAAGCGTCTAAATAAATAAGGTTACATTTACAGCTGAGGTTTTAGTTGAAAATCTATGCCAAGCCGTTGTGGCTTGCCATTTGTGTTTTATTTACGCTACCCTGTTTAAAATATGGATGTGCGCATATTTAAGCAACTGTTCATAAGCCAAATTAATACATTATTTAACTATAATTTATATATTTGACATATGTAAATAAATAAATAAAATAAAATATTCTTTATTGCACACCATAATGATTTACAAATCTTACATAATTAGACTTATGATAGCAGGGGCGTAGCTACCGTCGTATCAGCCGTATCAATTATACGGGGCCCTCTTTGACGTGCGTAAGCAAAAATTAATAAAAACTTTCCAAATTTTTTATTATTTCAGAAAATTTATGAGAAATCTTGACCCTTCATAAGGGCCCCCTAAATTAATTTTTATACGGGGCCCCACCAAAGCACGCTACGCCCTTGTATGATAGGTACAAAGGGCGGTCATACCGCGGGCTGCGATCTCTCCCAGACAACCTTAAGATGGACTTGACCGAGGCAGAATAGGCGACTTTCAGTGTACTAAAATAGGTGAAAATACTAATAGCAGATACAATATACAAATAAATATATATACATACATAACATTTACATAAATATACAACGTGAAACAAAACTCCTATGTTATGCTTGAAACCCGGCATTCTTTAGGTCATGAGTAATGACTACGTGAAGTTAGAAATTAACTTGCATTATAATTTAATACGATTTTTGATGTTGTAAGTTTTTGCAAAATTTTTACGTTGCACAACCCTAATCAGCTGTTTTTATGAACTCTATTTGACCTAATAGTGATCATGTCCCGTAATAGAGATTAAAGTAATATGCCTAACTGCTCATTGCCTCTGTGAGGAAAATTGTTTAAAATTTTTCCATGATGGTGAAGAAAATTTTGTTGGATGTTGATGGAAGAAAAGCGAGAAGAATACAAAAATGAGCGAGTTTTTTGAGGAGTAATATTACCGAAAAAATAATGAATAATTGCATGTCGAAGATGACGAACGTGAATTGAGGAAAAGTTAAGTGTCAACTACTAGTAAAATGTGACGAGGGGAGCGAAGATATTGACATATTAACGATGATATAATTTTTCATAAAATTATGTTAGGTAAAAAAGTCACATAAGCGACTGTCCACTCTAAATAATTTAATCACTTTTGACGAATCGTGATTGGTTAATATTAGAAATACGTCAACCAATAGTATTACTTGATTGGCTACTTGAGTCCTTTGTAAAGAGCGACACCTTTGTCAAAAGAAACCGACTTCCTTTGATGTCAATGTGCCGCCCGCGCCGCTCCGATAGTCGGGGAATAACCGACATGAAGACACGTGTACATAGAGATGGGTCATCTCTATTATGTATCGATATTTTATTACATTTTATTGTATCAAATCAATACAACGCGAACGAGGTAAAATACTAGATCACACGATAAAGTGATCGTCGTATCGCTGGTGTTTATTTAATAAATATCGTATTGTAAAACATGGTCTGTCCACAACAAATATTATTCATATTGGCTTATAATTATTCGTTGTAACATTTTCTTATAAACTTATTTCATTCCATTGAAATCCGATAAACTTTTTTACATGCTAGTAATAGTCACTCAAATTGCAAACACAAAATGGTTGTAGCTAAGATTCAATTTCAGGAGAAGTTTCGTAATAAATTGTAGGTTAATATACGAATTTGATAGCACATAATTAACACATAGTATTGTTTTTACCGATATAAATACATATTCAGTGTATTCTATTGTATCGAATTACCATAATATCGATATGTATGTGGGCATAGCTAAAGTGCATGAGCACAACCCTTTAACAGTATTATAGGTACCTAGGTAATGACAAAAATTATTCTAATAAAATAAATTAGTCGCCCGTCTATGCTTTGACCAGGCGGTTGTATTGGATTGCAGTGATTTTTTCGTAATAAACATGGCAAATTATGCCACTAATGAATACTATGTGCAGTGATTTTTTTGTAATAATTATGGCAAATTATGCAACTAATGAATATTATGTAGTGATATTTTCGTAATAATAATGGCAAATGTGAGAAATAACAATACTGTGTATTAGTGAATTATACCAGCGCGGCAGCGATGGTACATGAACAGAAGACTTCCCTCGTACGATTGTTTCCGAAGGTTAGGTAGGTCCGTAGGTTATAACTTCTGTGCATGGTACCGTGACCAAGTACGGGCCGACTTAGTGGTATAGTTACTTAACCTGTGATTGTGTTGTGATTGTGATGTAACTGTACTGGATTAATTAAATAGCAAATAACAAAGCTGCCTAGGATATAAATAAGATCGATGGTAAGTTCTTTTGATTTGTTTACAAACATTGACTCCGCCCCATTTTGGCGCCATTGACTCGCCCCACATTGTCCGGTGTTTATAAAGTCAGGGTTGTCTAACAAAAGAAATTGAAAAATAATATATTTTTTTTGTAAGAAATTTTAATTTTTTTTTCTAATTGATTTATTAAAATTTAATAGTCATCTTACAAATATACATGACTTAAATAATGTAGCATTGAAAGTATACTATAGTAATTTCGTTTCACGTTGTATACCTAAATACATGTAACATAAACATATACATACTTATACAATACATACAAATTTATAACAATTACATAAAACATACATAGACGGGCCTCGTGGTCTAGTGGTTTATATAACGGACTGCCGATCACGAGGTCTCGGGTTCGATTCCCGGTCAGGACAATCATTTGTGTGATGTTTATACTAGTCATACAAATGTTTGTTCTGCGTCTGGGTGTTTTCTATGTATTATAAGTATGTATTTACAAAAGAGTAGTAGTTTATGTAGTATATCCGTATCTGGTACCCATAACACAAGCATAGAAATATAGCTTACTTTGGGACCAGAGGACGTTGTGTGAAATGTCCAAAATATTTATTTATATTTATTTAATATTCTCATGGAAGTATATCAGTTTGTCGGTAGGGCCAAGTAGTGTTCCATCAAGTTTCCTAAATGATGATATATGGTTTGAACGTTCCTTACCGTCAATGGTAAGGCATTCCATAGCCGTGCCGCTTCTATTGTAAAAGATTTGTGTTTGATATGTATTTTGATAGAATTTTAAATCGTTGCAGTACTTTCGGATCCACTCGTTTCAAGCTAACAAACAATAAAATCTTTCCTCTAATAAATAGTATACACAATTGCTAAAAAAATATAACCATATAAATTATTCTGCAATTATGAAAAAAACAAGTTAAATTTTAATATAATATATCAATACGCCTGGCCAGCATTGTATTAGAACTAAATGCGTGCCTCTGAAAAAGGAGGTTTGTGCCCAAATAGGCTAAGCAGAATCAAACGAAGATGAAAATGAACCAGGAAAATGTTCAGTAAAATACTTTTTATGTCAAAGTAATAAATATTTAATTATGCTAAGAATAAATGCCGTTTGAAAAGTTAATAACGAAATTATATCAAATAGAATATTGAATGTAATTTATTTATAGAAATGGAAATAACTATGGATTTTAGGACAAATTTATGCCGAAATTCTGCAAAGGTTTGAATTATCTCTTACAATCTTAGAACAAAGTTTTGAGCTTTGTGCAGTGAATGTGAAGCGGTACGTAATTTACAAAGCTGTTTCCTTACTTCAAATGAAAACCGTGGAATATTCTAGACAGACTACCTCAACTATCGCCACCTGGTGTACGAAATTCAAAAATAAGTTATTCGAATTTTAATAATATTATCTGTATTTATTTAACACGCTTTTATAAGTTCGGTATTTATCTATCAATGTATTAATCTATTTAACGGAATCTTTGAAAGCGATTTTCAGGCCCTTGCAGTAATAGGATTGATCTGAAATTTCGCACACCTAACAAGGACCGATGACAATGCAATAATTTAAAAGAATAACCCCATTTCCTTGTTCAGAATTACTAGGATAGCATGTTGAAGTATCACAATGACCCTTATTCTGTGCAATGACCACACTTTTACACCTTATTTACTTACCTTTTTTTTATACACGTAATAGTTTAATGATAATGAGTAGACTCACCATGATTATTGTGTTTCTACGTATGCCTTTCATATACAATCAGATAATTTCACATAAAAATGCTTTATTTATAGAATCAGATAAAAATTGTTGTGACAACAGAAACTTATGTGTCTGACAACACAAACTGTCAACTTTTTTGTAAGTGGGTAGCATAGAATTAATATATAACTAGAATAGTGACTCGATGGTCGATGACAATGCAATTATTTAAAAAAAAATATTCGGGATTTCATTCAAGATGAATTTTTTTTTGATTTTGAGATTTTCATTCGGATTCAAGCGTGTTTTTTAGTTTTTAAACTAAGTAGATTATTTCAACCATTATCTTGGTTTATTAGAATACTAGTATACTAACTACATGAGTTTTTAGGGTTCCTAACTAAAAGGTAAAACAGGACTCTATTACTGAGACTTCGCTTAGTCTTTCGTCCGTACGTCCGTCTGTTACCAGGCTGTATCTCTGTTACGATGTAAGCTAGAAAGCTGAAAATTTCACAGCCTTGCTTGCACTTGCCCTTATCTCTAGCATTGTCTTGGTAGATATTGTCAAATACTACGCCTGGTATACCGACAACAATGCCATGTATTGTTGTGTAATAAAGCTAACTATTCACTGATGTCTGTTGTTTGTAAAGTTCGTTTCGTAAATCTGACAAAGAGATTAAATGGACAAAGAGAAGAACTTGGGCGGGCCTGGTGGTCTAGTGGTTCATGTAACGGACTGCCATTCACGAGGTTGATTCCCGCACGGGACAATTATTTGTGTTATATTTATAATTGTCATACACGTTTTTTAGTTTTTGAACTAAACATATTTTATTAAAAATAATAATATTATATTTTTCAGTGTAATCACATCACTTAGTAGTTTCACAAGCCTAAATCAAACTCAAAATATTTTATTTCAAATCACAAATCAGTTCTTTAAATAATTAAAAACTAAAACATAAAAAGGAGTATGTACAGTATTAAAAAAAATTTCATAGTATAAATAATAATAATATTGTCATACAAATGTTTGTACTGCGTGTGTTCTATATGAGTATCTAATAAAGAAAAATGGTAGTAGGTATATCCGTATTTGGTACCCATAATACAAGCATAGAAATATATCTTACTTCGGGACCAAAGGACGTTGTGAGAAATGTCCATAAATATAATTATTATTTGTTGTTCCAGTGTAAAATAAAAAAGTAAACAAAAAGTAATTCGGTCAACTGCTTCTTTATGTAATATATAATACGGGCCTCGTGGTGTAGTGGTTCACATAACGGACTGCCGATCACGAGGTCTCGGGTTCGATTCCCGGTCAGGACAATCATTTGTGTGATGTTTTTAATTGTCATACAAATGTTTGTACTGCGTCTGGGTGTTTACTATGTATAATAAGTATGTATTTACAAAAGAAAAGTAGTATATGTATTCTATGTATTCTATTCGTATTCTGGTACCCATAACACAAGCACACAAGCTTAGCTTGGGACCAGAGGACGTTGTGTGAAATGTCCATGAATATTTATTTATTTATTTATTTATTACTTAGTTTCAATTTTTTTTTAATAAATTGAATAATCATTTAATCATGTAAACATAATTACCTACATACTTAATATAAAACAAAAAAGGGAGGGGCTTAAATAAGGCTATAATTAGGCTTTTTATGTACATTTTAATCCTAGCCAAGCGTACAATGTGATGGCTGTACGCCTGTACTAGACTAACTACAAAATCCTTGCATTATTAATGACGTGTATCAAAGCTGGCTAAGCCTTGGTTTAATTTCCTTTGGATACTGCTAAGAAAATTATATTAAGATTTAGATAATTTACATTATTCTACATATTTCCGCAGTTATATGGAAAATAAAATAAGAATAAGAACAACTTAGTGCATTTCTCCAAACTTCCCATATTTTCTTACCGTTTAAAACCTTACCTGAACTACGCCTAACATTTAAAAAGGAAAATCAGTTATATAGGCTCAGCTATTCTTGAGTTTTAGCGTAACGAACAGAATTTGATTTTTATTTGTAAGATTAATCTTCTGCTATATGGATACTCTACATTATACTCTCTCTTTCTCTCTCCAGCCTCTTAATGTCTCACTGTTGGGCACAGGTTTCCTCCAGTTTGCGAAAGATTATGGTCTTCCGTGCCGCGTTCGCCTGGTCAGCGCGGTAGCACAGGGTTTATTTTCGAGGTTTCCGTCTCTCACAGAGCATGTTATCTGTGTACAATATTCCTTAGCTGGCTTTTACAGCACTCTGGGAAGGAAAAGGGTTGATAATACTTATATTCTTAATCCGTCATCAGTAGACATCACACTCACTTTATATACATGCAAACGCACACTAAAGTTTATTTCATATTACCTGCGAATGTATTTTTTATCTACAAAAGCTCAAAAACTTTAAATTAAATATGAACAATAAAGTAATTACGTTGATATATAAAAAAATATACTTTACCATTTGTTTTGAGTCTAGAGATTATAAGCTTTCATAATTTATGAGGTCTGTAAGCAAAGTAATTTCCTGAACAATTTTTCTCCACCTTAATTCGTTGGCAGTACAAAGACTTCTTTATTTCAACGTTGTCATTATGTCCTTCTAGAAACGTCGCCTACAGTTTGATGGAGGTTCTGCTTAAGAAAAATTGTACTAAATAATTAAACAAGATATATAAACATAGTTTCTTTTGTTATTTATTATGATGATTATTGCCTAGAACGTACCTAGCACGCCTGAAAATTGGTATATACATATAGAGAATTCTGTCATCAGCACGTAATTTAGTGGTTTATGTAACGTAACTGTCGTTCACGCGGTCGCAATTCAATTCCTGCACGGGACTTACTATATATTAGAAGTATGTATTTACAAAACAAAAGTAGTATGTATATTATTATGTAGTATATCCGTATTATGGTACCCATAACACCAAGTATATAAGCTTAGCTTGGGATCATAGGAAATTGTGTGAAATGTCCGTGAACATTTATTTAGATTGCTATGCAAGTAAGGACTCTCTCTCTCTCTCCAGCCTATTTACGTCCCACTATTGGGCACGGGCCTCTCCTCCACTTTGGGAGGGATTATGGCCTACTGTGCTGCGCTGACCAGACGTGTTGGCACAGGGTTTATTTTCGAGGTTTACGTCTCTCACAGACGATGTAGCTGACTTGTACAGCACCCTTGAGAGGAGATGGGGTGGTGACAATTGTATTCTTAATCCGTCACCACACGGAGAAGTAGAAGTGTGTTTCTTAAAAGTAAGTAATTCTAATAAATTTTATCTTCTTATCTAGTACGTAAAACATTCAATAAAATCTTGAACATTAAATAAGTACAGCATCCCAATACAAATAAATAAAAGCACAACAATCCAGTAAGTCGATGGTCCTTCAAAACCTTTCGTTTGCTAATGGATATTGGATTTTCTTTGACAGAAACTATTGCAGTATTCTTCGATGTTGCAGCTTTGGGATTTATTTGGACAGAAACTACTTCTTAGATGTTGTGACTTTTTAACATGCTTTTATTAGCTTCGTTCGTATTTTTATATATATTATTTATACAGTAGAGAAATCTGTAAGAGCGAGTTTCAACACTCTAATCTCAGCAACTACATGGTCGAATTGAAAAAATATTTTTGTGTTAGATAGTTCATTTATCGAGGAAGGCGATCGAACGAAATGTCGATATGTACAATTATATCATTTGACATCTCGCTGCGACCTATAGGAGTGAAACAATAGTAAAAAAATATTCTGAAAACGGGGAACATTTTCTAAATTGGGTGCAACACTTGGTAAAAAATAATAATATTTATCCATAATTAAAATCTCTTACAGATAAGACTAACCTTATACGGCGTAAACATTCTTCAAACACTTTCAACGTAGAACAAAAGCCTACTTTAAGAATATAAATAAAAATAATCAACAGGACGATTACGTTAATATATAAAAGAATATACTTTACCATTTGTTTTGAGTCTAAAGATTATAAGCTTTCATATTATAAGATGTCTGTGAACCAAGTAATTTCCTGAACAATTTTTCTCCACCTTAATTCGTTGGCAGTACAAAGCCTTCATTATTTCAACATTGTCATTATGCCCTTGTTGTATGTAAAACGTTTTTTATAATGAAATTTTAGTGATGGAATTACTTTTGGGAATAAAGCTAGGTAAATATTTTTGTTCGAATTACATTTGGCGGCAGCAGAGGGGCCAAAATGAAACTATGGAAACTAACGCTGCAATTTCAAAATTTATGACCACAAAAATATAGTATATCTTCTAATATATAAAATTCACGTGTCACAGTGTTAGTTACCGTACTCCTCCGAAACGGCTTAACCGATTCTTATGAAATTTTACATGCGTATTCAGTAGGTCTGAGAATCGGCCAACATCTATTTTTCAAATCTTTTTTTTTTCGCATGGCAAAACAACGTTTGTCGGGTCAGCTAGTCCAATATATAAAATTCACGTGTCACAGTGTTAGTTACCGTACTCCTCCGAAACGGCTTGACCGATTCTTCTCAAATTTTGCATACATATTCAGTAGGTCTGAGAATCGGCCAACATCTATTTTTCAAACTTTTTTTTTCAGTATGGCAAAACAACGTTTGCCGGGTCAGCTAGTCTTATCTAATATATAAAATTCACGTGTCACAGTGTTAGTTACCGTACTCCTCCGAAACGGCTAGACCGATCTTTATGAAATTTTACATACATATTCAGTAGGTCTGAGAATCGGCCAACATCTATTTTTCAAACTTTTTTTTTTAGTATGGCAAAACAACGTTTGCCGGGTCAGCTAGTAATCTTATATATCTTCTTCTTATATATAAAATTCACGTGTCACAGTGTTAGTTACCGTACTCCTCCGAAACGGTTTAACCGATTCTTATGAAATTTTACATGCGTATTCAGTAGGTCTGAGAATCGGCCAACATCTATTTTTCAAATCTTTTTTTTTTTCGCATGGCAAAACAACGTTTGTCGGGTCAGCTAGTCTATTATATAAAATTCACGTGTCATAGTGTTAGTTACCGTACTCCTCCGAAACGGCTTGACCGATTCTTCTCAAATTTTACATACATATTCAGTAGGTCTGAGAATCGGCCAACATCTATTTTTCAAACCTTTTTGGTTTTTTTTTGTATGGCAAAACAACGTTTGCCGGGTCAACTAGTCTTATCTTATATATAAAATTTACGTGTCACAGTGTTAGTTACCGTACTCCTCCGAAACGGCTTGACCGATTTTTATGAAACTTTACATACATATTCAGTAGGTCTGAGAATCGGCCAACATCTATTTTTCAAACCTTTTTTTTTTAGTATTGCAAAACAACGTTTGCCGGGACAGCTAGTAATCTTATATATCTTCTTCTTATATATAAAATTCACGTGTCACAGTGTTAGTTACCGTACTCCTCCGAAACGGCTTGACCGATTTTTATGAAATTTTACATGCATATTCAGTAGTTCTGAGAATCAGCCAACATCTATTTTTCAAACCTTTATTTTTATTTTTAGTATGGCATAACAACGTTTGCCGTGACAGCTAGTCTTACACATAAAATTCCCGTGTCACAGTGTTAGTTACCGCACTCCTCCGAAACGGCTTGACCGATTTTTATGAAAATTTACATGCATATTCAGTAGGTCTGAGAATCGGCCAATATCTATTTTTACATTTTTTTTTTGTATGGCAAAACAACGTTAGCCGGGTCAGCTCGTAATATATATATTACGTAATTTATTTCTAGTAGGGCCTCTTCATCGACCGGTTGCTGTGTCTTCTTAGTATCGCCGTCAGCAGTTATGCAATTCCCATTTCAATGAATAACTGCGGCCGTATTATGAGCTTTTATTTACAGGCCGTTTACGCCGTGTATTGAACTGTCTGGCAAATTCGTATTATGAACAAATTTATTAGTCAGTCAGTTCGCTAAACCAGTCATACATTAATATGTTTAAGGAGAAGGTACAACTAAAAGTTAAAGTACTAAGGGCCGATTTTTCAATCATCGAATAACTGAATGAATAACTAACTAGAGAATTAACTTATCTGATTGATAAAAGGACAAATAAAATTGTTGCATTTTTCAATGGCTAGTTAACAAGCGAATAGTTTCTGTGACTTTTATGTTGCCAACTTCACTGCAATATTGTGGAAGCGAGACACGCGTATGGTGTACTGTGTGATAAAAGAGGATAGCAAATGTGTTGACACTCGTTTATTTGACGTTTATGGATAAATAAAATTTAACTTTCTCTTTCTCGTGTGGTGATTTTGTAGGTTAGTTTCATTTATTGTCAGTGATTTGTTATTAATGGAATCTTTTTTTCTCTTTTTGACATTAACTTTTACCATATTAAAAATTAGGAAAAGAGTTGTTTTATAAAATTTTAACGTTTAATTTGGAAAGATAGGATCAACTCAGGAGAGGTTTCAGTAAATAATTAATAAAATAAAATAAACTAATATCATAATATTTTCTAACACTTGCGCGACTCATCCGTTTAAACAAAACCACTTTTCACGGATTTACAAATAAAGATTTGCGTCTAAATCCATGAAAAGCAGTTTTGTTTAAACTAGTATTACTAAAAACTATTATTTACAATACAGAATTTATACAATATTATTATTTACAATGAAATATTAATACTTTCAATAAAGGAATCTAGTTGTATCTATTGAATAAACGTTTATCTGCCGGTCCAAGAGGTAGATAGATTCATTCCTCTGTTAGGGCTGTTATTGACCAGTGTTATTGATCGTGCCTATCTGACGATTGAAAAATGCAATATTTTGTTATCTGTCTAATAAGTACTACCTGACTGTTTATCTGGGGATTGAAAAATCGGCCCTTACTCAACTAAAAGTTTTATTTCTGCCATAATACCTAATTTAGCCATGCAGTTTACGGCCGGCCTGGAACTTGAATGATTTTAAAAAGCTCATAATACGCCGGCTGATTATGTTCCACTTGCTGTTACAATATACTGGGAACCACAGATATATCTGATGTAGTGTTTTCAAATTGGACCAGTACTTTCTGAAATTAGCGATTTCAGTTAAACAAATTCTTCAGCTTTATCATATTAGTATAGATTATTATTCTATGAAGTACGATTTATCCAGACTAAAGTTACGCGTCTTCAAAATTGAACGCAAATAGACTACTCGGTATATCTGGAAACTTGCATATGTAACAATTGTTTTCTAAATAAAACTTCAAAACTTTGAAAACTTGTGCAAAAGAAACCTTCAATTGCATGTCACAAATATATAATATCGTGTATTTCATTAAACAATATGAATTACTGCTGTGGACTCGATATTCCCTCGTAAATCCTCAGATATTCTCGGTTTCCTGCAAAACTTTGACGTCAAGTTTTGCTTTGTTGTAGCTTAGACTTGAAGTTGAATTGCACAATCCTTTTTGTGAGAATATATAGGTTTTAAACTTTATTTATTTAAAGGTATAACTGGCGTAACCGACATAGCCTGAAGGGTTAGCACTTTGAATTCGCAATGGGCAGGCCACATCGCTCGTAGGACTGATGATAGTTGGGGAAGAAAGATTCTATAGTGGCGACCAGGGGCCGGACGACGCAGTATAGGGCGGCCTCCGACAAGGTGAAACAACGGTATCGTTAAAGTCGCACGGGTCATTGGATACAAGCCTATGTCCAACAGTGGACGGAGAACGGTTGATGGATGGATACATAATATAGCTAGGTAACTTATAATAGGTACTTGATTATTCTTCTTTTCCGACTGAGGTTATCTTACTACTTTATTTTAGTCCCTTACTTTTCTTAACGTCCCGTGGTTGCATAGAAGAGATCACTTTGTGTGATAAGGCCGCCATTTGCACTTAATTATTATCAAAAACTAAAAAAAAGTGTTAAAAATTTAAACTTTATAGATAAAATATATACCTAGATATTTATATATCTTTTAAATTTTTTATTCAAATGAGATAAAAGAGATACCCAATATTTTAAATGCCAGTCGGCTTAATGTCACAGTATAAAACAAAACAGTATGGAAACGTATTTTCATTATACTAAAGGGTTTCCAATAATTGTTGGTCAAGTGTAATGTAGCGGAAATACACCAGCCCTATAAATGGGCTCCATTTTATATGTACAATTCATAGTCAGAGAGGAAAAATGTGTTTTGCAACAAAAATATTTATTCAAATTTGTAATTTCGTTGTTAAAAGACTTGGTTAAATGATAAAGAATATTAAACCAATCCTCTATCTCTCTCTCTCTCTCCAACAAATTAACGTCCCACTGTTGGGCACAATGGGCACGGGCCTCCTCCACTAAAGCAAGCATTATGAATAAATGAAAACTCTGTATTGTACGCCAGAAAAAAAAAACCTACAAATATTAATTACAACAAATCTTGTATTAGGTACAAAAGGTCTTATCACAAATATTGCAATCTCCGTAAAGGCTGGTTTATACTTTGATTAGTGCGAGTGCAGATGATTAGTGCAGGTGATTAGTGACTAGGTGTGGACAGCGACTGATTAGTGCAAGTGATTAGTTGGCTGTGTGTGTAGTAAAGTGAATAGAAGCGTGTTAGTAGCCACGTCCCGCGCACCCTCCCTTCCCCCTCACTCGCAGCGTGCCTGCCACTAAACACGTCTGGACAAGAGTGTTTAGCGTTTAGTGTGTAGCGTCGGACGCTTGTTGTTGTACAAAATGGTAAAGTGGACCGAAGACACAACTTATAAATTTGTGCTGAAGTATATAAAACATGAATGCCTTTACAACTGTAAAACCCCTAGGTACAAAATTAAGGGAGCCCGAGATACGGCCCTTGTACGTATAAGTGAAGCTATGAACATACCAGGGTTTGGAAGTAAAGAAGTTTATACTAAAATAAGAAACTTGAAGTCGACATATGCCCAAGAGGCTAAGAAAATTACTGGCAGTGAATTGGACACTACTCGCACTACACACCTGTACTCGCACTAATCACCTGCACTCACACTAATCAAAGTGTAATCCAGCCTTTAAAGTCTACTCCAGCTTTATATGTCTAGTATGCCGCGTTGACCAAACTTAATGGCAACGAGTTCAGTTTGGCTTAGCTGGCTCTTACAGCGCCTAGGGTAAGAAATGGAGTGATGATATTTGTCTTATGTATTCTTAATCCGTCACCTCACGATAAAACAATTAATTCGTCTAATACATAATATTGTCTAGCACCTGCGCGACTATTTGTTTAAATTTTTCGTCTAATACAATTAAATTTAATCAAACTATTGACTTAGTGAAATATTGGTACGTCAATAATAAAATTCGATAATGTTAATTAATAATTAATATGTGTACAACATAACAAACATAAGAATTAGTTTCATTTTAGTTAAGTTTTGTTTTTACGCTTCGTTTCTAATTGAACATTCTTTCTTTCTATTATATTTTGCGGTCTTTCATCGCAGTTCAGCATAGCGATAAACTTCAATATACTACCTACCTACTTATTTTTTGCTATCTCTAATTTGCTATTGCGTTTGTCGTTTGAGGAAAAAGGAATATTTTTTGGATCTTGACCTTTATGATGTCACTGGTTTTGGCTTTATCATGTCATGTATACGGTAGATGGTCTACGCAAAAAAGGCTTGCAATTTAAGACAATATTAACAATACTAACTTAAACTAAATTATATAAGATACGCGTGAGCAAGCATACAGAGCAGTCGTGTTGACAATATTTTAATCTAAATTATATAAAAAATACAGTAGTAAATAGAGAATTTTCAATCTTAGTAATATAAAGGTACAGTCGAATTTCGATTAATGCCTAGTGTATAAATCTAACTAGTGAAAGTGAAGTGTAGTCGTGCTTAAGCGCCCCCCGCCCTCTTCAAACGAGTGAGACGGGCTCCACATTTAAAACAAACTCTAGAAGTGTTACCTGCTACCCACATTCTATTATTTTCAATCGACGGTTGCACCAAATTGTTAACGGCCGTTTAATAATGAGTGATAAACAACATTCTGCTACAGGATCGCAGCCAGACCTTTCTAAATGGCTTCTGCAGGAGTCTGGCTCCCCAAAGACGATGTTATGTCGCAAACGGAAACAACCAGAAGATGACTACATAATTGGGGAAATAAGGGGCAATCTACAGGAATTTCAAAAGGAAATTTTAGCTAAGCTATTAGAATCCACTAACCAACAAAATGCAAATACACAAAAAATTACAGAAGACATCTCTACAATGAAAAGCCAAATTAATGATATACATGCTAAAATGGATTTAATAGCTGTTGAACAAAACCTAATGAAGCAAGAGATATCAAATTTGAGAGGAGCTAATGAGAGTGTAATGCAGAAAATGAAATCCCTAGATGATGATATTAAGAAACTAAAAATAAAGAACTCTTCAATGAACATTACCATTCCGCAAGAAGAAATTATATCAGAAATTAAAGACCGAGAGGTTAGAGAAAAAAACTTAATTATTACAGGAGTTGAAGAGGTGCACTCTCCAAAAAAAGACGAAAGACAGGAACATGACAATATTGAAGTTTTAAAAATAATTAAAACAGCTGTGCCTAATTGCGATCACCCTTTGCAAGTAATACGTCTGGGAAAATATAGACCGGGTCATTATCGTCCTATAAAAGCAATTTTTGAAAGCAAAAATACAGTGGTTTCCATTTTACGCAACAAGAAACAAGTTAAATATGATGATATGAACTTATTCTCAGATAAAACTCCACAACAACAAAAGCTATTTCAAAACTTGAAAGAGGAGCTAGAGGATCGCAAAAAGAATGGCGAAGATAATATTACAATAAAATATCGGAACGGAACTCCTAAAATAGTATCGCTGTCAAAAAACTGATTCCTGAATTTAGTTCCTTACGTCTTAAAGAGGAGTACAAGATATCCTACCAAATAGTGACAAATCACAATTCATTAACTACTCACAGTAAATCACTAAAATTTTTATATGCCAATGTGCGAAGCTTAGTCAAACCAGGAAAGCTGGATGAAGTCAAAATTATTTTACAAACAATGCCTAAAGTACATGTACTAGTATTTACGGAAACTTGGATAAAGAATGAGGTAGAAGCCAAATCACTAAAGCTCCCATATTATACTCACTATTATAATTTTAGAACCCACAGTAGAGGAGGTGGTGTATCGGTTTATGTACATGACGATATTAGTCATAGCTTAATTGAATCTAAATGTGAACAGGACAATCACTATCTCTGGATACACATAGAAAAAATGTCCTTAGATATAGGTATTATTTATAAACCAGAACGCACCGAGCATAAAGAATTTCTGGAAACTTTTTCGACACAATTGCAGAATCGAAAGCGAATTGTGGTATTTGGAGACTTTAACTATAACTTATTGAAAAAAACTCCTACAAATACAGAGTATAAAAGAACGCTTAAAGAACATGGATGTGTGATACTGAATAATATATCAGAAGAATATTGTACCAGAGAAAGTGGGAAAACAAAGTCTATATTAGATCACGTCTCATCAAATTTAAAAAATCATGATTTTCAACTAGCAGTGATAGAAAATAGTATGTCTGACCACAAACAGTTATACCTTGAAATTAAAAACTACCAACCAAGACAAATAAATAATTTCAGTTACGAAGCCATAGATTACGAAGAGCTATATAGAAAAATTGAGTGTAACATTGACAAACTGAAAATTAATGGCGACTTCAACAAATTACAGAATACTATAAAAAGTTATGTTAACAGAAGTAAGACTAAGAAAATAAAGAAACTTAATCCGCCAAAAAGTGACTGGATTAATGGTGAAGTTATTTCTGCAATCAATAACAGAAATATTATGTGGTCAAATGTAAGAAAGAGACCAGAAGACTTACAACTTAGAGAAGCTTTTATAGAAGAAAGAAAGAAGGTACAGAAAATGATTCAGAAAACGAAGGCCAAATACTATTTTAAGGAATTTGCGGCGGTAGAAAAGAAACCAATGAAGATGTGGAGTTTAATAAACAGCCTATCAAGTAACAAAATTAAGAGCTCTAAATCTATATCAAAGTTGCAGACACCTGAAGGAGGAATAATAACTGATGAACAGGAGATTTCTGAATATTTTAACAATTATTTTGCAGAAATAGGATTATCTTTAGCAAGTGAGATATCGTCCAGATCACAACCAAGTCCGACCAGGACTCAAAAAAATCAAATCCATCTAAATCATACTTTGTGTGAATTTGAGCCTGTTACTACGGAAGATGTTAGTAAAATCATTGATGGGTTGAACACTAACACGGCCACAGGAATTGATGGCATTAGTACTAAAATCATTAAATCTCTACAAACTTTAATAGTTAAAGATCTCACAGAGTGCATAAATCACTGCTTAAAACAAGGTACGTTTCCGGATTCTTTAAAGATAGCAAAAATAAGCCCTATACTAAAGGCAGGTTCTGAATCAGACTCAGGTAATTACCGCCCTGTATCTGTACTTAACGTATTTGCTAAAGTTCTTGAGAAGATATTACATATGCAGCTAACAGCATATCTGGATAGCATTAATTTCCTATCGGAATTGCAATATGGATTTCGTACAAAGTCGGGTACACTCTCGGCAACCATAGACTTAATTACTAAAATAAAACTAAATATTGATGGCAAAAATGTCGCTTTAGGAGTATTTATAGATTTGAAAAAGGCTTTTGACACCGTTAGTCATGAATTATTGTTAAATAAATTAAGAGACATTGGAGTTGCGGGTTCGGCCTTTGGGTTACTTCAGTGCTATCTCAGTGGTCGACAACTGATTTCTAAAGTAGGCAAAAGTTTAAGTAGTGCTAAATTGATGACTTGTGGTGTGCCGCAGGGCTCAGTCCTTGGGCCGCTCCTCTTTCTCATTTATGTCAATAGTATTCACGAAATTGGATTGCGGGGTCATGTGATGTTATATGCAGATGACACGTGCCTTTTTTACACAGCACATGCACTTGCAACCGCAATGGCACAGGCCCAAATGGATTTAAAGATCTTGGAACAATGGTTCCTAAGTAATCTTTTAACTATAAATACTACCAAAACAAATTATATAATAATAGCGGCTAAAAATAAAAAGCTTCAGCATTGTACTCCGTTAACTGTAAATAATGAGATAATAAACCGGAAAAATGAAGAAAGGTACTTGGGTCTCATCTTGGATGGTCACTTGTCATGGAATGCACATATTGCTAAATTGCGATCAAAAATGT
Organism: Orgyia antiqua; assembly: GCA_916999025.1. Taxonomy (NCBI): domain Eukaryota; kingdom Metazoa; phylum Arthropoda; class Insecta; order Lepidoptera; family Erebidae; genus Orgyia; species Orgyia antiqua. Next base: position 23,435,975 of record OU779869.1, read on the forward strand.
CTTCACTTACCGGTATGCTTAGAGGATCGGTACGATGTTTTCCTGTTAGAATACGCTATCTAATTTACAATGCACTAGTAAAACCACATCTTGATTATTTAATTGAGATTTGGGGTACTGCTTCCAAAAGCAATTTAAGGAAGCTACAAACTTCACAAAATAAACTTATTAAAGTATTATTTAACTATAAATACCTTACACCTACTCTTGAATTATACAAAAACACAAAACTGTTAAATATAGGACAAATATATATGTATAAAACTTGTATCCTTATTCGAAAAATAATTAATAGGGACATACATACACAACTAACATTCACAAAAAAAATTCAAGTTTCAAAAAGAATAACGAGACAGGCAAATAATCTAATATTACACTCACCTAGGACTAACTATGGCAAAAAAAATATATTACACGAAGGAGCATTAATGTATAATAAATTACCAGCAGAAATTAAGGGTGCAAAATCTTTTGTGACTTTCAAAAGATTACTGAAATTTTATGTCTTAAAAAAAACTAATCTGTAGATAATGTTAAAGTGCATTTATCTGTAATTTGTATTTATGTTTGTATTTCTTTATTATCTTATATTCTTTATTAAAAATATTTTAAATTCGACCATATTATAAATACATAACTAAAACTTTATAAAAAATAAACAAGTTATTTCTTTGATTATTCTATAGGTTGAGTACAGTATGATTGTTAACTATAGATTAGCGGTGTCACTAGCCCCATATTGCAATAATTTCTATTTACCTACAGGTGTGCATTATGCTCGGTGGCGATTCCGTTTGTGCAGACTATCTTATTCTATATTATTAATATTGATCTACCAATAGATAAATATTATGTTCAAAATGAAATTAAAAAAGGAATCATAATAATAAAATAAAAATAAAAGTATTTTTGTAATTTTATTCTGTGTTTGTAATAAAGTAAAATGTATTAAATAAAACTAAACAGAACAACAATAATTTTACAATAGAAACAGAGACAAGTTTGTTGCATCTTATTTTAGTCGGATTTCGTACTCGGCGCGACGGAGTTGCCACCGTAGTTGAATAAAGAAATGTAACTACCCATATTATTTTGCTTCTGTGTACTGGTACTGTTTTGTATTTTATCTATATTAGCGAATTGCATGCTCACTAATGTTTATACGTGATATAATGGTTTCTCATGTAAGCGATTTCTTGTAATCTTTTATGAGAATAAATGATCTAAACATAACTAAATTATAGTGGAAAAAATGATAACCATAAGCGGGACTTGAACCCACGACCTCGGAATACCGTCTCGTTTCTCTCCCATCTGAACTAGCATGGTTCTTGCACCTGTTTACCAAATTAGTAAAAGCATAGCAAATCAATTGCAAAAAATAATAAATTAATACTAACTTAGCTAAACTTAGCTAAAAACTATGATAATAGTTATCATAGTTTTTAGCTAAGTTTAGCTAAGTTAGTATTAATAACTATATATCTAAACATAACTAAAAATTGGCCAAGTGCGAGTCGGACTCGCGCACGAAGGGTTCCGTATCATTATCTATGCAACATAAGGCAACGTTATTAGTATCGAGCAAGAAACGGTAAAAAAATCATGTTTGTTGTATGGGAGCCCCCCTTAAATATTTATTTTATTTTATTTTTAGTATTTGTTGTTATAGCGGCTATAGAAATACATCATCTGTGAAAATTTCAACTCTCTAGTTATCACCGTTCTTGAGATACAGCCTGGTGACAGACGGACGGACGGACGGACGGACGGACAGCGAAGTCTCAGTAATAGGGTCCCGTTTTTACCCTTTGGGTACGGAACCCTAAAAATGGATGCGGATTGATACGGATTGTGATGCAGTTTTTTTAATACTTAAAAAGTGATTCAAGAAGTTGACTCTTTAAGAGGATACCAAAATAGCTTCGTGCATTTTTCTACGTACGAAGTTTTCATTTTTTCTTTAGATTGAATGGCTAGAGCTCTAATTTTTAAGTATATGTTTTTTCAATATATAATCTAGGATCGCATAAACTCAGAAACGCGATTGAAAAAAGTTTTCTCGATAGAAAATCTTAGCGAAACAACCTCTCTAATTTTTAATTTTTTTTTCATTTGTCGGACTATATCGCGTATTAACTAATGAAATAACTTTAAAAACATAAGTAACTATTATATATAGAAACACGTAAATCAGAATTAAAATATATTTAGTAGATTTTGAGTAAACAAAAAAAAAATAGCCCTAATTCTTCATTTTCTATACCTACTAGCTGTGTTAATATGTACATGTCGACGATAATATTGATGTAGGCCCTTAATAAACATGCTTTTATTTGCTTGGCTTATCTACCAATGTATTAATCTATGTAACGGAATCTTTGAAAGTGATTTTCAGCCTCTTGCAATGGTCAGATTGATCTGGCACACATATTATGGACCGATGATAATATACAATAATAAAAAAATATTCAAGATTCTCAAGCGTGTTTTTTTTTGTTTTGGAATTATTAAAATTATTAGTAGGTATATAAAAATATATCAAGATGTTCGGGTTTATTCTGTAAATTTCACTCGTACGAAGTCGCAGGCAACAGCTAACTAGTAAAATAATATATTTGATATTCAGTTTTACGATATAAATGTCTACCCAAAGTAGATGTATTTACATTCAGGGTGGCATACGACAATAAGAAAATTAAATTTTTAAACGCCATTGTCATATTTACAATTCAAATTATCTCCTTTGTTGACACACTTACGGGACAATGGTTTTGTTTATTTTTTTGTTGGATCCTTTGATCCCATTGATGCGCCATTTTTTTTGTTTCTTTGATGTCAGGATGTTTTCTCGAAATACTTTTTGTTTATTATTAGACATAATAAAATAATCACTGCGTGTTATAAATCAGACACTTCGGACCACAGCTGGACATTCGCTTCTCGAAAAAAAGCAATGCGGCAAAGACGGCAAAACGTCCCAACATGCTGTGCTGTGCTATTTGCGTTCAGCTGTTTATTTACCTGTCTGTACAAAATACATTACTAACCATTATTAAAAAAAAACTATAAGGATTACTGATTGGATTTTAATGCGAATTATAGATGGGGCGATTTACGAGAGAGGTACAGCTGTATAATTTTTTGAAGCTTGTATTGGAATTGCAAACTTTTATATTACCTTAGAGTTATAAAGAAAACTAGCTGTTTCAACGAGAATTTAGAAATCAAACCTTAACAAATTATACAAAATATACATCCTCTTGAACCACTCTACCTATTAAAAAAACCGCATCAAAATCCATTGTGTAGTTTTGAAGATATAAGCTTATATAGGGACATATGTATAAACGAAAATAGCGATTTTGTTTTATAATAAGTAAAGATTATGTTTAGAGACACAATCACTATATCCCTACGTTTGGTGACGGTTTAAGAATACAAGTGACACCACCCCATCCCCTCCCAAGGGTGCTGTAAAAGTTAGCTAAGGGACATTGGACACAGATAACACCCTCTGCTAGAGACGGAAAACTAGAAAATAAACCCTGTGCTAACACGCCTGGTCAGCGTGGCACAGTAGACCATAATCCCTCCCAAAGTGGAGGAGGTCCGTGCCCAACAGTGGGACGTAAATGGGCTGGAGAAGAAGAAGAAGAACTCACAAAGGACATACATACAAAAATAACAACTTTATTTTATAATAAGTAAAGAACAAAAATTACATTTTCCCCAAAAGTGAGAATTAGTAGGCAATGACTCGAGAGCTAGCAACACTGCGCGGAGGAGAAGCGTGTCCCCGCGCTTAGTTTAGGGACACACTACGATGCATTCAAATATTGCCGAGCGCTCCTTCTGTATTATTCTGTGGTTGATTCTTGCAATTTTTGTAATAAATTCTATAAACTTACTAGCTGACCCGGCAAACGTTGTTATGCCATACTAAAAAAAAATGTTTGAAAAATAGATGTTGGCCGATTCTCAGACCTACTGAATATGTATGTAAAATTTGAGAAGAATCGGTCAAGCCGTTTCGGAGGAGTACGGTAACTAACACTGTGACACGTGAATTTTATATATTAGATAAGAAGAAGATAATATTTGCATCGAGAGTTGATAAAATTTCAATATAGCATTCAAGTGTGAGCAAGTAAAAATAATATTGCATCAATTTTATAAGTCGATGGTACTTGAAAATTTTTCCTCTTCCAGTGTATTTATTGGATTTTCTTTGAAGATAACTATTGCAGTTTCTTTTATAGTAGATTTTTCTGTTAGCTTTTTTGCTTACATATTTCTTTAATATATTATACTAGATTCTGCCCGCGGCTTCGTAAGCCTTAGACAATTCACACAATATCTTTATTAATTGTAGCCTATGTGTTATTCTGATGTCCAAGCTACATTATTGTAAAAATTTAATAAAATCCATTCAGTAGTTTTTGCGTGAAAGAGTAACAAACATTCAAACATCGGCGCGGTTCTATTATATGTATTAGCTTAGTTAGTATCTTCGTTTCTTTGTATCTATTTACATACATATGAATTTATCTCTCTCAAATGATGGAAATTTTGCACTCTTATCATCAGTGGTGTAGCTAGGTAACCAAGGGCCCCACTGCTATGTAAACTGACTAGATTTTATCAAATAAAAATATGAAATATACAAATATTTTTAATATGCTAAAAAAAAATAAGCTAGTTCAGTTTGATCAAGATTTCTGGTAAGGATTCGAGGGCCCCCTAAGCTTAAGGCCCCGGGGCACTTCACCGCTTAGCCCCTTGGTAGCTACGCCACTGCTTATCATGCACAGAATAAAGCAATCATTAAAAAAAATCTAATATTTAGAACCTACTTTTATATTTTAATAGTAAGTTATTCTTAGCAAAATAGACAGCCGACGTTTACTTGTCCACTTTTATGATATCTAAAGCTAGTAGGATAAAAAGACAAGAGTTTTTATACTGGTTAGCTTATTACTCTATAGTTTCATTGACTAGAGTTTTTTAACTTCTCGAATTTCCTTGTCAATTAGTAGGCAGGTACTGCTATGATGAGCTGTTTCCTAGCCTAGATTTTTGTGCAGAATAGCTTTTAAAAATTGGTCAAGTGCGAGTCGGACTCGCGCACGAAGCGTTCCGTACCATTATCTATGCAACATAAGGCAACGTTATTAGTATCGAGCAAGAAACGGTAAAAAAATCATGTTTGTTGTATGGGAGCCCCCCTTAAATATTTATTTTATTTTATTTTTAGTATTTGTTGTTATAGCGGCAATAGAAATACATCATCTGTGAAAATTTCAACTGTCTAGCTATCACCGTTCTTGAGATACAGCCTGGTGACAGACGGACGGACGGACGGACGGACGGACGGACAGCAAAGTCTCAGTAATAGGGTTTCCGTTTTTACCCTTTGGGTACGGAACCCTAAAAACCGATGTTTATTCAATTATGTAACTAATTTATTAGTGTCTTATATTTAAATAAAAACACTTTTGACAAATTTCGACGTTTCGGAGACTTTTCAGTCACCATGATGGTGGTGGTAGGACTGGGCTGTAAGGTAAACCCTGTACCCACTGATGGTAGACTTACACTACAGCATTGAAATAATAATAATAAATCATTTATTTCGGATATATATCCATAGGCAACAAATACAAATAGTGGTAATATCATCAACAGAACGCTTCACAACTGCACAATTAAAACAAACAAAATTTTACAAATCGTTAACTACCATTCTACTGTTACTGGAAAAATTTCTAATTGTGCCACATCAGAATTTCAAATTAACAAATCTCCTAAAAAGTATTCCTTCTGGCCAAAGTTTCTCATCAAGGAATGTGGACAACTTTAGTTCTGGGACAAGAAATTTGAAGGCTATGTAACCTTTTTCTCGACTTACTAACACTTCTTCTAAATTTATTCTTTCCTTAGTTTTCGTATATACGAGTATGTAATCAGTTATATTTTTGTCTGTAGTGTTAAATGTATTTTTGTAATAAACATTTGAATTTTCTTCCCAGCAGCCTTAAAGTTTCCTTCTATATCTTTAGCAACTCCAGATTTACCATGATAACGATGAAAAGGTTTTTTCCGTCTAGATACTATTTTCCAACCTTCGTCATAATTATCATGCACATCTGTTTCGTATTTTCGTCCGTTGTGACGCTCCCTGTTTAACTTTTGCTGTGTTATCAAGTTAACATCTGCCAGGTCAGTAGCTACAGTGTCTGGTGGTGACGGTCACGTAATCTCTGCTAAATAATCCTTACTAACTATTGTATCAAATCCAGTACGTTTCACTTGTTTCGGCACAGCCAGTTTTTGCGTACCTACATTTTGTGTATTGAGCAATATAGGACTGTCTTCTTGCTTATCAATTTGACTACTTGATTTATTTGGCTCAATATCCAGTGACTCATATAAAGTAGAGTTATGTACTATATGGCTAGAATCTACGGACTCACAGTCATACAGTTGCCCTGCTCCTCGTTTATAGTTTACATTTTGTGTAGAATCATTTTGAGATGTCAACTGATTGTTTTTACTTTGTAGTAATTCATTTCGGCACTCACTTAGCTGTTCTTGTGTAACATAGTTGGATTTTACTACATTGACCTCATTCTGCAACTTTAGTATGTCTTTCAATAATTTTCGTACAGTCGAGATGATCAAAAAGTATTGGTGGTAGTTTCTCCAGTTCACGGGCCAGAAAGACTGGTATATCCTCTGGCTCTTTTTTCTTGGTTGATTTGTTCTGACTTTGTCAGTGCCAATAGATTCGAAAAGCAACGTTTTTGCATATTTGATTTCTTCGCTTGAAAAAGACGTTATACATATTCGGACAAGGGTTTCCTCGTCTATTATCGATATTTTATTAGTAATATAACATAAGCCAATAACTCATTTATTAATAGTAATAAATGAGTTATTGGCTTATGTTATATTACTAATAAAATATCGTTTAAAAATGTAATTCTTGTAATATAGATTACAAGAATTACATTTTAATACGGATGACATTTCGACGTGACGTCGGAAATAAGTTTCGTTTTTGAATATATAAACTCATATAGGAACATACATATAAAAATAACTACTCTCTATGTAATACATACAATATTGAGTATTTTTTTTTTAAAGTTTGACCGACTTCATGTGACTTTGTTTGCGGCTTTTCCTCGATTTCTCAGGAGATAACCATCAGATCCTGACCTGGTGCCAATGGGACCACACAGAAACCACCAGCTTTCAAATAAAAAAAGAATCATTCAAATTGCTACGCCCAGATAAAGGTTGTGAAGTGACGAACATAAAAAAAAGAAAAAGAATATACAGGCGAATTGAGTCCTCCTCCTTTTTTTGAAGTCGGTTAAAAATATTCAACAGCTTAAAAACTAGACCCGTTCAATTGCATTCAAAAGTTTTCTAAGTTATATCAAGTATTTTCGTAAATAACTTTTGAAGTACTTGCCTTCAATATTCTTCAATATTTTCACGAAAATTCTCGGATATGCTCGTCTTCTTACAAAGCTTTGAGCGTCAACTTTAGCTTTGTTGTACGTGAAACGGAATTGCACAATCCTTTGTGATGTAAGAACCAATAGGTTTCAAAGTTTGTTCAAAAGGTATGGAAATACGTGAGACGTGAAAACACCTAAGGCTTAGTTAACTTAGTAAATATTATAAACTTTTATATAGATCAAAGTTATGGAATATATAAAAAAACTAGCTGTTGCCCGCGACTCCGTCCGCGTGGAATTAGGAAAATTTTTTTTCGCCTTAAAAGGTAGCCTATGTCCTTTCTCAGGGTCTAAAGATTGTTTGTGCCAAATTTCATCAAAACCGGTTGAGAGGTTTAAGCGGGAAAGCGTAACAGACAGACAGACAGAGTTACTTTCGCATTTATAATATTAGTAGGGATATATTACTTCTCTCTCTCTCTATCACTATATCTCTCTCTCTCTCTCTCTCTCTCTCTCCAGCCCATTAACGTCCCACTCCTGGGCACAGGCCTCCTCCAATTTGGGAGGGATTTCTGACCAGGCATGATGGCTCAGGGTTTATTTTCGAGTTATTCTAGTATCCCTTACCCGGTTTTTATATTTTACGGGACCGTAGGAAGCGGTTGTACTATTTGTACCTAAATCCGTCACCACACGGAAGATTCGTGTTCAAATTACTTAATAAAAATCAAAGTGATGAAAATTAAAATACATATTATTATGTATTATTTTTATGGTCTAAGAATTAGACTGTTGTCATTTTAACTGTTAAATTATTGACTAGAAGAAATTGATTGTTATTTTTAAGTAAGACTTTTTAGCACGGGTTAATTGCACGGAAAAAGTGGTTTTATTTGAATAAATGAGTCGCCCTAATGTACAAGATATTATATACACCTATTTACTTATGACATATTATGTCTTAGAGTATACAAATTCACACAACACAATGCTTTTAAGATGAAAATACTACACGTACTTTTATACGAGTAATTTTTGTGTTATGAGCTACAATAACTTATGATGTTAGTGGACGTTTAGAAAATATTCTTGGTATTATAATGTATAGTTACTCCTATCAGCTTTTATAGCTCTCTTGCCTTTCGGCCGCATCTTCTCTAGCCTAAAATATACTCTTCATCTTTAATACGGCTTTAAATTGTTTAAAATCGGTATAGTTTTTCACGACGAAGACAGTACAGTACAATAGTACAGTAGTAGTGTGAAAGTGAGTCGTCTGCGGATATCTTGCTTCTCCTTATGTCTTTTAGGACTACTTTTTTTTTTCCATGTCGTTTCCGGTCTACTTTTGGATCTCTGACCAAGTATTGTAGATGTAGAACTAAGTTTTTTGCATAGTCGGGTGGTCTCCTTTTAACATGGCCATACCATGGCAGCCTACTCTCTTCAATCTTATTGGCGATGTCCCGCCTATATACTGCAATATTACAAGATTTATGTGACTCTATAACGAACTACTTGTTACAACGACGGGGGGTTTGATTTATCATCCTAATATTGCGTTAGTTAATACAGTGTGTTTGGGAACGTATCGGGATCTCTTCAATGAATGCTTATATTTTTAATGTAGAAAAATAACGTATATTTTGATAACTATTGTATGTACAGTTTGTATTCTCCTGTCGACAATTTTTACGAGTGACGAATGAATGAATAACGAACAAAACTACCAATAGAACGTATGAACTGCTTGAACGAATAATTAAGTTAATGTTGTCATTCTTTCTTCCCCTATGCGTATCTAGATGGCGCTCCAACATGCCGGCCGCCTTGGAAGAACCCTCTTCTTCCAATGTACATCTAAGTTTCATTAACAGGCAGTGGACAGATTTTTGAACAGGCCCGTTTTATGTTACCCGAAGTAGTACGAATGTCAGCTACTCGGGAAACTCCATCTTTTCCTGGATATAAGCATACCACTCTCCCCATTTTCCATCTGAGTGGTGGCAGGTTGTCTTCCTTTATCAATACAAGACTGTTAAGGGCAATGTCGTCCTTGTCGGCCGTCCACTTCGTTCTACGTTGCAGTTCAGATATGTATTCCTTGGACCACCTTTCCCAGAAATGTTGTCGCAGCTGTTCCAACCGTTCATAGCGTCCTAGGTGCGAGGCTGATATCGTCGCCATATCTTCACAAGCAGGCGCAGTCAACGGTCGGCCAATAAGGAAATGAGCTGGTGTCAGTGGAAGGTAATCGTTCGGATCTGTGGACAGAGGGGACATAGGACGGGAGTTCATAATGGCTTCGATTTGTGCTAATATCGTATTGAACTCCTCGAACGTTAAATTTGCATTGCCTAAAACACGTCTTATGTGATGTTTACATGACTTAATACCCGCCTCCCATAAACCACCAAAATGAGGAGCGTAAGGCGGTATGAAACTAAAACGAATATTATTATTACTAGAGAAATCAATTATGTCTTTATTATTTTTAAAAATAACCGAAAGTTCCCTTTCAGCTCCCACGAAGTTTTTCCCGTTATCAGAAAATACTTGATACGGCTTGCCGCGCCGAGATATAAAACGTTTAAATGCCAATAAATAATCTTGTGTAGATAAGGAACCTACTAGTTCCAAATGCACAGCTATAGTGGTAAAACAAATAAATAAACAAATGTAACATTTAATCAACTTACTACCTCTGCCCTTACGATTCAAAACGTACATTGGTCCCGCGTAATCAACACCGCACCGTATAAAAGGAAAACTAGGTTCTAAACGTTCTAAAGGTACATTACCCATAATTGGTGTTAAAGTTTTTCCTTTTATACGTGTACATATAACACATTTATGTACCACTTGCCTGGCTAAATTGCGGGCTCCGAGAACCCACCACATATCACGCATGGTAGATACGAGAAGCTGAGGTCCAGCATGAAGTAAACGTTTGTGTTCGTATGTAAACAAAAGCCAAGTGAAGCGATGCCTGTGACATAACAACACTGGGTGTTTTTTATCATAATTAAACTGAGAATTAACTAATCTACCACCTATACGAATAATATTATTATTATCTAAAAATATATTTAAACCCGATAGCTTATTTATACGTTTATCTCCTTTACATTTTATTGGCAAATTATGCAATAAGTTATGATACTCCCCACTAAAAGATTGTTGTTGAACTAAACGCACTAACATGAGCACTGAACGATCAATCTCGTTCACTGTTAACAAACCGGTTTGGCGAGACTGCCCGACGCGTACTGCGCGTGTGTTGTGTATAAATCGCAACACATACGCACCCGTTCTTTGTAAACGATTGAAGTTAGAAAACCTATCAAACTCGAATACATTAGTAGCAAAAGAGTTGGTACATGCTAGATTAATGACTTTAGATTTTAATTCCGGTAACTCATTAGCAGTGGAAATAGGTTTAACATTTAACCAATTCGAAGTGGGTTCCTGAAGAAAGGTAGGACCACACCACCACAGAACGTTGTTGTCTCCCTTCAAGGAGTCAAAGTAAACTCCTCGCGATAATAAATCCGCCGGTTTTTCCTTTCCGCTCACATGACGCCAAATCGTATCGCTTGTTAGTTCATTTATTTGTGCGACCCTATTTTGAACAAACGTTTTTAATAAATGTGGCGACATCCGAAGCCAACCCTGAACTATAGTGGAGTCCGTCCAAAAATAAACGTTATGAAATATCATACCTAAAGAATTTAATATTTTATTATACAATTTTGCACCCACCAATGCCCCGCACAGTTCAAGCCGTGGAATGCTAATAGTTTTTAAAGGTGCCACTTTACTCTTCGCACATAGCAACCGAACATACACCGGTGAGTTATCAACATCATTATAGGAACGTATATATGCGCATGCGCCATATGCTATCTCAGATGCGTCGGTAAATATATGTAATTCCTTAATTCGAGTATTGTTACCTATGACCCAGCGCGGGACATTTATTTCGGGTAGATATTGTATGGCGTGAATAAATTTATGCCAAATTAAAACAATATCACTTGGAACCTCATCATCCCAATCTATTTTACAAAGCCACAACCTTTGTAACAACACCTTTGCCGTAGTTATAGCTGGCGCCAACAACCCCAACGGATCATAAATCTGTGAAATAATCGACATCATCAAACGCTTTGTAACTACCGCGTTACTCATTTCTAATCGTGTGGAAAAATATAATTTATCACTTTTGTTAGCCCATCCTATGCCTAATGTTTTAGACTGTGAATATTCACAGATTATTAAGTCCTTTGTAGTCTCTGGTATTATATCAAAATTAAAAGTCCATTTTCTTAAGAAAAAACAACCACTTTGTAAGACTTTAGAAGCTCCATTACATATCTCCAATAAAGTTTTATGATTATCATGACCGGTTAACAGATCATCAACATATAAATCATCATTGATGACGCGCGCGATGACGTCATCATCACATTCCTGTACCAGCTGTTTTAAACAACGCATGCTAAGGTACGGCGCTGACGTGGTACCGTAAGTTACTGTATTCAAACGATACATTTTAAGTGGTTCGTTACAATTTGATCTCCACAAAATAAGCTGTAAGTTTTGTTGGTCACTCTGAATAGAAATACTTCTAAAAAACTTTTCAATATCTGCACATGCTACATATTGATACTGTCTAAAACGGAGTAATATTGAAAATATGTCATTTTGCAAAGGGGGACCTGCGTGTTGAATGTCATTTAACGAAATATTATTAGTAGTCTTGGCACTTGCATCAAAAACTACACGTAATTTTGTCGTAATACTATCCTCCCTATACACTCCATGATGAGGTAACACGTAGTACGGTTCTATTAAGTCGTGTATATCAACTGAAAGTAAAGTCATGTGACCTAACTTCTCGTATTCCTGCATAAATTCACAATACAATTTTTTGTATTGTGGCAAACGCTCTAACTTACGTTCTAAACTCAAAAAACGACTTTTCGCCATATTATATGAATCTCCCAGAATATTAGGGGGTTGTTTTAGGGGCATTCTGACCGAAAACCTTCCATTTTTCTCACGTTTGGTAGTTTCGACAAATAACGTTTCACATATTCGCTCATCGTTAGAATAAACACAAGGAATATTTATTTCTTCGACTTCCCAAAATTTACGTAACTGGGAATCGATCTGACTAATATTGCACTGAACTGAATCGGTGCCTAACGCTTGATTACGTTTATAAACAGGACCGGATATTAACCAACCTAACTTCGAATCTTGTAGGTGTGGGCCGATTGCAAGTTTAATTTTATTATCGCATAATAAGTCCCAGAAAACATCCGCGCCTAACAATATGTCTATCTCAGACGGGACGTGAAACGTGGGATCCGCGAGTTGAACATAGCTGGGTATATGTATAGAATCACTATTAACGTTTATCGAAGGTAGCTTCGAAGTGATAGTAGGCAAAACTAAGCAATGTAACTCTGTGTTAAATTCGTATATTTTTGAACGTATATTAATTTTACACTTGTGGCTGGACTGTGACACCACCTGCCCTACGCCGCAAACACGTATAGTGGACTGTACTATAGGAACGCATAAACGCTTACATAACCTTTCCGTTATAAAGCAGTTTTGACTGCCACTATCGAGAAGAGCACGAGCTGTATGGTAATTGTTATCGACATCGGCTACTTCGATCAACGCTGTCGACAACAAAACAGGTTGCAAACTCGTTGCATTGACTAACGTATTACTACAAACCGAGTTCACGTTCTGATCAGCTGTTTTGCTAACGCTATGCAAACCAGATGACTGTGGCAACGTATTCGAATTCACACTGTTATCATTATCAAAGTGTAATAACGTATTATGTTTTTGTTGACACAATTTACAGGGACCAAAAACACAATCCTTTACCGTATGATTATTTGTACGTATGCAATTGTAACACAAACCCTTTTCTTTAACTAATTTTAATCGGTTCTGTAACGACATATTAAGAAAATGCGCACACGAATAAAGCGAATGATTATCTTTGCATAGCGGACATACGCGGCCATTCAGTTTTACTTGACTACCTGCCGATACTTTATTGTTATTACTTACATAGCTATAAGTATTTTGCGCTTTAGAATTTTTATTAAGATCGTATGACTGTTTAGATTCACTTTTATGACTAATAGACCGAATATGCGATGAATTACTTTTATAATTATTGGAATTTATCATGTCCAACATATCTGCCCTATTTCTCAAAAATGACATCAAATCATCCAGTTTTAATTTATTAGTGTCTTGACCTAAAACAAGAGTACCTTTATAGGTTTCCCATTCTCGTTCCGTAGACACATCAAGTTTAGTCACAATTAAATAAATAATTAACGTATCCCATGAGTCGGTAGGCTCCTGTAGAGAATTTAAGGCTCTTAGATTACGTAATACGGTATCTATCAGTTTCCTAATTAATGTCGGAGATTCCTTATTAAGTGCAGGCGTTGTAAATAGCGACTTGACATGGTTGTGGACTAATAACCGGTTATTATGATACCTATTTTCAAGCAGCTCCCACGCGTGAGCATAGTTGGGACCTGTAAACTCCAAGGCACTAATCACTTGTAATGCAGACCCATTAAGAGACGATTTTAAATAATGAAATTTTTGTATTGAATCCAGGTCCTTCCGATCATGTATCATAGTAACGTACGTATTTCTATATTCAATCCACTGATCGTAAGAACCATCAAAGGCAGGTAGCTTTATCTGTGGTAATTTTATGTTTAATGTATTAATGGAACAAGAGTTGTGCAATTGCGAGTTATGAGATTCGTTTTGTTCGCCTATCATACATTTTGCTTCTGCTACAATTGAATAATATTGGCATTCAAACGATTCCCTATATTCCAACTGGGTTGCTAAATCTTTTTCGTCTACACTACGTTCAATTTTAAACTGAATATCATTAAATTCACGGAACATAACGGATGCTGCTTGTACTCGCATTTGAATACTAGTTTTTGTAACGGAATCTAAAGACGATACATTGGCATATCTATGTATAAAATTAACAAAAAACGTTAACCTACCCTTAAGAACGCCTCGTTGCTTCTTTAAATCATTTATATCGATTGATCGCGGCGATTTAACCGTAATTAATTTATTACACTCATCATCACTCATTTTGGTGGTAAAAGAAGGCGGGTACTTACAAGTTACAGCCGTGCGCCTTGGCTTCGACAATCAACGCGATCTGCAAACGTACAATACGATATTACCACAATGCGAATAAGGCAATAGGGAGTGCAGATGGATAACCTGACCGTTGCTGGCAGATGCTCAGATGCTGACGTTTGGCTTCCGATCTGCTCCGTCCAACCTTCCTTGGTAGGTCGAATATGTTTCGTCTGATCAGGATGGTTTTTTGCTATTCGGCTCCGAAGACCAAAATGTTTGGGAACGTATCGGGATCTCTTCAATGAATGCTTATATTTTTAATGTAGAAAAATAACGTATATTTTGATAACTATTGTATGTACAGTTTGTATTCTCCTGTCGACAATTTTTACGAGTGACGAATGAATGAATAACGAACAAAACTACCAATAGAACGTATGAACTGCTTGAACGAATAATTAAGTTAATGTTGTCATTCTTTCTTCCCCTATGCGTATCTAGATGGCGCTCCAACAAGTGTGAACAAGACTCAATATACGTTAGTTCTAAGCTAACTAACTATAGGTACTTTGTTAATTATAATAGACTACCTATCTACTTTAATCCTTACTTATTATAAAACAAAGTCGTGATTTTTGTATTTATGTCCCTGTGTGAACTTATATCGTCAACATTACACAGCGTATTTTTTTAAATGATAGAGCCGCTCAAGAGCTTGGTTTTTTCTGTATATTATATAAAGGTTTTGTTTCTAAATTCTACGTATATGATGTTGCGGGCAATAGCTACTTTTATGTAAATTTGTATACAATTGTGTCAATTTTTTTAAAAGCAAAATATATCAGTTGTCTACAAATAACTACCTATTAATCGAGCATCATAAAAATTTACTCCTATCACTTTACTCTGTCACGGTAAAAGGAGTGTAATTCTAAAATTTTTATAAAAATGTTAGAAACATAACCTTCATCCATCCATCAACCTTTCTCAGTCCACTGCTGGACATAGGCCTCCCCCATAGAACGCCACAACGTGCGGTCTTGCGCTAACTGCATCCAGCGGCCCCCGGCGTATTTGACGATATCGTCGGTCCACCTTGTTGGGGGCCGCCCCACGCTGCGTCGTCCGGTTCGTGGTCGCCACTCGAGGACCTTCCGTCCCCAACGGTCATCAGATCGTCGAGCGATGTGGCCTGCCCATTGCCACTTCAGCGTGCTAACTCTTCGGGCTATGTCGTACACACCAGTCCTTCTACGGATCTCCGCATTCCGGATCTTATCACGTAGGGAAACACCGAGCATAGCCCTCTCCATAGCACGCTGCGCGACTCTGAGTTTTGTTATGAGGCCGACATTCAGGGACCACGTCTCAGTTCCGTAAGTCATCACTGGTAACACACACTGGTCATAGACCTTTCTTTTCAGGCACTGAGGTATTTTGGACGTGAAGATGTGCCTAAGCTTCCCGAACGCTGCCCAGCCGAGTTGGATTCGTCGGTTGACCTCTTTCTCGAAGTTGGATTTGCCCAACTGGACTGTTTGTCCTAGGTAGACATAATGATCGACAACTTCGAGAATCGCATTCCCAACAGATACTGGTGCTGGAGTGACATGGACATTGAACATGACCTTGGTTTTATCCATGTTCATCCTCAAACCAACCCGTTGGGAAACACTGCTGAGGTCATTGAGCATTGTGCCAAGGTCCTCCAGGGATTCTGCCATGACCACGATATCGTCTGCAAATCGAAGGTGAGTGATGTATTCGCCGTTGATGTTGATGCCGAGTCCGGCCCAATTGAGGAGCTTGAAAACGTCTTCCAATGCAGCGGTGAACAGTTTTGGGGAAATTACATCCCCCTGTCTGACACCCTTCTGCAGTGGAATTGGTCTTGTGCTCCCATCCTGGATTCGGACTGACATAGTGGCGTTTCTATACAAACACTTCAGCGCTTCGATGTACCGGTAGTCAATTTGGCACCGCTGGAGGGACTGCAGCACCGCCCAAGTCTCGACTGAATCGAAGGCCTTCTCATAGTCCACATACGCTAGACACAAAGGCCGATTATACTCCTCAGCCTTCTGTATAATCTGGCGCAGCGTATGTATGTGGTCTATGGTACTAAAGCCTTTTCGGAAACCGGCTTGTTCGGGAGGCTGGAAGTCGTCGAACCTGCGCGAGAGTCGATTTGTAATGACTCTCGAAAACAACTTATAGACGTGGCTCAAGAGCGAGATAGGTCGATAGTTTTTCAAGCGGCATAACCTTATTAAGGGAAATTGTGCCACTAAAATTGTGTAAAGCATTTTACATACAAGAGGGTCATAATAGGCGTGTTGAAATAAAGAAGGCTTTTGTATTCGCTAACGAATTAGAAGGGGAAAAAATTGTTCAGGAAATTATTTTTCGCATAAAGCTTTATTTAACGAAAGATTGTAATTGTGTATAAAAAAAATGGAAAATATGTTATAAACAAATTATTAAATATACATTTCACGGAAATACGAAGTTGTATTTCAACTAAGTAATCGTTATATAACGTACCGGACGACACAGCGTTGGGCGGTCCCCGACAAGGTGGAGCGACGATATCGTCAAGGTCGCGGGGAGACATTGGATGCAGGCGGCACAGGAGCGCGCGTTGTGGCGTTCTATGGGGAAGGCATATGTTCAGCAGTGGACGGAGAGAGGCTGATGGATGGATGGATGGAATCGTTATATAACAGTAAAATAATTGGGTTTCTACAGAATTTTAAGAATTAAAAAATACGCTTTTCTCTCTCTCCCTCTCTAGCCCTTTAACGTCCCACTGTTGGGCTCGAGCCTCATAAAAGAGAAATATTTTATAATTCTAAGGTACATCATAAAGGACTAGCGGTTGTTAATAGGGTGGAGATTTAATATTTTAATGCGTTATTTTATTGCATTTCTTTTCTCTTCCCACCAATGTGGAAAAACGAAAATAATGTTATCGTAAAACAAATTAAAAGCATAATTATTATGTTTTCAGTCGCGTACGTGCTAGTTAGTGCTATTATAAAAACTGTAGGCGTTAATAGTAAACTAAACAAGTTATAATACTCAAAATATACCTAATTTCACGAATTAGGTCTGGTATTTACTAATAAAGCAGTGGTATTTAGTAAGAAAAAGTGAAGTGAATTTTCGGTGAATCTTGAACACGTGACAGCGCTCCTCTATTTTTATTGGAGGAGCGCTGTCACGTGATCCTGATCCACCGAAAATACACTTAACTTTTTCTTACTGAATACCACTGAACATATCTTTACAGAAATAAAAAGTATTTTATATCTAAGAAAGACATAACACTTGAAATAAAGAAGGCTTTTCGTTTACGCTTACGTATTAAGAAGGACGCAAATTGTTAGGGAAATTGCTTTTTGTTCAGAGCCTTTTATTGTAAAAGCTTATAATTTCGTCGCAAAATAAACGCTAGATTATGATTATTTATATAAAGACTCGCTGGTATTTTAGGGTACCGCAACAAAAGGTCAAACAGCGGGCGTATTATGAGCTTTTTAATAATCATGCAAGTTCCAAGCAGGCCGTACACTGCCTGACTAAATTATGTATTATGGTAAACATAAAACGTTTAGTTGAAAAATTTTAGTTAATACTTAAACTTTTAGTTGTACCTTCTCTATAAACATATTAATCTATGACTGTTTTAGCGAACTGAATGGCTGGGAGTTATGTTCATATTACGAATTTGCCGGGCAGTTCCATTCACGGCGTAAACGGCCTGGGAATAAGAGCTCATAATACGGCCGCAGAACTCTTTTACTGAGACTTCGTCAGCCTTGTACCCAGAAGCGTATTTTGAAAATTAGCGCATCAGGGTCATTTAATTTGACACCCCGGGCCAATTTATTTAGCCGTCCTATAAATTAATAGAGATAGAGCAAAATTTTTAACCAGAAATGCGGGTGAAATCGCAATTATTTGCAGTAAAATCCTTACTTATATATAAAAGTTAAAGCGAGTTTGTTTGTTTGTGACATTTTCACGTAAAATTTACCGTATAGAATCACACGAAAATTGGTATAGAGATAATTTATAGTCCTGGACGTCAAATAGGCTATTTAATATTTCGCTAAAAACTCTGTACGAGGTAATAAACGCAAATGTTTGTGAAATACGGTACAAAATAAAATAGTTCGTCCATTTTGTTACTTTTACAGTTGTCATAGCAACTCATAGAGTCCGTCGACTTATGGGTATTTTTTTTTATTGGCCAAAAAGGTTTTAATCCCAGACTGAAATGCCACTTTCGCGGTAGCTCGAAATAAAAAAAACGCTTTGTGTGGTACTAAGTATTAAATTTTTTTTTTTAATTAAGATCCTTTCCTAATTAAAATGATTTTATTTGATAAACATAGGTAGTATTTTATAACGAATGTTGATTGATGTAAATTTTGCTATGGATTTCAGTATCGATGTTAGTATCTATTAATTTCAGTTTAGAATCCAGTCTTTATTTTAGGTTTGATTTCAAATTCGATGTGGTCACCAATGCGTGCGAAGCCGCGGGCATTAGCTAGTATAAAATAAATGCTGGCAAAATCGCGGATGTGCGCTAGTATATAATGATTTTATTGTTTCGTCAAGTGTGATTTATCTAAAAAATATTGAAAATATTATATATAATAAAGAAACAAAGATTGTTTGTTTAACATTCACAATAAAATCGCAAAAGAAGAATACCTGAATAACAAAACGAGATTGATTTGAAAAATGAATATTGCTGTTTACTTGTTAACATTTCAATTTATATTTCATCATTTATATTAGAAAAATACTACCTATTCTTAAAAGAAAAATGTGGCACAAACTCTCTATGGAGGAAAAGTAATTGCAGTTGCGAAAGTATTCCCAATTGAATATCTTACTAAAACAAGCTGAAGAAATAAATAAACAGTAAACTAACAAAAACTGAGTTTTATAAAGGTTCAATATTGAACATGTAATGTAAATAACATTAAGTTATCGATCCATCGAGTTATGCAAACGCTCGATAGATGGCGTTGCACAGCTAGATCATAGCGATGTATAATTTAATTGAGGAACATTGTAGTGGAAGATTTGTTTAATATTTATATGCTAGAACCATATAATATATATACATCTCCGTGTGGTGACGAATAAACTATACAAGTGTCACCAGCCCATTTCCTTCCCAGGGTGCTGTAAAAGTCAGCTAAGGGATATTGTATACTGACAACATCCTATGTAAGAGACGGAAAACTCGAAAATAAACCCTGTGCCAACCTAATTCTTTCTTAACAATCTTAATATATATCTACATTCTAAAGTGTTTGTTACTTACCAATATTGTTTTTGTAATGTTTTACAATGTTTTCACGACTGAGCACTGAGTTCCAAAATACAGGCTTTTGCCTAGTTTGGAAATTAGATATTGTACGTTATTATAAAATAAGTTACGAATTTTTTTTGTGTACCTATACTACATTTGAGACTAATAAACATTTTTATTATTTTTTTAGGTCTCTTTTGTGATCGATAACAACCAATCATTATCTTAAGTTGTTTCCACTTCACGTAATAATTATATTCCCTTATTGTTTTAACATCTTCATACATTTATTTCAAGTTAGGCAATCATGGGCATAAATCTCAGCCAAAAATAACTTGAGTCGTGTTTATATGGACCTTAATTTGTCCCCTTAACTACTTGACTTTGTTATGAGTACCATTTTATTATTCCGCCCCGCGGCCCCGCCTTAACATTGCCATATAATAAAATATTTACCCAAAAGCTTGTTCAAGTGCAAATTCGGCATTTTTTACAATATTTAGGCGATAATACAAAAAAGAATCATTTTAAGCACCTTTGTCATTTTTAGGGTTCCGCACCGGGTCACTAATACTGTACCTATATCAGGAACGGATATCGCTATGAAGTAAATTTTTTAAGGTTTCATACAAGAAAGAAACCCTTATAGGATCACTTTGGTGTTGTCTCTCTGTCTGCTCGTCTGTCAAAGGATTCTTTACTCAGCAACGGCTTCATAATGACTTATCGGAGCTTTAAAAGTTATTCGCTAAAATCGTTTCGCGAAAATTGTCTTTTTACGCTAAAACGTTTATTATCTCTCCGATAAAATCTCCGTTTAAACCTCCGATAAGTCATTATGAATAAGACCATTAATGTGTAACCTAGAAACTCATACTAAGCAGATCTTTGCAGTCCCTTGCTGCATAATGAAACTTTATGTTATGCTTATACGACATATATATTATTATGATAAATTATTGTGATAATAATGGTACCTACAGAACCCTTCGCGCATGAGTAAAATTTATAATTAGCCGGTTTTAAACGCTATTGTCATTTATACAATTCAAATAACCGCTTTTGTTGACGTACTTACAAGATAACGCTTTTGTTTTTTTCTTTAAATCATTGAGGTTGCTTTCTTTGAGTCCTGTTGCAGCAAAAAATCACAAAGATTTCACAAAAGATATCACTAGCGACTAATAAAGAAAAAAGAAATAAAAAAGTTAAAGTAAATAAAAATAAAAAAAGGACATAATAAATTAACTACATCGCATTTTTGATGTGCAACGCCATCTATAGAGAATGTTTTTTTGCAACAATCTTGACCAGCCACCTAGTCATTCTTTACAGAATACAATTGGGCTGAAATAATGCGCGACTTTTATTATTAAAGTAATTTATTAATTTTGCAATTGGCTTGCTATGCTTTTACTTAATAATTAAATTGTAGTGGAAAAAGTGATCACCGCAAGCGGGACTTGAACTTGAACTTGACTTGACTCAATCGAGGAATATTGTGGTGGTCAAATTGGATACTGTTAGCACGACCGCAATAAGCTCAGTTGGCAGAGCTACGGAACGGTATTCCGAGGTCAAAGGTCGTGGGTTCAATTCCCGCTTGCGGCGATCACTTTTTCCACCACAATTTGATTTATTAAATGCGAGTTTTAATTTAAAAATCTCAGTAATACGGTGCTGTTTTAAGTTTTGACCAATGTGACCATTACAATTTAATTTATTAAGTAAAAACATAGCAAATCAATTGCAAAATTAATACATTACTTTAGTAATAAAATAAAATTGGTCAAGTGCGAGTTGGACTCGCGCACGAAGGGTTCCGTACCATTATCTATGCAACATAAGGCAACGTTATTAGTATCGAGCAAGAAACGGTAAAAAAATCATGTTTGTTGTATGGGAGCCCCCCTTAAATATTTATTTTATTTAATTTTTAGTATTTGTTGTTATAGCGGCAATAGAAATACATCATCTGTGAAAATTTCAACTCTCTAGCTATCACTGTTCTTGAGATACAGCCTGGTGACAGACGGACGGACGGACGGACGGACGGACGGACGGACAGCGAAGTCTCAGTAATAGGGTTTCCGTTTTGACCCTTTGGGTACGGAACCCTAAAAAGTAGTTTATATATTCTATCCGTCTTCTGGTACCCATAACACAAGCATATAAATTTAGCTTGGGACCAGAGGACGTTGTGTTAAATATCCATGAATATTTATTTATTTATTTAATAGGAGCGGAGCATCAACAGTCCCCCTCCCCACATATACACCAAATCTTATACAAAAAAGCCATCCTCCTGAACCACTGTATCTATTAACACAAACTGCATCAAAATTAGTTGCGTAGTTTTGAAGACATAAACTCACATAAGTACATACATACAAAAATAACAACTTTTGTTTTGTAATAAGTAAAGATACCGTCTACAATGGTTTACATGTTAATAAACCAATGATACCTATAGTTTTTGAACCATTACATTGGCTCCCTAAAATCTATCTATCTGAACTCTCATATAGATGAGATGTAATGTTAGCTTATAGCCTTCCTCGATAATTGTATTATCAAACACATAAAAAATTTTCCCATTCAAACTGGAGATTAACAACCAACAAACAATCTCTTCAGCTTTATAATATTAGGTATTGATCTCCCTCTCCCTCCAGCCCATTCACGTCCTACTGCTGGGTACAGGCCTTCTCCACTTTGGAAGGGATTATGGTCTACTATGCCGCGCTAACCAGGCGTGTTGGCACAGGGTTTAGTTTCGAGTTTTCCGTCTCTCGCAGTATATATTAACTGCTTATATTGCCCCTTAGCTGGCTCTTACAGCACCCTGGGAAAGAAATGGGATGACGACACATGTATTCTTAATCCGTCATCACACGGACTTTAGTAGAGATCACCACCCGGAAAATGGTCAACAATATAAGTCTGTAATCCCAGCACATATATATTTCATATATATTTCACAAATAACAATGTTTAAAGCATAAACACATATATCAAGAACAACATATTACCTTATTTACTCTTGATATATTACTCTATAAACATCACAATACATATAGCATAACATACAGTCTTATATACACGGGTTTTATGTTTTCTTCATTACATCCTATCTTCTTAAAGAATGTTTGAGCTCTGAATGAATTTTGTGAGATCAGTGTAAATAGCACCTAATATAAAAAAATGTTGAAAGGAAATAAGCTCGCATTCAAAGATAAGCACATGATATTTATGTTATTTTAAGAAAGTAAATTTTTTGTGAAAAGTTTTTATTTTACGAGTAGCTTTTGCCTATGACTTAACAATGCATACACAAAACGAAATGTACCTGTTCCGTAACAGATACATTTCATTTTGTATCCGTCTAAAGCCCGAAATGCGGCTGGACTTAAGTTTAGCCGGCTAAAACTAAGCCACTAAGATTTGGCTACATCAAGTTTTAGCCGATATGATAACTGCTAAAATTTGGTGTAGCAGAAATCAACCGGCCATAGCTAGGATTAGCCAACCACCCTTGGCTACACCTAGTCTTAACCGGCTAAACCTAGGTCCAGCCGCACTTAGGGCTTTAGCCGTAACGTGTGCAAAATTAATTTGTTTAGTTCAAAAACTAAAAAACACCCTTGAAAGTTCTAAATGTATTTTTTTATTCCTGCATTGTCATCAGTCCTTAATAAGTAAGTGTGCAAAATTACAGATCACAACGACCAGCTGCAATTTATTAGGTGAAAAACACTTTTAAACCGTCAATTCGTCTCTATTCTCAATTCGTCTGTATGTATTTTTTTATTTTGGTTAAATTATTAATTTTAACCGGGCAAAGCGATTTTAATGATTATTTTTTTATTCGAAAGATGGTGTTTCCTGTATGGTCCCATTTGCACCAGGTCAGGATTTGATGGTTATCTCCTAAAAAGTCGAGGAAAACCCTCAAATTTCAAAGACTGTTCACTTAAAAAAAAATACCCTTCGTTCGTGTATCCAACTCGTACTTAACCGGTTTTTTATTCATTATCCCAAATAAGATTAATACTTTTTTTACCCCTACGATTAATCACCAGATCCTTGTTTACATAAAAACTCCTTTATTTATCCAAGTAGAGGTCTAAGTACCCTTCTCTCGAATCGGTCTAATTATTCAAATTAATTGAAGTTTTGTTATAACCTCAATCTCAGACCGTCGCGCTGCGGAAAGATATATGCCACTTCGGACTTTGTTTCACTGCCAAAAAATCCTTTGTGAAATGGACATTGTTCATATTTTTTTTAAACTCTTAAGAGGATACCAAAATACCTTCGTGCATTTTTCTACGCACGAAGTTTTCATTGTTTCTTTAGATTGAATGGCTAGAGCTCTAATTTTTAAGTATATGTTTTTTCAATATATGATCTAGGATCGCATAAACTCAGAAACGCGATTGAAAAAAGTTTTCTCGATAGAAAATCTTAGCGAAACAACCTCCCTAATTTTTTATTTTTTTCATTTGTCGGTCTATTATCGCGTATTAACTAATGAAATAACTTTAAAAACATTAGTAACTATTATATATACGAGTAGAAACACGTAAATCAGAATTAAAATATATTTAGTAGATTTTGAGTAAACAAAAAAATATCCCTAATTCTTCATTTTCTATACCTACTAGCTGTGTTAAATGTACATGTCGACGATAATATTGATGTAGGCCCTTAATGGCTATTGTGTATGTTTTGAAAATAAAACATTGTTTTGCTATTTGCTTATAGTGTGTTTATTATTGAGGTTGTTTATATGTTTTATTCAGAGCTTCGTCGTTTCTTCGTTATCTTGTGATAGGTATTCCTAGAAATAGTCTTTTATTTATATTTGAGTTAAATTATCCTGTATTAGTTATCTATCTATTATTAGTTAACTATACTAGTAATATTATAAGAAGAAGAAGAGACTGAATAGTTTATTTGTTTGTTTTAACGCGTTAATATCACGAACCACTGGTCCGATTTGAAAAATTCTTTCAGTGTTGGATAGTACATTTATTGAGAAAGGCTTTAGGCTATATAACATTACACTGCGACGAATAGGAGCGGAGCATTAGTGAAAAATGTACCAAAAACGAGGAAAAATCTAAATTCCGCGCGTACGGCACGGTGCGGGCAACGGCTAATCTTTTATCAAGTTGGTGCGACGATATTGTTTCCTTAGAACTTTTTTCCTCCATACTTGTTTCAAAGTATAATTTTGTGGATCTAATCAAAAAGTTTTATACAAAAATTATATAAAATTTCTTGCAGATTTGTCTAAATTTATATTGATTATGTCATAAAATACTTATCAAGTTATTTAACGATATCAGATAATCAGTATCTTGCGCAAATCAATGGCTGGAAGTGGCATAGGACTGTACGTTGTAGCCTTCTATACAGGAAACCGTACGACGTAAAATCTGATGGATGAGAAGCTATTTCTACTTTTCTACTTTTACAATCTTCTGTCTTTATCACGTTATTCGGGGTTGGCGCAATACGACTACTGGTTCATGTTGCAATGGGTTTTGGTTGATATTTACGACCTGCCTGATGTCAACCCTCCTTAGGTATGTATGTTTGTATGTAGGTGTCATGTGACTTAATTTCCTCGGTTCTTACGACCCAGCGGGCTACATATCGGGAGATTACACTTATTACTACTTATATTCTTTTTGTCCGCCACTCCACGGACTCTCGTTTCCCTTTTACAATATTTATATCTTTTTTTTTCTGCAAAGTCTCCGAAACGTCGGGCCACAATTTAAAACAAATACACGCGTCTAAATCCTGTAAAAAGTAGTTTTATTTAAACAAATGAGTCACGCAAGTGTTAGAAAATATTTTATATCATTTAAATTGATTTATAGTACAAATCATGAAACTTAAGTGGAACAAATCAAAAGACATTACTTATTTACATTGCTAATTGTCAGTGTCGTTTTAATGCAATGTTCCGCTCGGATCCTCTGATTGTGTTTTCAGTTGTACAAACGATGTTCTTAATTAACTACGTGGATTGATGTTTAATTACCTAGTTCGTTGTTTGTTAATCTTGCTACGCTTTGGTTTTAAAGACATTATTTATATTAAACATAACATTCTCCACAATATATGTTAAATAATTACGTTACACGGTTTCAATTACGGTATCCAATTTATCGTGATTTTTATTTAAGTTTTACTTTTCTATTATTGTTTATACACTTCAATTCAATTTTGGTATGTGTACCTGTAATCAGTCATAATCGATGATAGGTATTTATACCAAAACGCCTTATTGAAATTACCTAAATATTGAAAAATGTTTAGGCGTAGTTATAAAATTATTTATGGTCATTTCACGTAATGTCCCGTGTGGTCTGAAATAAAGGTCCAATAATGCTTGTTTTATAATTCCTATGTATACATACAGAAGGCAAGAAGGAAGTAGGTACTTATCTATAGTAATATTAAAAAGCTGAAGAAATTGTTTATTTTTTTTTAACGCGCTGATCTCAAGCATTACTTGTCCGATATGACAAAATCTTTTAGTGTTAGCTAGTACATTTATCGAGGAAGGCTATATAATATCAAGCTGCGACCAATAGAAATGGTAAAAAATATTTAATGCAAAAATGGGGAAAATTATCCATATTCCTCTGTTGTGTGTTGCGTTTGGTTTATAACTATGTTTCATTTGTTTTCTAACTTCCACGCCTACGAAGTCGCTGGCAACCGCTATATTATATAGAAAATACTCTGTTGGAATGTAAAAAATGTGTTAAGATATCGTTCCTATTATCACAAACAAAACTAAACTGAACTCTGAACTAAACTTTACCAATCTTTAGAGAGTAAAATAATGTCGTTAAGTGACCAATCGCTTAATGAAACGGTTGACTTTATTTATCCACAAAATTTGGGTCTATGACACTCTTGGGACTAATATAGGTCTGAGTTCGATAACAAATTGGGTCATTTTAATGTGACCATTAAATACTTAATTGTGTTTTATACTACTGCTAACACTATCATTTCATTCAAACTAATTTACGCTGATATTATAACTCCTTTTTGTAAAATCAAAATTATGGGCAACTAATTAAAACTAATTGATTATTTATCTTAGCCATAGTAAGGAACTGTGAAGTATATGACAGAATATTACACTAATGTAAATGTAACACAAATCCCAAAACTCACAATGAATATAAGTGTAGCAATTAAAAATTATATTCAATTCTTTTGCCGTCTTCCCCGCGAGCGTTGTAAGAAACGACCGAAGGAACCACGACGCATGACACCTGCGCATATACCCGAGGAGGATCGACTTCAGCCTGCCTGACGTTAAACCTAACCTAGCTAAGGCTTAGTAAAGCTTTTCAGAAACCCCTGTGATACCAAATGGTGAGATAAGAGCAGATAAATTAAGACTCATTTTTTTTTCTTGTCCCCCAGTTATTGATTGCGTGGTATCAGGCTGGGGTCCATGGTCTGAATGTGACACAAACTGCGGCTCAGGCAGCATGGTACGAAGCCGACGGGTCGCTCAAGCACCAGCTCATGGTGGCAAACATTGTCCATCATTGGTGCAGCGCAGAGCTTGCCAGGAACATCGAGGATGTTCTGAGGATAGTGATGTCCCACTTAGAGGTAAGAATTTACAATCTAAACTAGAAAACAGGTTTACTTTTAGGTTACTTACAGTTAAGGTGTATTTCAAATGATAAGAAATCACTATACAGCGTCATCTGGTACAATATGAACAATTCTTTTCCTTCCCGTTCCAGCTCATTACCTCGTTACTATTAGGAGGACTTCTCTTTAAGAGGATTTGTAACAGGGGCGAAGGTACCGCCGTATCAGCCGTATCAATTATACGGGGCCCCGGGCCAAGGGGGCCCCCGACGTGCATAAGCAAAAATTAATAAGAGTGTATATTTAATTTGAATTGTTTGTAAATATTTTGAAAAAAATGACAGATAGATATTGTCGTGAATAAATATTTCTATCAATTTTATGCACACATTTTTTTTCTTTTGTGAGATTTTTTTACCATTCTTATGGGCCCCCAAATAAATTTTTATACAGGGCCCCACCAAGGCACACTACGCCACTGATTTGTAATCTACTATGCCACGCTAACAGACTCAATTATCGGACTCTCACAGATCTCAAGGTAGAAAATTGTTTGCTTAGATCCCACATGT
Organism: Orgyia antiqua; assembly: GCA_916999025.1. Taxonomy (NCBI): domain Eukaryota; kingdom Metazoa; phylum Arthropoda; class Insecta; order Lepidoptera; family Erebidae; genus Orgyia; species Orgyia antiqua. The sequence continues at coordinate 23,464,168 of OU779869.1, forward strand.
CAGGGCCCATTTCATAATCCCTTAAATACGTACAACGTAAACGTAAAAGCAAAAGCCAAGTGATGTTAACTAGTTATTTTTATATAAACAGATGAAACAGCCATGATCTTACCCGGGAGCTTGTCAGTGAGTCGCCACTCAAACGACACTGTGGATATACGCAAGAATCTTCGCCTTCGCAACCCTGATGATCCTGAATCGAATTCACATAGAGAGTATGTATTTACGAATATTTTTAATTGCCTAGAAATAATTACATAAAACTATTTCGCTTAAGATTCTATCACCTACGATAATTTTTTTTTAAACATATTAATATATTTTATTATATTATCTGTGATTATATTAATGGTCTTATTCATAATGACTTATCGGAGGTTTAACCGGAGACTTTATCGGAGAGATAATAAATATTTTAGCGTAAAAAGACTATCACGAATAACAAGTTTTGACAATTTTCGGGAACCGATTTTAGCGAACTTTTAAACCTCCGATAAGTCATTATGAATAAGACCAATATTCTATAACATTGGCTCGACTCATTTGTTTAAATAAAAATACTTTTTACGGATTTAGACGCGTGTATTACGCGAATAAATGCGTCTAAACCGTATCTTACCGTTATTTGGGGTACATACATTATTGAGTATAATAATATTATGTTAACAAACGGTACGAAACTCTTCGTGGGCGAATTCAACTCGTACTTGACTTTTTTTATTTTTTCTATATACATTATTTATGTATTCAGGAAATTATTAACAATTTAACATAAAAACCCTACGCAATAGATCTTTGTCATTGTTTCTAAGGCTAATTTCCTTTTTCGTGTTATTTTAAATAAAAATACATGAATAATGGAGTTTACAGACATTTTGTTTAACGGTTTATTCATTGGTAAACTTTTCCATATTGTATACTCCACTTCTATTTTATATATGTACTCTTAAATAATATGTTCTCTATCATGTATTGCCAGCATTTAATTCTTGGAGAGTTTTTGGTCACAGTTTTTATTTAGAAAAGTCAAATATAATGTGAAATGGAATGGAGGTCCTATTTTAAATTGCCCCGGAGAGATTTGTAGGTATTAGAGATCTTTTATTTAGTGCAAGTCTCGTAGATATTTAGCGATTGTTTTTTTTTCAACTAAAATATTTTGTCCAGGTACTGCGCGCAATTCGAAGTCACCAAAGTTTCAAAGGCTTGTCACGCTGATTCAGATTACAAGTCATTGCGAGAAGGTATGTTAAACTTTAATATTTATTTATTTATTTAACACTTTAATGCTATTTATTACATGCATAGGCAGGCTTATGTCTCTAATATTATGTCTTCTATAGAAACAATTTGGTTAATATGTGCACGTACCGTGGTAGCTCAGTTGGAAGAGCAACGGAACGGTATTCTGGGGTCGTGGATTCAATTCCCGCTCAGGGTGATAATTTTTATCACTATAATTTGATGCATTAAATAAAGTCAATACAAAAATTAATAAATTACTATGTTATACATTGTTAACACGTTCATTGCGTTATGAGGTCGAAACGTCACATGCATGTCTTCCTGCTAGTGCAGCAGTCAAAATATAGTTTTTTCACTCTGTGTGATTATGATTACATTCCTATTAGTATGATAGAGATAAATATACAAAATCAATTCTCTTACAAAATCTAATCCAATGGTGTAGTTTATAAGACATGAGACTGAATAGGTCACATACGCACTGAATAGAAATTAATCAATAAGTGAGGTCGAATCTGTCTCATCAATTTTAGGACTCATAGCCGCACAGGGTGAAGTGCTAAATGTTAGTGACGTGACGAGTGTCGATACGGGAGCTCGCTGCCGCATGCGCCGACGCGGTCGCATATATAGAAATTCTGTGTACCTAATTGTTTGTAAAAAATAGTTTTGGATTGTCCACACCGTATAAGTTGCAGAAAAAGGCTAATTTTATATAATTCAGATTCGTCGAGTGATTCAGAAGAGTAGTTAGTTGTTCAGTTAAAATATAAAAAAGGGTTACGGGCGTCTACTTCAACTAAAAATACTTGTAAATAAAGTAAAAATTTTGAAAAATGTTTTAATATCACCCACCATCTACTGAAAAATCAGTAAATTAAAGCGACATTGATTTTGAAGACGATAATTATATTTAATAATATAATTATATTTCCATCTAAACTAAAAATAAGGAAACTGACTAAATTAAATCAAGACGACAAACTGTTCATAAGTATTAGTACCGGTAAACAATATAGTATCCTCGATAATACTGTAGAACCGAACACGGAAGTTTCAAGTAACCCAATTTTGCTCACATCGACTCAAAAATTAATACGAAGCAATAACTACAGCCACAGCCAGGCCCAAATATGTATCACTATTATATTATAGAAACTGCAACTTTCTTTTATTCCCATCACTAGTCGAGACAAAAAATTTACTTCCTTTCAGTGCGATGTGAGGCACAACAGATGTCATATATATATTTTAAACCAACTATTTAAGTTTCTTATAGTAAAGTTTCAAGCAAATATTATCATTTTTTAACTACAATTAAGGTAGTTTTTAAAAACAGTGCTCTGTGTTTGCATTCGCACTGAAAAGAAGTACAAACTTGCCTCGAATAGACCCCATTCACACTAGCTGAAAGTCCATAAAAATGGCTTAGCAGTGAAGGTGTTAATTAGCTTTTATAAAACACAAAATGTAGTAGAAGTTCTAAATAAGGCGTAACTCTAGTACATACTTGAAAAATTGTAAAGGCAACCATGTTAAAAATACTCGACATTTTTCTTTTAGCGAGCTTACTCATCCTTCATTTTTTAACTACTGAGGAAAGAGTTTTCATTTTAATTAGTTTGATGCACATGTGTAATTTCATTATGATACCATAGTTTTGTAATTGACTCAAAAATGCAAACAGATTTTCAAATTGAAACTTTATCTATGATATCAGATTTTTCTAAATTCATTCCACAGATTAGAAAAAATATTTTTGTTTTATGGAGTATACTTGCCATACTTATCATAAATATTTAATTAATTAGTCATATAATTTTATAGATAACTAGCTGACCCGGCAAACGTTGTTTTGCCTTAGTAAAGAAAAAAAAAGGTTTGAAAAATAGATGTTGGCCGATTCTCAGACCTACTGATTATGCATGTAAAATTTCATAAAAATCGGTCAAGCCGTTTCGGAGGAGTACGGTAACTAACACTGTGACACGTGAATTTTATATATAAGACGTTATTCTGTGTTTCAAATTGAGAGGTAATATAAATATGTTTTAAGTCCGACAATTTATAAATAAAACCTACCCCTGGCTGTGCTATTTGTTTTAATTATTTTTTTAGCCCAATGTTTGGAGACTTATCAGTCACCATGGTCACTGGTGGGACTAAAATTTAAAACAAATACACGCGACTAAATCCGTAAAAAGTGGTTTTATTTGAGCGAATGAGTCGCGCAAGTGTTAGCGAATATTATTATTCTAATATTTGTTTCATTTCTACAGGTGCCACAGTATGCGTACTCTGTGAAACGGCAGCATTGCGACGTGATTTAAAATGGCGTTGCAGTGGTCATGGAGTAGCTGGACATTCAACAAGGTTTTACGCATTAGTTGCACCACATTGTCATGGCAAATGGATGAAGGCATCATCAAACCCTGACAAAAGAAGCGATTGCTGTGCCAATCCAGACTTTATATTTGTTTAAATTACATAATACATTAAACTTTCAGAAATAATCATGGGAGGATTCTTTAGCCCATAATTATTTCAGGAAGTTTTTTGATACTCTACTTTTAAGTAGAGTATCAAAAAACTTGTAACTTGTAATGTAACTTTTATTTTTATGATTTTCATGTTAATGCAGGACAAATTCTAATGGAAAATCCATTCCAAAACTAATCATGACATCGTGTTTTTTAAAGGAATATTATATAAACCGCGTTATCATCATTATGACATCACGCTTTTCCCCATAGGGGTAGGCAGAGGCTACACACGCCATCTACTACCATTCTAACAAAACAAAAATCAAAAATAATTTTATTCATGTAGTCATATTTTTTGTGGCATAAAATAAGATCATAAGATATGTCCAATTTTTTTTCCCTACCACCGGTTCAGGACTTACAATCCACTGAGAAGAACCGGCGTAAGAAACTCAGCAGATATTGTTATCTTTAGTCATATGAATATTTTTTTTTAATAATTATTACAATAGTTCTTATAATACAAATAAGTAAATAAATAAATAACATACCTATTTCCTTAGCTTCATTTACACACTAAGCCTCTGTTAATATATAGCCAATATATAAAGTTTTTAAGATCACACTAGCTCCGTACCGTAATTATGACGTGTAACAGTGTACAAAATTAAAATAAGATTGAAAATCTAAGACAGACAATAGAGAAAGGACATCTTTTTGACATTAGGTACTGATCACAGTTCATTGTTTCATAATGCTTCGATTGTTTTATAATGCTTCTTAGGAAATTATCTGAAATTATAGAAAACTAGCTTTTGCCTGGAATTCGTACGCGTGGAGCTTAGAAACCAAACTTTAACCAATTGTACAAAAAAAACATCCTCTGAAACTAATCTATCTTTTAAAAAAATACCGCATTCAAATTCGTTGCGTAGTTTTGAAGATCATACACTTATTTTACAAAATAACGACTTTGTTTTAAGATTAGTAAAAATGATGCGATACAAATACGCGAAAAGTTAAAGTATATTATTTAAGAATTCTGTAAAATATTAGAGATTAATGGTTTTTGAAATTAAATAGGTCGGGTTCGAAGATTGAGTTACTCAGGTACATTTTTAAATAGTTACTTTATTTTTTTATAATATTCATTTCAGTCTTTATTAATATCACTATTTTAAAAATCAATAATCAAATGGTTTACAAATTATATTAGTATTATTTTAGAAAAAGTATGGAACAAATACCTTTTTTGAATGAGATTTACACGAAATACCAGAACGTAGTTTAAAATTTTGACGTTTAAAATTGAGGACAAGTGACTATAGCCTGGCTGAATCGCACTTCATAGAATAATGACGTTTCATATAGCCTGCATCATAAACACACATAGATACATTTTCACACACACATAGATATGTGGCTTCAAGTCTGACTGATGTAGCCATAGAAACTACTCTCTGGTATATGTGTGGGTATTCATTTATTAATTGCTTCAACACATTGACGATATCTTTTATTATAAATTCGACGATTCTAGTGCCAATTCTACATGCACAACTAAACTTAACTAAAAAATGAAAACAACTATTGCGGTATTTTGATTATTTGGCTATTTTAATATGCACAATCTATACTAATAAAACTGAAGAGTTTGTTTGTTTGAACGCACTAATCTCAGGAACCACTGGGCCGATTTGAAAAAAATCTATCAGTCTTAGATAGGGCATTTATCGAGGAAGGCTTTAGGCTATATAACATCACGCTACGACCAGTAGAAGCGAAGCAATAGTGAAAAATGTTGCAAAAACGGGGAAATTTTCTAAATTCCACGCGGGCGGAGTCGCGGGCAACAGCTGGTAATATTATAAAGCTGAAGAGTTTGTTTGTTTGAACGCGCTAATCTCAGGAACCACAAGTCCGATTTGGAAAATTCTTTCAGTGTTGTTGAAAGTTTATATAACATTACGCTGCGATCGATAGGGGCGAAGCAGTAGTGAAAAATGTTGCAAGAACGGGGAAAGTTTTCTAAATCCCACGCGTACGGAGTCGCGGACAACAGCTAGTATTAACTAAAATCTTTCGTTTATAGTAAACAGTTTTCATAATAAAAGAGTTCAGTTAACATTACCGAATTGGGTTAACGACACTATCGAAATTCATTTTTTAGTTTAGTTATGTGAAAAGAATTGGTACCTCTGTCTTGTAGTAAGTATGTATAACTTATGACTTTGTATTTTATTATAAGGACCTATCTAACAAATTGTAATGTTAGTAATAATTTTGATAATACTTAATGATATTAGAATGTGAAGACATATCTTAAACGACATGTGTAAATAATAAAGTTATAAACTCATAATGAAAATGAAATTGTGATTTTATTTATGCCTCTACAATAGTATTTAGCAAGAGAACGCTAATTCCATCCTAATAAGAATGGACAATAGACAATTAAAAGGGCACGCCACGAAACCAGATAACAACCTCTGTGAGAGACGGACAACACGAAACCTGAAGACCGTGGCTACAGAAGCGGTCGCTGATGGAGGTGTCCTGTTGGCGGTGTCTTTAGATATCGCTAACGCCTTTAACAGTTTGCCATTCGGCTGCATCCGGGAGGCACTCCAATACCATGGGGTACCGGCCTACCTCAGGCAGCTGGTGGAGGACTACTTGGAAGGGCGCAGCGTCTTTTGCGTCGACAGCGCAGGGAGGGAGTGCTTAGGAACGCCATGTCGTGCGGTGTCCCGCAGGGATCGGTCCTTGGGCCGCTTTTGTGGGACATCAGTTACGATTGGGTTTTGAAAGGAGAGCTTCCCCCTGGGCTAGGTATAATCTGCTATGCAGACGATACACTTGTATCAGCCTGGGGTTGAACCTATGAGGAGGCAGCGAAACTAAACCCTGTGCCAACACGCTTGATCAGCGTGACTTAGGTAGACCTTTATCTCTCCAGAAGCTGAGAAAGTCCGTATCCAGCAGTTGGACTAACTGTGCATAGTAAAATAATAATAAATAAATATTCACGGACATTTCACACAACGTCCTCTGGTCCCAAGCTAAGCTTATTATGCTTGTGTTATGGGTACCAGAATACGGATAAAATACATTATATTGGTTTTCTTTTGTAAATACATACTTATAATACATAGAAACACCCAGACGCAGTACAATCATTTGTATGACAATTAGATGAATCACACAAATGATTGTACCGAGCGGGAATCGAACCCGCGACGTCTTGATCGGCAGTCCGTTCATAAACCACTCAACCACGGTCGTTAAAATAATTTGCTTAGTTCAAAAACTAAAAAACACGCTTGAAAATCCTGAATATCTTTTTAAATTATTGCATTGTCATCGGTCCTTGATATGTATGCAAAATTTCAAATCAATCCGACTATCGCAAGTGGGTGAAAATCGCGTTGAAAGATTCCGTTACATAGATTAATACAATGATAGATGCATACCGAACTAATAAAAGCGTGTTAATAGCTAAATAATCAAAATACACCATAGTTGTTTTTATATTTTAATTAAGTTAAGTTTAGTTTGGCACTTTAATTGGTACCGACGTTAAATGTATTAGGTATATCTATACTTATAATAAATCTGTAGAGAGGTCAATTCTGTACATGAAATATATTTTCAAAATAACTATCAGGGGGTGATTAGTGATCGATACTGATGCCAAAAATGCAATCAGTAAAATTTTTGTCTGTCTGTCTGTCTGTCTGTCTGTCCGTCTGTATGTTCCTTATAGAAACAAAAACTACTCGACGGATTTTAACGAAACTTGGTACAATTATTCTTCATACTCCTGGGCAGGTTATAGTATACTTTTCATCACGCTACAATCAATAGGAGCAGAGTAGTGAAGGGAAATGTTGGGGACACGGGAGAAGTTACTCCATTTTTTAAGCTTCCGTCGCGTGTGCAGCCTTAATGGTTAAAGTTACATAGAAATCATGTATGACGGAAATATTCTACATAAAATTGTCTAAAAATATCTCGGAACAGCACATATCTATTTTTTATGGTTGACTCACAATAACACGTGTGACTCCTGATAGCTTAGCAGTTCGGAGCATTCTGATTATATTGGTTTACTCTTACGTTTATAATACTCTCACTCAAGCAGTAGTTAAAAATGTTGTAAAAACGGGGAAAATTTCCTAAATTTTACGCGGACGGAGTCGAGGGCAACAGCTAGTAGAATATAAACATTATGTAACTTATAGCCAATTACAAGTCTTCACCTATGTGTAGAAGATTATCAAAGAACATTCTATTATCAATGCTAAACGGAAGTGCAGCAGCGGGGGCAACAGAACTAAATAATTCTAAAACCCCTAGTATTTTAATATAAACTTTTTTGATGCATCTTTCCGTCTGGGCAAGACATATTTAAACTCGGTCCATTCGACTCACACAACGAATATACTGCCTAATATTTTAACACCTTGTAAACAACATGATTGCATCGAATAAATGAATATGAATATGAATCCAGGCTGTGTCTATAGTATAATACATAACAGTTCACAAATTGGTACAAATCGTATTCCATTTATTACCACGTCCACTACATTTTCATTATTCTCTCAGTGCAAACAAACCAGCTTTGTAGACACAATAAAATGTTAGTCTTGCTAAGATACCATCAACGTTCACAGTTAAACAGGATTCACAAATAAACTACGCTTGCAGACAAATTGCGTGTTTTATTTAACTATCTCTCTCGAACTCTTCAGGCCGGAGAGAGAGAGAATGAATTAATGAATGAAAACTCTTTATTCTTCTTCTTCTTCTCCAGCACATTTACGTCCCACTGTTGGGCACGGGCCTCCTCCACTTTGGGAGGGATTATGGTCAACTGTGCCGCGCTGACCAGGCGTGTTGGCACAGGGTTTATTTTCGAGTTTTCCGTCTCTCACAGAAGATGTTATCTGTGTGCAATATCCCTTAGCTGACTTCTACAGCACCCTTGGGAGGAGATGGCGTGGTGACACTTGTATTATTAATCCGTCACCACACGGAAAGGAAAACTCTTTATTGCACGCCAGAAAATAACTTACAAATATTAATAACAATAAATCTTATATTAGGTACAAAAGGCGGTCTTATCACAAATATTGCAATCTCTTACAGACAACCGTGAACTAGACTCAATTGAATTTAAGAGAGGGTATATTGTGGCGTACCTAACCGTATTACTGAGACTTCGGTGTCCATCCGTCTATCACCAGGCTGTATCTCTGGCATGGTGACAGCAAGAGAGCTTTCACAGTTTATAATATGTATATTCTACGTGTGGTGACGGATTAAGAATACAAGTGTCACCACCCCATCTCCTCCCAAGGGTGCTGTAAAAGTCAGCTAAGGGATAATGCACACAGATAACATCTTCGGTGAGAGACGGGAAACTAGAAAATAAACCCTGTGCCAACACGCTTGGTCAGCGTGGCACAGTAGACCATAATCCCTCCAAAGTGGAGGAGGCCCGTGCCTGACAGTGGGACGTAAATGGGGTGCAGAGAGAGAGAGAATATGTATATCAGTTGTTGCGTTGAACAAAATTGAGTAATATAAAATAAAAAATAAATAAAAAACCTTTATTGGACCTGAATATTACTATTACAATTTTGGTTTCCTGACCTCCAAACTAAGTAATGCAACTTGTTATTACAAGTTGCATTACTTAGTTAGAAGTCAAGAAGTTTACTCTCTAATTTTAGATAAAGGTAAGCAAAAAGAAAACTACAAAACAAAAAAACAAGAAAAAATAGTAGAAGGTTAGCAATCAATTAGATAGTTTGTGTGATGCTGATGAGTGTTTGTGTACATGTGAGTGTATGAATGTATGGAAAATGTATATAAATATGCGTCTATTTTAATTATGCGACTTAAGGATGTTCTCATCAAGAAATCATTAAGGTCTTAGGGCAACCACCCCAAACACTAATGCAATAAGTTATGAGGGATTGACATAATGAAAGTAAACCATTTTAACTGTGAAAAAATTAGCAACAGACTTAAGTTTTTTTAAAACCAACCAACCAAGTACCAACATTATTCTCCTGCCCTTATCCTATTATTTGGGGTTGGAATTATGATAATAACGCACGAAACCCTTCGTGTGCGAGTACATCTTGTACTTTTTTTTTAAGTTCAATTACATGGAATTTTCACTTTTCTCAGAGTGTTCTTTAGTAGATACACCTGGAGTTTCAGTAAAGTTTCGTTACAAACAAATTAAGAAATAGTCGTTATAAGATTTTTTATGTTCAGAATTTATGGATAGCTTGAAATTTTATGTTTATTACTTTCATAGTATAATTAATTATACTTCTTGGCTTTAAAGATGGTTAAAATATTAGTTTGGTTTATACTTAGAGTTATTTAAAGAACTCTTTCATCAGAACAGCTAGCCACCATCGAGCATTAGCATATGCGCGTTGATCAGGCTTATTCTCTCTCTCTCTCTCTCTCACACACAGAGCATGTTATCTGTGTTCAATATTCCTTAGCTGGCTTTTACAGCAATCTGAGAGGGATACGGTGTGGTAAAACTGATATTCTTAATCCGTCACCACGCGAGCGGCCTATATGGCATGCCAATGTAATATGATTGTAACATGAATATGATTCAGTGATGGATATGCGATGCTCATCTCTGGGCAATTATACCATGCGTTCGAAAGACACCAAACTTTTCAGAGTCAAAAAGATCCTCCAGGATGTTTTTGGCTCCGAAAAAAATGTGTTGCTATAAAAACTCCAGTTCTTTATAGCAAGGTTTAGACAGACATCTGTAGAAAGTGGCGATCACAATAGATTAATCTGATTGCAGTGATACTAGGCGCAACATATCCCAATAAGAAGCTAATCCAAAAGAAAAAAATATGGATATGATGGAGCTGGATAGTAGCTTACAGTTTTGATGATGAATTCCGTAAAGAACTCTAAAATGAAACAACTCAATCCCATCTTTGTTAATCTAGTACTGAAATGAGTTAAGCTTGCTTTTAAAAACTTTTAACTTTTAATGCATCAGAAATATATCTTATAAATAGCTTCACATTATTTACAAAGTATTGTATCGAGTTTATCGGCACAGAATAATAGGCTTGCCTTGTTCTATCCATATGGAAACCTAATCAGACGTACATGGAGCCTTTATTATAAAAATAGGTCAATTTCTGCAAAAAAATAGGGCGATGTCCTTCCTATCATTATAAATACAGCTGTTGTCCGTGACTCTATACGCGTGAAATTAAGAAGTTTATTCCCGTTTTTTGCAAAATTTTTCATTAATGCTTCAATCCTATTGATCGCAGCGTGATGTTAAATAGCCTTCCTTGAGAAATGGAACCTAACACAAAAAGAGTTTTTTAAATCGAACCAGTGGTTCCTGAGATTTGCGCGTTCAAACAAACAAACTGTTCAGTTTTCTAGTTTATGTATAGTGTCATCATTTTGAAAACGTTAAGTTTGAAATTAATTAATGTTATTGATTTATAAATTATTTTACATGGATATAAGCGCAATATATTAAATTAGGTTTTATATAAATTGCCTATTGTGGCCATTTATATTCTAAGGTTAGAATATTTATGTTTGCTAATTTTAAATTTATCAACCTACACAAAGGAATTTAGTATTGATGTTTTTAATATTTAATATATTTTGGATATCTTTCTCTCTCTCTTAAGCCTATTAACATCCCACTGTTGGGCACGGGTTTCCTTCACTTTGGGAGTGCTTATGGCCTGTAGTGCTGCACTGACCAGTCGTGGTGCCGCAGGATTTATTTTTGAGTTTCCCATCTCTCAGGTCCCAGGTTATATAACATCACGCTGCTATCAATAGGAGCGAAGCATCAGTGAAAAATTTAGCAAAAACGATTTGTTTTAATTCCATGGGTAAGAAGTTGCGGGCAACAGCTAGTTCCAAATAAAACGTACACTACATAAACACTGCCTACCCCAAAACATTTTTTATAGGCTTCAAGTACGTTATATTCAACTAAAACCTTGTTTATGGCCTTGTAAAGTACGTCGTTAACTCACCGAGCTGTACACTTGAATGGAAAATATGAACAAAAGTGTGATATAAGTGTATTAGATTTTTATATTCTCAATTCCTACAAGTGTGAATAATGGTGCCAATTGTACGTGTAGAACTAAACTTAAGAGGATACCAAAATAGCTTCGTGCATTTTTCTATGTACGAAGTTTTCATTGTTTCTTTAGATTGAATGGCTAGAGCTCTAATTTTTAAGTATATGTTTTTTCAATATATGATCTAGGATCGCATCAACTCAGAAACGCGATTGAAAAAAGTTTTCTCGATAGAAAATCTTGGCGAAACAACCTCTCAAATATTTTTTTTTTTTCATTTGTCGGTCTATTATCGCGTATTAACTAATGAAATAACTTTAAAAACATAGGTAACTATTATGTATAGAAACACGTGGATCAGAATTAAAATATATTTAGTAGATTTTGAGTAAATAGGAAAAGTATCCCTAATTCTTCATTTTCTGTGCCTACTGGCTGTGTTAATATGTACGTGTCGGCGATGATATACGATAATATTGATGTAGGCCCTTAACTTAAAATTGAAAACCACTACGGTGTAATTTGATTAATTGGCTGTTTTGTTGTGCTTTTATAATAAGAAACTTTAGTTAATATCGCCGAATTGTGTTAATGACACTATCAAAATTCATTTTTAGTTTAGTTTAGTAGGGCACGTAGAATTGTTACCAATGTAAGCCTATAAAAGGAGGGTCCTTTATTTCTAAACTAGAGATAACCCGAGAATACACAAAACATTGATAACAATAAATCTATTAAACAGGTACCAAATATTCATACACGAGTGAGTATTTTCACGTCGTTTCACCGAATGTGGTACTGTCTATTTATAGCACAGACCACCTTCGACAGATTGCGCATTGCAACAGCTGCTCCGGTAAATTCGTGGGCGCAAAATTTAGAAAATTTTTACTACAACTGCGTCCCTTTTGGTCGCAGCGTGATGGTATATGGTCCTATAGTCTTCCTCAATAAATGTACTATCTAACACTGAAAGAATTTTTAAATAAGTCCAGTAATTCCTGAGATTAGCGTGTTCAAACGAACAAACAAACTCTTCAGCTTTACAGTATAGATTTGCCCCATTTTATCGATTTCCTCAACTCTGGTATGACCTTGTATTGGTGTAAGTGTTATATTTTTTTAAATGCTGCATACATATTGTAAGAAAGACGCTCATTCAAGGATCATTCTAGGAGAACAAGAGCTGTCATCGAGAAATAAAGAAATGCAAATGCCACTAACGCACAAACGTCGTTAGAGAATAGTCGGTTGCGAGATATGAAATTATGCATTTTCATTGGTCGTAGGCCCGTCTTCTTCTCACTGAGCACACTGGGCACATGCTCAGAGCCTCGTGACGGCCAGGAGCCTCCTAGTCCTTACTATTATATTATATCTTTATATACATAAATCTTCTGTACGTGTGTTTGTAATTGAACTCCTCTTAAACGGCTGGACCGATTTTGATGAAATTTTTTGTTGTTGATTTTTACACAGAATTGTATGGCAAAACAACGGTTGCCGGGACAGCTATTATATTATATTATATTATTATATTGTTGTGCTTAATGTCCTAGGTTATAGCGAGAAATATTATTCTAATGTGCCCAGGACTTCTAGTAGGTCCGGTATAGACGCCTCTGATTGGTCGTAGCAAAATTAGCAAGCCTAGTTCTAATACCTTATTTATGCGAGAATAGCGTATACGTTTGGTGTAGGTTGATCGCAATGCGTGCGAAATCTATAACGAGTGATCCGTGTTTTATAGTGACCGGGGACATTTGTGAAGCGAGGCTATTTGAAATGATATGAAAGGCCGGCCTATAGCCAAATTTGTGAATTAATTCACATCGTAAATTTAGGGTTCTATTATATGTTGTATTTAGATTAACCTGCCTGATATTTTATATTAATGTAATATTTTATGCTTAATTTGTTAATTCTTTTGTAAAATAATGAGGTTTTACTAAATAAATACAAATCTGTTTTCTTAAAATTATTTTGAACTAGAGTATGACGTTTTGTTTCTTAACTTTTATATTAACTGCCTCATGCCTAAACATAACGCCAGCTAAGCTAAGCTTTTATATGCTTGTGTTAAGGGTACCAGAACACAGATAAACATATACTACTTTTCTTTTGTAAATACATACTTATAATACATATTATACACCCAGACGCAGTACAAACATTTGTATGACAATTAAAAACATTACACAAATGATTGTCCTGACCGGGAATCGAACCCGAGGCCTCGTGAACGGCAGTCCGTTATATGAACCACCAGACCACGAGGTCCGTCATAGATGGAAAACCGATAACGCAAATAGATAACGTGTTGGCTTGCAAGCAAAACTGTCGTACATAGTTGTCTATTACTTAAGGGATATAATAAAATTGTGGCCATAAGATTTTCGCAAACTAATAGCCTATAAAAGAACCTTAAATGATCGTTTATCTTCGAAATAGACAATGTTTGTGGCTGCCTATGTCCAATTTATTGCTATCCATAAGTGGAGATATTAAAAACAGCGTTTTAAGACGTACTTATAAATACTACTAGCTGTTTGCCACTAGGACGTACGCCTGGTATTTTGAATAATGGCATAATATACATATAGCACTTCGGCACTCTCGGAGACTGTAGCTTGCTATGACATTATTTTTAGAGATTACTGGGGGGTATGTAGGGACATACATATTATTTTACATACATTTAACATGTACTTTTGCCGCTATATATATATATATATAATGATATACAATATAACTCTACCTCTTTATTCATTGTGTAGAAATATACTAGCTAATGTACAATATACATCACAATTGACATTACTTAGTGAGATATTTCCAAGGATATCTCAATCAATAAATCTACACAGACTTTCCAGAAAGTACGTCTATGGTGGTCTATGGTTACATCAGTCAGCCGGCTTGACGCTACATAAACGTGAAATACGTATCTCTGATATGGCAAAAAAAAAGATATACGACATATGAAACATTATTAGAGTATAAAGTACGATTTAGCCAAGCTTAATTTATGTGTCTTCAAGATTTAATTCGTACCCACTATTTAATAAATGTGTACTTGTAACGAAAACGGAACAGAGGTAGGTATTCATTTTAATACATTATTAGGGTTCCGTACCCAAAGGGTAAAAACGGGACCCTATTACTGAGACTTCGCTGTCCGTCCGTCCGTCCGTCCGTCTGTCACCAGGCTGTATCTCAAGAACGGTGATAGCTAGACAGTTGAAATTTTCACAGATGATGTATTTCTATTGCCGCTATAACAACAAATACTAAAAATAAAATAAAATAAATATTTAAGGGGGGCTCCCATACAACAAACATGATTTTTTTTACCGTTTCTTGCTCGATACTAATAACGTTGCCTTATGTTGCATAGATAATGGTACGGAACCCTTCGTGCGCGAGTCTGACTTGCACTTGACCAATTTTAACCTATTATAAATCAAGATTATAAATTGCCGAATATTATAATATCTCTATATTTTAGTAAATGTATATCAAAATGTGATCAAAATACAAAGCAATTCGATGAGAATTAATTCGTAAATCTCGGTATTTCAGACCTTTCCAAATAACCTCATATAACAAAATGTCGCCGGTCCCTATAAATTATCTTTAACGTATTTGTTGGGTGTAGCCACGTGAAAATAGTCGTTCATGTATGAATACCTGTTTACAGGATTTATTCACAATGGTATTTTTAGGGTTCCTTACCAAAGGTAATAAATAATTTCCACTCTTCTTTTCTTAATTGCTGTACCCGACAGGGTCCATAATTGTATCTTAAATATTTATTTAATCAAGTATTGTAAACATTATGGAACGCAATAAATAAATTGAAACTAAATTGTTTCTGTGTGGTGACGAATTAAGAATATCTACCCATTTCCTTTCCAGGGTGCGACGAGACCTAGCTAATATAAAAATAGGTACAGAATAAACTAAAACCAGCGTTGTGGCGGGCTTACGTCTCCACAACACCATGCTGAGTGACGTGCCTATTTCCACGCCTTCCAACTAGGTAGACGCATTAGACATTAGAATCCTTCTGTTTCTATGTTGAGTTTTTTCTATCCTTTTTTTATGTGTTTTTGTTGTTTACTACTTTTAAATTGTGGAAATAAATATCTTTTCTTTCTATCTTCTTCTTTCTTTCTAAATATTTAAGATGGCTTCCACCCAACAAACGCGACATACAAAATAAAAATGTTTGTTTTAAAAAACGTTCTCTAGTAGTAGTCTCATCTATTATCACAGAATATCATAGAATAGAATAGCCAATAATAATAAATTTTTGTTTAATTATCTTGGGCACTTTGTTACCGAGGACCTAAATGACCAAGTTGGTATTTACAAAGAACGCAGAGCAATGGCGGTAAGATGTAACATGTAAAATCGAAGGTTTGCGCGTTGTAGAGAAATATGTTAAAATTTCGATGCTTCGGGGGTGTTTGCTGAAGCCAGAGTCAACCACTTCCACGCCATGTTTTGTAAAAAAGTTGCCTCGCACTTAATGCGAATAAGGAACAGCTCAAATCGCATCCTGGAGGTCATAGCCGATAAGTATGACTCGAGGATCATGAAGGGTTTCATGCGTGTGATACTGTTACAACTTGTAGTGATAAATCCGGTTAAGTTACTTTTGTACTGTCTTTTGTCTGAAAATAAAGAGTTATTTATATAGTCATTATCTTATTGTTTACATTTTGAAAAGATTACTATAAAACACATTCACGCTTAACAAAACTAAACTAAAAACAAAGATAATTACAACAATATATAAAATAATTACAAATAAATAAAATAAATAATCACAAAGCATCATAGTATAGAATAATTTTTTTTGTACATCTTAATTCAACATTATATTAAAGTAATTTATTAATTTTTGTTTTGACATGCTATGCTTTTACTTAATAAATCAAATTATGGTGGAAAAAGTGAAATGCCGCAAGTGGGACTTGAACCCACAACCTCGGACCTCGGAACGGTTCCGAAGCTCTTCCAACTGAGCTTATTGCGGTCTACTTGCAACACTTCAAATTAACCACCATATCTGTTACTCGAATGAGTTTATATATTTTTACGTACACCGCCATCTATCAAGATTGCTTTACACCATCTCGACCAACACTTGAGTATTCTTTCCAGAATACGAATGGTTGAAATAATGACGCGACGTTCAATAATAAAGTAATTTATTAATTTTTGCATTTGACATGCTATGCTTTTACTTAATAAATCAAATTATGGTGGAAAAAGTTCAAGTCCCACTTGCGGCATTTCACTTTTTCCACCATAATTTGATTAACATTATATGTTCTATAATCATTATTCTTTAATCGTATGAAACCTTAGGTACACAAGGTCAACTCGCACTTAGACATTTTTTTAAAGTGTCACGGTGTGGTATAATAAATATCGGTACAAACCAGAGGGTGAATATTTATGGGTGTTATTAATAATATTAATATAGTCATAATTCGTGGTATACAAATGTACCGTCTGTTTTTTTATCTTTATATGGAGAGGTTTATACTTTTTACGAAATATTTTATTTTTACTTTTTGGGTGTTTCTATGTATTATAAGTACTTATTATTACAAAAGAAAAGTAGTTTACGTTGTAGTTAGTAGTAGTTTAGTAGTAGTTTACGCTGTAGGTATATTCGTCTTCTGGAACCCATAACATAAGAATATAAGCTTAGCTTAGGACCAAAGGACGTTGTGTGAAATGTCCATGAATATTTATTTATTTAATACTAGCTGTTGCCCGCGACTCCATCCGCGTGGAATCTGGAAAAATTTTTTTTCGCAATCATAGGTAGCCTATGTCCTTTCTCAGGGTCTAAAGATTGTCTGTGCCAAATTTCATCAAAAACGGTTGAGAGGTTTAAGAGGGTACTGTACTCCTAATTTAGGTATTTGCCTTAGGTATTGCTATCCCTATTCCTGAGCACCGTGCTGAAAGGGACAAATATAGCTGAAGCAGATTTTACCTACAGATTCTTTGACAAAAAGACGTTTCGTAATCCCCTTTTATTCTTCGCGAAAGTTAAACCGATTTTGATTGTTTTTACGCTATATTATAGATGAAGAGTATATCTATGCTTGCATCACTTTCTTTTTTGGTAAAACGCTACCAAATATGTGTGATAGACGCTGCAACATTACCTAAAGAAAACAAAAAAAGCGGGATATTCGGATGGTCACATTTATTTTAGTTATTATGTATAGAAAAAAGAAAGTGACAGAAGCATAGATATACTCTTCATCTATAATATAGTGTAAAAGCAATTAAAATCGGTTCAACTTCCGCGAAGAAAAAAGGGAAGTACGATACCCATATTTTTGTATGGAGCTTAATTTGGTATCGTGCCCTCTTAAGCGGAAAAGCGTAACAGACAGACAGAGTTACTTTCGCATTTATAATATTAGTAAGGTACGACAGTGCAGGATTAAGAATATGAACAAGTTTGCATAGAAAATTTTCTGTCCGTGTGGGGACGGATTAAGAATACAAATGTCACTACCCCTTCTCTTTCCCAGGATGCTGTAAAAGCCATCTATAATATATTGAATTGTACATAGAAAATATCCTCTGTGAGAGGCGGAAACCTCGAAAATAAACCATGTGTCAACACGCCTGATCAGCGCTGCCATAGTCCCTCTCAAAGTGGAGGAGGCACATGTGGGACGTTAATAGCCTTGACAGAAAGATATAGAGAAGAGTACATTTTACGAAGTACGCACAGCGTATTTTAGATAGGTACTGCAGGGATAACTCGAAATAAAACGGCGTGATGTTGTCAGATGTTTTTTTTATTCTTATGTCATTACAATAATTGATAACTAGCATAAGAATGTGCTTACTATGGAATTGAAAAATCAAACCTTAAAAAATTGTACGAAAACATAATGGACAACTCTATCTTTTAAAAAAATCAACACCAAAAGCAGTTTTAAAGATATGAGCTCACATAGGGACAAACACAAATAAATAAACTTTGTAGTTGGTGTAACAATTTTCATTTTATTTCTGTTCATTTAATTAACAATATACAATTAAAAACTAATATAGGTATGTATAATAACAAAATATGTACAGAAACTATAAAATAAATTAATATTAAATAGACTTTTGACTTTGTTTTATAATCATTAAAGATAAAGATAAGTACCTAAACATTATTTTTTTTATCTTATTATTCATGTATTTTTTTTTTAATAACAGTAACACCTTTATTGATGAATAGACATTTCAAATAAGTAACAGGTATTCATGAATGAGCGTTTATTTCCTCGTGACTGCGTTCAACAAAATGACACACAGCTTATTTATAGCGGCGTGGCGCGGCGAGGGAATTTTATGAAACGTTCTGATAAAAAAGTCTGAAAATTACTAGTTTAGGTATTAAGATACGCCAAAATCCTCCGTGTGGTGACGGATTAAGAATACAAGTGTCACCACCCCAACACCTCGCAAGGGTGCTGTAAAAGCACACAAATAATATCCTCTGTGAGAGACGGAAATCTCGAAAAGAAACCCTGTGCCAACACGCCTGGTCAGCGCGGCACAGTAGGCCATAATCCCTTCAAACTGGAGGAGGCCCGTGCCCAACAGTGAGACGTAAATGGGCTGAAGAAAAAGAAGATACGCCAAAATGGTAAGCTTACAACTTGTACCATATATTTTGTTAATGTAATCGGGACTATAATCACGTTAATAAAATTATTGTTAAAAAGGTATAATACCTTTGCTTCCGACGTTTCGACCGAGTTGCATCGATCGTGGTCACGGGTTGACTGAAGTTTTGCTAGTGATATACCATAAGGCTATTGCCAGAGGTGTATTTTGAAATTTAACGACCTGGGCCATTCGATTCGACGCTCCTAGCCAATTTAATTAGCTGCCCTATAAATTAATAGAGATAGAGCAAAATTTTAAACTTGAAGCCTTTCACTGCCCTGCTCAGGGTGGCCGCCCCGGGCCATGGCCCCTATAGCCTCTGGCTGTTGCACGCAACTTCGTATGCGTGGAATTTAGAAATTAAATCTAAAAAAAACTTCAAGGAAGCCCTTCTCTTGAACTCTAACTATTAAGAAAAACCGCATCAAAATCCGTTGTACAGTTTTGAAGATACAAGCTCACATAGGGATATACATACAAAAATAATGGCTTTTTTCATAATAAGTAACGATTGGATTTTCTTTAAATAGTTGAACCGACTTTATGTGTCTTTGATTTTAAGGGTTTTCCTAGATTTACAAAAAAATCAATAAAATTGCTTTCATAAAATTTACTAAATAAAATTTACAAAAAATCATTAAAATTGCTTCGCCCAGTTAAAAGTTATGAGATAACAATCATAAAAATCTTAGTTCAAAAACTAAAAAACACGCTTGAAAATCCTGAATATCTTTTTAAATTATTGCATTGTCATGACATCGGAGTATATTATTCCAGGGCGTCCTCTCCCAGCTCCTGTAAATGCCTTTCGTTAATCGTCTCTCATCCATCCTCTTCACATGACCAAACCACCTAAGCATACTTTTCTCCACCTTAGTCACTCATCCTCTTTCAGATCCGCAACGTTCTCTTATAATTTCATTTCTTAATATTCTACTTTCGTGCTTCTGCTGCCACACCCAACATTCGCTTCCAAACTTATATAAGCGGGTGACCAAATAAGACCCAAAGTGGAGAAGGCCCGTTCCCAAAAGTGGGACATTAATGGGCCGGAGAGAGCGAGAGAGATTAGATTTTTGACGCAGAAATGACTCAGAATTGGCCCCATTAATATTTCCACACTGTGTCGTTAAAAGCATTATGATTACCTAACTTAATACTTGAAACGGTTTGCTTCATTATGCCATAAAGTAATTAGTCTGGGGTTATCATACCTTTGGGATTAATATGGGAATGCTTGTTAACTAATGTGATATTTATAATGTGGCTATTAAGCATATTTGTATTTTGTTGTCTGTATTATTATATAATCAATTTATTACTTTTGTTCTGCTTTATGACCTTGTTTGAATTGTTTTATCTCTACCCAGCTCATAAACATCTTACTGTTGGGTACTGGCCTCCTACACTTTGGGAGGGGTTATGTTCTACTATGCCACGTTAACCAGGCGTGAATGTTATCTGTCCGTGTGGTGACGGATAAGGAATACAAGGTCACCACCCCATTTCTTTTCCAGGGTGCTGTAAGCGCCAGCTAAGGGACAATTTAATCAGTAAACATCTACTATGAGAGATGGAAAACTTGAAAACTAAACCCTGTGCCAACACGCTTGGTCCGCGAGGCACAGTAGACCAAAATCTCTCCCATAGTGGAAGAGACCCTTGCCCACCAGTGGGACGTTAATGGGCTGGAGAGGAATGTTATCTGTATACAATAGACATTCTTTTAGCTGTCTTTTACAGCATTTTGGGGAAGAAAAGGGGTATAATACTTGTATTCTTAATACGTCACCACATGTACAATTTTTGATTTGTTATTATGTCCTACTAATATTGAAAAGGAAAATTTTTTGTAAGAATGGTAAATGGATAAATTGTAAATGGATGTTTGGGTGTAAGAATATTAGTTGAACTTTTATGCAAAATCTAATGCAGATATACCTACTCATATTCTGAAAGTAAGTAATCGTAAATTATCTATTTATATAGTAAATACTAAATACAAATCAATAGGTAGTTATCTTAGCTTTTAATTGAAGCTTAAAGCAAATAGCAATGCATGCTACATTTTCATTACTTAGTGCAAACAGACCATTTCTCTAGAACAGTGTAGAACGTTAGTGTTGTGTTAATATACTCGTATGTAATGTGTAGTACAATACACTTTAGAATAGAATTAACAAGCACAACACTACAACGTATCACATTAAGTACGTAGTTTGTTTAGAGAAATACTTGCTTAGAAAATCTTTTACAAACAATGTTTAAAGTAAATAGTAAAAATCTTTACTTATTAAAGTCTCTCCCCAGCCCATTAACGTCCCCTCTAATTTGGGAGGGATTATTATTACTGCGCTGCGCTGACCAGGCGTATTGGCACAGGGTTTATTTTCGAGTTTTCCGTCTCTCACAGAAGATGTTCACTGTGTACATTATCCTTTTGCTGGTTCTCACAGCACCCTCGGAAGGAAAAGGGGTGGTGACACCTATATTCTTAATCCTTCACCACACAGACTATAATAATACACAGTCGCTACTTTTGTTTTGGTGTATGTATGTAAGCTTATACGAGTATATTCAAGATACGCAAAGGATTTTGATGCTTTTTTTTTTAAATAATAGTGGAGTAGTTCAATAGGTTGTTTTTTTTTCTAGAATAATTGGTTAAAGTAAAGTGTGTATTTTATATACCATGAGTTTAAAGTTGCGGACGATTTCTAAGAACCATATATGATTTAAATATATCTCGTTCATTAATAGTAATTGCAAAATACACTTCAAAATACTGAAATGTTTTTAGGGTTCCGTACCCAAAGGGTAAAAACGGGACCCTATTACTGAGACTTCGCTGTCCGTCCGTCCGTCCGTCCGTCTGTCACCAGGCTGTATCTCAAGAACGGTGATAGCTAGACAGTTGAAATTTTCACAGATGATGTATTTCTATTGCCGCTATAACAACAAATACTAAAAATAAAATAAAATAAATATTTAAGGGGGGCTCCCATACAACAAACATGATTTTTTTACCGTTTCTTGCTCGATACTAATAACGTTGCCTTATGTTGCATAGATAATGGTACGGAACCCTTCGTGCACGAGTCCGACTCGCACTTGACCAATTTTTTAACAATAACCGATTAAAGTAAATAAATAATCTTAATTTAGCTAAGCAAGGTACATCGTTACATATAGGTATTGATAGATATGAATAAAGCTCATGTTAGTAATAGTGGGGAAATTGGATGGAAACACTAGTATTCTTAATCCGTCACTAAACGGACAGTCTGACAGACATGGAATCTAAGTACTACTTATATAATTATAAAGACTTTAAAATTTTGAGACGTTACATTATAAAGACTTTTAAACTATAAATACTTATAGTCTTAAAAGCCTAGTATGTGTACTAAAATTTAAGATAAAATTGTCGTTTTCTTATCTTGGCTAGTACAAATGGAAAATGGACCAATATACATGCAAATTTAGTTTGAGACAGGACTTGTGTTTGAGACAAGGCCACGTGCCACGACTCTGCTACAGAATTGGACGACAATTGAGTTTTGGCAGACATTCCATTCGGACACTTTGTTTAGTTATATAGGTAGTCAAGTTAAATATTGTATTATTATTTTGGATGTGCCTTATGGGCGAGTGGTTCATGTAACAGACTGCCGTTCACGTGGCCGTGGGTTCGATTCCCGCACACGTTTGTTACTCTTTCACGCATAAACTACTGAATAGATTTTAATGAATGTTTACTATTTATTATAAGTATGTATTTACAAAAGAAAATTAGTATAAATGTATTATATTCGTATTCTGGTACCCATAACACAAGCATAATAAGCTTAGCTTGGGACTAGAGGACGTTGTGTGAAATATCCATGAAAATTTATTTTTATTTTTATTATTTATTGAAACTTTACAATAATGTAGCTTAAACATCAGAATAACACATATTTATTATTTACAAAGATATTGTGTGAATTTTCCAAAATGTGACGATAAGTGTTAAGTAAGTAGAATTTCCACGGGTAAGAAGTCGCGGGCAACAGATAGTCAAAAATAAATATAAATATAACATCACTTCTGGGGAAAAGCATTTTTTGTATGGCCTATATTCATCTACAATAAAATACCTAACTTTTATAACGACCTCAACATTAGCATGTGTAAAAAAGAATGAGGGACCGCTTGACACAAAAATGTTATTATACACTCAAAGAGTTTCTGGACGATAGTCAAATATAATATCTAATATATAAAATTCACGTGTCACAGTGTTAGTTACCGTACTCCTCCGAAACGGCTTGACCGATTCTTCTCAAATTTTGCATACATATTCAGTAGGTCTGAGAATCGGCAAACATCTATTTTTAAAACTTTTTTTTTTAGTACGGCAAAACAACGTTTGCCAGGTCAGCTAGCTTTAATATAAAATCGATTTATTAAATAAATATTGTATGATAAATCTAAAGACTTAATTTTGACTACTAATGATTATACCATTGACATCAACTTAATTTTATTTACTAATCAATTATACAATTTGACATCATCTAGCATGACGTGAAAAGATTTAATATAATATTTAATTTTAAGTAGTTGCATGTCATGTGTATGTATTCTTTGCTAGTATATTATTAATTTTGTATTCTTAAGCTTATGTTTTTAATTTGTATGTCTATAATTAGACAGAAAATGTTGAACCAATTTTCTTATATCTACATCATATTGTACACATGTTGTAACAAATAAATGATTCTTTATTAAAAAAAAAAATTTACAAATAGAAGTGGTATATTTTATAACCCAGTCTAGAATCAACCCGTATAACAAGCTCGCAAAGAATGTCAAGTTCTATTTACGTTATAAGAGCCTAGAATTTAGGTAAAGGGCATGTCAGTTATACATGAAAGTTTGCGCATTCATTTAGTGAGTGAGTTTTTGTAAAACGCAGTTGGCACTGTAGCATTTTGTTACCATCATTTTCTTTAGTTATTAGCTGTAGGTACCCCGCGACTGCGTACATGTGGAATTTAGAAAATTTTCCTGATGACGAGCCTCGTGGTTGAGTTGTTTATGTAATATGCCGATCAAGAGGTCGCGGGTTCGATTCCCGCCCGGGACAATCGTATATGTGATTTTTCTAATTGTCATACAAATGTTTGCACTGCGTCTGGGTGTTCAGTGGTATGGTTATGTTATGTATTTACAAAAAAAGTAGTATATTATGTATTCTACCGTATTCTGGTACCCATAACACAAGCATATAACGTTAACTTGGGACTAGAGGACGTTGTGTGAAATGTCCGTGAATATTTATTTATTTATTTATTATTTCCTTGTTTTTACATCATTTTTCATTAATGTTTCGCTCTTATTGGTCACAGCCTAATGAGCCTATAGACTTCCTCGATAAATGTACTGTCCAACACAAATATAATTTTTCAATTTGAAAGAGTAGTTCCTGGGTTTAGCGCGTTCAAACAAACAAACTTTTCAGTTTTTTAATATGTATTAGTATAGATTATAAAATGAATTCGTTATTTTTGCATGTATGTCCCTATTTGAGTTCATATCTTCAAAACTACTCAACAGATTTAGATGTGGTTTATTTTAAATAGATGTAGTGGCTCAAGAGGATGGCTTTTTTTGCACAATCTGTTTAGATTTGGATTTTAAACTACTTTCTACGCGTACTAAGAAAAAACTGGATAAAATCTCTTGAGTAGTTTTGAAGATATAAGCTGACCTAAGGACTATCATACAAAAATAACGACTTTGTTTTATATTAAGTAAAGATACGTATCTTTACTTAATATAAAACAAAGTTTAATGTTTCGTAGTCCCCTTCTTTCCTCGCGAAAATTAAGCCGATTTAAATTTTTTTATGCTATATTATAGATGAAAAGTATACATAATGTATGTATTATGCTTCTATCACTTTTTTTTTATATTACCTTACCAAATTTGTGTGATAGACGCTGCAACTTTATCTAAAGAAAACCGACGAAATGGGATTTTTGGATGGTCATATTTCTTTTACGAGTAGTTATTATGTTTTGAAAAAACAAGAAAGTAATAGAAGCATACATACGAGTATATACGACATATAGTGAAAAAAATTTGGTTCCTCTGTAGGCAATATACACGAAGAAATTAGGGGATTATGATGCGCATATTTTTGTATGGAGCATAGTTTGATGTCATGCCTTCGGGTCGCGTTTTTTACTTTCGGCATGGAACCCTAAAAAAGTTGTTATTTAAAATATGTGTTTTTTTTTAAACGAATCGAACTCTACAATGTTTTAATTTACCGTCACATTATTCAATCATGTATTATATGTTAATTTTTATGCCTAATGAATGACCTTAGTTTACGGCGAATTTGAATTGTAGAATTTGTAAGATATTTTTGTAGTTATTTCTTTTAAATAAGTAACTCTTTTATGGGGCATGGTATACGTTTCTTTAACAAACTCCCTGATAATGTTGAGAATTTAATATTTTTTAATTATCTAAACTATGTAAAAAGGCGTATTATAAAATTATAGATTATGTTAATGATAATGTAGCTCGGGAGTAAGTTGTTACATCTTCGAATGAAGCGACTCATATACTAATGATCGTACTTCGCTTATGAAGCTCGTTTGATCATATTGTTTATTGTAAGGACATTGCAAGTTATTGTAAGGACTAAGTACCTACTGTAAATTATAATTATTAAGGAAAAGAGTTCTGCTGAGATTTTAACGCCGATTCTTCGAAGCGGATTGCATGTCCTGAACGAAATTGTGAAAAACGTTAAAAGACATTGTGCCTATATGTTTAAATGATATTAATTTAATTTCAAATTTATATTTCCAAATTTCCGCAGTGCCTGTAAAGAAAGGTCTATGACCAATATATGTGTTACCAGTGATGACTTATGGAACTGAGACGTGGTCTCTGAATGTCGGCCTCATAACTAACTTAGAGTCGCGCAGCGTGCTATGGAGAGGGCTATGCGCGGTGTTTCCCTACGTGATAAGATCCGGAATGCGGAGATCCGTAGAAGAACCGGTGTGTACGTAGCCCGAAGATGTATCACGCGGAAGCGGCAATGGGCAGACCACATTGCTCGGCGACGTGACGACCGTTGGGACGGAAGGTTCTCGAGTGGCGACCACTTACCCGACGACGCAACGTTGGGCGGCCCACAACAAGGTGGACTGACGATATTGTCAAATGCGCTAGAGGCCGCTGGATGCAGTTAGCGCAGGACAGCACGTAGTGGCGTTCTATGGGGTACGCCTATGTCCAGGGTGGATGGATTGTATTTTATATGCTCTATCACATATTTTCACGATTGTCATTTGTAACGGATTTTAAAGAAATACAGCAGAGCTTTTTGTATCTTACACAATATAACTATAATTTTTACAGTTTTCCTCGTATTATAACGATATTGTGACGCATCCAGATCGTAAATCAATGTCACCAATCACAATAGGTTCATACCTATTACGAGTATGGATTGTCAAACGTTTGTGATTTACGTCGTCTATTAGATACGTCCGGTTATTCAGTGTATCTATAGTTATTAAATGATAGATGAGGTGTTAGTCTATATTAAATCCATAGAATTATGATTCACTAACTGTTATCCACGTCTTCATACTCGTGGAATTAATGTTTTGTCCGTTTTTGTAACATTTTTCGCTATCCTCTCCTCCCATATCGAGTCGGGTCCCATCTGCGGGTCCCTGACCTGACCTGACCTGACCTGAACCTGACTGACTACGACGGCCCGGTTTCTGGGCACGGAGAAACACCATGGGGTTTAGTGGATAATCTGGCCGCCTTCGGGTCCCACACAAAGCCCGAAGGTTGCCCCCGCATATTGACAGGCGAAGTGCGTCATGCATGTAAAAAAGTTAACTAAAAACTGAAAACAACAATATTGTATTTTGATTAATCGGCTATACCCTTGCTTGTGCACATTTTTATTAATTTTATTAATTACATAATTGTGTCTCTTTCTGGGGAATAATAAAGTCTACTTTCTTTCTTTTCTTTCTTTCTTCTTCTTTCAATTTGAATCATTAGTCTATAATACACAGTATTTATAATAAAAAGGTCAGCTCTCTCTTCTCATCTCTCTTCAGCCCATTTACGTCCCCACTGTTGGGTACGGGCCTCCTCCACTTTGGGAGGGATTATGATCTACTGTGCCGCGGTGACCAGGCGTATTGGGTTTTTTTCGAGTTTTCCGTCTCTCACAGAGGATCTGTGTGCAATGTCCCTTAGTTGACTTTTACAGCACCCTTGGGAGGAGATGGGGTGGTGTCACTTGTATTCTTAATCCGTCAAGGACAAATCGGCAATGTTATTGACAATATCAATTTTCATTTTTTAGTTAAGGTTAGTTGTGCACGTTGAGTTAGTACCTATAGCCTTCCTGGATACATATGTAGTATCCAACTCTGAAAGAGTTTTTCAAATCGGACCAGGGGGTCCTGATATAAGCGCGTTCAAACCAACAAACTCTTCAGCTTTATAATATTAGTATGCACATAATTGTTTGATACATAATTGTTTTATCTTTTCTGCTGCCATTTGTTTTCATTTAGTTTAAATAGCAAGAGGCTGAACACATCTATCATAACAAAATAAAATAAGTCACAGTTCTGTTTGAAAAATGCTCCCGCTAACATCGCTATATTGAAGTCAATACACAAATTGGCCACTATAGATCACACTCAAACGATTTGTTTGTGGCGCTGTGAATAATGGCTCACAATTAATATACTACGATGTTTATTGCAGTTCAAGTTTAAGGGCACCACAAACGGCATATTACAATATATTAATAAAGCGAGAAAGAGACAGATGTATGTAGAAAAAAGACGAGGCGAGAAAGAGACACATATACGGAGTTGATACGACATAGGGGCATTAAATTTGACTACGTACCTATACTATAGGTGTATGGTATTGATTCGATACAGTATAAAAATAAATAGTACCAAAAATGAGATTTTTTTTCAAACAAACTAAATAGCTTTGAACTCCAACCACCCTGTGTAAATAATCTAAGGTACAATAGTAACTTTCTATCTCTATCAAGCGCATCTTTTTTGTTATTTTGGTCACTTTCGTAATAAAAGTGCAAGTGATTTGAATAGTCAAGAATGGCAACTTGCATCGTAAAATTTACCGTAATTTATCGTTGTAAGAATGTAAGGTAGATGACCTTGCCTATAAACTTATCAGCTGTAACGAAAGATACATCGTGTCCTTATTAGTACTAAAACTTTTAACCTAATTTGCGTCTAAATTATTGCTAGTATTTATTTGATTTTTGGTACAGAGCTTAAAAATGTTACCTAGTATATCCAGTTTAAAAAAAAGTCCATATGTCGTATCAACCTTGTATATTAATATACCGAGATGTATCTATGTCATCGACAGATGTATCTGTCTAAGCTCGTCTTTTTTCTATATACATCTATCTCTTTCTCGCTATATACGTTAATATGACGTTTGTGATGCCCTTTAAGGGCCTACATCAATATTATCGTATATCATCGCCGACACGTACATATTAACACAGCCAGTAGGCACAGAAAATGAAGAATTAGGGAAGCTAATTCGGTATCCTCTTAAGAGCGTGGAGTAGCTGTGAAAGCTGCGTAAGGATGAGGTTACTGACCTCAATTCTACGTAACTATGTATGTATATTTGACGAGCCTCGTGGTTGAGTGGTTTATGTAACGGACTGCCGATCAAGAGGTCGCGAGTTCGATACCCGCTCGGGACAATCATTTGTGTGATTTTTCTAATTGTCATACAAATGTTTGTACTGCGTCTGGGTGTTTCTATGTATTATAAGTATGTACATATTTACAAAAGAAAAGTAGTATATGTAGTATATCCGTATTCTGGTACACATAACACAAGCCTAATAAGCTTAGCTTGGGACCAGAGGACGTTGTGTGAAATGTCAATGAATATTTATTATTATTATTATTTATGTATGTATGAGTATGAGTAAAAGTCCGTGTGTTGACGGACTAAGAATACAAGTGTACTCCATCTCCTCCTTAGGGTGCTGTAAAAGCCAGCTAAGGGATATTTACACAGATGACATTCACTGTGAGAGACTGAAAACTCGAAAGTAAACCCTGTCTCAACACGTCTGGTCAGCGCGGCACAATAGACTAAATCCCTCCCAAAATGGTGGAGGCCCGTGCCCAACAGTGGGCCTATAATGGACTGGAGATAGATAAATAGATAGATGTATGTATGTCCCTATGTACGCTTAAATCTTCAAAATTTCCCAACATATTTTGGTCCGGTTTTTTTTGCTTTGTTTTCTTTTTCTTAATTCCACGCAAATAAAGTTGCGGGCAACAGCTAGTATTGTTATATTTGTTTTGAAATACTGTAAAACGTTACTCGTATTCACACATTTTTTATTTCTAAACAGAAATTGTGTTAAATTACTCCTTAAAAGCAAGTAATTATTTTTAGACGTTAATTTGATGCAATAAAGCCATTTGCGGGAATGTGAGAGGCCCAACGAAAAGTCGATTTTCGGAGAGCTCGTGAAATATTTAATTTACAGTCACTTAGGCAATACTGGATGATATTTATTTGATAAAATCATATTTAATGAAGGTCCTTGTGGCGTGTTTCAGGTAACGGACTGCCGTTCACGAGGTCGCGGGTTTGATTCCCGCTGGGGACAATTATTTGTGTGATATTTATAATTATCATACAAATGATTGTACTGCGTCTGGGTATTTACTATGTATTAGAAGTGTGTATTTACAAAAAAACAAACAGTAGTTTATGTATTATATCCGCATTATGGTACCTATAACACAAACTTAGTATGGAAGCAGAGGACGTCGTGTGAAATGTCCATGAATATAGTTTATTTATTTATTTATAGTATATTCAAGGTTATACAATCCTACTTATTTACGTGAAAATTTGTAACAATGTGCGGATGTGAGGATATTCGTTGCTCTTTCACGCAAAAACTAATTGTAGTAAATACTTGAAGGGTTTCGAAAGAAATAAAGAAAAATAAATTGATATGAAGGATAATCAGACAAATACAATTAGGTACAGAGGTACACATCTTTTGCTTTATTCCATAAATATATTCTTATATATTTATGGAATAAAGCAAAAGATGTGTGAATCCTTCACTAAATGGCCTCAGCTCAGCATAATGCTAGTTGACACCAGAGCGTGGTCTTCCGCTGGGCCGTTAAGTGTATTTTAATAAAACTCTGCAGATATACAGTTAAAACATAAGACACATAGGCTATTTAATATTATTCTCCTGCCCCTATCCCGTCATTTGGGGTCGGTGCAACATGTATTTTTCATCTATATTTTCTACCTACAACCTTAATGTTGCCTTACTGTTAGGCAAGGGATGTTGGCACTTTATATTTTTTTTATTAAAAAAAAAAATAAAGTGCCAACATCCCTTTAATTATAAAAGACTTGGTCGCTTTGCGACTATATCGCCCTAATGGCGCACTTTGAGAGGGATTTTTGTAAACAAACGTCAGACGCGTTTATTTATATCATTTTTCTGATGTAGATTAAAATATTCTTTTGTCGGAAAACTCGAAAATGAACCCTGTGCGGACACAATTCTCCGTTAACCCGTAATCCCTCCCAAAGTGGAATAGGTCCGTGACAACAACAGAAAGATAATGGGCTGGAGAGAGAGAGACAGAGAGAACGGTACCGATTCTACGTGGACAACTAAACTTAACTAAAAAATGAAAATAGATAGTGTCAATTCGGCAATTTTAACAGAAGTTTTTTATTCGAAAATTTGCTGAATGATGAATTTGTTTATAGACGATTTTAATTAATAAAAATGTGCGCAATGTAATAGCCAGTTAATTGAAACATGCTATAGTTGTTTTACTTTTTTAGTTAAATTAATTTTAGTTTTTGATAACGCGTGTTTGTGATGAATGTTGGGGGAAGTTGGGGTTTGAACAATAATTTCTATGTATTATATTAGTATGTATTTACAAAAGAAAAGTAGTATATGTATTCTATCCGTACTCTGGTACCCATAACACAAGCGTATAAGCTTACCTTGGGACCAGAGGACGTTGTGTGAAATGTCCATGAATATCTATTTATAAAAAAAAATAAAACAAGATTGCGATGGGAGCTTAGAGGAGCCATTATTATTGAACACACAAATGTCTGGAATGGTACTCACCTCAGATCAATCACGTCGACTTCTTGTTGGTACCAACTTGATGAGTGCAGCGGAGATATTATGATGGGCGGCCCACCTTCCAATACGATATTTAATTATTCTTGAGATGCGAAGACACCACACGATAATATTATAGGCAGACTCACCGGCGAGTTATACGTACGGAGAATCGGTATAAATGTAAGTATGCGACAAACCACATCAAAACTCAGAGTGCCTACCTATATTGATGTTATAACTTTCATATTGTATAAGTAATGAGCAACTCGCTAAGCTTCTCAAATATCATGTTCTTGTTGAGTATAATGAAACTATAAGCTTAGGTAATGAATATGGCAATAATAATTATACTTTCAGCCTTCTGGTCGAGTGGTGTATGTAACAGACTGCCGTTCACGAGGTCGCGGGCTCGATTCCCGCTTGGGACAATCATTTGCGTGATATTTATAATTTTCATACAAATGTTTGTACTACATCTAGGTGTTTTCTATGTATTATAAGTATTGTATTTACAAAAGATAAGTAGTTAATGATTATATCTGTATTCTGGTCATGGGTACCAGAATACAGATATAATCACAAGCTTACAGGCTTAGCTTGGGACTACAGTACGTTGTGTGAAATGTCCAGGAATTTTTATAATAGTATAGATATAGTATAATAGCAAGTCGGTGATGGCACAGACGCAGAAAGCAGTCTTGCTGGACAATGCCCGGATAGTCTCTCAGTTTTTCTCTCATTAAGCTCCACCACTCCGAATGACTGTTGCCATTCGTGGTGAGGCAGTGTTCTATCCAGATTGTACTTAAACATAAACTGTGGCGATAAATATATAGGTAGATATATCTTTAGTTTACAAACTGAAAAATACACTTGAAAATCTCGAACGTTGCATTTTGGTCCTGTATGTGTGAAAACTTCAGATAAATCTGGCTATCAAAAGTGGGTGAAAATCTTTGTTTAAGTGTTATAGGTCTCGTCGACAACCACGATAGATTAAAGTAACGGAGAGCGACTCTCATAGAGCATTCTACGACGCGTACACATTTGGGAGACTACCCTAAGGTAGGTAAACAAGCTCCGCTACTCACGCTCTAATGATCTCTACGTGTACGTTGAAATAAGAGTATAGATTAGATTAGTCTTCAAGCTGTCTACCTCTATTCTCACTAAGTTGACGAGGAGCTTTACATTGATTTAGATTTAATATTTTTAAAAGTGTCACCTCGCTGATTTCGTTTGAGCTACTTAATCACCGTTAAAATATTGGGTTATAATTATATTTAGGATTCTGTAATAAAACTTAAAATAGCATAGCTGATTACTGAGATTTTTAAATTAAAACTTGCATTTAATAAATCAAATTGTGGTGGAAAAAGTAGGACAAGCGGCGCAAGCGGGACTTGAACCCACGACCTCGGAATACCGTACCGTAGCTCTGCCAACTGAGCTTATTGCGGTCGTGCTAACAGTAACCAATTAGACCACCACAATTGTTACTCGATTGAGTTTATATCGTATTTTGACGTATTAAATAAAAGCATGGCAAGTCAATTGCAAAATTAATAAATTACTTTAAAACTTGGATTTTTATGACTTAAAATGTTATATTTCGTAGTTATAATAATTTATATACAGATTTCTAAAAGTTTTGTTACTCAAACTCCTAAGTAGTCGTTCAAAGTATTTTATAGTCAGCGCCATTTGAATGGTACTTGACTGTTAAGAAGTCTACGTGATCCGCTCTACTTTTAAACTTTTAATATCAAATGAACAATTTTGAATTGTGTTGTCACAAAGACAGTATTGGTACTAATTCTAAGAGCACAACTTTTTATTATATATTCCAAGATAATATTCCAAGATAAATATTTTTTATTATATTCCAAGATAAGCTTATATGTTTATTATATGAGTACCAGAATACAGATAGAATAGTTATAATGTTGCATATACAATCAATCTCCCCGAAAACTTAACTGATGATCATTCCGTTAAAACTTTAACTCATGATCATTTCGTCAATACTCATTAAAATTTTCATTCTAGTGAGTAATTACAGTCAATGGTACCGATCTCTAGGTGCACAACTAAACTTAACATAACTAAAAAATGAAAACAACAACTACGGCGTATTTAGATTAATAGGCTATTTCATTGCGCACATTTTTAATAATTAAAATCGTTAGTCTATAATATTCAGATTTTGTAATAAAAAGTTCAGTTAACATTGCCGAATTGTGTTGTTGACACTATCAGTTTTCATATTTTAGTTATGTTAAGTTTAGTTGTACACCTAGAGATCGGTACCATTGACTGTTAAAAAAAGTTTTAATGGGTTTAAAGATAACGCAATGATCATCAGTTAAGTTTTCGGGGAGATTGATTGTATTTGCAACAAAATAACTATTCTATCTGTATTCCGGTACTCATAAAGTCATAACATAACATATAAGCTTAGCTTGGAATATAATTAAAAGAAACATTCAGGTTTTCAAGCGTGTTTTTCAGTTTTTAAAATAAGCAAATTGTTTGAATATTTATTATGTTATGTTCAAGAAATAAACTATCACTTCTTATTGAACGACCATAAGGAACTAAATTATAGTGGAAAGAATGATAACTAAAAAATAAAATTATTGATAATTATTTTCACTATAATTTAGTATATTAAGTAAAAGCATAAAAAAAATTAAATATTCAAGACATTTCACACAACGTCCTCTGGTCCCAAAGTAAGGGACCAGAGTACCAGATACGGATAGACTACATATACTACTTTTCTTTTGTAAACACATACTTATAATACATAGAAAACACCCAGACGCAGTACAAACATTTGTATGACATTTATGGATATCACACAAATGATTGTCCCAAGCGGGAATCGAACCCGTGACCTCGTGATCGGCAGTCCATTACATAAAGCACTCCACCACGAAGCCCGTCTAGCATAGCAAAATAGCAATAAATAAATAATAAATGTCCGTCATAGCAAGTCAATTGCAAAAATTAATAAATTAATGTGGCAATAAGGAAATTTATTAATCTTATAATTATTAACAGACGACGATAGAAAGCAGTTAACATATACATATTTATTAATATATTAATGTAGATATACATATTTGTTTCGTCTTTTACAAGTGGCAATAAGAGTAATTTCTGTAGATATTCTCTATTAGATATTTTCTATTATTGTTTATATTCTTTTTATTTTGTATTATTTTTAATAGATATATTTGTGTATTGAGTCTTGAGTTTGATGTCCGTGTGTTAACGGATTAAGAATACAAGTTTCACCACTCCTTTTCCTTTTCTAGGTGCTGTAAAAGCAAGGAGAGACGAAGAACTAGAAAATAAACCCTATGCCAACACGCCTGGTTCCATCCATCCACCCATAAGCCTTTCCAAAGTGGAGGAGGCTCGTTCCCAACAGTGGGATCTTAATGGGCTGGTTTATTTTCTACATTACTCGCGTACGAAGTTGCGGGAAACAGTTTGTAAGCCTTTTCCTATTTCAGACAGGCAGTCGATCCTTTAACAAAGTTCTACTGAAAGCTTTCTAGGTACTGCGAGTTCCAAACTTTGATAGCAATGTGTCTTTACTATGAATATTCATATCGATATGAAAATGAAGTCTAATCTAGACTTAACTGTTTAGTCAGCTTGTGACTTTACAACATAGGTAGATGTTATAAGTTCAATATTTTGCTAACAAGCTATTATTAGCTTAGTTTGTATCTATCTATATGTATATTTGACGAGCCTTGTGGTTGAGTGGTTTATGAAACGGACTGCCGATCAAGAGGTCGCGGGTTCGATTCCCGCTCGGGACAATCATTTGTGTGATTTTTCTAATTGTCATACAAATGTTTGTACTGCGTCTGGGTGTTTCTATGTATTATAAGTATGTACTTACAAAAGAAAAGTAGTATATTATGTAGTTTATCCGTATTCTGGAACCCATAACACAAGCATATAAGCTTAGCTCGGGACCAGAGGACGTTATGTGAAATGTCTATGAATATTTATTTATTAAGATATTATCACTAGTCCTTTGGCTAAAATCACAGATAGGGGTATGAGAATTGTCACCAATTAACGTCATGTATCTTTTATTTGGAGAGCTATGTTTATGTAATATTTAATTAAAATGTTGACTTAGCTTTCTACTGTAAAGGCTTTCTAAACTTAATTTAATAAAAAAGATTTCGAGTTTTCCATATTTATATATGTTTAGTCTCCTTTATATAATTACTAGCTGACCCGGCAAACGTTGTTTTGCCATACTAAAAAAAAAAGTTTGAAAAATAGATGTTGGCCGATTCTCAGACCTACTGAATATGTATACAAAATTTGAGAAGAATCGGTCAAGCCGTTTCGAAGGAGTACGGTAACTAACACTGTGACACGTGAATTTTATATATTAGATGTAGACAGAGCTACGAGTATAATGTTACTTACATTACAGATACAGATACAGATACAGATACAGATACAGTAGATTGCTTTACAACTAAATGTACTATTTACATATACAACCACTGTGTGACCTAGTTGCTAAAATGAAAGGTTTATTTGACGAGACATTTTAAAATTATTCTCAAGCACGAGACTTTATTAAGATGAAGATATATTATATTTGTTTAATCTATGTCAACTTAAATTAATGAGGTACTCACTATTTAAATTCAATGTACATCATTGAATTCGTCGGTAACTATACAAACACACACACTTTCTTTCTCTTTACGGGAATAAAAAAACCGGGCATGTACGAATTGGACTCGCACGAAGGGCCCCTTACCGTTATATAAACTAATATTATAAAGCTGAAGAGTTTGTTTGTTCGAATGCACAAATCTCAGGAACCACTGGCCGTACTTGAAAAATTCATTAGTATTGTTTAACACATTTATCGAGGCAGGCTATAGGCTATATATTATAACATTCACACGCTGCGACCAATAAGAGCAAAGAATAAGAAAGAAAGAAAAACGTTGCGAAAACGGGGAGAATTTTCAAAAGTCCACGCGTACGGAGTCGCGGGCAACAGCTTGTAATACTTGTCATCTGGTATAAGAGTATTATAAGTCACACTGAGAACATTTGTTGTATGGAAGCTCCCTTAAGTTGTGATTGTATTCTAGATTTTAGTATTTTAGTTTAAACCACCAATAGACATACGTCATCTATATGTATCTATGAGACGAGAGGAAAGTAATGTCGTTAGGAGAGTTTTGCGTATAAATGTGGAAGGAATAAAGTCTAGAGGAAGACCTAAGAAAAGATGGATGGGCTGTGTAAAAGAGGACATGAAAGAAAGAGGAGTTGACACAGACATGACGGCTGATAGAAGAGTATGGAAGAAAAAGACATGTTGCGCCGACCCCAAATAAAGAGATAAGGGCAGGAGGATGATGAGACATACCTACGTCATTTATGAAAATTTCAAATCTCTCCGTTACTGAAACAGTCTGGTGACAGACGGACGGACGTTTAATTTTACCTTTCGGTACGGAATCCTAAAAACTTATACCACAGAATGCATTGCGTGTATTCCAGTCCTTTTCATGAACATTGCAATAATATAAATCTTAACACAACAATTTTGTTTTACTCCATTATTTGTATTGTTCAGAATATAACATGAAAAAGGCTATTATTGTTGACAGTAGTAAATTGAAAAAGTTTCCCCGTTGTTCAGCCTATAGATATAAACCTTAATCTCACTTGACACCGCAGAGACATGGGTACCCTCACTTATCGTAAAACTTAACAGAAAAAAATCTCAATGAATGTGGGCTTAATCAAAATTGTAGATTAATATGCTCTCTCTCTCTCCAACCCATTAATATTCCGGTGTTGGGACCGGCCTCCTCCACTTTTAATAATTATAATTGACGACTGTCACGGTGTGTCTCAAATTTCAAATTTGAGGATTTCCTCGATTTCTCAGAAGATAATCATCAGATCCTGACCTGGTGCCAAAGGGACCAAACGGGAACCACTAACTTACAAATAAAAAAAGGATCAATAAAATCGCTTCTCCCAGATAAAAGTTATGAGGTTACAGACATAAAATAAAATAAAAATAGACATACAGACGAATTGAGAACCTCCCCATTTTTTGAAGTCGGTTAAAAATAAATAAATATTGCATAGTTAATTTGTCGAGGAAGGCGTAACATCACTCTTTAAAACATCTTTAAAAGCAGTGCACAATAGAAAATGTTACCTAGAGTCGCTATGGTTAGGGCGAGGAGACAACCTAAAAAAAACGAGAGTAACTATTTCACGCTGATGGTGTCACGACTGAAGACAAAATCTAGTTTAAATTATTAGTAAGGAAGTAAAGACAAGGATTATTATATTTCCCGTTTTGAAGTGAACCTATCTTAGAATCTTGACAGCTAAATACCGGTACTTTATCACCTGTAGACACTGTTAACCGTAATTAAGTAAATCTCTAATTTCTATAGTTGTGTGGGATTAATGTTGTGTTAACTGAATGACTTATCACCGTGACATAATAGGGAAATGTTTTGATGTAAATTTATAGAATGGAATAACTTTATTGGTACCAATTCTAGACGCACAGCTAAACTCAACTAAAAATGAATTTTGATACTGTGGATAACGTAATTAGCCAATATTAACTGAACTTTCTTGACAAAAAATCGTTTATTATAGATCCTAAATAATATAAATGTGCACATTAAATAAGCCAATTAATTTTAATACTCCAATAGTTGATTTAATTTTTTTGTTAAGAATAAAATTAAATATTCAATAAATTGTAAAATTGACGTTTCTATCGCAAAAAATTGCGTTTTTATCAGTAAGTTGCTGGAAGATTTGTATTTTTAATTAACCTGTTTTAAATATAGAATTTGAAAAGTATTATCACAATACTCGTAGATTCAATAATTTGTGCTTAAAAAAGTTACAAAATACTTTCCTAAATTTTCATTCACTTTTATGATGCAAATAAAGAAATTGAAAAAGGAAAACTTAAATACATATAACAACTTTACTTAAAGTTAAGTTTTAGTTTTACAAGCCAACACAAGTAACCTTCATACCTTTACTAAGGAGCTCGTTTTTGCTTCCCTTACAAATTCAAAGGTAAGACCCAACAAGGCAAGTCGTACTTAATATATACACGACCCCAATTACACCGGAGCGACTATTATTCGCATTTTAAATTTGTTTACGCCATATTATAGATTAAGATTATCTACGCTAATAGATGAAGATTTTACACAAGGAAACAATAATTAATACAGTCATAAGAAAAGTAGTGTAGGGATCTACATATTTCTAGAAGAAATCTCTACCTGTAGAGACCTGTGTCTTTTTTTGGAAAACCCTTACCAAATCTGTGATAGACGCTGCAAGTTCATCTGGAACTGTAAAACGTGTTTTTCGGAGGGTGAAATTTCTTTTAGTGTGTGTTTTGAAAAAAAATGGAGAGTAATAAAAGCATGGATATATAAGACCTCGATATAGTGAGAAAAATTCGTTGCTTATGCTCGTTGATATCCACTAGGAAAATAGCGGACTACGATGTCGAAATTTTTGTGTGGAGCACGAATTGCTTTTGCGTCCTCTTAATGCCTTTTTTCGTACGTTCTTATTTCCTCGTTCGTATTTATCTATTTACGTATATATTAATCTATAGGCCTGGTACCGGAATCTTTACAAAACTAAGATTGAAATTTGCGTGCAGACAAATTATCTTTATAGATAGGTACAAATCTTTGTGTCTATAATTATGACGAATGTCGGTGTAATAGTCAGCTTAACGCTACGTTTAGTTAAGTCGACGTCACGTTACCGTTGTAAGCCCTGTTCTGCGGTACGGTCTACATAAATGGATTGAAATAATTTAGCCGACGCCATTCCTAACATCACCCCTACTAACAAATAGGTTTAAAGTTACTATAGTTGCTGCTTTTTAGTGAATCGTGTTACAAAATTCAAGTGATAAGTTGGGAACGTACATTTAATTTTGCTACTGAGTTTAAAAGTTTAACTACAGGTAAGTGTTGTTGGTTTGATTGTTAGAGGTCCGAACCAAAACGTACA
The DNA here is from genome assembly GCA_916999025.1 of Orgyia antiqua. Classification (NCBI taxonomy): domain Eukaryota; kingdom Metazoa; phylum Arthropoda; class Insecta; order Lepidoptera; family Erebidae; genus Orgyia; species Orgyia antiqua. The sequence goes on from OU779869.1 coordinate 23,504,076, forward strand.
ATGTAACGCTGTTATTTTGACTCCACTATCCGTCTGACCGTCTGTGGGTACCTCTGGTAACAGTGATAGCTAGTAACCTGAAAATTAAACAGTTTATGTAGTCAGTTCATGCTATAATAACAAATAAGTCAACATCAATATTCACCTGCCCTTATTCCTCATGCGGGGTCGCAATAACGCTTATATTATGATTAGCTGTTGCCCGCGACTTCGTGCGTGTAAAATGTTGATAATTTTCCCGTTTCTTTTTTGCAACATTTTTCTTTTTCTGCTTCGCTCCTATTAGTCACAACGCGATGTAATAGAGCCTATAGCCTTCCTCGATAAATGTACTATCCAGCACTGAAAGAATTTTTCAAACAAATAGACCAGAAATCTCATCATCTTTATAATATTAGTATAGAGAACAGAGCCACTGTACCCTTCGTGGTCGATTTTAACTCCAACTTGACTGGTTCTTTCATAATATATATTAAATATTTTTTTCTTTCAAAGGCACATACGAGTACTTACAAACACAGCATAATAGAATCATCTAATTTGGTGCAGCCAATCAGGAGTAATCTTGGCTATGTGTTTACTGTCTCATGGAAAACCAAAAGCTTCTTGCATCCAAAGACAATCAAGATAAAAGACAAACTATCCATTTATTAATGCCTAAAATTACCTACGTAATATTTCCTTATCCAGTCCTCACTAATGGGTACGGATTTCCTCCACTTTGGGAAGCGCAGAATAGGTGTGTGGGCCCAGGGCTTATATTAGAGTTAATCTTCGAGGTTTCCGTCTTTCACAGAGAATGTTATTGTGTACTCTTAACTTACCCTGGAAAGGAAAAGGCGTGACTCATATACTCTTAATCCGTAACTACACGGACAACATAATATTTAATGCTACGTAAATAAAAACTACAAGATTACAGCATAGTATGTTTTCTACAAAATCTTACAAATGTATATTTAGGGTGACAGGTACTTCCCTAGTTTTCAGACATCTTATTAGTCTGATATACGAGGCGGAAAACCTCAAGTATCATACAAGGAAATCACGACATAGCACCAAAAGATTTTTCACAGATACTTGACTTTACAAAGAGGTTTATATGCTTGAAAATGTGATGTTAGTAAAAGAGAACTAGTTTCAAATATCTATACCGATATTAATAAGCTGAAGAGGTCTGATTTGAAAAATTCTTTCAGTGTTGGATAGTATATTTATCGAGGAAGGCTATAGGCTGTATAACATCACGTTGTGACTAATAGAAGAGAAGCATCAGTGAAAAATGTTGCAAAAACGGGAACATTTTCAAAATTTTACACGTATGAAGTTACAGGCAAAAGCTAGTCATAATATATGCGTTATTATCCCGACCCCACATAACAGGTTCAGGGCAGGAGAATAATGATGTTGAGTTATTTGTTGGCGATATATCATCAGGCTGCGACCAATAGGAGCGAAACAGTGAATAATATTGCAACAACAGGGAAAAAATCTCAAATTGGACCAGCGGTTCCTGAGATTAGTGCGTTCAAACAAACAAACAAACTTTTTAGCTTTATAATAATAGTATATATTATTGATAATATTGTTTTTGCTTTGCGAGCGTAATGTAAAAAGTGTTTGAAATACCATTTCACATCTATCAGCCTTACTCCGTCCACTACTAGGCACAAGCCTCACATAAGAGGACACAATACAAAATTATGCTTCATACAAAAATATGGGTATTGCAGTCCCCTTTTTTTTCGCGAAAGTTGAACCGATTTTAATTGTTTTTACGCCATATTATAGATGAAGAGTATATCTATGCTTCTATAGTTTTATATATTACTAGCTGACCCGGCAAACGTTGTTTTGCCATACTAAAAAAAAAAAATTGAAAAATAGATGTTGGCCGATTCTCAGACCCACTGAATATGCATGCAAAATTTCATAAATATCGGTCAAGCCGTTTCGTAGGAGTACGGTAACTAACACTGTGACACGTGAATTTTATATATTAGATGTAGTATTCTAAGTGATAGAAGCATAGATATACTCTCTTTCTTTTTTCAAAACACAATAACTGAAAGAAATATGAATATCCGAAAATCCCGTTTCTTTTAGTTTTCATTAGATAAAGTTGCAGCGTCTATCACACATATTTGGTAAGGTTTTATCAAAAAAGAAAGTGATAGAAGCAAAGAACACTATTATACATAGCCTCTTCATCTATAAAATAGCGTAAAAACAGACAAACTCGGTTTAACTTTCGCAAAGAAAAAAGGGGATTACTAAACGTCTTTTTTTTTTGCAAAGAATTTGTAGGTAAAATCTACTTCATTCAGCTATATTTGTCCCTTTCAGCGCGGCGCTCGGGAATAGGGAAAGCAATACCTGAGGAAAATACCTACATTAGGAGTACAGTACCCTCTTAAAGAAAGTCATAACGTGTGATCCTGCACTATTTACATCCAGAATATAGTAATAAATCCAGTCATACATGCACCACAGTTGTAAGTGCTAACTAACCCTATTGTAGCATTACTATACAATTTATTATGCTACAGTAATTAGTGGTGACAGTGAGAAACTGTTGGTATTTATTCGGTAGCAACTGAATCAATGGCAGTTAATATTTCACATTGCCACTTAAACCTAAGTTAAATAGAGTTACGAACAATGGACGAGGCAATGGTGACTTTTCTTTAAGGTGTAAGAATGAACTTGCAGCAGATAGCGAGAGGTGCGATGCTAAAAAGAATCCAGGGACACCATTTCAAATAATTCTTCAGAAATTATGTATCAAAATTCTACGTTATAAAACAAGGTTAAAACACAAAAGAACAATAGCAGTACCTACGTTTTGACTATTGTATGAATTAAAATATTTTAAACTTAATAACACAACCAGTAATTAGACGTAAAATCTATGTTTTCAGGAATAATCTTACCAATACAATTTCATCATATTATCGTGGCTTCGGTTCAAATAACATTTTTAATTAATGTTTAAATACCTACCTAAATTTTATTCTATTTCTGATTTAAAGTGTTTTTTTTTAAAACACGTTGATGAAATTTATTGAAAAAAAAAACCTTAAAAAAGTATCAGTTAATACTACAACAACAAATACTCATCATTATCCTGCCTTTATTCCGTTTTTTAATCAACTTCAAAAAATTGTGTGTTATTTTAAGGTGAAACTTTTATTAGATCGTCTCAAACTTTTTGGTCTGTGTGTTGCATGTCGCGTGACGGTCAGCCGTGGAGTAGGGATAAAGTTCACTTTATCCTTGCTCGATTTTAATACCCTTAATGGAATATTATTCCACAAATTTTTAGTTAAATGTCTGATGATGATGATTTTGAATGATTTTAATGATTCGTTTTTTATTTGAAAGCTTGTGGTTCCCGTGTGGTCCCATTGGCAGCAGGTCAGGATTTCATAGTTATCTCCTGAGAAATCGAGGAAAACCCACAAATTTCAGAAGAGCTAAAGTGATTGGACTTTTTTTAAAAATACTCATTATTAGGGTCAAGAATATGACGAATATAATATTGTAATAATATCGACACGGAACCCTACGTGTGTGAATCCAACTCGTACTTGGCTTCGTTTTTTTATCCTCATTACCCTGTCAAAGGTCCCTGATAATGTTAGGGGAGATTTCGGGACGGGCCCTGGCGCCTGAACAAAAAAAAACTCGTTTGGCCGGATTTTGACGAAGAAACTTCTTATCCAATATTCGTAGCTCTAACCAGAATTGGTTTCATTACTAGCAGTCTTTAGTTTTATCTATCGACTTCGCTGTTCGACTTTTCCAGATAATTCCATTTCACCAGTCGTTTCTCGGATCTAATTAATGACTTTGTAATTAATGTTTGCTTTAATTGGAAACAGTTTTGTAATATCATTCTCTGCAACACGTACAATATTTGTAATAATAGTAATAAATATAATAAATAAATAAATAGACGGGCTTCGTGGTGGAGTGGTTTATGTAATGGACTGCCGATCACGAGGTCTCGGGTTCGATTCCCGGTCAGGACAATCATTTGTGTGATATCCATAAATTTCATACAAATGTTTGTACTGCGTCTGGGTGTTTACTATATTATAAGTATGTATTTACAAAAGAAAAGTAGTTTATGTATTATATCCGTATTATGGTACCCATAACACAAGCATATAAGGCTTAGCTTGGGACCAGAGGACGTTGTGTGAAATGTCCATAAATATTTATTATTATTATTATTAAATAAATATTCAGGACATTTCATACAACGTCCTCTGATGCCAAAGTAAGCTATATTTCTATGCTTGTATTATGTGTAGGTACCAGATACTAGGATACACTACATATACTACTTTTCTTTTGTAAATACATACTTATAACACATAGTAAACACCCAGACGCAGTACAAACATTTGTATGACATTTATGGATATCACACAAATGATTGTCCCAAGCGGGAATCGAACCCGCGACCTCGTGCTCGGCAGTCCATTACATAAACCATTCCACCACGAAGCCCGTCATTTTCCTTTATATCCTCTTTAATCTCTAACACTAGGAGAATTATTAAGACTCTAACAATAGAAGATAAGTGTAGAAAACACTTATCTTTATAAATATCCCAACGTTAGGCTCGGATCTTCTTGAATGGGTCTACTTACTACACTATACTACGTGAACCCTAGCCTGAACCACACTTATAAGACCTAATAATTTTTCATTTATAAGATTTTTCATATATAAGACGGGTTTCGTGGTCTAGGGGGTCATGTAACGGACTACCGTTCTCAATATCGAGGATTCGATTCACGCACGGCGCAATAATTTGTGTGATATTTATAATTATCATACAAATGTTTGTTTTGCGTGTTTCTATGTGTTATAAAGTATGTATTTACAAAAGAAAAGGGAGTTTATGTCCGTATCTGGTACGAAATGTCTATAAATATTTATTTATTTATTATTTTAGATTTCCCATTTTCGCATTTATAAATTAGCAGTATCTGCATCCTAGTCTTCTTATTTGGTGATATCGTCGCTCCACCATGTTGATATCCGGTCCGCACTTTATAAAATATGAATAGGGACTTAAGTATCAGAATCGTGGACTATTATACATTTTAGCCTCTCCAAATTTTTATGCAATTTTCTCCCCTTATCAAGAATAAAGAAAAAACAAATAACAATTATACTAAACACACTGGAAAATAGAAAGAAATAAGAAAGTTAAAGTACCAGCCAGGATCATCAAGATACGAAAAGTTTATTTTTAATTTATTAATTTTTGCATTTGACATACTATGCATTTTACTTAATAAATCAAATTATGGTGGAAAAAGTGAATATGCCGCAAGTGGGACTTGAACCCACGACCTCGGAATACCGTTCCGAAGCTCTTCCAACTGAGCTTATTGCGGTCTACTTGCAACACCTTCAAATTAGCCACCATTTATACGGTGTACGTAAAAAATATATAAATGTTGGCTAATTTGAAGGTGTTGCAAGTAGACCGCAATAAGCTCAGTTGGAAGAGCTTCGGAACGGTATTCCGAGGTCCTGGGTTCAAGTCCCACTTGCGGCACATTCACTTTTTCCACCATAATTTGATTTATTAAGTTTATTTTTCATGAATAAATTGAACCAATACATGAAGAAGAATCTCATTAAAATTAAACTTAATAAAATAATGGATAAAATAACTGTTTAATTAATCAACAAGGTATTTCCAAATGAGTGCATTGAAATAAAAACGTTTGCCACCTGTTTTCGTTTGAAACGCTTAATTAAACCGCCTTTGAACGCCACTGGATTGCTTTGATACCTAAACTTGACATTAATAGAGAGAAATCTGCGTTGGTGTTTGAGTTTTATTCATCATTTTTGCTTTCACACGTTAACCGTAAGTGTAATAATTATGATCATTAAGTTTAGAAGATTACAAAGCTGTTTTGTGAAACAGAAGTTCTGTTTGCAAAATAAACTTTTTGTATTTATTTAAAGCTCCCAATGTAGAGACGGTGTAAGAATTCAAGTGTCACTATGTCCTTCCCAGGGTGCAGTAAAAGCCAGCTATGGGATATTATATACAGATAACATCCTCTGTTAGAGACGAGAAACTCGAAAATAAACTATTTGTCGTTGTGTCAGGCGTGTGACGTTTCGCTTATAATAGACATAGTCCATAGTCCATACGAAGGAGGCCCTTGCCCAAAAGTGGGACGTTACCGTAACATATGCAAGCCTAACAGGACACGGGGTGTATCGATAATATAACCAAGTTTTGTTCACAAGGTTGTGTGAAGTACAACGACCTTCCGCTATAGGAACACGTTAACTTTACGTGAAATGGATAAATTGATTTTAATAGCTGTGATAAACGGTAAATACGGTACCTAAATATTCTCTCTCTTTCCTTCCAGCCTATTAATGTTCTAATGTTAAACACGAGTCTCTTGCACTTGGGAGGATTTGTGGTCTACTATGCCGCCTTGACCAGGTGTCATGGCATAGGGTTTAGTTTTGAGTATTTCGTTCTCAAAGTAGATATTAAAGACCTGCACCAAAGGGCTCACACGAGGCGCAATTCTTTGTAGAGCCGGACTCGCGCCCAGAGTAGTCAGCAGTTGTGCGGAGATGATAGCAGTTTTCCTATTGCTATTATCTTTGGGCTTTCGACTTATTCCAAGGAGTATTTAAATTCAACTAAAATAATTTCATTTAAAAGTAGTAGTATAAGTAATAAATACAAAATGCAATTGTACTAAAAACATTAAGTATTAGAATAACAAATACAAAATAAATTAACATACAACTGAAATTATAATACCTTGGCTATGTTATGTTCCAAATAATACAATGGCCTTACCTTTTAGATATTGGTTTACATCACTAAGCGATTTGAATATATTAAGTACCTTTAGGCTTCCAGATTGTTCTTAATAAAAACTAAATGAAATAAATAAATATATTATATACATGGACATTCCACACTACGTCCACTGGTAGCAAGCTGAGCTTGCTATGCTTGTGTTATGGGTACCTACCAGAATACGAATATAATAAATAAACTACTTTTCTTTTGTACCTACTTATAATAAATAGTAAACACCCAGAAGCAGTACAAACATTTGTATGACAATTATAAATATCACATAAGTTATTATTTTAGGCCACGAGGCCCGTCAGTCTTAATAAACACTAATGCAGTATCAGGATTATAGAAGGTATTGGTCTACTGATTATGTGTGATTATCCTTTATAATTATCCATGTGGTGACGGATTAAGAATACAATTATCACTATACCATCTCTTCCCCAGGGTGCTGTAAAAGCCAGCTAAGGGATGTACACAGATAACATACCCTGTGAGAAACAGAAAACTTGAAAATAAACCCTGTGCCAAAACACCTGCTCAGCATGGTATATTACGCCATAATCCCTTCAAAGTGGAGGAGGCCCGTTTCCAACAGCGGGATGTTTAAGGTCTGGAGCGAGAAAGAGTAGCAAACTTATAAATTGGCATTATGTCACTTTGTACTTAAAACACATTCCCAAAAAGCTTTTACCTGTTAAAACAATTCAATAATTTAAAATAATTCAATTAGTTTTCATTATGGCAGAAAGTTTAGCTATAAAGTAAATAACGAGCGAAAAGTTAACACAACTCTCACAATTTATCAGAGAACAGAAATAAATAAACTTTGCTTTAAATAGCTTTTCAAATAAGCAGTATTTAAAAGATGTTAAAGCTGTAGTTTATATGGATATTTAAATAAATAAATATTCATGGATATTATTACACACAACGTCCTCAGGTCCCAAGCTAAGCTTATATGCTTGTGTTATGGGTACCAGAATACGGATAGAATACATAAACTACTTTTCTTTTGTAAATACATACTTATAATACATAGAAACACCCAGACGCAGTACAAACATTTGTATGACAATTATTATAAACATCGAACAAATGATTGTCCCGAGCAGGAATCGAACCCGAGATCTCATGAACAGCAGTCCGTTATATGAACCACTAGACCACGACGCCCGTCAAACAATATATGTATACTAAAATTATAAAGCTATGAAGTTTCTTTGTTTGTTTGTTTGAACGCGCTAATCTCAGGAACTGCTGACTAATTCGAAAAATTATTTCAGTGTCGGATAGTACATATATCGAGTAAGGCTATACAACATCGCGCTGCGACTAATAGGAGCGAAAAATCAGTGAAAAACATTGCGAAAAGGGAGAAAATTCTCCAAATTCCGAATCTACGAAATCGCGGGCAACAGCAACCAGATAGATATGAACGAAGCTACAAATAGCCATAAATTTACATTACATATTCAATAAATAATATAAAAATACTGCCCGTGTCATCTGTCATTAACAGATGTCGGAATGAATCTGTTACATTTCAGATTAATGTCGATTCATTGGTTATATCAATGATAAATGTATCAGCTGATAATTGATGACAGACAGCATTTAATGAAATAAAGCCAGGAACGCGGAACAGGATTTTATGATGTTTGAAAAGCTATAAAAATTACTAATTTGCGAAGTTTTAGCTAAAAACAAGTTAGAAAATACCGAAGGTAATAATTTTTTTATTTAAATAAAACTACTTTTTACGGATTTGTTTAAACAAATGAGTCGCGCGAGTGTTAGAAAATATTATATTTTTTTAGTTTTCTATTGTCATCGGTCATTAGCATGTACAACATTTCAGAACAGCCCAACTGTAGTAAGTAGGTGAAAATAACTTTCAAAGATTCCGTTCTCTCTCTCTCTCTCCAGCCCATCAACGTCCCACTGTTGGGTACGGGCCTCCTTCACTTTGAGAGGGATTATGGTCTACTGTGCCACCCTAACTAAGCGTGTTTGCACAGGTTTTGTTTTCGAATTTTCCGTGTCTTACCGTGTTAACTGCTTACGAAATTCCTTAACTCTCTCTTACTCTCTTACAGCACCCTAGGGAAGAAATAGGGTGGTGACCCTTGTATTCTTAATCCGTATAAATAATATGCAGTTTTATAATAAAGTTCAGTTAACATTGCCGAATTGTGCTATTGATTTTATATTATTAAACGGGCTTCGTGGTGGAGTGGTTCATGTAACGAACTGCCGAACACGAGGTCGCGGGTTCGATTCCCGCTTGGGACAATCATTTGTGTGATATTTATAAATGTCATACAAATGTTTGTATTGCGTCTGGGTATTTACCGTGTATCATATGTATGTATTTACAAAAGAAAAGTAGTATAAGTAGTATATCCGTATTCTGGTACCCATAACACAAGCATATAAGCTTAGCTTGGGACCAGAGGACGTTGTGTGAAATGTCTATGAATATTTATTTATTTCTTTATTTTAAGTTAAGTTTAATTTTATGTACGCAGAATTAATACCATTAACTGACATTAAGTTTAATATTTATTTTGTTTTGGATATCACACTTAGCATACATTTTAACACTTTTTTACGAAAAAACCAAATTTCATAATTATTTCAGTTTGTTAGTTCTATTCAGTTTTTAGTTAAGTTGTACACGAAGAATTGATACAAAGGTAAACATGCATACTAGCAAAGAATTCTTTGGGAGTCGGTCAAAAAACCTTAAGACGATACCAAAATAGCTTCGTGCATTTTTCTATGTACGAAGTTTTCATTGTTTCTTTAGATTGAATGGCTAGAGCTCTAATTTTTAAGTATATGTTTTTTCAATATATGATCTAGGATCGCATCAACTCAGAAACACGATTGAAAAAAGTTTTCTCGATAGAAAATCTTGGCGAAACAACCTCTCAAAATTTTTATTTTTTTCATTTGTCGGTCTATTATCGCGTATTAACTAATGAAATAACTTTAAAAACATAAGTAACTATTATATATAGAAACACGTAAATCAGAATTAAAATATATTTAGTAGATTTTGAGTAAATAGGAAAAGTATCCCTAATTCTTCATTTTCTGTGCCTACTGGCTGTGTTAATATGTACGTGTCGGCGATGATATACGATAATATTGATGTAGGCCCTTAACAAACTTTCTCTAATCGTGTTCTATGTTATATCTGATTCAAACCAAGTTGCGCGGGTCAGCTAGTAAGAATATTGTACATGTGATATTACTAAGGACGGTAAACTCGTCACATATATTAATTAAATCGCGTGGGTCAGGGGATGTTTCAATATTAACGGAAAACATCTAATTAACAAACAAAGCGACCAATGTTGTTCTATGTTACAGGCAAAATTGAAAACTAGGCGTTTCTTATAAGTATATATTTTAAAAAGCTGTCTACAGAAATAATAATAACATCTTCTTTAATTAATATAAAACCAAGTTGCTAGTTTTGTATATAAGTTAGGGTTGTGTATCGGATTTTGATGCGGTTTTTTTTTAACAGATAGCGTGGTTTCAGAGGATGACTTTTTTGTATAGTTTGTCAAGGTTTGGTTTCTAATTTTTGCGCGAACGAAGTTGCGGGCAACAGCTGTCAGCTAGTTATAGTTAAAAACTAATAAAATCCACGCTTAAATAGGTACCAATAAAGTTAAAGCTGAAAATCCCAGATGTCGCATTGTCAGCATTCAGATTAATTTTGTCTATTTTGATAACTATACAATAAGTAATTTAGTTTAATTTGCGCAAGCTGAATTTGCTCTCTCCCTTTTTTTTCTATGGTAAGGCAGACGAGCCAACGGCCCACCCGATGGTAAGTGGTATCCGTCGCTCATGGACTCAGTAACTCCAAAAGCAGCCAAGCCGCTGCCTACCTTAGGAAAATGATTTGAGAGATTTCGCTTGAAGAGGGACAAGTCATAGCGTTCGGGAAATACCCCAGCAAGTAGTTCGTTCCAGAGTTGACAGGTTCGTGGAAGAAACTACCGCTGGAAGCGTACAGTGCCACAAGTGTACGTTCCCAGGTAATAGGGGTGAACTTTGCTGCGGTATCGAGTGGTGCGTTGATAGAAGTATGACGATGGCACCAGATCAAACAGCTCCTCAGAGCCTCCTCCCTCTCTCTCTCTCTTTTTCTCTCTATATCTAGCCCATTAACGTCCCAGTGTTGAGCACGGATCTCCACAACTTTGCGAGGGATTGTAGCTTATTTTAACCAGGCGTGTTATTTTAACCACAGCGTTTATTTTCGAGATTTCCGTCTCTCACAAAGCATGTTTTTAGGGTTTCGTACAAAAAAGAAACCCTTATAGTCTCACTTCGGTGTCCGTTTGTCTGTCGATTTGTACGTCCGTCCGTCAAACTTTTTGTGCATAAAATCCCTTTGGTGGCTCTTACAGCACCCTGGCAAGGAAATGGGGGTGTTAAAACTTGTACTCTTAATCCGTCACCTCACGGATTCCATCACCACACGGACTTTGAATTCGCTTCTTTTGTAAAATTGTCTCATAATTGTAATTGACCAAATATTTTTTTCCATTTTCACCATATTAAAAATATTAATAAAATTTATTCAAGTTAATTAATTTTAAAAACCTAACGGTATGAAATACAGTAGATTTTTTCAAATTTAATAAGATTGAACCGTAACATATAACTTATATACAGCATGTTCCTAATATTATGAAACCACCTTGGCTAGGTAGAGGACTTCGGGGTCTGAAACATCACGATTAAGGGCTATTTCTACATTTACTTGGCCAACTTATTGTATTGTACTACAGTTTGATAAATTAACTGCATGATACGTAGAATTAATAAATGTCTAACACCAAAAAGAGAAAAACTAAATAACATAAAATTATATGAAAAAGTTTCATATTTAGCTCTACCCAACACAGCATTGAAAAGTCCTACTTTTGGAGACAGATCTCCTTAGTTTCAGGAGAGTTTCTAGGCTACTTAGCCGGCGTACTGTTACTACTTAAGCTTGTTAGTATAGGGTGTACTTACGAGTTTGCATGTTCTCGGCGATAACATTTATTCTATAAAATCCCTTAGCTTGCTCTTCCAGCAACCTGGGGTGATAAATGATGCTTGTATTATCATATCATCACCACACTGATCATCGATTATGTAATATAGTATAAGTACAAAAGAATATTTGTAATATTTTCATTGAAATTAAACAACGAAGTACGTAACTCTGAAATTTATCAGGATTAAGAAAACTTTCAAAATCAAATATCTATCAAAGTTTCTTGCAATTAATCCTTCGTCATTGTGATAGACAAATGAGATTACTTTATCGCTTTTGAAGGGAAGTCCTTAGAGCATTATTCCAACAGGAGTTGACAATAAAAGATGACCCGCGATGAAAAAGGTACGAGAGCAATGATCATACTCATTGAGTATAGACACTGTCGTGACTTAAAGTGCGTTAGGTGATTTAGAATGGGACGAAACAGATTAAAAAAGAGTTTTAACTACTAGCACAGATAATCTTAAATTTATTAAATTCTCGTGCAGCGTTATTAATTACTAAAAACTCTACGGAAAACTCTGTCCAATTATTTTTATGAATCCCTTTGTACATATCGGGTAGGTCTGAGAATCAACATACTATTTGCAACCCTAGGTGATAAAGGGGAAAGGGTCACAGTAAGTACGCAATTGAAATTCCTGGCTGGCCATCGTGGTCTTTCGCCGTTTCTTTAAAATAAATTAATGCTAAATAATTTTGCAGGAATATCGAGCTAAAATTTAAAGCAAATATACGAGTCTACATCCGTAAATACTTAGTGGTTTTATTGAATAGGAACATTTCAAATACACGTGACATTAGGATTGTTTACTTAATTATTATTATGTGTTTAATAATACAGTCAAGAAATGAAACAGGCAGGCCAAAAAATACCACCAAAATACCAAAATTACTACAAGCAGTAAAATTTCAGTGACATGTAATAAAAGTTTAGTATATTCAATATAAAACAGCCTGTATGTAAAATATTTTTAATTGTTGATTTTATATAGACCGTTGTTGCTACTACTGAGCCCAGACGAGTAGTTGTCGGCTGCCGGTGACCACGTTCCAGGTTCTATTTCCCATTGTGTTTTCATATTGAAAAATTTGGAAAAAATCAAAGAAAGGTAAGAGGTATTTCAATTTTGTACTTTATTTTTCTAAGATTTTTGAATTTTTTGTGGATTTTTTTTCTGAAAATAAAAAAGCTGTTATTTATAATTATAGATCAAATCAAATGTTTATCACAATATCTACAAAATTAATTAATTCAAAATTTACTAAGTTTATATTAAACTAGCTGTTGCCCGCGACTCCGTCCGCGTGGAATTTGGAAATTTCTTTTTTCGCAATAAAAGGTAGCCTATGTCCTTTCTCAGGGTCTAAAGATTGTCTGTGCCAAATTTCATCAAAATCGGTTGAGAGGTTTAGGCGGAAAAGCGTAACAGACAGACATACAGAGTTACTTTCGCATTTATAATATGTATTAGTAGGGATTATTTATTTTGTTGTTTTGTATATACCGCGTGGACTAGTGACTGAGTGGAATTTTCATTTATGTTCCACTCCTATTTCTCTGAGCAAAATAATTGTAATGCGCAGGAATCGAACGCATAACCTCTTTAGTAGCAGTCTTTTACACTGACGACGGCTGCACAAGGCTTATAGATAAATAAGCTGTACCTATATCCCTCCTTCCATTAGCCTTTCTCCATCCACTGATAGACATAAGCCCCCCCATAGAACACCACAACGCGCGGTCTTGCGCTAAGCTATTAAAATATGATACGTTAGTGAAATAAAGCTATAAGCTATACTATAGGGGCAAAAAAGGGCAGTTATTATGACCTATCACTCTAATGATATAATAAATAATAATAATAAATAAATAAATATTCATGGACATTTCACACAACGTCCTCTGGTCCCAAGCTAAGCTTATATGCTTGTGTTATGGGTACTAGAATACGGATATAATACATAAACTACTTTTCTTTTGTAAATACATACTTATAATACATAGTAAACACCCAGACGCAGTACAAACATTTGTATGACATTTATGGATATCACACAAATGATTGTTCTGACCGGGAATCGAACCCGAGACCTCGTGATCGGCAGTCCATTACATAAACCACTCCACCACGAAGCCCGTCAATATAGCTTTGATTCTAATTGATTCTCCTATCAGCTGTATCAAACTTTATCAATTTTACTTCTACATATTTTAAAGGGTCCATATATGAATTTTATGATATATTTACATATTATTATAAGACAAAGTTGTTTTCTCTGTATGTCATCTCTCTTCTCTCTCCAGCCCATTTACGTCCCACTGTTGGGCACGGGCCTCCTCCACTTTGGAGGGATTATGGTCTACTGTGCCGCGCTGACCAGGCGTGTTGACACAGGGTTTATTTGTTATTTGTGTGCAATATCCATTAGCTGACTTTTACAGCACCCTTGGGAGGAGATGGGGTGGTGACACTTGTATTCTTAATCCGTCACCACACGGAGGTATATATGTATGTCATGTGACTGTATGTCATAAATGAGCTTAAATCCTTAAAATTACAGAATGAACCTTGATGCAGAGTGGTTCCAGAGAAAAGCTTTTATTTTTGTTATAATAAATTTAATAGATATTAGATTTAAAATTATTTTTAGACTTATGACGTAAACTAGCGGATCCAACGAACATTTAAGTACAAGATAAAAACCGTCAATCAATCAGATAATTATTTTGTAAACATAGGTTTCAGTAGATGTTACAATACATTGTAAATATAGAATTGTCCGCTACATTTTACCACTGTAGGTGGTGTACAAAATTTACCATTCTCTTGAACACAACTCTATCGATTAAAAAAAAAACCACATCGAAATCTGTTGCGAAGTTTTAAACGTAATTATAAGCTCATATAGGGACATACAATAATAACAACTTTGTTTTGTAATAAGTAAATATAAAGTGGACATAAAAAAATTTGTTTTTGTTTAACCCATTGAGGACCAAGGGAAATATGCTTCCCATCTTTAAAATACGCAACTGTTTATTCAATTGCTACTTAGTTCATGTTTTTTTATTGAATATCATAATAGAAGATATGTAGCCAGCATATAATGCATTTCGGAGCGTTTATAAAGAAATTCACTATCCTATTTCTTTCGCGCAAAAGTCAAAATATTCGCGGACTGAACTGCATATTTCATTAAGGTTTTTCAGACTTACAATCAAAAACTTATAGTATTTTTTCACTTGTTTTATTAAGCTTGGTATGTATAATTTTATATAAAAATAATAACAACTGCAAATAATTAGCACAAATGTCTCAAAATGCAACATTTCCGAAAGGTAAATATTGTTCCCTGTGGTCCACAATGGTCATATTTATATAGTGGTCTAAAAGTTTTCTTGGTTTTTTAGTGTGCTTATCATATCCGTTATTTACATAAATGGTTACAAGAGGGTGCTAAGAGTTTCACGTACATGTTGAAGAAATAATGTAGTGTTTAGCTACAAAAAATATGTATTTTTCTCTTCGGATGCTACAAAGGCTAACTATCGCTTTGCGAAGAAATTTTCATGTACCACACGTATTTCGCGATAATAGAGAGACCAGCAAGAACTGCTAAAATTAATCGTAATGTGTATGTTGTTATAGTAAAATAATTACATAAGTATTTTGGAACCTATAAACCAAAACAAATCTTATTATGTTATAGGTAACTAGCGGGTTTTAGCTCTGACTCATGATATGTTAGATATCCGTAGCTATATCTAAAAGGCCATAGATAGTTTTCGTAAACTTACGCGTAGCAAATTGCAAAGGAGGACCACTTCCAATTAACCTCGAGTTTCTCCAACGTCGATTCGCCAAAATATATACATTTAGGTAGCGGCCAAAAGTCCACTATTGTATATAATTTTATAGAAGCTTCATATTGACAACTAGTGCACTTTGCTAGCTCAGAATACGCAAAAGACAGAAGTAATGAAAATATGCGTAACTTTTACTAAAAAGCGCATAGAAAATAAGTCTCAATATAAATATACTATGTGCAATGTGAGTCCGCGCTACGTAACTAGCCAAAATAGTTTCGCCATATATCATAAAAGACTATTCTTTTTAATTTTTATATTATTCTATCGTTTTAAGATGTTTGCGTTGCGTAATAAAGTCAAACTTGAAAGACTTCCTATGTAAACCTTACTGTTACTTCGGTTACCCTTGAGGACCACTGGGTTACCAAATTACCATGAGATTTCAAGAAAACTATAGGCTTTATTCTATTTTTCTGTACATAATTGTTCATTTCACACCCAAATCAGCTAAAAAAGTTAGATACATATATATATTTATCGCTGGAAACCTTATGGTCCTGAAAGGGTTAAACGCAGTTTGACTAGAACAGTTTACCTGTACTTATATGCAAATAACCTAATATACCTAGTTGTTTCAAATAATTTCATGCTTCTTAAGTTCTCTCATGTTTTTTTTTTGTTTTACATTAATTCTCTGACATTCACCAAATATTTATTATAATAGAGACCTAAACTGACCAAATCAGTCCAGCTGTTCCAGAGTTTTAGCAAAATTAACGCATGTCTAATGATTTTAAAATAGGTACTTATGAATGACTATAAGATTCTATACTTGTTATACTTTTTCTATATTCTATATTAATTCTAGATTCTATCTTTATCTTTAGGGTTTATCTTTTTAAATATCTAGTTAGATAGGTACAAATCAGTCAAACCTACACTGATCTTTCTGTATGGGCTTAATTTGTTATTGAGAGATATCGAATTAATATCTTTACTTATTACAAAATCAAGTCCCTATTTCTCTATGTATATAAGCGAGCTTATATCTTTAAAAATAAGCAGTGATATTCATGCGGTTTTGTTTTTTATATAGCGTGTGAAAGCGTGAAATTGTTATATAGCCTATAGCCTTACTCGATAAATGTACTATCCAACACTGAAAGCATTTTTCAAATCCAGTTCCAGAGATTAGCTCGTTCAAACAAACAAACAAACTCTTCAGCTTTATAATATTATAGTACAGATTTGTTAAAGTTTGGTTCCTAAATTCTACGTATACAAAGTCACAGGCTAGTAAATTCTTGAAAATATATAATGAAACAAAGTCCCTGAATTTCGCTCATAATTAATATTCTGGAATTTATTTATAATACACAAATGACAGCTATTGTTTTTAATAATTTATGTATAATTTGTGACGTATATACTTTTAAATTGTAAACAATAGGTAGGTACCTATATATATGTAAACGCAAATATAATATTGAAATCATGCGCTTATTATGTGTAATTATTTACAACTTTCGCACTTGACAAGCATACTATATGTCACTCATCGCGATTTTTCAAGAATTTTCCAGAGCCATTTTACTAGGAGTACTACAAATAGTTTTTTTAATAGATTTTTATCGACGTCAATGCACCCTATTATGGTAATTACGTCTTATTATAATTCGAAAAACAATCGAGACACTTAACTACTATAGTACCTACCAAAAGGTCAGACGCGTACAAAATTTCCATAGAATTTAAAAATCAATTAATTCAAAAGTTTAATTTAATTTAAAATCGTATAAAGACATTTGTACCTATTCATATTGAAAAGACGTATGTCTGCTAATAAACATAAGAGTAGGTAGATCTAGAGATTTTTGATCGTAAACAATGACGCTTTACGCTTCTAAATCCGTAAAAAAGTAGTTTTATTTGAATAAATGAGTAGCGCAAGTACTAGAAAATATTATGTGAATTGAATATTATTAATACTTTTGTGACTTTGTTGTCCTTTTTTACACCATTAGAAATGAATCGCTTCCACTTTGAGTCTGATTTAGGTACTTATGCTATGTTGACGAGTTGTTGGCAGATCAGTCCATTTTCAAATTTTCCGTCTCACACAGAATATGTTTTATGCGTTGTTTCTTAGATTCCTAGGAAAGAAATAGGGTATATCTATATTGCCATTGTGTTCTTCATCTGGTACCACACAGACGTATCTTGCCACTGACGTGTTGGTTCATTCACATCTTACTCACGACTGTATCAATTATAATATCCAGGAGATCCTTACGGGAGCCTACATTAAAGGAGCTTTAGGATGGGTTCAGAGACCAATTAATATTATATGAACCAGAGGAACTTAGGGAAGTCATGACAGAAAACAGATTGTGACATATTATCAACCCGTCACCATAAAGACAGATATCAAAAATAATGGAAAAAAAATTGATCAAAATGTTCATTGGTTAATCACGTGTATATATATGGATATATCAATATAATGGACTTATGAATAAATCAACAGTTTATTTGTAATCTAAATGTATATAATACTGTTGTTCCTCATTATACAAACATGAAAGAGTCGGGGTTACCTGACATTACCACAAGGCACTTAAAACCGTAAGACACGAATATGGAATGAATATCGACAGCGTCATAGAATAATGTCAATGTAGTATTGTAGGAATAAAGTGTTTCTTGGGTTTTATTTATTCAATTATATTGTATTGCAAATGTTAGATGTAAAAAAAGAAAGGAAATACATTTATTAGATACACACATAGAGATATATAAGGATTTAAGAATAAAGCCTAAACTTAAGCTAGGACAAACACAGAAATAAACCAGAAAAAAATAAAATAAAAATAAACAAAAGACTTATGGTCTTATTCATAACTAGCTGTTGCCCTCGACTCCGTCCGCGTAGAATTTAGGAAATTTTCCCCGTTTTTGCAACATTTTTAACTACTGCTTGAGTGAGAGTATTATTAACGTAAGAGTAAACAAATATAATCAGAATGAACGAACTGCTAAGCTATCAGGAGTTACACGTGCTATTGTGAGTCAACCATAAAATATAGATATGCGCTGTCTCGGGATATTTTTTAGACAATTTTATGTAGAATATTTCCGTCATACATGATTTCTATGTAACTTTAACCATTAAGGCTGCACACGCGACGGAAGCTTAAAAAATGGAGCACCTTTTCCCGTTTTCCCAACATTTCCCTTCGCTACTCTGCTCCTATTGATTGTAGCGTGATGAAAAGTATACTATAACCTGCCCAGGAGTATGAAGAATAATTGTACCAAGTTTCGTTAAAATCCGTCGAGTAGTTTTTTGTTTCTATAAGGAACATACAGACGGACAGACAGACAGACAGACAGACAGACAGACAAAAATTTTACTGATTGCATTTTTGGCATTAGTATCGATCACTAATCATCCCCTGATAGTTATTTTGAAAATATATTTCATGTACAGAATTGACCTCTCTACAGATTTATTATAAGTATAGATGACTTATAGGAGGTTTAAACGGAGATTTAAACGTTTTAGCGTAAAAAGACTATTATCAAGAACATTTTTGACAATTTTCGCGAACCGATTTTAGCGAACTTTTAAACCTCCGATAAGTCATTATGAATAAGACCATAAGTAGATAACGTCATTGATAAAACTATAATATACACAGAAAAAAAAGAAAAAGGTGTATCTAAAAGCTTCAGAGCAACATAATAATATAATGTAATGATAGATAGATGATTTTCAGCTCAAGCTGAGGTGTCCTTCGACTAACAATTGCTTATTCATTTACTGACAATCATTTGTGTGATTTTTCTAATTGTCATACAAATGTTTGTACTGCGTCTGGGTGTTTCTATATATTATAAGTATGTATTTACAAAAAAAAAAAAAAAAAAAAAAAAAAAAAAAAAAAAAAAAAAATAAAAAAAAAAAAAAAATTAGTATATGTATTCTATCCGTATTCTGGTACCCATAACACAAGCATATAAGCTTAGCTTGGGACCAGAGGACGTTGTGTGAAATGTCCATTAATATTTATTTATTTATTTTATTTATACTTTCTTCTCACCAAGTTAAAGTCGTGCTATAGGGCAAAAGCGTTCTAAATGACGGAAAAGTTATATTTATTTGATCTTAAGCTACGTTTACCAGGCGTGTTAAGTTAGAATAGCATTTAGTTTCAAGAGTTCTTATTATCGTAAAATATGTTACCAACTTAACTATTATGAATATATGTACGTGCCACGTATACAAAAGGGGTTTTTAATCCATCTAATTACAACAATTTATCTAATGTTTTTGGACAACCAAAAACAGAATATTGTCCATAACGCGAATTTAAGAACTCTCTAATAAAAAGACAATTTGAATTGTTTATGGAATAAACCAAGATTTAATATAACGTAGTCTAATTTTCGTATTTTTACAGATGGCACCGATAACAAAATCTGAGGATAGATTAACATCCGGTCACCGTTTATCTCATCCCCCTCCTGGAGAAGAAGTCCTCATCAGTGGAATATCGGGTTACTTCCCTGACTCCAACTCAGTTATACACTTGCAAGAAAATCTTTTCAATAAAGTAAGATTTGATATTAATTGCATTACATAATGTTCTGCCCCGTTTTACTAAGTTTGTATAAACCTTTGGATGATTTTGGGTAATTAGACTCCTCAAACCACAAATGGATAATTCTCCGGCTAAGTGGGGTGAAAGCTAGTATGGTCGGAGAGTTCGCCATTTGTGGTTGCAGGAATCCGATCTTCCAAGCTCCATCACAAACCATCCAAAAAAAGCATTAAGTTGATTATATTAGGCTTTAGGCCACAATTGGCAAAAACCCGCAGTTGTTACAAACGATCATCTTCGCAATTACACCGTTTGTGTTATTTTCAAACGCTAATTTAGGGAAAGAGGGAAACTAATGTCAGATTTAATGCAGTGTGTATTAAAAACTTTTTGCTAAGAATATGAGGGGTCTCTTCATCATTCTATAATATACGAAGGCTTTTAAAAGTTCAATCAAAAAGTATTATGTCTGCAAATCCAAATACCGACGAATTTCGTGTCGCAGGTGGACTTAATCTCAGGAGATGCTCGTCGTTGGAAGCTCACTCATCCAGAAATCCCACAACGTACCGGCAAAATCAATTTCGTCAACAAATTCGATGCATCCTTCTTTGGTGTACATTACAAACAGGCACATACCATGGATCCTATGTGCAGAATATTGCTGGAGAAAGCTTATGAAGCTATTATTGATGCTGGTGAGCTCTTGTTTATCTATTAGTAATAAAAAAACATTTAGAGGCCACAATTGTAACAAAATTTTATTCTTGGTAAAAATTTTTTCATAGCAGTGGTTCACGTTTATTGAATCCACTGAGAAGAAATGGCGTGAAAAAAATTCAAAACACATCGATTATGATTTGAAAATTTCTGGAAATTTATTTCATATTTTTACTTAATTAAATTTTAAGGTGTTATTTGCTTGATCGTCTATAGGAATACTAGCATTTTTGGATCAAAAATATCCTTTTCCATAATCTAATAATCTAAGGTGTACCTAAATATGGTCATACCAAATTTTATCAATATTGATCTACTCATCTGAATACGAAGAAATAACTATTGTGTAGCGTTACGAGGACAACCTGGATGCACAATATTTGAAATTTTCTTACCAATATGTAGAATACTGAACAAAATGTAATTTACTTTAAGAGCACAGGTTAATAGACTTATCTATTTTACAATAAAACATTTTAGTAAACACCAAAATCAAATGCAAATTATATCCTGTTATCTTTACACCCGTTAAAACTTCGTTCCCAAAGAGTAATTACGACTCAATATTGCTTTTGCGACAAGCCGCAGAATTCAAATTTGTTCATTTGATAATAAAAGTTCAAAAGTAAACTGAATCACGTAGTCTTTTTAACTGATCTCTTGCTGTTAAAAAGTCTGATTTTATTCGAGTGGTGCCCATTTTAAAATACTTTGATCGTGGCTTTGAACTAATAAAACATTTTATGTTTGCTGTATTTTTTACAGTTCGAAATATACCTGTGTTAATGTAGCTAGATAATATTCTGGAGCGCTGTTCATTATAGACTATTGGGCCTTTTTTTTAAATAGACCAAAATCAGGGTAGCGTTTTGGTTTTTCACCAGTTTTTGTCCCACAATTCTTTTTCACCATCGTACCATCCATCCATCCATCAGCCTCTCTCCGTCCGCTGTTGGACATAGGCCTTCCCAATAGAACGCCACAACGCATGGCGCCAAGGTCGCGAGTGGCTTCCCGCGACCTTGACGATATCGTCGCTCCACCTTGTCGGTGGTCGCCCATTGCTGGGTCGTTCGGTCACTACTCTAGGACTTTTCTTCCCCAGCGATCATCAGTCCTACGAGCGATGTGGCCACAGAATCGTTCAATATGCATTAAACTAAATAAATACTGAGAATTTTGTCAATAACGACTGATCCTCGTAAATATATATCAAATATTATCTCAGATATCGTTGAATAATTCAAAAGAATATTACGTTATATAGTTTGATCAAAACAAGATCGAACTTATCAAGCTCAGGGAACCGTTAAATACAAAAGTTCATGTAGTAATAACTTGCTTTCCTCGTCGGAGAATATCGATATCCTCTTACTGAATAAATAAATCTATTTTTGACTGAATCTTTATTATCTTTAAGTACAGGCTACTTTCAATTTGCTCGAACTTTTTCAACCGTAATTGTTTTGGCAGATCTTGTGGCATTTGAATATTTATTTTGCCCTCGTTTTCTGCTGTAGTCCTGTGGAAAACCAAGGGCAAGAAGTTCATCCCACAACAATATTAAATTATAAATATTAATATTTGTCGCAGGTGTAAATCCTAAAGAGCTTCGTGACACAAAGACTGGTGTATTTGTCGGCGCTTGTTTCTCAGAGTCTGAAAAAACATGGTTTTACGAGAAGATGCAGGTCAATGGCTTCGGTATCACTGGGTAAGTAAACCTTTATTCTATGGCATTTCATATTAAACTATATTCTGGAAATTAATAGGTAGTAGTTTTTGCTTCATCTTGCCATCAACTAACGTCCTTTAGAAATCTTGATTTCGCGGCCCTGATCTATGGCACTTAGTATGACATAGCCCGAAGAGTTAGCATGCTGAAGTGGCAATGGACAGGCCACATCGCTCGATATCCTGACGACCGTTGGGGTCCGTCCCCTAGGGTCTTCGAGTAGCGACCACATACCGGACGACGCAGCGTGGGGCGGCCGCCAACAAGGTGGACTGTCGATATCATCATATGCGCCGGGGGCCACTGGATGCAATTAGCGCGTAACCACGCGTTGTGGCGGTCTATGGGGGAGGCCTAAATCCAGCAGTAGATGGAGAAGTGCTGACATTTAAAAGAGATGATATTCTAAATGAAGAGAGGTGATTTAGCATACCTACTCTTGGTTTGATACCACTTACTTGGTTCGATTGGGGTTTTTTGTGTTCTGAAACTATAAGTCAATTAAATGTCGTTCCCAGCAGAAAACTTTGCAATTGTTGTGCAAATGCATTGTGAAATTTGACTTAAATATGTACTAACTTCATTTTAATACAAAAGGAATAAAATCGTTTAAAGCAAAGTTCTGCAGTAACTGCATTTCCCGTCAATTATAACAATTGCAGAGCTTAGCAAAGAATTAAAACTTGCTATAAAATGTATCGTATCATTGGGTATTAAGTGCAAAGTTGCAAATTTGTTTTGTTACTAACCGACTTCAAAAAAAGAAGGAGCTTCTCAATTCATCTGTATGTTTTTTTTTTCATTTTTGTTACCTTTTACCTTTTAATTGAGCTATCCGATTTTAAAGATTCTTTTTGAGTTTGAAACCTTATGCTTTCCGTGTGGTCACATTGGCCAGATTCATCATCCCATTGGTCAGGTTCTGATGATTATGTCCTAAGAAATCGAGGAAAATTCTCAAATTTTAAAGGCACACATGTGTATATTTTCACATTATTGTGTATCTAAATAATTAAAGATTAGACTGCCGAGGTGGTCTCATGAAGTCGGTTAAACTTTTTTAAATAATACCCAATTACATAACTTCAAAGAGCTTCAATAAAAAACTAATCGTAAACTCGGGTCGGATTTGTTATTGTTTTTTTATTTCATACCCAAAATGTGTATGTTTTATGGATGTCAAAATTTAGACACTAGTATTATGCAATTCTTAGGATATCGTGAAATATTTTTAGTAATTTTAATAATAGCCACACAATTAAATTTAACTAAAAATGGGTGGGGCGTTGTGATTAATTGGCTATTTCATTACCCACATTAATGCTAAATATAATCTATAATATACAGTTTTAATAGAAAGTTCAGTTAACATTTCTAAATTGTGTTATTGACATTACCAATTTTCATTACCTACTAATTAAGTTTTGTTGTACACGTTGAATTGGTACCAATGTCTCCCTAATTAACCGATATTAATATTTTGTGTTCTACACGCTACAAGCCTACTTTATTAATAAATTGCTCTTTAATACTTCATTTAACATTGGTTCATATAACGGACTGCCGTTCACGAGATCTCGGGTTCGATTCCCGGTCAGGACAAATATTTGTGTGATGTTTTTAATTGTCATACAAATGTTTGTACTGCGTCTGGGTGTTTACTATGTATTATAAGTATGTATTTACATAAGAAAAGTAGTATACAGGGTGACTTTGCAAGGTGTTGCCAAATTTTTAGGAGCGACTCTGAATCAGTAACTTAATCGATTTACGTAAAGAACATCAAAAAAATTTTTTTCATTTTAATTAATCCTATCCGCTGTTTAAAAATAGTACGCGTGGATAATTTACTTCATTCATAGAAAAATACGCACGCACGTCACGATAGTTTCGCAAAAGTTAAACTGTAAGTGTAGTAGTGATTATGGTGCGCGAAAATAAGTCTTTAATTTAACAACATAAGGTTCGGGCGCCCGCGCAAGCAAGGGTTAGCGGGAAGCGTAGGCCGACAAATGGAGGGGGAGTGTTTATTGAAGGGTCATTGACCGGTGGCGTGTTGATGAAATTGCACCGTATGTCCACTGCATAAGAACTTGTTGGCGCGCTTGTCGTTATGTGGTCTGCATAAGGTCGTTTGTGGCTCTGGTCTCTGATGAATGACAACGCACGCGGTGTCTCTTTGTTGAGTTACTTTTAAGGACATTTTAAATAGTTTTTTTTTTGAAAAATACTACGTTTACAAATAGTTACTACAAAGACGTATTTTAGTATTGTTCTATAGAGCTTATTTAAAAAATTTGGCAACACCTTGCAAAGTCACCCTGTATGTATTCTATCCGTATTCTGGTACCCATAACACAAGCATATAAAGCTTAGCTTGGGACCAGAGGACGTTGTGTGAAATGTCCATGAATATTTATTTTATAATATACGTAATTGAAGCTACTAATAAATATTATTCTTAGGTACTAACTTCAAAGTTACTGTCTATATTAAAAGCAATAATAATTAAGTCGATACTATGGTATCAATGCCAATAATACAATGTTAACTAGACTGAATTTTTTTATTATAAAAACTATAATTAATAGACTATTTTAATTAGGAGGAGACTACAGCCCTAATTTAGGTATTTGCCTTAGGTATTGCTATCCCTATTCCCGAGCGCCGCGCTGAAAGGGACAGTAATATAGTTGAGGCAGATTTTACCTACAAATTCTTGGAAAAAAAAAACATTTCATAGTCTCCTTTTTTCTTCGCGAAAATTAAACCGATTATAATATTTTTACGCCATATTATATTTTATTGTTTATTATTATATTTTAATGATTAAGAATTATTTTCTAACCCATCTTCGGTAATTTTAAGTTTTTACTAACAAATTTATGTATAATAATATGGATCCATGGTCTGAAATAAAAGTTTATTTGATTTGATTTGATTTGATATAGATGTAAATCCTAACAAAATTTAAGTGATAGACGCCTTATCATACATATATCATACATATCATCTTATAGGCAACCTTATTTAAAGAAAATCGAAAGAAACGGGATTTTTAGGTGGTCATATTTCTTTAGTTATTATTTAAAAAAAAAAGAAAGTAATGGAAGCATAGATATAAGACCAAAATACTGTGAAACAAATTTGTACCCCTGGAGGCAATATCAACAAAGAAAACAGCGGACTACGATGCCCATGTTTTTGTATGCAGCATAGTTTGGTGTCGGGCCCTCTTAAAATTTATAAATGAGTGAACCTGATAAAGCCGAATAATCAAAATACACCTTAGTTGTTTTCATCTTAGTTAAGTTAGGTTGAGTTTTTGACGCAACAGAATTGGAATTTTTTGTACGGATAAGAGCATAAACAAAGAAGAAAAGCTTCTAATGTATTATTTTAATTTTAATAATCTTTCAACAGATGTTCCCGTGCTATGTTGGCCAATCGTATTTCATACTGGCTTGGAGTAACAGGTCCTTCTTATACAGTGGACTCAGCCTGCTCCAGTTCTCTTTACGCTTTGGAACACGCCTTCAGAGCAATCCGTGATGGCCAGTGTGACTCTGCTATTGTAGGAGGATCCAACTTGTGTCTACATCCTTACGTATCACTTCAGTTCTCTAGGTAAGAGTCGTAAGTTGCAGAAATTAGTAAAAAAAATATTCTATTTTATAATTAAGAAATATATGTTTATCTTCAAAACCAACTAAATTCGAAAAAATCCTTAAATTTATTCCAATATTCAGTATCAAACTTTTAATTAAAGATCCGGATTAAGAATGTAAGTGTCACCACCCCATCTCCCAAGGGTGCTGTAAAAGTCAGCTAAGGGATATTGCAAACAGATAACATCCTCTGTAAGAAACGAAAATATCGAAAATAAACCCTGTGCCAACACGCCTGGTCAGCGCGGCACAGTAAACCGTAATCCCTCCAAAATGGAGGAGGCCCGTTCCCAGCAGTGGGACGTAAATGGACTGGAGAGAAGTAATTACTGGTAAGCATAACACTTAAAAAATAAAATGAGATTAAAGAAAAATGAAGTGCGTTTTTAAAAAATCTGGTAATTTTAATTCAGAAGAAAGTTGATACACCAAAATAATACGGGATTTTTAGTTGCGGTGTAAAAGAGCGACAGACAGACAAATTTGCTATCTTGTCTCATCCTTACTTATTATAAAACAAAGTCGTTATTTTTGTATGTATATCCCTATGTGAGCTTATATCTTAAAAACTACGTAACGGATTCTGATGGGTTTATTTTAATAGATAGGATATTTCACAAGGATATTTTTAAGCTATTGCATAGCTTCTATCGCGGGCCTTGAGCGTGGAGACTAAATGCACAAAATTCGAAATTTAAATTCCGTAACAAAGATAGCGTAACTAAAAAATACTACACACGGCGCTAACGCAGTAACGCATTTCGCTGTTCGCGCTGGTGACTCATGTCAGATGTCTAAATGTTCAGATAACAGCGTATTCTAGATTTTAATTGTATACCAACATATTGACATTTAATTTAAACCAGATTGACATTTGATTGACAATCGCTATTTTATCATAATTACCATAAACAATGGACAGATGTAAGCATCAGTAAATAAGGATTATTAATGCGGTGTTATACATACACTGTTTTGTTTGGCATCATGTGTTATTAATACAATATATAAATTTACGTCAAGACGAATACCAGTGTGCGGAAAAACCAATGTTTGGTTTATGCTACACTGTTAATATTAAGTTAGATTTAATAACAACTGTACATACTCGTATGTATTTTACTTTCTTATATATAAAATTCATGTGTCACAGTGTTAGTTACCGTACTCCTCCGAAACGGCTCGACCGATGTTCCTGAAATTTTGTGTACATATCCTCTAGGTCTGAGAATCGGCCAACATCTATTTTTGAAATCTTTTTTTTTTTCGGTACGGCAAAACTACGTTTGCCGGGTCAGCTAGTAAATAAATAAAATAAAATAAAAATAATCTTACATTAATTTATTAATATTTTGCGATTGACTCGCTATGCTTTTACTAAATAAACTAAAATAAACTAAAATACTAATTTTTTTTTAAAAATAATCTTATTTTAGTTTATGATATTTAGATTCTTGCATAAATAAAATAAATAAATAATTGCATAAGTTGATAAAAAATACTATGCAATAGCTTTACCGCGGCAGTCCCCGAGTGCCACACGTCTTTTTAGGGTTCCGTACCCAAAGGGTAAAAACGGGACCCTATTACTGAGACTTCGCTGTCCGTCCGTCCGTCCGTCCGTCTGTCACCAGGCTGTATCTCAAGAACGGTGATAGCTAGAGAGTTGAAATTTTCACAGATGATGTATTTCTATTGCCGCTTTAACAACAAATACTAAAAATAAAATAAAATAAATATTTAATAATCCCATACAACAAACATGATTTTTTTACCGTTTCTTGCTCTCATACAACAAACGTGATTAATTAAGTATTGTGTGTGTTGTTTGCTCATTTATTAATAACGTGCCTTATGTTGCATAGATAATGGTACGGAACCCTTCGTGCGCGAGTCCGACTCGCACTTGACCAATTTTTTTGTTAAGGAACTTAAATTTTTATTTTCCACGCGTAGGAAGTTGCGTTTAATTTTGGTATAGTATAAATCTTATCCTTATACGTTTAAGCTAATGCGATCGTAACTTTTATCTACTTTAATACTTTTTCTAATAATTAATGAAGAACCTAATCGTATAAAGAGTGCTTAACAAGACATCAATCGAAAGAAAATACAATAAATACAAAAGTCTCCTATAATCTCGTATTATCAAACTAGTGATAACACAGGGGCCCTTTCATCTATTAATCCGTAAAGTACGATATTGATCTGGATGAAAGAGGATTATGAAATAGATAGATATTGTTTCAAGTAGCTTCTTGTTGTTTTATTGGGAACTTTCACTTATAATATACACCTACTACCTATATATATTATCTTGATATCTCTTTACTTCCTGTCAACTTAAATGCTCAAAATTACGGATCGGATATTAACGTGGTTTTTTTCAATAAATAGAGTGGATCAAGAAGATGTTTTTTAAACTATCAAAATACAATACTTTATCGATAAACTGCCTTATTCATAATGACTTATCGGAGGTTTAAAGGGAGATATTATCGGAGAGATAATAAACGTTTTAGCGTAAAAAGACTATTATGAATAACTTGTTATTCATAATAGTCTTTTTACGCTTTTTGACAATTTTCGCGAACCGGTTTTAGTGAACTTTTAAACCTCCGATAAGTCCTTATGAGTAAAACCAAAAATCCTTACGAATAATTTATATGAAAAAGTAAATCTTTCGCATTTATATTACAGCCTCCGCCAATTCGGGAGGGATTACGGTCTACTGTGCTACGCTGACCAGACGTGTTGGGCACAGGGTTTATTTAATAAATTAAATTGTAGTGGAAAAAGTGATCACCGCAAGCGGGACTTGAAACCACGACCTCGGAATACCGTTCCGTCACTCTGCCAACTGAGCTTATTGCGACCGTGCTATCAGTAACCAATTTCGCCACTACAATGTTACTCGATTGAGTCTACATCACATTTTTGATGTACAACGCAACAACAATACAACGATGGTGATCACTTTTTCCACTACAATTTAACTTATTAAGTAAAAGCATAGCAAGTCAATTGCAAAATTAATAAATTACAGGGTTTATTTTTTAGGTTTCTGTCTCTCACAGAGCATCTGTTATGTCTTATGTTATCTATGTGGAATTTCCCTTACATGACTTACAGCACCCTGAGAAGGAAAAGGGGTGGTGACACTTGTATTCTTAATTCCTCACCATACGTATATATCTATCAAAGAACTAGCTACAAGTACTTATATTTACAAATTTTAATGACTACGTGAGCAATTATAATGGCTTTTATTGTTTACAGATTGGGAGTACTGTCACCTGATGGAAGATGCAAGTGTTTCGACAACAGTGCCAATGGTTATGCACGTTCAGAGGCTATCGTCGTCTGCTTTTTGCAAAAAGCCAAGGACTCAAGGAGGTGAGTAAATACCTATTACATTTAAAAAATTAGACATGGCTGATTTTTTAAGATTTTCGAAGATATCGAAGTTAAGACGTCTTTTCATTGTTGAACCAACGAAAAGTAATAGAATTGTAGCTATTTCTGTAGCTGTTATTAAACTCGCAAAATATTTTCATAAATAACCTATTTAATCTAATAACTAACAATTAAAAAAAACGAAGCATTGCCTAAGAATTAAGTAGCAATGGCATTATATTTTCTAACACTTGCGCGACTCATCTGTTTAAATAAAACTAAACTTTAAAAAAATCGAATGTGGGTAAACCCTGTAATAACTGATCGTAGAAGACACATTACAGCTCAGTCTCACCCGTGACCATGGTGACTGCAGTCTCCGAAACGTCGGGCCAAAATTTAAAACAAATATACGCGTCTAAATCCGTAAAAAGTAGTTTTATTTAAGCAATGGCAAGCAATGGCATTGCCATAATAAAACCTTTATACTGGCAGTAATCTGTTAAGAGTACAAAATATTAGTACCTAGGTTAGTCGTTTGGTTGAAGATAAATTTATTGATTATTTATGATCGCAAAACCGCAACGTGATTTTATATAGCCTTTCTAGATAAAAGTACTACAGACCCAAAAATCATTTTTTAGGGTTCCGTACCCAAAGGGTAAAAACGGGACCCTATTACTGAGACTTCGCTGTCCGTCCGTCCGTCCGTCCGTCCGTCTGTCACCAGGCTGTATCTCAAGAACGGTGATAGCTAGAGAGTTGAAATTTTCACAGATGATGTATTTCTATTGCCGCTATAACAACAAATACTAAAAATAAAATAAAATAAATATTTAAGGGGGGCTCCCATACAACAAACATGATTTTTTTACCGTTTCTTGCTCGATACTAATAGCGTTGCCTTATGTTGCATAGATAATGGTACGGAACCCTTCGTGCGCGAGTCCGACTCGCCCTTGACCAATTTTTAAATTCAATCCAGTAGTTCCTGAGATTAGCGCGTTCAAACAATCAAACTCTTCAGCTTTATATTAGTATAGAAGTAGGTAGGTATACAATATTATTAGGAACATAAATAAATGTCTTTATTAATTTGAACAATTTCTTTAGGGTATATGCTCAACTTCTCCATGCCAAGACTAACTGTGACGGTTACAAAGAGCAGGGTATCACATATCCAGCAGGTCAGATCCAGAAACTGCTCCTCACTGAGTTTTACGAAGAATGTTCAATTGCACCTTCTACTTTAGAGTTCGTTGAAGCCCATGGCACAGGTAAGGGCGTCTTATTAATGTATCAAATAAACTAACAACAAGCTAAGTTTTATAATTCTTAAATAGACAATATTTTATATAATAATGCCTAAATGATACCTATTCTACGTGAACAACTAATCTTAACTAAAAATGAAAACAACTGTAGGGTATTTTGATGATTTGGTTATTTTACTGTGCACATTTTTATTACTATCACGCTTTTATATTATACTAGCTGTCCGGCAAACGTTGTTTTGCCAAAATAAAAAAAACAAAAAAGATTTGAAAAATAGATGTTGGCCGATTCTCAGACCTACTGAATACACATGTAAAATTTCATAAAAATCGGTCAAGCCGTTTCGGAGGAGTACGGTAGCTAACACTATGACACGTGAATTTTATATATAAGATGTTCGGTATGTATGTATTAATCTATAAAACGGAATTTTTAAACGCGATTTTCACCCATTTACATTAGTCGGATTGATTTGAAATTTTGCATACTTATCAAAAACCGATGACAATGAAAAAAATATATAAAAAATATATTTAGGATTTTGAAGCGTGTTTTTTGGTTTTTGAACTAAGAAAATTATTATTATTATTAATTGAAATCATTGGTGTATAATATACAGATTTTCTAATGAAAAAGTTCAGTTAACATTACCGAATTACGTTATAACATTTCAATTCAAATTTTTTAGTTATGCTAAGTTTAGTTCTGCACGTAGAATCGGTACCATTATCTCCACTAAATATAATGTATAAATTCAGTGGATAGCAATTTAAGAACACTCAACTCAAGTAATTATCATCACTTAATGAAGGTACTGTAAATTAAAGATTTTATAAGCTCTCCCAAAGAGAATCGACTTTTCATTGATGGCCCTTAATATTCAGCCTTACCTGACGATAATTAACGAAATTAATTTAATGAAATAATTACCTACTTAAAGAGGGTATGCACTTAAGTAATTTGGAATAAAATCCTATTTTGATATAGAAAGGAAGTATGTTATAAAGTACGTTTTACCATATTAAGAGGGCTCAATAAACAATGCTCCATTCAAAACAAAGACATCGTAGTCCGCTGCTTTCTTCGTGGATATTGGTTCTACAGCAACGAATTTTTCTCACAATATATAAGTTTTATATATCTATGCTTCTCTTACTTTCTTTTTTCCAAAATATATGATAACTAAAGGTAGGGAAAACAAAATACGATAGCTAAGAGAAAAATTATTTTAAAGTTGCCTTTTTAAGATGAATTTGCAGTGTCAATTACATTTTTTCGAAAAAGAAAGTAACAGAAGTATGGATATACTCTGTATCTATAATATGACGTTAAATTTATAAAAATCGGTTTGTTTTTCACGCAGAAAAAAACGGACTTTGAAACGTCTTTTATTTGATGAATTTGTAGGTAAAATCTGCCCGAAATATATTTGTCCTTTCGGCGCGGCGTTTGATAATAGGGATACAATACCTAACGCAAATACCTAAATTAGGACTATAGTCCAAACAAACAAACTCTACAGCTTTATAATATTAAGTATAGATTACGTTTTCTTTCTTTATTGCAAGTAACAGAACAGTATCTCTCAAATGTAAAGTATATTATAAAACATTGGGGAAACTCTTCCTCCACTTTAAAACTTTGTTGATTTAGTACGGCAATAAAGTATGTCTGAATTACTTTCAGTATTGAATACTTTTCTCGTTTTTCTAAGAGCCGTTAGTAACTTGTAGCTTATATTAACCAAGAATTTATTTTGCTTTAATTTTTTCAAATAAATTCAAGAGGATTTTTTATAGAGTTTAAAATTGAATTATTCTGCTCGATTTGCTACATATTTTAACGTAAATGAGACAGGTTGCTTCTTTATAAATTCCTTATTAAAATTGGATATAAGTGTGATTTAAGTGACTCTACGTTTCTACGGAAGTTAAAACTGCTTTTAACTCATCTTGGTGGGTGCAATTATTATGGGTTGGTGTAATTTATTTATGCATACTGATGCCCGCGACTTCGTACACGTGGAAATTAGAAAATTATTCCAACTTTTGCAACATTTTTCACTAATGCTTCGCTCCGATTAGTCGCAGCGTGATGTTAAACATATAGCCTTCCTCGATAAATGAACTATCCAACACAAAAAGAATTTTTCAATTCGAACCATTCTTTCCTGAGATTAACGCGTTCAAACAAGCAATCCAACTCTTCAGTTGTTCTTTCTTTCTATAATATATTAGTATAGTATTTAAATAAATTGGTGGGAAATCTCCTAAAGTAATAGTCTTCTATTACTTTCGGAGATTTCGATCTGATAAAATATTTCTTTCATTAGGCTTTTGTCTCCAAGATTGCTATAGGCTATATTTATTATCTCCTTATGTAGGTAGTTACTATACTGCTGTTTTTTTATCATCTCTCTTGTTAGAAATCACGTGACTGTCTAATATTATATATTATATATTGTCTATTATTATTATTATTGTATGCATATTGTGTTCTGACAGGTACAAAAGTAGGTGATCCTGAAGAACTGTTAGCCATTGACGAGATATTCTGCACGGGCCGCTCCGAACCACTTAAAATTGGATCCGTCAAATCTAACTTGGGACACAGTGAGCCTGCCTCTGGTCTTTGTTCCATTGCTAAGGTAAGACATTTAAAGTTGTTAAAATAATAATATAGATGAATCTAAAGTGATAGCAATTACGTACTATCCAATACTACGTAATCAAGTAGGTACTAATATCAAGTTTAAGTATTTAATCATGTATTAAAATTTCTTTTTAATTAAGTTGTGGACGTAGAGTTGATACCAATATCTTTCTTTTAAAGTCGATTAATGATGGAACTATTAACTTTACTGAAGTCACTACGTCACAATACCTGTATTACATTTAACTAGCTGTTGCCCGCGACTTCGTACGCGTGAAATTAGAAATCAAACCTTAACAAACAGAAGTTTACTATACTTACCGCTTACTAGATGGCGTTGTACAGTTTTTAAAATCGTGCTATCGTTTCGTTACACACATTAACACTTAAGCTCGTCAAAATTTCCATGGTGTTAATCATCTCGTTTTCACAATTATAAAACTAGTAAGAATTAAATAATAATATGAATATCTAATACAAAAAATGAGCATTTATAAAACTCTTCAAAACTCGATTATAACTTACAGAGATATACTCGGAAAATTACTCACACATTTACGATAACAAAATATAAGACATGAAAACTTTAACTCAACCAAATACTTATGAGATAAGGAAATATCAAAGACACACTTGTTACAGAAACATAAATTATGTTACAAGTTTTGGCATGCTTAGATGTGTATTAATCATAATAGGACAGCTCCTTGAAATGAGTACATGATTGAAGGACAAAAATATACTTTAATTTATTGCAAACATATGTTAGTTGTTTTGTACCGCGTTTATCTAAACTGAAAAACCACCTTCTAGATCTGTTTTTAGCAAAAAGAACCATGATGTATTTCAATTAATGGCTATTTATTTCGTTTTTCTCCTTTAAAAATATTAATTAAAATCATTAGTATCTTATACTTATACCGGTCTTATGCGGTCCGACAGATGACAGAGTAACATATGGACGCTGCTGAAAATCAGCGTTGTGTGATGGTCACGTTTCCATCTCACAACAATAGCTGAGCAGCGTTCCATTTTTTCCAGCAAGCTATTATACAGGATGTGGCGTAAATGGTGGTCCAACGCTAAGGAGGTTATAGTTCCAGTATTCACCTATCATATAAAAAAAATTACCATTTTTAGCCATTGGTTTTGGAAATATGATTTTTTTTTTTTTTTGTAAAATCGATAATTCTAATATATAAAATTCACGTGTCACAGTGTTAGTTACCGTACTCCTCCGAAACTGCTCGACCGATTTTCTTGAAATTTTGTGTACATATCCCCTAGGTCTGAGAATCGGCCAACATCTATTTTTCAAACATTTTGTTTTTTTTTGGTATGGCAAAACAACGTTTGCCGGGACAGCTAGTATTTTATAAATGAGAATGTAACTTCGACAATGACATTATTTTTTGAGTGTGTTTCTTGTGTTGTACGGGCGAGTACTAGCACTAGCACATGCATTTTCGTTTTTTCATGTAAACCCCAAAAATAAACCAATAAATAAAAAAAACTGAAAATTAATTGCATTTTAGATGTGAGTAGTGTAAAAAAAATAAATGGCTAAAAATGGTTAGTTTTTTTTTATATGATAGGTGAATACTTGAACTATAACCACCTTAGCGTTCGACCACCATTTACGCCACATCCTGTATTAAGCTTTTTTACTTACTAATTTTGCTTTACTTATTTTTTTGTTTTCTGTGTTTATATATATTGTAAGTAAACGCTGTTGGAAAAATAAAACTTTTCTTTCTTTCTTTCTTACTGACTGTTAAGTTTAGTTATATACCTATGTAAATATATGGCAATTACCGGTACCATATCTATATATGGTACCGGTAATTGCCTTTAAGTTTCGCTTAATTTATTATGGTTAACACACTTAGCATAAAGCAAAATACTTTTTTTTTAATAAAAAAATCACTATTTCATAATGTCTTCTTTGTAGCTTTGCATTGCCTATACTACTGGTTACATCCCTCCTAATCTTCATTACCATACTCCACGTGAGGGTGTAGCAGCTTTAGCTGAAGGAAGACTACAAGTTGTTACGCAAAAAACACCATGGAACAGAGGCATGACTGGAGTCAGCAGTTTTGGATTCGGAGGTGCCAATGCTCACGTTTTGTTGAAGAATATTGCCAGGGACAAGGTAAGTTTAAATATTAAACTAACTTTTGAAGACCAGTGAGACTCCTAGTATGTCCAAAATTCTTATCCTTATTAATTGATAAGTGCGAAATTCGGTTGAGGACACAATAATAATTTTGATGAGCTTAAGTATTAATGTGTGGAACGAAACAATAGCGCGATTTAGAAAACGTACAACGCCATCTATTCAGCAGAAGAGTAAATTTCTGTTTGTTAAGGATTAATTTTTAAATTTCACGCGTACGAAGTCGCGGGCAATAGCTAGTCTTTTATAAACTCAAATTTATTTCTTTATAGCAAGCAATTAATATTATGGACATCACACACAACGTCCTCTGGTCCCAAAGTAAGCTATATTTCTATGCATGTTTTATGCATACCAGGGGTCCAAGTCTGCTATTACAATAATGTTATAATCTTGTCATAATGATCAGTCACTGATTGGTTTATGGCGAATTTTATCAAGTTTGGTAGTCTACTATTAATTTTTTGTCATAAATGACACCATTAAAGCGCCATAATGGCGTCAGTGACTGATCATTATGACAACATTGTAAACACTTTAATAGCAGACTTGGGCCCCAGATACGGATATACTACATATATACTGTGTTTTGTAAATATAATGTAGACACATAGGTATGTAAGTGCTTTGACGGGCTTCGCGGTCTAGTGGTTCATGTAACGGACTGTCATTCACGAGGTCGCGGGTTCCATTCCCGCTCGGAACAATCATTTGTGTGATGTTTATAAATATCATACAAATGTTTGTACTGCGTCTGGGTGTTTCTATGTCTTATTAGTATGTATTTACAAAAGAAAAGTAGTATATGTATTCTATCCGTTAGCTTGGGACTAGAGGACGTTGTGTGAAATGTCCGTGAATATTTATTATTATTATTTCAAGCCGGCTGATGTAGCCATAGACACTACACCTGGTATATCTGTGTCAAACTTGCACTATTGAGTTGTTAGTTTTTAAATTATAATATTTTTTAATTAAACAATAATTACAATACATCAAAGTATTTAACTAAATTGTGTTCTGAAAACAACAAGCGAAATATTGAGTAACTCAATCAATGAAATGGAAACCGAATCTGAAGTTACTTTGTAAAGTTTAACAAACTCAAAGATGGAAACGCGTCTTATACAATTAATATACTTAATTACAGCGGTTTTGAAGAACAAAGTGGTGTCAATTTACTGTAAATTATTCATAACAAATATACAGAATTGTTGAAGAACGCTTGTGAAATAAGTATGTACTTAAAATATAACATGAGTCCTAATAAGGTTTTAAAAAATAATGGTATAAGGGTAGGAGATTGCAGCGAGCTCGCGTCTTTTTTGTCATTACCAACATTTTTTTTTATATGTAACTACCCACATCGGGTCACTGTTATTTAATTTAATAATTTATTTTTCTAAAATAAGTGACTTGTTTGTCTTCTTGAGAAATAAATATCTTTAAATATAAATGTGGAGGGAAAAGAGTCTAGAGGAAGACCTAAGAAAAGATGGATGGACTGTGTGAAAGAGGACATGCCAGAAGGAGGAGTTGACATAGTCATGACAGCTGATAGAAGACTATGGAAGAAACAAACATGTTGCGCCGACTCCAAATAATGGGATAAGGGCAGGAGGATGATAATGATAAATGAAATAAAAAATTTGAACCTCTAGCTACTTCCAAAATTTCTTTTCTAGCTTATTATGGAGATGCAAGCTGGGGACAGACGTATGGACGGACAGATAGACAGTAAAGTCTTAGTCTTAGTTGGTCAGGAACCCTAAAAAGCGGTTAATTACGAATTGAACTTCAGTATGAAAGGCTCAGTAATAGGGCCCTGTTTTACCTTTTGATACGGATCTCTAATAAACACATTGGATACTATAATTCATGATATCTTCTGGCTTTTAGGTGAACAACGGAATTCCTGCCGATGATCTACCCCGTCTAGTCTGCGTATCAGGCAGAACAGAATCCGCCGTAGCTAAGATCTTGGATGATTTGGAATCTAGGACAGTAGACGCTGAGCTCATCAGACTGTTACATGCCATCCATGATGACGATATTCAAGGACATGTTGTCAGAGGATATGCGTTGTTGGGTAACTAACATAACTATGTTAAATTAAATCAAAATTTGTTAGGAACATCTAATTGGCATTATTCGTATATTTTTTAATCTTTTAATTCGAGAACCATTTCGGGGAATAGAGTTTCTGATCATGATCCATTAGTTTTTTTCGGAAGTTTTGCTATATTAACGATTATTTTTCAAAAAAGCAAATGGCCTCTTTTTGCCCCTGAAATGAAGTACTTAAAATATTAAGGCGTTCTTAGGTATTTACTACTCTGTGGTGGAGTTGAAATTGGTCTATTATATCAACTTGGCAACTTTAAAAAGATTTATTGCAATCTGTCTTAAGTTTATCAGGAACAGGCAATACACAGGATTCGTACAACGATGACGTCACAACATTTAAAATAATATCTTTAAGTATTTTTTAAAAATTCTATAAAATAGATTTTTTTTTACAGACATTAAGTTTATTAATCGTATAAAACAATTCACAAGATAAAAATCAATTTATTAATATTAATCAATTATTAATCTATAAACATTACATATTCTTCGATACTTTGACAATTCTAACGACATTATCCGTCGGGCTATTGTCACCGCCGGTGTACCAGCCGTGCTAGAACCCAATGGCTTGGTACGTGACGATGGGAAGAGACCAGATGGTATGTCCCTGTTGCCTTGGAAGATGGGTAGGCCTTTGGTGTGGGACGCCACTTGCGTCGACACCCTTGCGCCATCACACCTTCCAAGCACCGGGTGTGCGGCCGGTGCTGCTGCTGCCTCTGCGGAGATTCTCAAGCGGCGCAAGTATAATAATCTCATAGGGGATTATATATTTGCGCCGTTTGGGGTTGAAACATTAGGGTCGTGGGGCCCCAGTGCCCGGAATCTTTATAAAGATTTAGCGGGCCGACTGATCGACGCCTCTCGTGACCAGAAGGCTGGCCTTTATTTCGTTCAAAAAATAAGCATTGCCATCCAACGTGGCAATGCCACCAGCCTTCTGGGCACACTTCCGGTCGACAGCGATGGGGAGGAGTATTTTGATGCCTAGTTTCTAAGTATATATGTAATTTTAATTTAATTTATTTTATAGGTACTGTACATATTTTGTTTTTAAATTTTAGTTATTAATTTTAAATTGTTTTATAAGATTAATAAACTTAAAGTCTGTATAAAAAAAATTAATATTTAAATAATATTGAAATTAGTTCTTTAAATAAGTCTATATTTTCTAAAAAAATATAAAAACAGCAGATCAAAAATTATGAATAGTATAATTTTGATATCATTTTACCAGAATCCACACCCGAAAAGGCAGTGGCAGTAGCACGAGAGGTGGAATATTTCTCTGGTGTACGCCGTCCTGTTTGGTTCGTATACTCTGGTATGGGATCACAATGGGCTGGTATGGCTAAAGAACTCATGAGGATTCCAGTCTTTGCCGCCGCTATTGAAAAGTAAGCTAAACATTTGTAAACAGCAATCAGGACTTTTAATCCGAAATTGAATACTTAATCTAGATTATAATCTTATACATAATATGTATCTCGCAATATTTTTACGTTTGTATATTTATTACCGCTAAAAAAACAGAATGTCTTGTCACTAAATGACCCAACTTAAAATTTCGGGCATACCTTTGTTCAAATACTGGCTAAACTGAAAAACAAATATGGCATTTATTATCTCTATTATTCTTTCACAGATTTATTTGTGTTCTTATATTATTAACAGTAATATATTATTATGATATTATGTTTTGCCTAGATGTCACAAGGCCCTCGAACCAAAAGGCATTAACTTGACCAAGATCGTAACAGACCCTGATCCTAAGATCTACGACAACATTCTAAATTCATTCATCGGAATAGCTGCTGTTCAGATTGGTCTCACTGATGTACTCAAAACTATTGGAATCGTACCTGACTATATTATTGGTAAGAAATCATTTCAATTGTAGGTATATTGTTTCAATCACAAAACTTTCTCATATAAATTGACTAATAACCCTTTTAAATTACCTTCATGCTTCCACTCTTAATCGCAGTCATTCTATTCATAAGTAGAATGAGTTCACTAATCCATAGTCACTTGGAATATTATTATTTTCACTCATTTTTTACCCCGTAAATTCAACTAAACCGTTAATTCCCGTTAATAACATAATATTACACTGCCTGCGCTATTCTTATTTACCAGGTCACAGCGTCGGTGAACTTGGTTGTGCATACGCTGATGGCTGTTTAACTGCCGAGGAAATGATTTTATCGGCTTACAGTAGAGGCTTGGCTTCTATTGAGACTAAGTTCATCAAAGGCTCCATGGCCGCTGTCGGTCTTGGTTACAGCCAGGTAAAATATTTTGTTAAGATATTATTTTGTTAGAGAAATATTTAGTTGTACAAACAATACTTTTGGCGAGCATGTTATCATCGTCACTTGTCTTGTTATTATCATCAATAAAACCAACTTCATCGTATTCCTTAGATGCGTTTCTAGATATTTTAATTGAAACAGGAAAGCAGTTATAAGGCTGATTGCTTAATCATTAAACAGAGTTACTATAATCCATGAATTGAGAACTGTTTCATTTGTTCTTTTGATGCTACATTGAGGGTTTCAAACATAAATATACTTATATGTTTCATATTGTTCTAATTTAGATCAAATCCATATGTCCACCTGAGATCGAAGTTGCTTGCCATAACGGACCTGACTCCAGCACAATTTCGGGACCTGCTGATATCATGAAGAGTTTCGTTGCCAACTTAACCAGCCAAGGCATCTTCGCTAAGGAAGTTCCTTGCTCAAACATTGCCTACCATTCCCGTTATATCTCTGAGGCTGGTAAGTTCCTTATATTTAATTTTGAGCCATTATAACATGAATGAAATTAAAACATTTCAAAACATTAAAATTTATTTGAACTACGAGATCCCTTTATATATTATATATACTTAATATACTATATTAAAATGCCATATTTAACTTATTAAATAAAAGACGGCTTATTAGGTCCATTAAAGAATATGGTGGTAGGCATGTATTTATTCTTCATCAAGTTTTTTCTATAATCTACCACATCTTAAATTTTGCATGAATTGACTTTGGTGCAGGTCCAAAACTATTGAAATATTTAAAGGAAGTGATTAAGTCACCGAAGCAGCGTTCAGATCGCTGGGTATCCACCTCCATACCACAAGCTCAATGGAAAGATGCCAAAGCAGAACTATCATCAGCTGAATACCACACCAATAATCTGTTGGTAAGTACTGCTTAGGTCTCCGTTACAGAATCCACAGGACTGGGGAACACTTGAGTCTTCGACATCCGCGGAACCCTATTGCTGTAATTACTTATGTTTAGTTTTTGGCACAATAAAGTTAGCATCTTTGTCAAAGACTCCATACACGTATTATTTTTTAATTTAAGCAGATTACTATAAAGGTTTATTATAGACAGACAGACAGACCTAATGGCAAATTAATTGTTTGACGTCAAATGCCTTACTAGATTAAGGCTGAATTGAATGCCCCAAATAAATTAAATGTTATTACTACTGCACAAATATTCTTCGATT
Source organism: Orgyia antiqua (assembly GCA_916999025.1). Classification (NCBI taxonomy): domain Eukaryota; kingdom Metazoa; phylum Arthropoda; class Insecta; order Lepidoptera; family Erebidae; genus Orgyia; species Orgyia antiqua. The sequence continues at coordinate 23,545,716 of OU779869.1, forward strand.
GCGTTTAATAGAAATAATTATTGTTACAAGTAGAAAACTAATTAATATTTACTCGTATTTTAAATTATTTTTTTGTCCATCATCAGGTAGTTACATAATTATAGAAGTAAGTTACATAAAATTATTAATTGTGCAAGTGGCAGTCTTATCGCTCACGGCGATTTCTTCCAGACAATCTATATTATACAAATATTAAGGGCCTACATCAATATTATCGTCGACATGTACATATTAACACAGGTAGTAGGTATAGAAAATGAAGAATTAGGGATATTTTTTTTGTTTACTCACAATCTACTAAATATATTTTAATTCTGATTTACGTGTTTCTATATATAATAGTTACTTATGTTTTTAAAGTTATTTCATTAGTTAATACGTGATAATAGACCGACAAATGAAAAAAATTAAAAATGAGAGAGGTTATTTCGCTAAAATTTTCTATCGAGAAAAAATTTTTCAATCGCGTTTCTGAGTTTATGCGATCCTAGATCATATATTGAAAAAACATATACTTAAAAATTAGAGCTCTAGCCATTCAATCTAAAGAAACAATGAAAACTTCGTACGTAGAAAAATGCACGAAGCTATTTTGGTATCCTTTTAACGAAAAATTACTTTACAGAGCCCAGTATTGTTTGAAGAAACAGCTCGTCTAATCCAACCCAATGCAATTACTATCGAGATCGCTCCACACGGCCTCCTCCAAGCAATTCTGCGCCGATCGATGAAGAAAGATGTTATTAATGTAGCATTAACACAGAAGAACCAGAAAGACAATGTACAAGTGCTTTTCTCAGCTGTTGGCAAGTGAGTATTACCATTTGTTACATACATACATGTGTGGTGACGGATTCAGAATCCAAGAATCATGTTTCCCATGTCTGCCTCAGGGTGTTGTAAGAGCCTTCAAAGGGATATAATTAAGAATACTGTTGTTACTAACCCATGGCTTCCCTAGGATGCAGTAAGAGCCCGCTAAGGGACATTATTAGCAGCTAACATCACAGACATGACAGTTGGAAAACTCATAATTAAATCCTATACCAACCCAACTGGTCATCGTGGCATAAGAAACTTATAAACCTCCCGAATTAGAGGAGGTCTGTGCCAATAGTGGGACATTAATGGGCTGAAACAGATACAGACATACCGTCATGCATTTTTAGTAGACAAACTACGCGCCGTACGATCTAAAAACAAAATGGAGTAATTCTTCAAACATATTTTGTAATATTGATTTTAAACTTACGCGATTTGAACTCATAATTTGTTAATATTACCGGGACTATAATCACGTTAATAACTTAAAAATGCACAATACCTTTGCTCCCGACGTTTCGACCGAGTTGCATCGATCGTGGTCACGGGTCGACTCTCGTCGGGAGCAAAGGTATTGTGCCTTTTTAAGTTATTAGCGTGATTATAGTCCCGGTAATATTAACAAATTATATTTTGTATTAACCACTTAAAAATCTAGTCATATTCACAGGATTCTTATGCACTATATTTAGGAACAAATTTCTAATTTTATTTATTTTACTGAACAGATTGTACGACTCTGGCTTGAACCCGCATCTAGCAAACATTTACCCACATATACCATTCCCAGTGTCTCAAGGAACACCAATGCTCGCACATCTAGTTGAATGGGAACACAGTGAAGATTGGTAAGGCATACATTTTATATTCATGGACATTTCACATTTCGCACAAAGTCCTCTGGTCCCAGGCTAAGCTTATATGCTTGTGTTATGGGTACCAGAATACGGATAGAATACATATACTCCTTTTTTTTTTGTAAATACATACTTATAATTCATAGGAACACCCAGACGCAGTACAAACATTTTTATGACAATTAGAAAAATAGCACAAATGATTGTCCCGAGCGGGAATCGAACCCGCGACCTCTTGATCGGCAGTCCGTTACCAGAACCACTACACCACGAGGCCCGTCGTTTATTATATATATATTAGTTACTCGCCAAATGACTTGCTTCTCGTAAAACGGGTAGACGATAGCACAATGGCAAAGCAATTAAATGCTATTTCTAAAGTCATGCGTTTATGTATTAAACGGCGACATAATTCAAATAAAAATGTTGCATGATAGCTGTTTAGGCAACATAATATGAGATGACTAATTTGTTTCATTTCAGTTTTAGCGCAACAAAAATATTGTATCATTAAATTTGTGCTGTTATTTCGGAGAAAATCCCTCGAAATGTGTATGTTAATTCAATTCCTCCTCTAAACAGTTTCCTTTATAGAAACGTTAGCTGTTGCCCGCGACTTCGTACGCGTGTAATTTAGAATTTTGTCCCCGTTTTTGAAACATTTTTCACTTATGCTTCGCTTTTACTAGTCGTAGCTGGATGTTATATAGCCTAAAGCTTTCCTCGATACATGTACTATCCAACACTGAAAGAATTTTTCAAATTGGTCCAGTGGTTCTTGACATTAGCACGATTAAACAAACAAACTATTCAGCTCTATAATTTTTGTATAGATTTATACGAGGCTTTCAGTGTTAGGCTATTAAAACTTGAACTGCAATAAACATCGTGGTATATAAATTGTGAGCCATTATTCACAGCGCCACAAACAAATCGTTTGAGTGTGATCTATAGTGGCCACTTTGTATATTGACTTCAATATAGCGATGTTAGCGGGAGCATTTTTCAAAGGCAGCTGTGACCTGTTTTGTTCTTGATAGATGTGTTGGGGTTGTACGTAACAGATGAATGTAAAATAGAAACATGACGTGAGAGAAATATTAGTATATTTTATTCGCCAGAAGTTTTAAACAAAAATAATGATAAAATTTTAACGCATAATTAGTCCGTTTTCTAAGTTTTAATTCTTTTGATACGTTAGTAAAATATGATGAGAGCAATTTTTAACTAACACGCTTTTATAAGTTTGGTATGTATCTATCAATGTATTATTCTATGTAAAAGAATCTTTCAATGCGATTGTCACCTACTTGCGATAGTCGGATTGATTTGAAATTTTGCGTACATATCAAGGACCGATGATAATGCAATTATTTAAATAGATATTCAGGATTTTCAAGCGTGTTTTTTTGTTTTTGAACTAAGCAAATTTACGATGCAGCCATTCATAATATTAAACAAACCGACCACCATGAAGTTAGTTACCTACAATTACAAAAGTAGACGATGCGTTCCCTCGCTGTCACCCTAAAGCTGGGTATAAAAATAGGATATAACTAAGATTGCACAAGGAAATAAAACTTAAGGGCCTACATCAATATTATCGTCGACATGTACTTGTTAACACAGCTAGTAGGTATAGAAAATGAAGAACTACGGATTTTTTTTTGTTTACTCAAAATCTACTAAATATATTTTAATTCTGATTTACGTGTTTCTATATATAATAGTTACTTATGTTTTTAAAGTTATTTCATTAGTTCATACGCGATAATAGACCGACAAATGAAAAAAATACGAAATAAGAGAGGTATTTTCGCTAAGATTTTCTATCGAGAAAACTTTTTTCAATCGCGTTTCTGAGTTTATGCGATCCTAGATTATATATTGAAAAAACATATACTTAAAAATTAGAGCTCTAGCCATTCAATCTAAAGAAACAATGAAAACTTCGTACGTAGAAAAATGCACGAAGCTATTTTGGTATCCTCTTAATATTGCGTACAAAATCCATCCACCCACACACTCACACACACACACACACATGAACACACGTACCCGTACACACGTAGGCACTCAGGCACACACAAACACACCCACACTTTTGTCTAAACATTTGTGCCATAGATAGATGGATAAATCAAATATTTTCTCTAAAATAGAATTTTACTCGATAATTCTTAAATAAATTTCATCTTACTTTGTATTATACTATCAAATAGATATACACAGATGTAAAGTCTATTTGTCTATTTCTAAACAAGAACATAACTATTGCTTTTGACTATTCTCTTGTGCACAAACATAGTATAGCAGGACAATAAAACGTTAGTACTGTGTGCTACACATGTCGTAAGTACTAAAACAGAATACACAAGTACCTAGTCAAATTCAACACTGTGGACATAATATGCATTTGAAAATTGTTGCAACAAAGGAAGATAAATACTAATGATATTTACGAACCTTTTATACCCAATGTCCGAGTCCTTATGTATATTGCCGTGAAGTAGAGGATATTTAATTAAAAAATATTAGAGGCCATGTTTTGGTAGGCAACCTGGTAGATATACATTCTCCTAATCATAAATATGCGTAAAAAATTGGTTTTTAGCAAATACGCAATGAATTTAGTAATTCTGTAGTCGGATCCCGAATTATAACTTGAATTTATTTCTGCAAGACTCATGTCACGTCCGTGTTGTGACGGATCAAGAATACAAGTATCACCACACCTTTTCCTTCCCAGGGTGTACATCCCAGCTAAGAGATAAATAATTATTTATTGTACACAAGCAGGGCTGGGCAAAATACATGCTTTGTTGTAATTGAAATACAAATTACAAAATACTGCGTTTGCAAGTAATTGAAATACAAAATACTAATTACTTTTGAGTTGAGTAATTGAAATACAAATTACAAAATACAGTATTTTGGCTGTTTGCAATTGAAATACAAAATACAAATTACAAAATACATTTATACTATAATTTTTACCCAACTTTAAAAACGGGAGGTTTTTTTAATGTTTGTTCAAGAATAACTTTGACGTTTATCGATTTTAATGCTTCTTTTTTGTTGGAAAGAAAATGTTTCAGAGGTGGTTCTAGGATAGGGAAATTAGGTTTTCGTGATGGCAGTCCAGGGAATTAGATGGCAACTTTTAAAAATCATAGGGCACTGTTTGAGGTCGGTTTTTATTGCTGAAAGCTATGATGTGAAAGAGGATAAATTTTGTAATATTAATATTTATGTAGGGATTATCTCTGAAAATATTGTCCCTGGTGACGTATTAAGAAAACAAACGTCAGCACCCCCATCTTCCGCGAGCATGCGGCTCGCCAAGGCGGTCTGCCTAGTCCTCGGGAGTGGGTCGAGGCGAGACACCGACGGAGGATCTGACGTACCACCTCACCCAGCTCCTCACGGGTCATGGCTGTTTCGCCAAGTACCTGTGGGAGCTGGTTGGTATTGAGTTAGATCCTGAGTGCCGCAATTGTGGGAGTGGGGCCGTGGATACGGGGGAGCACACCCTCGCCGTGTGCACGGCCTGGGACACCCAGCGTGTTGACCGTCGGCGTTCTGGGCAAGGATTCACCCTCAATGAACAATGTTGGGCTGCCGTCGCTTCCTTCGCCAGGGAGGTGATAGCGGCAAAGAGGGAGTCCCTGTGGGAGCGCGAACACGCTGGCGAATCCTTGCTACCCCGCAGGGCCCCGGGCAGAGGTCGTCGGCGCTCAATAGCCAGCAGCTTCCCCCAAAGAGGTGGTCCCGTGAGTCGCTGAGTACTGATTCGCCGCGGCAAATGTGACTGTCGGCTACGACAACACGACGGGGGGGAACTAATGTTACCGCCGTTGGGTCGGGACCCGATTAGCGGGGCCACCTCTCGCTGGGTCATGGTAAAGCTTAAGGCATCATCATGGCATGGCAGGGCAGAAAGCGGTTATAAAAAGTAAACAAAACAAAAACCACCCCTCATCTTCTCCACAGGCTGCTCTAAAAGCCAGCCCAGCTATGGAATATTCTGCACAGATATCCTCTATGAGAGACGGAAAACTCGAAAATAAACCTTACGCCAACACGTTAGGTCAGCGCTACACAGTTAACCAAAACCCTCCCTTAGTGGAAGGGGCCCGTGCTCAAAAGTAGGCCGTTCATGGGCTGGAGAGAGATAGAGAGAGGACTTATTTCTAAAGGTATTGATATATTTACTGCACTAAACTAGTGAACAGACATTAAAAAAATGAAAAAATGTTGAAAAAAAACGGATTTGTTCAATACTTTTAGAGATAACCCCTCTCTCTAATAGATGAGATGCGAGAGGTGAAATCTTTTACTTATTTTCTCAGCGATAAAATTTATTGGATAAGGTTGTCTTTATGATAGTACATGCAATGTACTATCATTGCAAAAATACCCGCCACTCTGTCTCGTCGGCCATTCTTCATCAGATATTAGATGCTAGTCTAGTAAAAATAGCGATAAAATTTAAATTTAATATATTATAACTCTCTCGAGCACATTTACGTCCCACTGTTGGGCACGGGCCTTCTCCACTTTGGGAGGAATTATGGTCTACTGTTCCGCGCTGACCAGGGAACACCCAAATATTCCGAATTTTGAAATTCCGATTTTAAAAAGTTCGAATTTCATAATACCGAAAAATTGTAATATCTATCATAAAAAATCACGAAATATGTTTAACCGAAAGTCATAAATACGATTTGATACTTTTCTGATTTTCGCGCGCCGCTCCAGCTCTCCGTGCCTAGGCGGGCTTAAATTGCACTCTAGTGTAGGGCAAACAAGACTACGTGAAGTCGGTTTTGCAGCGATTCGTTTTAGTCGCAAAATTATATAAAATATCGATAATCGGAATAACGTTTTACTATATGAGAACTCTTCGAGCATTTGACTCTTCGGACAAATGAAAATCGGAAAGTAATAAATCGGTTTTATGACTTTCAGTAAAATATATTTCGTGATGTAATTTATTAATTTTGCAATTGACTTGCTATGCTATTACGTAATAAATTAAATTGTGCTGGAAAAAGTGATTAATTCCGTTCCGGAGCTCTGCCAACTGAGCTTATTAAAAGCTTAGTAAAGAATACTAGGTCACATCAAAAGTGCGATGTAGACTTAATCGAGGAATGTTGTGATGGTCTAATTGGTTACTGTTAGCACGACCGCAATAAGCTCTGTTGGCAGAGCTACGGAACGGTATTCCGAGGTCGTGAGTTCAAGTCCCGCTTGCAGTAATCACTTTTTCCACCACAATTTAATTTATTAAATATTTCGTGATTTTTAATAATAGACATTACAATTTTTCGGTATTATATTAAAATCGGAATTTCTAAATTCGGAATAAAGCTTTTCGGAATATTTCGGTGTTCCCGGGGTGGTGACATTTGTATTCTTAATCGGTCAACACACGGAGAACTAGCGTAAAAAAACCACCATCCGTAAATTTTACCAGCCTTTAGCAGCATTACCTTCCACCAGTCAGTACTTTCATCAAAAGCTACAATGGTTCCAAAATATTTTTTTAACTTGTTTAACTTACAGTAATATAGGTATTGATTTTATAATTAACTTCATATCTGTATATCAATTTACTGTAGTTACCCCAAACAGCGCAAAAATATAAGCCCCTATGAGATTATCGTATTTGTGGTAAACGATCATTTTCGGCACCGACTTCAAACTAATGTTGGTAAAGTAAAATTTTATGGGCCACCGTTACCTCATTGACAATTTACGTTTTGTTAACCAATTTTGGCGTACAGCTTATTTAACGGGTACAGTGATGCAGCTCCAATAGCTACTTTGGCTACATAAAGTGATGGTTGTACCGTTGTACTTAGGTAAATGTATTTTAAAAATGTATTTTGAAGCGTCAAGTAATTGAAATACTAATTACAAATTACTTCGACGTCTGGTAATTAAAATACAAATTACAAATTACATTTTGAGGCAGTAATTGAAATACAATTACAAATTACGTAATTGTATTTCAATTACGTATTTCAATTACATGTAATTGAAATACTGCCCAACCCTGTACACAAGTAACATAATAATATGACGCGGGGGAGACGCGTGAGAAACTCGAATCTAAACGCCTGGACAGACGGTAGAACGGCAGACAAAAATTCCTCCCAAAGTGGGACGTTTATGGGCTTAGAGGAAGAAAGAGATATCCATACTAATATTATAAAGCTGAAGAGTTGGTTTGTTTGTTTAAACGCGCTAATCTCAGGAACCTCTGGTCCGATTTGGAAAATTCTTTCGGTGTTGGATAGTCCATTTAGCGAGGAAGGCTATATAACATCACGCTGCGCCTAATAGGAGACAAGTAGCAGTAAAAAATGTTACAAAACTTGGGAACAGTACAGAGTTGCGGGCAACAGGTAGTAAACTAAGAAAAAGCTAAATGATGTTTAGAATTAAAGTTGAAAATTTTAGGTGTAAATGTCGTGTCGGTTAGAGGATAAAATGAAATACGTCCGGACTTGCATGGCGTTTATTTGCGACTCCTTATATTTAATATAATATTATTAGCTTATATAGGTAAGGAGAACAATCGTTTCTATATATTCCTAAAACTGCTGATAGTGTTGCATACAATGAATCCCTACATAATATATTTGTATACAATAAATTAGGCGTCGAGCAAACAATAGGACCATACATACTGTAATAAATATATTTGTTTATAATAACTTGGGTGGCTATGCATTCGTAGACCTGTTGACATTACGTCTACTTGCAAACAATGAATTCATACAATGTGTCCCTACAAAAATATTATTTAATAATTTTTTTTTTCCATCGGTTATAACTTTTGCCATTTTCAAATAAAACTAAGGAAATAGTAGATTATTAACAACTAAGGAACGAACGGAACATTTAATAATATTGTTTGTTCTAGGTATGTGACATCATACAAGGCTCAAGAAAAGATGAAATCAGGAGAGAGAACTGTCAGGATGTCTATTAATGATGAGGACTGTGAATATTTAGCTGGACATGTTGTTGATGGTGAGTGATTACTGTTAAAAAGGACTATGGTAGATGATGATGTGAGTTTATGAAGTTTGTACATAGTAAAAATAAACTTTTTGTTATCAACATTTGTATTTTCTATGTAAACATAGAATATTTTGATCATCACGCCTTTATACAAACCGTTCAGAAAGACATATTTAAAAAAATATTAAGATGGATATTAAAATAATTTGTTAATATTACCGGACCCCTCCGTGTGGCGACGGATTAAGAATACACGTGTCACCACCCCATCTCCTCCCAAGGGTGTTGTAAAAGTCAGCTAAGGGATATTGCACACAGATAACATCCTCTGTGAGAGACGGAAAACTCGAAAATAAACCCTGTGCCAAGACGCCTGATCAGCGCGGCACAGTAGACTATAATCCCTCCAAAGTAGAGGAGGCCCGTGCCCAACAGTGGGACGTAAATGGGCTGGAGAAAGAAAGAATTACCGGACTATAACCATGTTACTTGTGGTCAAAAAGGTTTAATACCTTACTTGCGACCATGTTGCATCGATCGTGGTCACGGGTTAACTAGTCTTTAAGATACCAGTCAACCCGTGACCACGGTATTAAATCTTTTTAACAATAATTAACGTGATTATGGTCCCGGTAATATTCGAAATTTACGAGTCCACATCGCGTTAATAAAAATCTTTATTAAATAATTAGTAATATATAATATTTCTAAGGTATAATATGGTCGTTGTTTTTCGTACAATAAATTTATGAATAAGAAAATAAGTGAAGTTTGTATTCAACTTAGATTACTTGTCGAGCAAATAGAAAAGCAGTAGCACAATTACCGTGATATTTCGTCTACAGGTCGTAACTTATACCCTGCAACCGGCTACCTCGTACTTGTGTGGGAGACCCTGGGTATGATGATGGGAGAACTATACACTGAAATTTCAGTAGTATTTGAGAACGTGAGATTCCAACGTGCGACAAACATTCCTAAAGAAGGAAACTTGGAGTTTATCATCATGATCCAAAAGGGCAGTGGAAACTTCGAGGTAAATGCATACAAATTTTGTAAAATTTGTCAGATTATAATTTTTGTTTGATAATTTCCTCAATGGATTCTGCTGCGTTGGGCTGCCCCCGACAAGGTGAAGCGACTAGATCATCAAGATCGCGGGAACCCATTGGAAGCACGCGGCGCAAGACCGCGCGTTGTGGCGTCCTGTGGGCGAGGCTTATGTCCAACAGAGGATGGATAAAGGGTGATAGATGGATTCTGTGAGAATCAGGAGAGAATTACACTTGAAACTAAAACCCTGTACATTAGTTAGCGTCGTATAATAAGCCCAAAAATATTTTGCTCATGCCCAATTCTAGTGGGTTTATGAGCTAAAGATTAGATTAGAAGAAAGGACCATATTTTATGATTCATTAATATTTATTACACAAAATTGATACCTTATTTTGCTTTAGATCGTTGAAAGTGGCGCATCAATTGTGACTGGACGTATTTACGCAAAGAAGGACGTTGGCAAAAATTACCGCCTACTTCCCAACCTTCCAGAAGTGAAAGGCCCCAATATCAAGCACTTGCTTACAAAGGACTTCTATAAGGAGTTGAGGCTGAGAGGTTATCAATACAGGTGAGGTGATATTATTAAGATATTTGGAAAGATACAATCCAAAAATATCACAATCTTTAACAAAAAGTCTTTAAAATTATAAGATTTTTGTTTTAATGTGTATTTATATTTTAGTGGTCTATTCCGTGGTGTTCTCGGAAGTAACGTAGAAGGAACTCGTGGTCGTCTCACCTGGGCTAATAATTGGGTCACTTTCATGGACTGCATGCTTCAAACCAAGATTATCGGTAATGACACCAGAGGTCTGTTCGTCCCCACAAGAATTGAGAAGCTCTCTATTGACGCTACTATGCATTACAACGCGATTTCACAGATGAATCCTGATTCCACCAGGCATTCGTTTGAAATTCGTGTTTATCCTTACATCGATGTCATTAGGTAAGACATTTTATCGCATTAAGTAAACTAATATAAATAGACGATATCTGGTAAATAGATTTAAATAAAACAATTCTATTTTTATTTAGGGCTGGTGGTGTTGAGATCCGTGGACTTCATGCTACCCCTATCACTAAGAGGTTACCACTTGGAGTACCAGTGCTCGAGAAGAACGAATTTGTAGCCAACTTCGGAAAATCTAAGGCTGAAGTAAGTAATGAAATTATTATGTAATAATGGACCGTTTTGAATGGCAAAAATTAAAAAAAAAAATTAAAACAATAACTAATCATAGTAATTGAAAAAAAGTTGTTCGAAAGAGCAACGCTAATAATTAATCATTTTACCAGATCGACGATGTCCTACGTGCAAACATCCAGCTTATCCTCGAAAACATTCAAACATACAAAGTTAGAAGTATCGAGTTGGTTGACGAGGAATATAAGAAGAATGATCTTAAGCCAATCTTAGAACAAGTTGGTGACATGCTTGGAGACTTGCCCTTGGTGCAAGCTGACTTACTGGTGATTTCTGAAGATCCAGTCGAAATGCCTGAGCACATACCTGTAGAAAACAAGAAATTACAGGGAGAATCTAATACTTTGCTGTTCGTTGGGGCTAATCTTTTAGGTAGAAGTGAAGTAAGTTAAATTTTATTGCATTAACTGATATTTTCAATAAATTTAGGGAATGAATAAATCACTAACCAGTTCCGTTCTTATTAGGTTCTTCAGCAAGCCGTAAATACTCTTCGTGATAAAGGTTTCATTATCAGTCGAGAAAACCAACGTCCAGACCCTAAGGAATACAGTGATAAACTTGACATCATCACTATCCATGACATAGGCTCTGAATATCTAGTACTCTTCAGAAAACGTGTTGGTGCTAAACCAGCGAAGTTTGTCAGAATACTAGCTTCAGATGATAGTTTCACATGGGTTGAACAAGTCAAAGAAGAGCTTAAAGATGGACAGAAAATTGTACTTTACAGTCAAGGTGAACCAATCAATGGTCTATTAGGTTTGGTCAATTGCTTAAGGAAGGAGCCTGGTGGTGAAATTGTCTGTGGTCTACTGATTGCTGACCCATCTGCTCCACCATTCAATCCTGACTTGGAATTCTATGAGGAGCAACTAGATAAAGATTTGGCTTTGAATGTTTACCAGGATGTAAGTATACAAAATATTATAAAATATATTGTTTTGCCATACTAAAAAAAATGTTTGAAAAATAGACGTTGGCCGATTCTCAGACCTACTGAATATGCATGTAAAATTTCATAAAAATCGGTCAAGCCGTTTCGGAGGAGTACGGTAACTAGCACTGTGACACGTGAATTTTATATACATACTAGCTGACCCGGCAAACGTTGTTTTGCCATACTAAAAAAAAAAGTTTGAAAAATAGATGTTGGCCGATTCTCAGACCTAGAGGATATGTACACAAAATTTGAGGAAAATCGGTCGAGCCGTTTCGGAGGAGTACGGTAACTAACACTGTGACACGTGAATTTTATATATTAGACTAGCTGACCCGGCAAACGTTGTTTTGCCATACTAAAAAAAAAAAAAGATTTGTAAAATCGATGTTGGCCGATTCTCAGACCTACTGAATACGCATGTAAAATTTCATAAAAATCAGTCAAGCCGTTTCGGAGGAGTACGGTAACTAACACTCTGACACGTGAATTTTATATATTAGATAAGAAGTCAAAAATGTTTTATTAAAAATACATACATTTTACTATTAAAATAGCCAGATTATAATTATCATCTATTGTCACAGGGTCAATGGGGTACATACCGTCACCTGCTGTTAGGTGATTTAGATACCGTGCGTGCCAACCATGCATTCGTCAATACCACTACCATTGGAGATCTATCTTCGATGAGATGGCTTGAAGGACCAATCCGAGCTGATCATGTTATTTGCAATAAAAGTAACGTTCTCGTACATGTAAGTAACATTTTCAATTATTCTATTTAACTAATAAAATAATCCTCTACACATGGTAGTATCAATTCGCATTTCAATGAATTACAGAATCATAATACTACTACAATCGTTCGAAGCGATGAGGCCTGTCTCCATTTTAATATTCACTAATACTTGATAATACGGAAACTTGACTCGTGGTTCACTTTCTAAACAAGATATCCCTAGACCAAATTAAAAGGAATATCGAACTGTGCTGTAATTTTCTAACTGTTTTTACTAGGTGTATTGTGGAGCCCTCAACTTCCGTGACGTTATGACTGCAACTGGTCGTGTCACAGTAGACGCTGTTGCCCGTGGTCGTATCGCCCAAGAGTGTGTGCAAGGTTTTGAAATTGTTGGCAAAACAATTAAGTAAGTTTATTTTGAATTGTTATTATATTTCTGAAAAAGATAGAGCTAGTTTGGACCGTAACAGACGACGCTCTATAGTCCCTGCTTAACCCCATGGTAAAAAAGCGTGATAGTATTGTGATGATTGAGCTAAAGAGGTTAACTCGAACAAACAGTTTGAAAAACTTTTCGCTATCCTTCGAAAAGACGAAAAAATACAACCGCTATTTTCTTGGTTAACTATATTAATAATGTGTCTTTTTACAGTGGCTCTCGAGTTATGGGTATGGTACGTAATGGTGGTATGGCAAACGTTGTAGAAGCTGACAGAGCTTTACTTTGGGCTATCCCTGATGAATGGAGTTTCGAAGAAGCAGCTACTATACCTGTTGCGTACGGCACAGTCTATTATGCTATGGTAAGATTTTACGTCTTTATAGTTAGCCCAATGATGTATGGTAATAGCACATTTTTTTTTATTTAGCTAAATTTCTTATGATGGACATATATTATTAACAGATCATGGTGGGTAGAATCCAACGTGGTGAATCAATCTTGATCCACGCTGGTTCAGGTGGTGTGGGTCAGGCTGCTATCAATGTGGCATTACATTACGGCTGTGAGGTGTTCACAACTGTCGGTACTGCTGAAAAGAGAGCCTTCATCAAGAAACTCTTCCCACAACTTAAAGGTTCGTAAATATTTTCATTCGCATGTGGAGAAAATATCAATCCACGGAATTTAGACTGGTGAAGTAAGATAAGCATCTTATTTTGGTGGTAATATTAAATCTGTTAAAATATTAAACAATAACTGCGGAACCAATAAAATTGATTGTTGTTTTGCTCCTTGAAGAAATATTTTCTCAGCTTCATTTTTGTAACTTAAATATATATTTTCTCGATTTTACCACAATTTATCAATTACAGATAGTAATATTGGTAATTCTCGTGATGCTTCCTTTGAGGACATGATCAGAAGAGAGACCAAAGGAAAGGGTGTTGATTTGGTGCTAAATTCTCTATCAGACGAAAAACTACAGGTATGTTAGAGCAATAAATTCATATGAGATCCTTAATTTAACATTATGTTTGATAGATAAAAGGATATTGCCTCTACTTTAACGTTATTTGATACAACGTTGAACTGCTAGATACGTGTTACAATTTTACACAAAAATATCTGATAAATAACTACCTTACTTAAATTAGGAATCGCTTATAAATACTTGAGTAGCATACTTATACAGTGTGATTTTATAGTCACTGTCCAAATTTTTTCTAGGCATTATGTATCATTCATACAACCCATTTATGAAAAAAAATAGGTAGGTAAAATTTTCACAGTAAAATAAATAAAATAAAAGACAATGTGTGTAAACGTGCGAGACTCTCTTTAGAGAATAATGGTTTACATTTCGAACATTTGTTAAAATACTCGTAATGTGTCGGTAAGCGAATTTTGATTAGATTTCTAATTAATTGTACATGACTTGATTAATGTTTTTAAATACGCCTAAATGCAAAAGTGGAGCCGGTACTTTTTTGTTATTATGTACCTAGGTACCTAGATAAGTACCTAACTACAGATTAGATTGTAATCACAGTGTAACAGTATAACTCTTGCAATTTAATGTTCCTAAGTCCGTAAGAGTATGAAGGAAAAAATTACAACCTAATGTCATCAATGAATCTTTCCAAGGACGGCCGCCTAACACGCACCTTCTATGCGCAGTGACTACAAATCTTGCTTTTTTGTAGACAACTTTGTGACACTGTTTTTTAATATTTTAGTACTGAATGACACTGAAAGAAAAAATACGTGTTTATTTATATTTCCTAAAGATTATAATATTAAAATTTGGCTAGTGATAAAAAAGTCACCCTGTATAAACTACCGCTACATCTAATAATAATTCCACTATTCAATTTGGCCTTAATTTAAAAATCTCCAATCAAGAAATAGTATTAGTACCAGTGAAGTCATAATTTATCTTTTAAGTTTTATAACCTATAGTTTTCTGTATTGCTAATTATGTGTTTGCTAATTTAATTTCTATCCGTCTAATAGGCATCAGTCCGTTGCTTGGGATACCGTGGTCGCTTCCTCGAAATCGGCAAGTTTGACATCAGTAACAACACTCCTATTGGCATGTACTTCTTCTTGAAGGAAACATCCTTCCACGGCATTATGTTGGACTACATATTCGATCAGAGCTTCGAGTTCAGAAAGGTAACAGTGGCTTTCTATAATAAAAGGTATCTTAATTCCAAATTTTCTTCTTCGGTTGCGGTTTTCCGGTTGTTTACATAAAATAACATTTGCTATGTCTATTAATAATTAATTAATTTTCTTGGGCTAAGCTATAGATAACAAAGCCTGAGCTAAAAAACTAGATATACTTATAGCCTCTTTGCTAAGAAAAGACAAGCCCTGACCCCACGCTTGGTTTCACATATTGTTATAAATGTGTGAGACATTCAAATCAGTTGATGCGTTGATCTTGATTTTGTACATTAATTATTAATTTGTTACACAGCGTCTGCAAGAGCTTCTTCTTACTGGTATTGAATCCGGTGCAGTACGCCCTCTGACATATTGTACCTTTGAAAAGGCTGAAGTGGAGACTGCTTTCCGTTACATGGCTGCCGGCAAACATATTGGCAAGGTACGTACTCGTACTTTACTTATCTGTTTAAGAATGATAATTATGTTTTACACATAAAAAATTATTGATTGTTAGGTTAGCTATTTGACGGGCTTCGTGGTGGAGTGGTTTATGTAATGGACTGCCGATCACGAGGTCGCGGGTTCGATTCCCGCTTGGGACAATCATTTGTGTGATATCCATAAATGTCATACAAATGTTTGCACTGCGTCTGGGTGTTTACTATGTATTATAAGTATGTATTTACAAAAGAAAAGTAGTATATGTAGTCTATCCGTATCTGGTACCCATAATACAAGCATAGAAATATAGCTTACTTTGGGACCAGAGGACGTTGTGTTAAATGTCCTGAATAATTATGCTAAATTGTTTTCTATTTATTAGGTTATAGTCAAGATCCGTGATATTGAACCTGTTCCTACATCAAGACCAAGCAATTTAGAAGTTGACGCTGTGCCTAGGTAAGTTGAACATGAAAGATATTATATACTTAACTTACTAGATAGATAAAATTATGCATTACTTACTTTAACTCTTGGTGCAAAGGCAATAGCTAAGCCTTCTTTGGCTCATCCTCTTTATTAACATAATCATCACGTTCATCTTCTTTGCTGGAATGATCTGTTATAGGGAAAAGTCAATTAACAATTCATTCTAATTACAGGTACAACTGTCATGAAGATCATGTGTATATTGTAGTAGGAGGACTGGGAGGATTTGGTCTGGAATTAGCTGATTGGCTGATCATGAGAGGATGCCGCAAGATCCTTCTTACTTCCCGAAGAGGAATCACCAACGGCTACCAGTCTTCTAGGCTCAGGTATTGTTTCATATTTAATGTATAGTGAAATATGACGAAATTTTAGCTATAATAACTCAATTATTAATAATTTTATATTTAAATTATAAATCATAATCGGGATTGATTTCCGCAAGGGAAATTCATCTGTTTGATATTTATAAATGTCATACAAATGTTTGTACTCTGTCTGGGTGTTTACTATGTATAAGTAAATATGTATTTACAAAAGAAAAGTAGTTTATGTAGTTTATCCGTATTCTAGTACCCATAACACAAGCATATAATCTTAGCTTGCGATCAGAGGACGTTGTGTGTAATGTTCATGAATATTTATTATATTTATCAAATTCATTAACTTATCTTTTTACGTTTTCGGTTATCCTAAATAGGGCTTGGGCTTCATATGGTGCAAATGTACAAATTTCCACCCATGACGTCACCACTGAAGCGGGTTGCGAAGAAATGCTCAAAATGGCTGTCTCCATGGGTCAAGTTGAAGCTATCTTCAATCTTGCTGTAATCCTTAAGGATTCGATCTTCCAAAATCAAACTCCAGAGACGTTTAAGATTTCGTTCGCACCGAAGGCTTCAGCAACCTTGAACTTGGACAAACTTTCGAGAAAACTATGTCCACAGTTGAAGTAAGTATTGCAAGTATTGGACTATTGAGCATAAATTCTTTAAAAGAATAAGATAAGGGACATCATGTTTCACTAAACATTTGAATCGGATTCCAAAAGACAACTTTCAGAACAGTTGCCTTTTGAATCCGATCCAACTCTCATCATAACATTTTTTTTTGGAAAATACAAACAATATTATTATAAGCGAATGACGCGGAAATGGCTGATTTTATTAGGTTGTGAAAAAATGGAAAATATTTACAGGGACTTTGTAATCTTCTCATCCGTATCTTGCGGTCGTGGTAACGCTGGACAAACTAACTATGGTCTATCTAATTCTGTGATGGAGAGGATTTGTGAACTAAGAAAGAAGGAAGGTCTACCAGCTCTGGCTGTACAATGGGGAGCTGTCGGTGATGTAAGTATAGCAGCCACATTGAACTACAATTTTGATAAAAATCATGATTAACCCGGTTGTTATAGTAAATGTACAGTTAATCTCTATAGAATGGTAGTCATTTTAAAGCAAAAAGTGCTTTAGACCCATTAGGCATTTTAAAAAAGGAAATTACAATTACACACACGACACTGATAACTTTATCTTGAGTTTAAATTTCTTTTGTGCACAAAAAATATGAAGACGGCAAATTTTTATGATGCAGAATTGCACACGTAGCACTATTTTTACTTTGTTCTTTTCTATTCAACTTGTTATCTTCTGTTCCAATGTCAACCTCGTTACTTGCTCTTTTATTGTTAGAGGCAGCTGTTCTTACTGTCTCTGTGAATGTAACTTATCCATCGATTTTTTTAATTATGTATAGGTTGGTCTGGTCGCTGACATGCAAGACGATGATGTACAGCTAGAGATTGGTGGAACTCTTCAACAGCGTATCTCATCTTGTCTGTTAGCTTTAGACAAGTTCATGAAACAAGACGCTCCTATTGTCTCGTCTATTGTAGTAGCTGAGAAGAAGGCTGGTGGCTCTGGATGTGGCAATATTGTAGATGCTGTGGCTCAAATTATGGGTATGGAATTTTGTTTGAATATTTATAGCAGGACAAGTCAAATTAGCTCTTGAATAAAAGTCGTCAAACTGTAAATTGTTATGGCTTATGTTGACCACTTTGGCGCTATCAGGTGGGTCTTATGCTTGTGGTACCTTCGTGGTATAACAAGAAATATGTTCTTACGGTATTTTTGGATGGCATTTCATTTTAAACTAAAACCAGTAATCAACTTTAAATTAACAGGGCGAATTGGTTTAAAATTATATTCCATAATCTTGACAATAAGCATTTTATCCATTAATCGTAGGTATCAAGGACTTGAAGACAGTATCACAACAAGTATCTTTAGCTGAGTTAGGTATGGACAGTATGATGGCTGTAGAAATCAAGCAGACACTAGAAAGAGAGTTTGAGATCTTCCTTACAGCTCAAGATATTAGAACACTCACTTTTGCCAGGTAAGAAACAGCAATAGGAAATAATAAAATTAATCATTATCGTTTCTTCCCCACGAGAGAAGCCAGAGGCTAAAGAGCGTATGTGTATACTTTTCTAGCTGTTGCCCGCGATACGTACGCGTGGAATTTAGAAAAAAAATTATCCTATTGGTCCCAGCGTGAATTTATATAGCCTTCCTAGATAAATGAACCACCTAACACAAAAAGAATTTTTCGATTCAGACCTGTAGTTTCTGAGATTAGCGCGTTCAAACAAACTAACAAGCAAACAAATACTTCAACTTTAGATATAGATTTCGAGCATCCTCTCTCAGTTTTTCCACTAATTACCACCGTATGTATTTTAACTTTTATTAATCCTTTTGTTTCCACATGACTATTTACACTACTCGTGACTCTTCTGTAATCTGTTCTGTAATCAATTCTGAATTAACATGGCGTCTTTCACAGGCTGGTAGAACTAACAGCGCAAAGAGAGGCGGCCGCATCTACAGCAGCGTCTCGGCCCATCAATGCTGAAAACGCAGCTGGTCTCAAAGTACTCATGAGAAACTTCGGCGAGGAGAATCTCATATCAGAGCCACTCATCTACATGCCAACAATGGTCAGCGATGGTGTAGAGGTATGTTTCAAACATAATGTCCTATCTTTTTGCCATGAAGGCATAAGTATACCCCTAAACTGGCAAAAATCTCCGGTGAACGTTAGCAGAAATATATCTGCTACAATCTAAACATACTTTCATAGCTTTATTTATACTCGGTCATCTTACATGGACGACTATTTAATCTAAAGGTATCAAACATAAGGTTCTTGAAAAGAAAATTATTATTGTGAGATGGAGTAAGAACAAAGTGTCAGATCAATTTGTTCAAAAAGTAAACAATAGACTTATAACCCCTGAAATAATTACATCGCAACTTGTACAAATATCAAATACAATTTCATAACGTACTACGCTACAAATTGTTATATTTCTTGTTAAATTTTGTTCAAATATTATTACCGGTTAATTTGTCCAAACGAATATTGTTTTCAGTACTTAAGTACATAGTAGCCAAGATGGATTACAACAATATAATGTCGGGTTTATCAACTCTATTATATAAAAATTGATTTTTATATTATGTAAGCCTTATATTTCGTTTTTTTAAGGGTGATGAAGCAATCCACGTGATGGAACGCGTGATGTTCATGCTACCAGGTCTGGAAGGTGCTGCAGCGGTACTGGAACCGCTGTGCCGTAGGCTGAAGATCAAGGTCTGTGTACTGCAGCTCGGTATAGAGCACGAAAATGAAAATATGGAGCAGATGGTCAACAGACTGCACCAGGTGAGCACGGCTTTCGTAATTTAAACTTATTATCTTCAATAACATTAAAAAATTAAGCAGATTTATCTAAAGTAGCCAATCTTTTCAGCAGATGTATACTTTATTCTGCTTTTTTATTTCAGACGGTCATATCAAGACTAGCTCCTGGCGCACCATTCTGGTTACTTGGATACAGTTTCGGTTCTCTACTTATTATGGAGTTGGCATCGAAATTGGAAAGCGAAGGTAAGCAAAGTCATAAAATAACAATAATCATATTCCAATACGGCCACATTAAGCGGTCACAGAGACAAAAACTTGGTATAAACTTAAAATAAATTTTTCAGGTTTCAAGGGAACAGTATTCTGCTTAGATGGTGCACCAGACTTCTTGTATGCAGTATTAACTATGACTATTAACTTCAAGAACGATAGCCAACTGCAAAACAATCTACTTTGCCATACAATCGATATCGTATCACCTAACAACAACGTTACTAAGGAACTCATGGACAAACTTAACGAAATAGAATCTTATGAAGAAAGAGTAGCATTAACAATTAAATCCTCGCCAGTACAAGGCAAATATTCTGACAAATTCATCGCCAGTATGGCTAGAATCAGTTTCGATCGTCTTAAAGTAGTCTTGAACTTCAATGCCAAAGAATTTAAGAAGCTTGCTTCACCCATTGTACTTCTCAGACCTAAAGAAACCCCACCATTCATGGTCGTTGATGAAAACTACGGTCTTGATAAATTTACGGAAAATACTGTCACAGTACATTACTTAGAAGGTAATCACGTTAGTATCATTGAAAATAAGGACTGTGCTAATATTATAAATAGAGCTGTGGGTGAAACTGACACACAGAAAGGCAAAACTACAGATAATATTGTAACTAACATGGTTGAAAATCAAAGAGAGGTCAAAGCATAATTGCCAATACTGAGTGGTGTGTCTTCTACTGTCATGGCAGACACTATTTTAGCGTAATCATCTAAATTAAATCTGTAATTTTTACTATGTATTCTATTTTTAAATTGTATGTTACTAATGGCGTCTACTCCATGAGCGTTAATTTTATTACGTTTACGTGTTTCCGTTTTATTTTTATTCTATAATAATTTTGGATGTTACTTTATTTTTTTTTATTTAACTTCTGATGAAGCGTCATAGAGTTAAGTAACTAAAGTAGTTCTATTTTTGTAGGTGTTATTTTAATAAAATTAGTCGTAATTTTAATATTGTTAATTTTAATTATAATAAGACGGTCACTAAGACACCAGTACCAAACAAATATTCATTAAGTTTAAATTATATTTAAAATATGGGAGAATAGGATTTCTAAACAGTGTGAGTGA
Organism: Orgyia antiqua; assembly: GCA_916999025.1. NCBI lineage: Eukaryota > Metazoa > Arthropoda > Insecta > Lepidoptera > Erebidae > Orgyia > Orgyia antiqua. Next base: position 23,567,001 of record OU779869.1, read on the forward strand.
TATCCGGGGAAATGTTATGGATTTTAGAAATATGTTTCTAAGTTGTAAGGTTTTTATTTATAAGTAATAATTTATTATCTTAAATTTATCGATGGGGGGCCAGTGCAGGGTAGAATAATGGTAATTTAAATATATTTATTTTAATAATACTGGCTGTTTATTTTATTGTCATTAACCACTACTCTCTAGTAAACAGCGGTGACAATTCTAATACTTAACTAGAATGAAACTACGTATAAGTATGGAAAATATTAGTTTTATGACTACTGTCATTTTTCTAATGATCATGGTTCATTTATACATATTATTATCTATTTCAACCATAGAAATTCGATAATGGCTTTATTTATGGATTGATAGAACCAGTGGCAGGGTATAAGTTTGAACGTATTAAAAACGATATAATTAAACGGTTTTTTCATTTTCATTTCATTTCATTGGGTTACTATAAGAGAATGATTGTTAAACCAAAAGATGTGGCACATTCTTTAATACATAATTCAAACATGTTTTAATTCATTTTATTGATATTTTATGTAATATATTTTTCTATGTAATCAATCATCAATCTAATAAGAATAACAAATTTGTAGGTACCAAGACACGACTCGCCAGCGAAAGCCTAGTTAAAAAATAAAATAACTTTCGTGCGAGAGTGTACTCATGCGCAAAGACGCCCCACCACTTTTTTCCAGCGTTCTTTTTACGTGACGCGTACCTACTATAACTTTTACGGAACTCTTCGTGTGCGTGTCGAACTCGTACTTGACTGGTTTTTATGAATATAGGTGGCAAATACATAATTTATAGTTATATTTTGCAGTTCAGGTAAAAAGACGGACATACATACCTTATTAGTTTCATTTTCCCAGCAAAGCTTATCACTTAATTCAGAAATTCATTTAATTACAAACAGAAATTGCGGAATAATTTTCTACATTTTACTAAATGAATATTGTGGTAACAAATATTTTCTTTGTGTGAGTGTTTTGTATATTTATTGATGCATTTGTGTGCTGTATTACTTAGATATTCTGACGGCATTGCTTCAATAACTTAAGGGAGGTTTATGAGCTTAGTTCTGTGTTTATGTATATAGCTGGGTGGTGTCATAGTGCTGACGTGAATATTTAAGAATATTGCGATGAAAAATTCAAATGAGTAAAGCTATTGATGAATTGGTAATTCTATAATTAACTACTTACTTTAATTTCTTACAAAACCAACGTGTAAAAATCTGTAATAGTAAAAGCAAATATGTCCGTGTGGTGAAGGACTAAGAATACAAGTATCACCACCCCATTTCCTCTCCAGAGTGCTGTAAAAGTCAGCTAATGGATATTGCACACAGATAACATCCTCTGTGAGAAACGGAAAGCTTGTAAGTAAACCCTGTGCCAACACGCTTGGTCAGTGCGGCACAGTAGACCATAATCCCTTCCAAAGTGGAAGAGGCCCGTGCCCAACAGTGGGACGTAAATGGGCTGGAGAGAGAGAGAGAGAGAGAGTAAAATCAGTAATTAATTAAATATTAAATAATTTACAATACCTAATTAATTTAGAATTAATGATTTTTAAAATTTTGTCTAATTTGGTTACAGTAATTAATCATATTGCTCTAAATAACAGAGCCTCATAGTGAAGTGGTTATTGTAACGGACTTCCGCTCAACGTCAGCCCTGAACAACGGTTTAGTACTTTTTTCAGCCAATTCCAACAAAATCTGCTTTTCTTAGCAATCTTGGCATATGGCAGCTGTAACAAACATAATTTGTATTATCTCAAACACATTTACATGTATATTTCCCTACCTTCTATTTGTTTAGGTCTGAAAACAAAATAACGAAAATTTTATTATTGGCAAACGGAAAATTTTTGTAGTATAATGAGATAAGTTTTAGAGCGTTTAAGATAAACTACACTAACTAACTAAACCCTGTGCCAACAGGGTTTAGTTTTGAGTTTTATGTCTCTCATATCGTTATCTGCCGATATAGTCTCATAACTAGCTCTTACAGCACACTGGGGAATAAATGGGGTGGCGACAAACTACAAATAACAACATAAATAAATAAATAAATAAACAAGTAAAAAAATATTAGAAATGAAAACACTCTTTCCAAGAATTTCAATATCGAATAAAAATAAAATTGAATGCAACAGAAATATTGCCTGTAGAAAGTTTCAAAGCTGATCATATTTACAGTTTATTGAGAGTATATCTATAAATTCTCTATTCCGATACTTGAAAGCAAACATTGGTAGGTACCGATTCTAAGTGCACAACTAAACTTAACTAAAATGTTAACAAAACTTTTTTTATTAGAAAATCGGTGTATAGGATTTTAATTAATAAAAACGAATGTACATTTTTTAGCTAAAATTAGTTGTGCATGTACCTAGCACTGGTACCATTGAATAGTGTATTTAAAAAAAAAAAAAAAGTAACATCTTGAAAATAAGCTAACTGACTGAACGCACATCCGAAATACATAAAGGTAATATTAAAACAATTTTATGCTGCTGCTTAATACACTGTGAAATACTGAGAAATATTTTGAAATCCAATCTTAAGGAGCAAAAGGAATATAAAAGTTAGTATAATAATTCACCGTACTTTTCCACTTGTAAACTTTAGTTACCATGACTAAAATTGAAAACAAATAAATAAATATACTTTCCGTGTGGTGACGTATTAAAAATACAAGTGTCACCACCCCATCTCCTCCCAAGGGTGATGTAAAAGTCAGCAAAGGGATATTGCACACAGATAACATCCTCTGTGAGAGATGGAAAACTCGAAATTAAACCCTGTACCAACACGCCTGGTCAGCGCGGCACAGTAGACCATAATCCCTTCCAAAGTGAAGGAAGCCCGTGCCCAACAGTGGAACGTTAATGGGCTGGAGAGAGAGAAATAAATATACATGGACATTTCACATAATGTCATCTGGTCACAAGCTTAGCTTATATGCCTGTGTTATATCACAGAAGTAGGTATTTCTATTATAGATCAACATGATGAAAAGGAATATTTTATCTCAACACGGTAAATAAACCCTTGGGAAAACGTTAGTAAATTTCGGATAAACTAACTCTTTTGATGTTTTCTACGATTAAATCCTTGTAGGTAAGTACTTATTTCAGAAAGGGAATGTAGGTTCGAATTCCCACGGATATAATAAACATTTTGTTTCCTTCTTACCTTCTTGTGCATCAGACTAACGCTTCAACGATGAAATTAACAAAAAAATTATTTAATAAATCAAATTATGGTGGAAAAAGTGAAATACCGCAAGTGGGACTTGAACCTACGACCTCGGCATTTCACTTTTTCCACCACAATTTGATTTATTAAGTAAAAGCATAGCATGTCAAATGCAAAAAGTAATAAATTACTTTAAAAAAAATATTTTATTTATCAAGTACTTGCTGTGTCCGTAATCACGCGTCTTCCGCGTGGCATAATATTCAGTTTATGTAACAGTACTTTGAAAACAATTAGATTCTTTGTGTGGCATTTTAATTTTATCTCTGCTCCTGTCGGTCGCAGGGTAATTTTAGAAAGCCTGAATGTTGAAATGAATGATGAAAAGAAGATGATGAAATGTTGAAAAGAATGTTTCCTCGATAAATGGAATATCTAATACAATTTTTATTCTAACTATAACCAGTACTTCCTGAGATAAGCGCAAGCTAACATTTTGTCAGTTTGATATCTCTAATGTATAAAATTCTCGTGTCACAATGTTCGTTCCCATGCTCCTTCGAAACGGCTTGACCGATCCTTATGAAAAATTTTATGCATATCCAGTAGGTCTGAGAATCGGCTACTATCTATTTTTCATACCCCTAAGTGATGAGGGTTGTCCGCCACTGATATTTGGATGGTAAAACAACGTTTGCCGGGTCAGCTAATGTATAGATAGATATCTGTTGCATTCACAAAAACGTTTGACATCTTTTGACGGCACTAGGAATCACTTACAATCTAAGAGAATTCGAAAGTCATCATGCCATTTCCTGTCTAAGGTGCTACTTAAATCATCTAGAGACTAAAATGTAAGATCAGTGGCCAATTTCAAGCATGTAAAACGGCCTTATAATCATTTCTTAGAACAATATATTCAACAAAGATTTCGTAAATAATTCGCTCACAAGAACACCTAAATTTGCCGCACCCAAGTCCCGAAATAATTCAAATTGTGTCGACATTACTTGGAAAAGTAGTTTCGCTTCCTATTTTATTCCTCCATGTTGAGATTACTTGAGTTTGATTTGTATTGCTGGTACTTTATACGCTGGTATTACTTTTTTTTGTTTGCGACTTTATCTACATAAGTATCAATTGCAATAATTGTATCGCAAGATAATTTGGTATTTAAAAAGAAAAGGGGAAGCGAATTCATAATATGCTTTTAAAAATTAAGGGGTTTTCCTTGATTTCTTAGGCGATAACCATCAGATCCTGACCTGGTGCCAATTGAACCACACCGGGACCACCAGATTTGAAATAATAAAAAGATTTTATCGGAGAGATAATTAACGTTTTAGCGTAAAAAGACTATTATGAATAACAAGCTTTGACAATTTTCGCGAACCGATTTTAGCAAACTTTTAAACCTCCGATAAGTCATTATGACCAAGACCAAAAGTCTTCTACTTCTATTTATGTAAGTTTTCAAGGTATTTTCGAAGCTTGTTTCTAACCAATCCAATTCCAGCCCGCTGAAGAATTGAATTTATATACGTTCGTCTGCGGGGGATATTTACACTGGTTTACTATTTACGATGTGAATTTAAATAAGGTATTCATGAATAAGTATTCTTTAATGTAGCGGTTTTGAGACAATACTCATAACAATGGCCTCAATCCTAAGTGCACATCTAGACTTAACTAAATAAATAATATGCTTAATTTTTTTTTTATTGTTGTATTGTCATCGGTCCATAATAATTTATTGCGTGGTAATTTTCAGATCATTCCGACTAGTGCATGTGGTTGGAAATCACTTTCAAAAATTCCGTTACATAGATAAAAATATTGATAGATACGTACCGAACTATTTGATTAATCGGCTATTTTGTTGTGCACATTCATAATATTTATAATCTTCAACACATAGTTTTTAAAAATAGGAAAATTTAGTTATCGTTGCCAAATTTTATTATTGACACCATAAATAAATTTTTTTTAGTTATGCCGGTAGAATCGGTACCAATATTTTTTTATACAGGCATTTGCATGGTATATAGCCTATAAATAGCCTGTCTCAATAAATGGACTATCCAACACAAAAAGAGTTTTTCGATTCGAGAACCAGTAGTTCCTGAGATTAGCGCGTTCAAACAAACAAACAAATTCTTCAGATAATAATATTAGAATTATTATTATTTTTATAATATTAGAAGCAGCTTAATAATATTACAAACAAGGTTTTTAAATACGGTGGAAAAAGTGATTACCACAAGCGGGACTCGAACCCACGACCTCGGAATACCGTTTCGTAGCTCTGCCAACTGAGCTTATTGCGGTCGTGCCTTTCACTAATCAAATTTGGCCACCGTAATTTAATTTATTAAGTAAAAGCATAGCATGTCAATTGCAAAATTAATAAATTACTTATTAATTATTATTAGGTTTTTTAAAGATAAGCCTTTGAATAAATCTTTAAATGGAGTAAAGTATTCTGGTTACAAACGCCAACACTACAATTTTATGGCAACATAAAATATCAATTTTCAAGATCAGTGAATCGTATACACCACACAACACATGGGGGTTTTATATATTGAATTAACAATATATTACCGTGAAATAACTGTGTAAAGAATGTTGAACACACATGATTTTCACCCGAATGTTTTAATAATAATAATTCTTTATTTTCAGACAAAGATCGTACAAAATATCTTAAAAAACTAAAAAGACAATAAAATATAAATTAAAACAAAATGAAATGTGCAAGCTGGATGTAGGTATACTGCAAGTTGCAACAGTAAAGTAAGGTCCCACTTTACCTTATAATATGAGACCCCAAAAATACACACATGTTAATATAAAAATATTCATGGACATTTCACACAAAGTCCTCTGGTCCCAAGTTAAGCTTATATGCTTGGCGCTTGTGTTATGGGTACTAGAATGCGTATAGACTAACGGTCTTATTCATAATGACTTATCGGAGGTTTATACGGAGATTTTATCAGAGAGATAATAAACGTTTTACCGTAAAAAGACTAATTATGAATAACCAGTTTTGACAATTTTCGTGAACCTATTTTAGCGAACTTTTAAACCTCCGATAAGTCATTATAAATAAGACCATAAATATACTACTTTTATTTTGTAAATATGTACATACTTATTATACATAGAAAACACCCTGACGCAGTACAAACATTTGTATGACATTTATTTATAAACATCACACAAATGATCGTTCCGAGCGGGAATCGAACCGGCGACCTCGTAAACGGCAGTCCGTTACATGAACCACTAGACCACAAGACCAGTCATCAATGATAACATACGCTATTTAGGTATGTATTTTACAGTTCCGTATCCAAAGATAAAATGAGACTGTATTACTGAAACTTCACTACACGTCTGTACAACCCTCTGTCACCAGACTGTCTCTCATGAACGGTAATAACTAGAGAGTTGGAATTTTCAGAGATAATGATACCGATTCTACATACACAACTAAACTTAACTAAAAAATGAAAATTGGTAAAGACTTTATTTAATAAGAATGTGCACAACGAATATCCAATTAATAAAAATACGCATAGTTGATTTAATTTTTTTTGTAAAATTTTGTTGTGTACATATAATTGATATCATTGTCTTGCTGTTGTCGCTATTTAATTTTATAATTGTTTTTTTTTTATTTTAATTTTTTTTGTTACATTTTATCAATTGGTTACATTTTATCTAGATTATACAAATACATTTTTACATCTAAGCCAAATGGTTCACAATAAAATATTATCACTTCTCACATAATTCATTGAGATTTATATTATCTAGGGAGGTATGCACTGATTGTAAATCCATCCAGTAGTTTTTACGTGAAAGAACAACAAACATCCTTACATTCATACAATCCAACATTAACAAAACATCCAAATATAGAGTATGGATAGAAGACCGAATAACGTTCGCGTTGCTCGGCCAACAGTTTAAGTATTTTATTTTGTCGCGCGTAATTGTTTTTTCGTCATATCTCGTAAGATATTTATTTAAATTGCATGCTGTAAAAAGCAGTTATAATCTATATTAAACGTGTAAGCAAACTAAGGTATTTCATTTGATAAAAAATATTACTATATACACATAAATAGATTTTGAAAACACCCTATTGAATTTGATCATTTTTGCGACATTATTATGGGTACAGCGGCCCTCGCGGACTTTTTTGTAGAACTATAGGTAACAAACAATTCCTCTATACATTAGCTTGTTGTAACTCACGTAGATAAGGCAGCGTTTTCATTTATAGCTCGCACGCGTCCGAGTTTCTCGGCAAATTTAATCATATCTTATCCAATATACACCAAACCCCAACAAATTATGCAAAAAAAGCCATCCTCTTGAACCATTCTATCAATTAAAAAAAACCGCATCAAGATCCGTTGCGTATTTTTGAAGATATAAGCTCACATAGGGACATACATACAAAAATTTCGGCTGGAGCAAAATGATGCCTGAATATTTATGATGATTTAGCTGATGATGCAGCGTAGGACAAAATGAAAATGAAAATGAAAATGAAAAATCATTTAATCACGTAGACACAATTTTTTAGAAAAATTATGTGCTTATGACATGTCCAATTTTTTTCCCTACCACCGGTTCAGGACGCAATCTGCTGAGAAGAACCGGCGTAAGAAACTCAGCAGAGCTTTTAATCAAATCAATATTTTTAAATTAAATGTCAATTATACTTACAATGCTAATAACTTTACAATATAGAATATATATTGCTCCAGAGCAACCTACTCCCAAGCTTTATCATCTTTAATATAATCAGAAATTTTATAATACGCCTTTTTACATAATTTAGTTTTAATGAATTTTTTAAATTTAGAATTATTTAATTCTCTTACATCAATAGGGAGTTTATTATAAAATCGTATACAATGACCCATGAAAGAGTTACATATTTTGTGGAGACGGGTTACATGCATCACAAGATTGTGTTTATGCCTTGTATTAACATTATGGTGGTCGCTTTTTTTTGTAAAATTATGAATATTTTTATGAACATACAATAAATTTTCATATATATATTGCGAAGCGACCGTTAAAATATTTATGTCTTTGAATTTCTCCCTTAGAGAATCCCGCGGACCTAGGTTATATATAGCTCTAACAGCGCGTTTCTGGAGCACAAATATCCGATTAATGTCCGCACAGCTTCCCCAAAGAAGAATTCCATAGCACATTACACTGTGAAAATAACTAAAGTAAACCATTCTAGCCGTATCTACATCCGTAAGTCGTCTAATTGTTTTCACCGCATATGCCGCAGAGCTAAGTTTGCCAGACATTTTTTCAATTTGTGGGCCCCACTGTAATTTCGAATCAATAGTGATTCCTAAAAATATAGTTGAATGTACTGGTTCCAATTTCGCACCACTCAAATGTACATTGGTTTCTACTTGGGTAACATTTGGCATGGAGAATTTTATTACTTTTGTTTTCTTAGAGTTTAACAATAAGTTATTAACATTAAACCATTGTACAAGTTTTGAGAGTGCACTGTTTACTTCGTCATAATCACGCATTTGTCTATTAATTTTAAAAGTCAAGGAAGTATCATCAGCAAACAGAACAATCTCTTGATCGTTCCCAACATAGTACGGTAAGTCATTAATATAAGTAAGGAAAAGGAATGGACCGAGAATGGAGCCCTGTGGGACGCCCAATGTAACAGCAGCTCCTGGAGATCGTTTACCGTTAACATCAACTTTCTGAATTCTGTTGTCTAAATAAGAGTTTAAAAGATCGAGTGCTTTATTTCTGATACCATAATGATGTAGTTTCCTAACTAAGGTTTCATGTTGTACACAGTCAAAAGCTTTGGACAAATCGCAAAAAACACCTAACGAATCTTGCGAGTTCTCCCAGGCCGAGAATATACCTTTTAACAGTTCAACCGCTGCATCTGTAGTTGAACATCCTTTCGTAAATCCAAACTGTTTCTTATGTAATAATTTATTGTCATTAAAGTGCTTGAGGAGCTGATTTAGAATAATTTTTTCAAATATTTTACTTAAAGAAGGAAGTATAGAAACAGGTCGGAAATTCGTTGGATCCGAAGAATCACCTGACTTAAATAAAGGTATTACTTTGCTGTGTTTCATGAGATCTGGAAACACACCTAAATCAATACAACAATTAAAAATTTCAGCCAGGCAAGGGGCAATTATTCCTATAATATTTTCAACAGTTTTAACAGACAATCCCCATAGGTCTATGGTTTTCTTTTTATCAATTGTTTTGAAAGTACTTATAATATCTATGTCATTAACTGCAGTAAACGAAAACTCGGTGATACATTCTGTAACATTTTGTTTGAGGAGCTCTTCGGCTGAGATGGGAGAGGACTTGAGTGAACTGGTTGTTAATATAGGAATGTTAGAAAAATAATGTTCAAACTCAGTCGCTACTTCCATATCCGCCGTTATATTTACATTATTTATTTTTATATTAAAGTCGCGGCTACGAGCTGTAGCCCTACCAGTTTCACTATTTATGATATCCCAAGTAGTTTTAATTTTGTTTGAAGAAGTTTTTATTTTATTTTTTAAGTAAATCGTCTTTGCGGCAGAACAGGCTTTTTTAAAAACTTTAGAATAATTATTTACATGTTTTTTAAAAGTTTCACTCTGATTATAAGTTTTTTCTTCATAAAGTTCATACAACTTATTACGGCTTTTATAAATACCAACAGTTACCCATTCACTGAACTTCAACTGATCACTAATGATCTTAGATTTTGGTTTAAATATTCTATTGAACTCACCAGTTATTATGTTAAATAAAGAGTTATAAAGGACATCAGGATCAGGAGTTCCATGAACTGGCATCCATGATAGCTTTGTGAACAAGTTGCTTTTTAGTTCTTCTAGGCGAGTCCTATTCATTGTCCTAACAAGATGAAGTTATGATATCGTTAAGTCTGCAGGAAGCCGCTAGATGCAGATATCGCAAGACCATGCATTATGCCACACCATGAGAGAAGCCTAAGTCAGGATATATCCCAACATCAGGAGTTATACATTTCGGTGATACATATAAATGTATTAGATTACGTAAAGGGCATATTAAAGTCATTTATATATCCTGAGAATGTTTGAACACGGTTTTACCTGATCTAATGGCCTATAAAAATGCTTTAAGAGCCGTTTACCTTTCAAGTCGACTTATTGATCGATACTTTTGTGACCACTTGTAGGTACCTATAAATTCTATTGACATCTACAGTAATACATTATTTTTACGTAATCTCTCTCTCTGTCTGTCTCTCTCCAGCCCATCAACGGCCGACTAAAGGGGTGATGACATGATTCTTAATCTGTCACCTGGCTGGAGAGAGAGAGAGAAGCTAGACAACAGTAAAAATTTAGCAAAATCCGCAGCTTTTGCGCGAAATACCTACAAAATTCTAAACCAGCTCTCCGTACATTCTTGACTGTGATTCTTAAATACTTTTATATTATTAGTAGTTTTGAAAATTACACCACCATCATCATCATAACGTCACGCTATTTTCCCGAGGGGCTAAGCAGCAACTATAAAACGAATTAAATTTCAATTCCAAATCTATAAATTAATTTTGTGGTAACACATCAATTAGCTGTGTGTATTTGTATATTTAATGCAGCGTTTGTGTGCTGTATCAATTAATTGAATATTCTAACAGCTGCGCTTTAATACCTTGAGAGGGACTCAAGAGCTTAGTTTAGTACTTTAGTAAACAGAACGTGAAGTTAGTTATATCTTCTACTGTACATAGTTTAATAACATAGGTTTTTTCCCAAATGAATAACATGTCATGGACATTTTACACAACGCCCTCTGGTCCCTTTTTAGGGTTCCGTACCCAAAGGGTAAAAACGGGACCCTATTACTGAGACTTCGCTGTCCGTCCGTCCGTCCGTCCGTCCGTCCGTCTGTCACCAGGCTGTATCTCAAGAACGGTGATAGCTAGAGAGTTGAAATTTTCACAGATGATGTATTTCTATTGCCGCTATAACAACAAATACTAAAAATAAAATAAAATAAATATTTAAGGGGGGCTCCCATACAACAAACATGATTTTTAGGGTTCCGTACCCAGTATCTCAAGAACGGTGATAGCTAGACAGTTGAAATTTTCACAGATGATGTATTTTTATTGCCGCTATAACAACAAATACTAAAAATAAAATAAAATAAATATTTAAGGGGGGCTCCCATACAACAAACATGATTTTTAGGGTTCCGTACCCAGTATCTCAAGAACGGTGATAGCTAGACAGTTGAAATTTTCACAGATGATGTATTTCTATTGCCGCTATAACAACAAATACTAAAAATAAAATAAAATAAATATTTAAGGGGGGCTCCCATACAACAAACATGATTTTTTTACCGTTTCTTGCTCGATACTAATAACGTTGCCTTATGTTGCATAGATAATGGTACGGAACCCTTCGTGCGCGAGTCCGACTCGCACTTGACCAATTATTTCTTTTTTTTTGGCGGTTCAAAATGTTCCTAACCGCACACCCCACTGTCCGGGGGCAACAGTGAGGTATTGTGGGGCCCTCACCCACTGAAAGACCCGCCGTGCACCTACTCCCGCCAGCTGGTGGGCGGACTACGCAAGCTATTCGGTTGTCCGCCCAGCGGCTGTTCCAGCACCAGGTGAGCACCTTCTCACGGGCAACGACCGGGCGCACTAGGTCGTCACCCCCTCGCAGTGAGCCCTAACGCGGGTGGACGTATATTAGGCGCCCTCTGGTCCCACGCTAAGCTTATTGTGTTTAGGTGTAAATGTCGTGTGCGTCGGTTAGAGGATAAAATGAAATACGTCCGGACTTGAATGGCGTTTATTTGCGACTCAATACATTTAATATAATATTAGCTTATATAGTTAAGGAGAACAATCGTTTCTATATATTCCTAAAACTGCTGATACGCTGAGTGTTGCATACAATGAATTCCTACATAATATATTTGTATACAATAAATTAGGCGTCGAGCAATCAATAGGACCATACAATGGTCTCTATGTATTCGTAGACCTGTTGACATTACGTCTACTTGCAAACAAAGAATTCATACAATGTGTTCCTACATTGTGCTTGTGTTATGTGTACCAGAATACGGTTAGACTTAATACTACTTTTCTTTTGTAAATACATACTTATAAAATACATAGAAAATACTCAGACGCAGTACAAACATTTGTATGACATTTATAAATATCACACAAATGATTGTACCGAGCGGGAATCGAACCCGCGACCACTACACCACGAGGCCCGTCGAATCTAAATCTATTGCGTAGTTTTAAAAATAGGGACATAATACAAATACATCGACTTTGTTTTATAATCACATTTATAATCGTCAGGATTTTTACGACCGGACTGCTTAGTTTGCCTATAGATCGATAGCAGTTCAAGGTGTTAGTAGTATTAAGTAGATCCGACTTATTATTCCTGTCATAACTGTATTGTTGTCATGTTCCTCGGCAGTCTGGCGCGTCGCTATTATTCCAAACACAATTTCTCTAGTCTCGGACAAATTTGCATGTATATTGGCCTACCTTGAAATTAGTTAAAGGCTGATAAGAAAATGACGAAAATTTCATTTTCACTTACATTTTAGCGCGTAAATTGATAGCTTTTAAGATAGTATCTGACTTTAAGGTTGAATTTATAGAGCCTTTGTAAGCTTTAGTGTAAATATTAATTTAAATTTATTAACCTACAGCTTCAATTTAGGTATTTTCAATAGGCTTTGCTATCCCTATTCCCGAGCGCCGCTTCGAAAGTGACAAATCAAGTTCAGTTCAAAGGTTTTATCAAAAAAGAAAGTGATAGAAGCATAGATATACTCTTCTGGTCTTATTCATAATGACTTATCGGAGGTTTAAACGGAGATTTTATCGGAAAGATTACTATTATCAATAACAAGTTTTGACCATTTTCGCGAACCGATTTTAGCGAACTTTTAAACCTCGGGCGTAAAAAAAATTAGGACTGTAGTCCGAACTTCCTAGCCTGCGTTCCTACATTAATAACACAAATTGCAACAGTGAATAATGATTTTAAGTCGTCAAAAGACCGGTACCATAACATTTCTTGCTACACGGCTTCAATTACATCAGAGAATATGGACCCTGATAACACACCCACAGTTTCCTAACCGTTTTTCATTTAGAGAGTTTGTTCTAGCAATTATATTTGTGAAGCAGATGCGTTCAATTCATGTTTGCTGTGACTTTGTACAAATGTTATTCAATTTAAGCTTGCTTCTCGGTAGATAGGTTTAGAAATTGCTTATTAGAATTATATGACTTTACTCACACATATACCAGATGGTGGATTTCCGTTTAAAATTGAGGACAAACAGCCTGGTTAAATTATATAGTACGCGTCACGTAAAAAGAACGCAGGAAGAAAGTGGTGGGGGCGTTATTGCGCATGGGTACACTCTTGCACGAAAGTTATGTGCCTATTATTTTATTTTTGAACTAGGCTTTTTGCTGGCGAGTCGTGGCTCGGTACCTACATATTTGTTATTCTTATTAGTTATTACATAGAAAAATATATTAGTTAAAATATCAATAAAATGAATTAAAACATGTTTGAATTATGTATTAAATAATGTTTAAGAGATATAAAATTAATGTTGAAACTCAAAAAAAAAATGAAAAATAAAAATATTGTAAAAAAATATAATAGTTTAAAAAAACTAAAAAACACGCTTTATTTAATCGAATTATTGCATTGTCATCGGTCTTTGATAGGTGTGCAAAATTTGAATAGAATCTGACCGTTTAAAGTGGGTCAAAATAGCGTCCAAAGGAGTCGGTTACAAACATACAAACAAACATACAAACAAACATACAAACAAACATACAAGTGAAGCTAATATAAAGCGTGTAAAAAAAAAATATTTAAAATAAATTAATGTAAAACTTATAAATTTGTGGCGACCCCACAAAATTCAAGTTATGCTACTATTGACAACATGTTCCAAAAATAAAATTGCGTCCTCTAAGAAATGCAAAGCTCATGTAACATTTCAATGGCCTATATCACAGATACACATAGATACATTTTTAGACACACATAGATATGTAAGTGCCTTCAAGCCGACTGAGTGATGTAGCCAAACACAATACAATACTATACATCTGGTAAATCAATGCCTTTACTTGAGAACCGACACCACTATATGGCGTAACATGAACGCTGCGTTGTCCGGCACGAGGTCGCCACTTTAGGACTATTCTTCTCCAATCATCTGATCATTAGTACTATAGTATATCTAGCGATGTGGCCTGCCCTTACGAACCCTATATAAATATATAGCTGCTGCCCGCGACTCCGTCCGCGTGGAATTTAGAAAATTTCCCCCGTTATTGCAACATTTTTCACTACTGCTTCGCTCCTACTGGTCGTAGCGTGATGTTATATAGCCTAAAGCCTTCCTCGATAAATGACCTATCTAACACTGAAACAATTTTTCAAATCGGCCCAGTGGTCCCTGAGATTTACGCGATCAAACAAACAAACAAACTCTTACGCTTTATCTAATAATATAAAATTCACGTGTCACAGTTTTAGTTACCGTACTCCTCTGAAACGGCTTGAACGATTCTTCTCAAATTTTGCATACATATTCAGTAGGTCTGAGAATCGGCCAACATCTATTTTTCAAACTTTTTTTTAGTATGGCAAAACAACGTTTGCCGGGTCAGCTAGTAATCTTATATATCTTCTTCTAATATATAAAATTCACGTGTCACAGAGTTAGTTACCGTACTCCTCCGAAACGGCTTGACCGATTTTTATGAAATTTTACATGCATATTCAGTAGTTCTGAGAATCAGCCAACATCTATTTTTCAAACCATTATTTTTATTTTTAGTATGGCATAACAACGTTTGCCGTGACAGCTAGTCTTACACATAAAATTCCCGTGTCACAGTGTTAGTTACCGCACTCCTCCGAAACGGCTTGACTTGGTCTGAGAATCGGCCAACTTCTATTTTTACAATTTTTTTTTTTTAGTATGGCAAAACAACGTTAGCCGGGTCAGCTAGTATTAGTATAGATTTATTTATAGCGAAGAGTATTTAAAATTGGAAAAAATAAAATTAAAAAGAACTAACATATGTAATATTAGTTGTTATTTATTCTTTTATATACATTCTCTTTTAAGATTCTTTCAAAATATCTTTGTACCTTTCATTAATAAATTTATTCCTTGTTTCTTGGTTTCACAGGCAATTAAATTGTAACCATTTGTATGTATTTATTAACATTGTAATACGTAAACACGGTCACAATACTAATAAAATATATCACTGTAATAAAATAAATAAATAATTATGGATATCCCAACCTTCTCTGGTCCCAAAGTAAGCTTCTATGCTTGTGTTAGGGGTATCAGACGTATATGTATAACATTTGTATGACATTTATAAATATCGCACAGATAATAAAATTATACCGTGCGCGAATCGAAACCGCGACCTTATGTCAGCAGTCCGTAAAATGAATGATAATTTAATAAACAGAGCTTACCTGCGGAGGAATGTACCCGTAAAACATAGGCAAATTTGTTATTTAGGATATTAAGATTAATTTTAACACTATCCCTGTCACTTGACGTAGATAGGATATTATGGAACACTCTGACAGACAAACGGACATCAAACTAATCACATAAAAGTCCTCTTTTTACTAAATAAACTAAATTATAGCGGAAAAAATGATAACCATGAGCGGGACTTGAACCCACGACCTCGGAATACCGTTCCGTTGCTCTCCCATCTGAGCTATCATGGTTCCCGCACATGTTATTAGTTATCATTTTTTCCACTATAATTTAGTTTATTTAGTAAAAAGCATAGCAAGTCAATTGCAAAAATTAATAAATTATTGTAATCCTCTTTTTAGATGAATAACATGTCTTACCATTTTCAATCGTTAGAAGCGCAAAATGGATCTTGATACAGGAAAATAAAAATATATAAAGGCTTATGAATACCGATAATAAAATATGCAGCTGCAAACAAAACAGTATTATTTAGTATCGGCAAACACGTTTCGTATCGCAGAGGCTAAATCTATAATATATACCAATATTATAAAGCTGAAAAGATTGCTTATTTGAAAAACTCTTTTAGTGTTCGATAGTACATTTATCGAGGAAGGCTATAGATTATATAACATTACGCTGCGACTAATAGGAGCGAAGCATCAGTGACAAAAATTTTGTAAAAACGAGATTAATATTCTACATTCGACGCGTACGGAGTTCCACTAAAATTTAAAACAAAATATACCTGGATAAATCCGTAAAAAGTGGTTTTATTTAAATAAATGAGTTGCGCAGGTATAAGAGAATAATAATTAACTAATTTACTTACTGATGGCGGCAAAGAGGGAGGCCCTGCGAGAGCGCGAACGCTCTGGTGGCACTTTGCCACCCCGCAGGGCCCCGGGTAGGGGTCGTCGGCGCGCGGTGGTCGGCCGCCCCCCCCCGACGAGGTGGTCATGCACAGCGGGTCGCAGTTCAGAGACCCGCCGCACCGGTCGTGGCAGGAGGGCCACATTTGAGTGACTGGGGACCTAGCGATCCCCCCGTCGCGTTGAGCCCCCCGTGAAGAAAGGGGGCCACCCTTGCCGGGTCGTGGTAAGGCTCAAGGCCATGGCCCGGTAGGGCAGAGAGAGGTAAAAAAAAAAAAAAACCTAATTTACTTACGCGCAAAACTCGTGGTTTTTCCAATAATAATGCAAATAGAAGAATAAACGCATTGACGATAAGAAAGAAACAACCACAAGACGCCAAATGACTTATTACTGTGAAGAAGTACGTAATTATTGACTTACAAGAAAGTTTATCTTCCCAAGTCTTAATCTCTGTCTCCAGCCCACCAACGCCCCACTGCTAGGTACGGGTCTCTTCCACCCCGGCAGGGATAACATGGTTTACTCTGCCGCGCTGACCGCGATGGCACAGCGTTTAGTTTCGAGTTTTTCATCTCACTCAGAGGATGTTAACTGTGTACAATTTCCCTTTGCTAGTTTTAACAGCACCTTGGGGACGAGATGTGGTGGTGATACTTCTAATCTTAACTCACGCACCAATCAAACAAGCAAGATAATCCAAAATAAATACAACAATCCCATTGGGAATTTGGTATTACCTCATAAGGAACTCGCGAAAAGGTATGCAACAGACGATTGTCTTACGTAAAAAGTTTAGAATAAATTGAATTAAAAATCTTTAAAGGGCCTACTGTAAATAATAGAAACTCTGTTTTACTTACATTTAATATCTTTCGTATTAAACATACTATCATAATCACACGTATAGAAACCAAGAGATAGGAGACATACAAGACCAATTATTACTTCTAATAAACCAATTAACACAGTCACAGTGTAAAGTTTCTTCACGAGCCCTTCTTGTATGCGGACCAAAATTTATATAATGAAGCGTTGTTCGGTTGGTTATTCTCATCAACTGGCACTCTATTGACCACATAATCTGGTGCACATTTTAACAAATTTTGAAATATAAATCTATTAAATTCTGCATTTGACGAATTTTACATTTTTATTGTAAACTGTTGTTCTTGTTCTTGTTTGATGGCTTCTTTAGAAGCGATTGTAAACTGTTGTAAATCGTAAAAGTCAAAATAATGTCAGCTATGACAGTCTATGACATGTCAGCTATGACACTAAACCCATGGATGTAGAAATCTTTAGACTGGACTCGGTGATTCGAATTTGTAATATTAAACCAGCATAAAATTCTCTCTATCCTTATTTTCTTTCCTTTCCTCACCACTACATTAACGTTTTACTACTGGGCACGGGCCTCCTCCACTTTGGGAGGAATAATGGTCTACTGTGGCGCGCTGACCAGGCGTGCTAGTACAGGATTTATTTTCGAGTTTTCTGTCTCTCACAGTAGTCGTTAACTGCTAATATTGTCCCTTAGCTGGCTCTTACAGCACCCTAGGAAAGAAATGGGGTTGTGACACTTGTATTCTTAATCCGTCACCACACGGACCTAAAAATTACAAACAACTTACAAATCAGGAAAATTTTGCCAAAAATCGGAAAAGAAACTACTCTTCAGGTTCCAAGCTAAGCTTATTTTCTTGTGTTACAGGTGGCAGAATACGAATATACTAAGTATAAGCTTGTTACATACATACTTATAAGTTACAATATTGGGAGCACCCGGACGCAGTACAAATATTTATATGAGAAATTCAAATATCACAAAATTACTTGTACTGTGCGAGAATCGGACCCGCGTGCTAGTAAAGGATAGTCCGTTAGGTAACCACTATACCACGAGGCCATAAGTACCCACGTGGTAACCATCACAAAAAAGTAAAAAAATAATAATCGAGCGCCTGTATTTGTAGTAGACCGATAGGAGTTTGATCAATCGTTTTAATTAAAAATAACACGAACCAAAGTTTATAAAGATAAATGAGTTTACCCTAAGATAAATTCTAGTCCAAAATTACTTTTTTGAGGTATAGTCGCCGACGAGACATTATGTGATTAATTGAGTGCGGATACAACTTCTCAGGCTTATAAGTTTGTGTTTTCTTTGAAATTAAGTACCTTTTTTAATAAAGGTTGGTAACGTATAGATACAATCATCTCAGTCAAAGTACTTGCTGTTGCCCGCAACCCCGTACGCATGAAATTTGTAAATTTTTCCACGTATTTGCAACATTTTCACTAATGCTTTGCTTCTATTGATCGCAACGTAATGTTATATAGCCTATAGCCTTCTTCGATAAATTGAATAAGTAATCCAAAAAGAATTTTTCAATTCAAACCAGTAGTTGCAGAGATTAACGCGTTCAAACAAAAAAACTCTTCATCTTTATAATCTAACATATAAAATTCTGATATCACAATGTTCGTTCCCATACTCTTCCGAAACAGCTTGACCGATTCTTATGAAATTTTATATGCATATTCAGTAGGTCTGAGAACTTTCTATTTTTTATACACCTAAGTAATAAGGGTTGTCTACCCTTACATTTGTATGGCAAAACAACATTTGTTGTTTTGCCATTTATTGCCAAATTATATTGCCAAAAAAATAACTAGTATTAGAATAGATTTTTTTTTAACTTAGAAATTTATTTCTTGTCTTTATTAATTTACATTGTCACTAATTAATTAAAAAAAAATTTCTTTCGTGCCGTCACGCGCGTTGCACTGACAACACCTGTTCGTATAGTGCTACTTAATAAACATCAAAGCAACAGTTATTTTGAATATCTAGTTAATTTTTGAAACTTTCATGTTAATACTTGTAGTGTAGTGTAATTGTTAATGTAATAGTTTAAGGCAAAATCGATTATTAAACTAGATACTAGATTATAAACTGTGGACAAATTATTACCTACCCACATTCACAGTAATATTGTAAAAAATAGTCAATTTATCAACAAAAATGGCTCAATGTCCACGATGTGGTAAATTTTTATCGCCGTCCGCTGCTGCTGCTTGCAACTCCAGGCCTGACGTACACACGGAATAGAAATCAACGGCATATCTACGGCGAAATGAGCTTGTCGCGATACTAACAACACGAGCTAACGTTAGAACAGTCTGAATACGACTAAGTAAGTACTTGTGCGACTGGAGATTAAATAAGCGCAACAGTGCTTAATTGTGACACGCGTGCCACGCCTACTTCGCACTTCCATTGATTTCTTTTCCGTGGACGTACACCACAAGGAAAGCGTCGGTATGCGTAGTGGTGCAACTATGCCTTGAGGATGGGTATGGTAAAGCTTGAAACAAAAACGTAAAAATGATAACGGTGGTACTCCCGCCAAGTCTATCGATGATGGATCATCTCACTCGACCGCTAAGGAGACAAGTTGTCATTCTCGTTGCAACAAGATGCGTCGGGAGCTTGCGGAATTTATTGCTGAGCATAGAGAATCCCGTACGGAGATGCGTACAGCAATTACCTCTATGAGTGATTTCATTAAAGGCCTGGAACAAAGAATTGTTGCACTTGAGGAAAAAACGCCCGTGTTCCAGGATATGACAATCCTTAAGCAGACAGTAGATCAATTAAAATTGGACCTTAACGACCATAAACAAGAATCTCTTTCCTGTGATCTCGATATCGGGCACCTCCCGGAGGAAAAAGGAGAAAATGTAATACACTCCGTAATCACATTGGCATCACAATTAGGAATCTCCTTAGAAGATCGTGACGTCGACGCAGAGCGCATTGGAGCGCCAGATGTGAGTGGCGACGGAGCTGGCTTGCGTCCTCGTCGCGTAGCGGTGCGGCTAACGCGTCGCCAGCTGCGGGACGATATGTTGTGCGCCGCACGCGAATGCCGCCCTCTCACTATCTCCAGGGCCTCGACGAAACCATCCAATTGTATCTTTGTCAACGAGCGACTTACCAAAAACAATCGTCAATTATTTCACCGAGTGCGAGAAGAATGTCGCGGAAGGCATTGGAAATACGCGTGGACACAAAGAGGTCGGATCTATATACGGAAAACTGACGGCCAGAAAGCATATCCTATACGTTCCGAGGACGATCTCATCCGTCCAACTCTAAATGAAGCAAGTCACGTTCAAGTTCAGTTTTTGGGCTCAGAAACTTTAACTATGTATAGTGATAATATATATATAATGATAATTTCCGTGTGGTGACGGATTAAGAATACAAGTGTCACCACCCCATCTCCTCCCAAGGGTGCTGTAAAAGTCAACTAAGGGATATTGCACACAGGTAATGTTACCTGTGTGCAATATCCCTTAGTTGACTTTTAGTTTTTGTTAGATTTTAAGTTGAGTTTTCCGTTTTTAGGGTTCCGTACCCAAAGGGTAAAAACGGAAACCCTATTACTGAGACTTCGCTGTCCGTCCGTCCGTCCGTCCGTCCGTCCATCCGTCCGTCCGTCCGTCCGTCCGTCCGTCCGTCCGTCCGTCCGTCTGTCACCAGGCTGTATCTCAAGAACGGTGATAGCTAGAGAGTTGAAATTTTCACATATGATGTATTTCTATTGCCGCTATAACAACAAATACTAAAAATAAAATAAAATAAATATTTAAGGGGGGCTCCCATACAACAAACATGATTTTTAGGGTTCCTTACCCAGTATCTCAAGAACGGTGATAGCTAGACAGTTGAAATTTTCACAGATGATGTATTTCTATTGCCGCTATAACAAAAAATACTAAAAATAAAATAAAATAAATATTTAAGGGGGGCTCCCATACAACTAACATGATTTTTAGGGTTCCGTACGCAGTATCTCAAGAACGGTGATAGCTAGACAGTTGAAATTTTCACAGATGATGTATTTCTATTGCCGCTATAACAACAAATACTAAAAATAAAATAAAATAAATATTTAAGGGGGGCTCCCATACAACAAACATGATTTTTTTACCGTTTCTTGCTCGATACTAATAACGTTTGTGAAGTGCAACATAAATCTATTTGACTTCCAAACCAAAGTGTATTTTGTCTGTCAGTAAATATATATAATAAAATTCCGAAGCACATTAAAACCATCACTAATTTGAAAGCATTTAAAAAGGCACTTCACGAAGTATTAATAAATAAAAGCTATTACAGTTTAAATGAATTCTTGAATGATGAAACCCTTACTGACTAGTTCTGCTCGGTTGTATAACACTTGTGTCAATATGTGAAGCTTATTTTTTGTTTTTATTTTATTGATATTATTATTTATTTTTTTGACATATTGAATTATTTTTATGGCATCGTAATTATTGTAATTGGGTTTTATAATGTATACTTGACATATGGATGTAGCAATTGATAATTGACTATTGTTCTTGATTATGACGTTTTAATTCTATTTATGTACTAATTTGTTATGTTTTATTTTGTGACTGAAGTTATATTTATGTAATTTATTTTAGTATTTGATTTAATTTAAATTAATGTAACTATGCATTTATATTTCTAATTATTAGTATTGTATGCCTATATGGCAGGACATAGCTGAACAAATTATCTCTGTACCAACATAAACTGAACCTGTGATCCACAATAAAAAGAATTTGAATTTGAATTTGAACGTTGCCTTATGTTGCATAGATAATGGTACGGAACCCTTCGTGCGCGAGTCCGACTCGCACTTGACCAATTATTTGAGTTTTCACAGAGGATTTCCTCTGTGAGAGACGGAAAATAATCCCTCCAAAGTGAAGGAGGCCCGTGCCCAACAGTGGGACGTAAATGGGCTGGAGAAGAGAGGAGTGATAATACTTTTGTTTTTTTTTCTTTCAGTGTCATGCTTGTACACAGTAGGTATAAAAATTTATTTCTCTTTTATTTTTTATGTGTATTTTAATAACATTGTTACTAACAAATTTGGGCCCTGTTGCCATCTAATAAATTGAATTATTATTATTATTATTAATAAGTTTGCGTCAAAACCTTAGTGTTAAATTTTTCTTGTTGCTATTTAGTTCTTTTGTAGTTGTTGTTAGTATAATCGTGTGATGTCCTCCAAATACGGCCCAACGGAACACGAGCGCTGGTTTTTAAACCAGCATCATGCTGAGTTGGGTCCGTATTTGTGACTGCTGACATTGTTATTACTTATTCTAAATATTATGATGTTTTTTTTCTGTATGAGTGGTTGCAAATAAAAACTTTTCTTTCTTTCTAAAGAAAGAAATTAATTCGTGACAGACAATACACACAAAAAGAGTTTTAAAAAAAGATAAAAGATACCACATATAGATGTAGTAAGAAAGTAAAGAGAAAATCGATTTTTAGACGGTGAAAGTCACAGAGGTAAATTACACACAGGCTGGATATTAGAAATATTATTAACACGCTTTTATAAGTTCGGTATGAATCTACCAATGTATTAATCTATGTAACGGAATCTTTGAACGTGATTTTTACCCACTTGCAATAGTCGGATTGATTTGAAATTTTTTCATACATATCAAGGACCGATGACAATGCAATTATTAAAAAATATATTCAAGAATTTCAAGCGTGTTTTTTTGTTTTTGAACTAAGCATATTTCCAATTAACTTAGCCACACTTTCTTAATAGTTACATCCATATAAATAATCTTTCTCCGTGTGGTGACGGATTAAGAATACAAGTGTCACCACCCTATCTCCTCCCCAGGGTGCTGTAAAAGCCAGCTAAGGGATATTGCACACAGATAACACCCTCTGTAAGAGACGGAAAACTCGAAAAAAATCCCTGTACCAATACGCCTGGTCAGCGCGGCACAGTAGACCATAATCCCTCTTAAAGTGGAGGAGGCCCGTGCCCAACACTGGGACGTAAATGGGCTGAAGAAGAAATAATCTTTATTTATTTATTCTGACCCTTTCTATCCATATTAAATCTATTTATATTTTTCCACATTTTTAATAGCTAGCTTTTTAAAATTATGAATCCAAATAAAGACATCTTGGTTCCTTTTATATCTTTGTGCCGCACAAAGTTAATTAGAAATCGCAACCTTTGAAATACATTTCTTTTCAGTACCTACTCTCGTAATGTGAAATGCAGGTATAATGAGATGTGTCTGATTTCTTTTTACGAAATAAAAAATGTGGGATAATTAGAAAGAATTCTGACGTTATAGAATTGTAAATAATATCTTTTTTATTTTAGTAATTTTCTTTTATTTATACATTCACTAGCTGACCCAGCAAACGTTGTTTTGCCATACTAAAAAAAAAGTTTGAAAAATAGATGTTGGCCGATTCTCAGACCTACTGAATATGTATGTAAAATTTGAGAAGAATAGGTCAAGCCGTTTCGGAGGAGTACGGTAACTAACACTGTGACACGTGAATTTTATATATTAGAGAGATAATAACGGGCTTTTATTTAAAATAAATAAAATAAATATTCATTGACATTTCACATTTAAATTTTTTATTCGTGATTGACCTCAACTATCGAGACAAGAACAGGAGACGGAATATGATGAGTACATGATGAGTAGTTGTTATTGTAGCATTAACTGATGTACATAAACTATGAAATTTTCCGCTCTTTAGCTATCACTGTTGTAGAGATACAGCCTGATGACAGTCAGACAGAAAAGTCTCATCAATAAGGCCCCGTTTTTCTTCTGGTAATAAAGAAATACAAACATAAAAGACGCTTGCAAAAACCATGATGGCTTGATAGTAGAACAAAAAGGAATTAAATTACTAAGCTTCGGTTCTAGAGTATAGTGATGTAAGCTAATATTAAGTTAACAATAAGTCTATGAACTATTACGTGAAACTAAACTTACAACTCCTCGCTAGATATAACTAATTATCAGTCAGTTACCTGTAGTTAGCAACTCTAACTATCTGAAATAAGCTCTAGTGAACACGACGTTAAGTAATTAAGAAGTATTGAAAAGGCTAGGATATTCTATTTTATTTTATACTAGCTGTTGCCCGCGACTTCGTACGCGTAAAATTTAAAAATCAAACCTTAACAAACAGAAGTTTACTATATCACTCGATAGATGGCCTTGTACAGATTTTTAAATCGCACTATTGTTTCGTTCCACACATTAACACATAAGCGCGTCAAAATTTTTATACTCTCATCGGTTCGTTCCCACATTTACTACATAGTTGGGATTTGATGCCCGCGATTTCAGCCGCGTTTATATAGATACTAGCTGTTGCCCGCGACTCAGTCCGCGTGGAACTAGCAAAATTTTTTTTTTTCGCAATATAAATATGAGGTAGCCTATGTCCTTTCTCAGGGTCTAAAGATTGTCTGTGCCAAATTTCATCAAAATCGGTTGAGAGGTTTAAGCAGGAAAGCGTAACAGACAGACAGATAGAGTTACTTTCGCATTTATAATATTAGTAGGGATAGTTATTGAGCCTTCCTCCCCAAATATACACCAAACCTTAGCATTTTGTACAAGGAAACCTCTCCTCCTCTCCTCTCCTGTCCTCTCCTCTCCTCTCCTCTCCTCTCCTCTTCTCTCCTCTCCTCTCCTCTAGAACCACTCTGTCTATTAAAAAAAACCGCATCAAAATCCGAAGACATACAAACAAAAATAACGAATTTTTTGTAATCTATATCTATACTAATATTATAAAGCTGAAGAGTTTGTTTGTTTGTTTGTTTGAACACGCTAATCTCAGGAACCACAGGCCCGATTTGAAAAATTCTTTCAGTGCTGGATAGTACATTTATCGAGGACGGCTATAGGCATAACATCACGCTGTGACCAATAGGAGCTAAGCAATAGTGAAAAATGTTGCAAAAACGGGAAAAAAATTCTAAATTAGACGGGTACGGAGTCGCGGGCAACAGCTAGTAAGTAGGTAAATATAATGGTGATCTGAACGCATACATAGAACTGTTTTAGTAATTTATTGCACTTCTATTTTGACCAAAAGCGGAATGTAAAAGTGACTTTTCAAATGAAATTCACATCTCTCTATAGCGATGTACATAATAAGTAATCTTTTGTAGTTTACCGAATCATCTCTCTCTCTCTCTCTCTCGCTGGCCTATTAGGGCCTCACTATTAGGGCACGGGCCTCGGCCACTTTGGCAGAGTTTATGCTGGGCTGATCAGGTTTCAGGATTTTGCGTTTTTCACAGACAGCTTAAGAACTGTTCTGAACTCTGAGTAATCTACTTAGTTCAAAAACTAAAACACACGCTTGAAAATCCTAAATATTTTTTTTAATTATTGCATTGTCATAGGTCCTTGTTAGGTGTGCAAAATTTCAGATCAATCCGTCTACTGCAAGTGGATGAAAATCACTTTCAAAGATTGCGTTATATAGATTAATACATTGATACATAACGAAATTATATAAGCGTGTTAAAATAGCGAACTAAATACATAGTTTAGTTTTGTATTAACGTATTTCTGAATGTAAGGTTGGTATCTATGTAATAGAAACTTTAAAATAGATTTTCACCCACTTGCAGTAGTCTGATTGATCTGAAATTTTGCACACATATTAGGGACCGATGACAATGCATAATTTGAAATGATATTCAGGATTATCAAGCGCGTTTTTTAGTTTTTAAAGTAAGCAATTTATTTACCGAGTCATTTTAAAATAGCAAAATTAAAACAATTGCACTTTCTTATTAATTATAATTATTCTAATAAATAGACTAATTGATATTTTCCTGAATCCATAGCAAGAATTTGGCAATATCAGTAAAAACTACGTAATGTGATGGATCACAGCGGTATTCATTGGAGCGTGCAACAGACAGAGTCACTAGACCACGAAGATACCAAGTATTCCCTCTCTTGAAGACCATACCACCTCCACTGTCACCTTTGCATACGGAATTAGCTGAAAGTTACATAATTCTATTTTATTATCATTGATGCCAATTCTACGTGCACAACTAAACTCAACTTAACTAAATTAGTTCAAAAACTTAAAAACACGCTTAAAAATCCTGAATATATTTTTAAATAATTGCATTGTCATCGGTCCTTGTAATGTATGCAAAATATCAAATCAATCCGACTATTACAAGTGGGTGAAAGTCGCGTTCAAAGAATCCGTTACATAGATTAATACATTGATAGATACACACCGAACTTATAAAAGCGTGTTAATATTGACGGGCCTCGTGGTGGAGTGGTTTATATAACGGACTGCCGATCATGAGGTTTCGGGTTCGATTCCCGGTCAGGACAATCATTTGTGTGATGTTTTTAATTGTCATACAAATGTTTGTACTGCGTCTGGGTGTTTATTATGTATTATAAGTATGTATTTACAAAAGAAAAGTAGTTTGTGTATTATATCCGTATTCTGGTACCCATAACACAAGCATATAAGCTT
This sequence comes from Orgyia antiqua, assembly GCA_916999025.1. NCBI lineage: Eukaryota > Metazoa > Arthropoda > Insecta > Lepidoptera > Erebidae > Orgyia > Orgyia antiqua. Next base: position 23,594,116 of record OU779869.1, read on the forward strand.
AGCTTGGGACCAGAGGACGTTGTGTGAAATGTCCATGAATATTTATTTATTTATTGAAAACAACTTTGGCGTATTTTGATTAATTGGCTATTTGGTTGTGCACATTTTTATTTGTTAAAATCGTTAGTCTTTAAAATAAAGATATTCTAATAAGAAAATTATTTTTACATTGCTGAGATGTGTTATTGACACTACAAATTTTCATTTTTAGATACGTTAAATTTAGGTGTACACGTAGAATCTGTAGGTGCCATTATCATTTATGGGTTTTTACGCCTATATGATAATGATTAAATACATTTTAATGGAAACAATTCAGCCAAAAAAAAAAGACAAAATCAATAATAAAAAATAATAAAGAAATACATGTTATGAACTTACCATCATTATATCCCGCGCAATACGTGTAATCAGACGTATACCTGTCATAGAATTCACTAAAGGAATTGATGCAGGTCTCTTGACTCACTACTGGCATTTCTAAAAGACTTAACTCTTCTTTAGAAATTCCTGGTACTTCAGAACCCCAGCCGACGACCTGTAAAGAAAACATAGATACCTACATGTTATTAGTGCTCATTACATTTCAATAAAAATTTACTTACTCTCCTCTCTCCAGCCCATTTAAGTCCCACTGGTCGACCACTGGTAAACACAGCGATTCATTATCCCTTAGCCGGTCTGTAATCGACTAAATCTACCGTGACTTTAATAAAAAAATTTAGAAATTCTTAAGCTATTAGCCAAAATTTATTTATTTTGGCTAATAGCTTAAGAATTTCACGGACATTTCACACAACGTCCCCTGGTCCCAAGCTAAGCTTATATGCTTGTGTTATGGGTACCAGAATACGGATAGAATACATATACTACTTTTCTTTTGTAAATACATACTTATAATACATAGAAACACCCAGACGCAGTACAAATATTTGTATGACATTTATAAACATCACACAAATTATTGTCCCGAGCGGGAATAAAATAATCTAATTTATTTATTTATTTACACACTTTATACAAAGAATTGTACAGGCGGACTTAATGCCTTAGGCATTTTCTTCCAGTCAACCATAGGGTGATGTAGAAATAACCAAGGTAGGTGTGTAACCATAGGGGATTTAAGATAAAAAAAAAAGTTAATAGTTAAATATTAGAAAGAAAATATAATACATACTTAAATATTTAATAACAGTAAACTCACATATACATACAATCATAATTATATACGAATAAATACATACATACATGAATACATGATAGAGAGCAAATTAAGGAAATTAGCCTCGTTGTAGTTATGCTGTAGCTACTTCAGTACGTACGTGTGAAATGCTGGCGTACCTTGCGTTTGAAGGTAAGAAGACTAGTGCACATCCTGATTTCTAAGTGAAGCGCGTTCCACAGATGGATAGACCGAACGAAGAAGGAGGAGTGAACAAGACTAGAGCTATGAGAATTTACTTACCGATCCTTTTTCTCCGATAACATGGTGCAGACTAATTAAATTATTAGGCCACAAGCAAGCTGGTCTAACCCAATCCGTGTACGACACTATTTCCCGAAGTTGTAAAATAGCTAGATCACGATCAAAGGTCATTGGGTTATAATCTGGGTGGATTGTTATCTTATTTACCTGAAAAACGGATGAAAATTGTAATTTTATTAGAAAACTGGCTGTTGTCCACAACTTAATTCGCGTGGAAAATAAAAATCAAACGTTAAAAATACTAATACAATAAAGCATCCTCTTGAACAACTCTATTAATTCAACAAACGCACTACACTCGGTTGCGTAGTTTTGAAGATATAAGCTCCGATATGGACACACGAAAATAATGACTTTGTTTTATAATAATCTATTTAGTTCAAAAACTAAAAAACACGCTTGAAAAACCTAAATATTGTTTTAAATTGTTGCATTGTCATCGGTCCTTGATATATGTGCACAATTTCAGATCAATCCGACTACTGCAAGTGGGTTAAAATCACTTTCAAAAATTCCGTTACATAGATTAATACATTGATAGATACTTACTGAACTTATTTATGCGTGTTAAAAATTAGAGACATGTTTAATCCCCACATTCCTTTGTAAAGCGTTTTAGAATTTTTAAACTCTTTAATTACTTAAGAATCATTAGTAAAACACATTGTGAAATCAAATAACAAATTGAAATACAATAGACTATCTAAATAGAATTCTAAATCACATAACTTCGTTAAATAGAGTTCGATTAAAACAATATAATTTGCTATCATCGCAAACCCTTCCAGTTGACCAAATCTAAAACTAAAACAATATTGAATAAACCCTTCAACTTTCAGCTCTCCTGACTTTTGAACTGTGGAATTTTGTAATAACAATAGAATTGGAAATGTAGGAAGGGTTGATCAATTGATTCCAGACGAAATTAGTAATGTACACGATCCGTTCTCACAATCAATTAAGGCTTTCGCTTTGGATTCAGCTCAGAGACACAGAGACAAAGGATGCTAATCCCGTATAACATGAATCTAATTGACATTAGTAATGAAGTTTCTCTTAATTAAATTCTGTTTCAGCTATATTAAAAGAAACTGTTATGTTGGCATTTTATGAATTTTAATATTGACTATTATTGGTACCCATTGTACTTGCACAACTAGGTATACTTAACTAAAAAATGGAAACAACTATTGCGTATTTTGATTAATTGGATTTTCGTTGGGCACATACGAGTATCTATAAAAAAGACGTGTGACACTCGGGGACTGCCGCGGTAAAGTTATTGCATAGTATTTTTTACCAACTTATGCAATTATAATTATTTATTTAAGCAATATTTTGCACTTGCATTATTTTTCACTTGCAAATTTAAAAAACAAAACTATCACATTATTATTAATAATATATAATAATAATAATAAAATGTATGTACTACTGTTTTCTTTTACTATTTTTTCGTGACTTTCTTCATTAATAAATGCACTTTTTTATTCATATTTAAAAGTAACGCCGAAACTGACGTGAGTCACAAGATTGCGGGGCGAACAGCGAAACGGCGTTACTGCGTATGCGTGGATTACGCATGACTAACGCCGATAATGTTAGGTTACGTTATTTTCGTTACGGAATTTCTGGATTCGGTCTCCACGCTCAAGGTCCTCGATAGAAGCTATGCAATAGCTTAAAAAGTTCAGTTAACATTGCCGAATGTGTTATTGACACTATCAATTTACATTTTTAGTTAAATTAAGTTTAGTTGTGCACGTAGAATTGTTACCATTATGTTTGTATGTACATGTTAAAATACTTACAAATCTAATTTGCACGCCATCTATTGAAGTTCGAAGATTAAACTTTCCAAGGTAGATAGTCAAAGTGTTCTTGTGTACCTCTCGTCTTGAATTCTTCTTAGCAACACAATGTGCAGCTGTTACAACGTGTTGCTGAGATACTAAAGTTGCGCCACATATATATTTAAAATCTACAGTCTGTAAATAATAATAACTCTTTTCTTAATTTATTCATTAACCTAATATTTACACTTTTAAAAAACACATTTACCTTTTAATACAAAATCCACTAGATATAAACACTACAAAATAATTACAAATAAAATAAATAAATACACATTCACACAATAATACTTTAAAAAATATAATAAAATAATTAATTTATTCATAAGTCGTTATCATATTAAGTTTATATACTTTCAACAGTCCGAAACACTTTTGCTAACCTCTAATATGAGTTTTCGGGCATGGGCAGGCTTAGTTAGAGTACTAATCTAGGTCCGGTTATGGCGAGGAGGAACACCATTGGGTTTACTGAGTAGTCCAGCACTTATTAGGCCGGGAGTCCTACACGAAGCAACCAAGACGCCCCGCGGTCGGACATGGCAAAGTGCGTAATTGCATAATGACCAAAGAGTATAATAATATAGATATAACATAATGACATGATAACAGCGATGTATGTACTAGGCTTACTTCTTGTCAAACGAGTGATCCTAAAAGAGTTTCTATGTTCTTTTTTTGTACAGAATTCTTTTAAATAGACAACAGGGTAGTCTTTATTGTAAAAATTTAATAAAAGAATACTTCTCAATAGCCACTTTGATAATATTGAACTAATTAAAATTAAACACATATAATTACTTAACGTTAGTTTATTTATTGTATATATTTTATCACGAGGACGAGAGCTCATTCACTTATTGCTTAGATCTAATATTTTAAAAGAACCATCTCAGCTTTCGCTAGCAAATAAAAAAAAATCTAAATCCGTAAATATAGAATACGGGAATCCTTACTTGCTGCCGATATATAGCTGCTTGCCATGGCCACTGGCCTTCTGATGTAGTGGACCCAGGACGCAAATATGTTGGCGGCCTCTTGGTAACTCTTCCACATGTATCCTAAAGCAAAGTATTTTTTTTATAAATTTGGGCTATCCTTAAATTATGCTATAATTACATAGATCTTATCTTAACAATGACATATTAGTTTGTGACTTTAATTTCCCAGGCTTTTAAAACAAGTACGTTGTTACAAAGAGAAGTCCTGTTTTCTTAGACTATGTTCATAACCACATTATCTCTATCGATAATTCGGAATGCATGAAGTATTTCATTAGATATATCACGCCGACATACATGCTATCACGCTCTTTTCCTATCAATATGGTAGAAAGCAAGAGCACAATTATTTATTATATTTATAAAATTATCAACCGTCCATCCATCAGCCTTTCTCCGACCACGTCCATTGTTGGACATAGGCCACCCTTATTGAACGCCACAACCCGCGTTCCTGTGCTAGTGGCTTTGCAGGCCACATCACTCGACATTCCGACGACAGTTGTTGAAGAAAGGTTCTCGAGTGGCGACCATGTACCAGACGACATAGCATGAGGAAGCCTCAACAAGATGGACTAACAACATCGTCAAAATATGTGCAGGAAACTATGATAATGAATAAATAATAATACAAACCTGTGGTCTCTGATAAAATATATCCAAAGTCGGTATACCGCCGGTGAAATATTCACCCTCTTGCTGGCCCCTGTAAATATTTATTCATTTTTATACTACTGTTTTAAAACTTCTATCTATACTAATAATATTATAAAGCTGAAGAGTTTTTTTTTTTGGTTTTTTTGGACACTTTAATCTTATAGGAACTACTGGTTCGAATTAAAAACTTCTTTTTGTATCAGATTGTGCACTTATAGAGGAAGACTACGGGTTAAATTAATAATGAACTTGAATATAACCAATAAAAAAAGAAAAGTTTACGTTTACATGGCGCCTTGAGAATTGTATATAGTAGATTTTGCTTACTGATGATTAGGAGTGACGTAGTCTTCTATTTCCCCTGGGTTGTTCATTTGGTAAGTAATAGCAGATGGTCCATTGCGGTTGTTACTTCCACTGTCTTCAACGCCGCTAGAGAATAAAATAAAATTCTATATCAATATAATTTTTGCAGAGTGGGTTCTAGTCCCGCTCATGGTTAACATTTTTCCACTAATAATTTAGTTTATTTAATAAAATTCTAAGTTAAAAAGATGAAAATACAAAAAAATTGCTGAGCTTTGTAGGAGTTTAGGTGAACGTTCATTTTTAATCTTTAAAGATATTTTTTAGTATATTTTTTACACACTGATGTCATCCTAAAATAATATGCTTCGCTCTAAAACTCAAAACCGCGCTTAATGGTTCTTAATATTTTTGTCGGTCCTTGATATGTGTGCAAAATTTCAGATCAATCCTTTTAGTGGGTGAAAATCGCTTTCAAAGATTCCGTTAATTAATACATTGATGGATTCGTGCCGTGCTAATAAAAGCGTGTTAATAATTATTAATTCTATTTATTTCTAAAAAATATATGAAAATGCATTCTGTAGTAGGTATTTGTGCTTGCCGAAAACAGATTGCAAACCAAAATTTCAACTATATCAAAAAATTAAGCTAAAGATTAAGTAACAATTCAATTTAATAGTTAAACAGAGATTAACTTGTACGCCGAGATGATTTATGGTCTTATTCATAATGACATATCGGAGGTTTAAAAGTTCGCTAAAATCGGTTCGCGAAAACTGTCAAAACTTGTTATTCATAATAGTCTTTTTACGATAAAACGTTTATTATCTCTCCGATAAAATCTCCGTTTAAACCTCCGATAAGTCTTTATGAATAAGACCATTAAAGATTAACTTCGTTAATTTATTTTAAAATGTTATAAGACTAAAAAATAAAGAAAAGCAATGCTTACTATCGTGAGTTATCAGGCTCCGAACCTTGCTCCGACAGTATTTGTGCCCATGGATACTTAGCTTCAGTAGACGTTGGCACAGACTCCACTATTTCATATCTTTGATTATTGCCATCTTTATTACTTGATACAGGCTGATATATTTGACCATTGGATTCGATATAATAATTAGAATTGCCAGTTATTATAACAGGTTTCTTTTCAGTCGTAGTTTCAATATAAACTGGTTGTTGAAACCTTGGTGGTTGATTCTCTTCATGAGTAGCAGGACTCCAAACATGAATCTTATTAGTTTCGGTAGTACCTTGGAAATTTTGCACTCTGTTTTGGTCTGTTTGCGAATTACGATTATTATGATCGACCTTTTGAAAAAGCTGTGATTCTGTTTTGTTCTTTTGTCTTTCAGATCCTGATTGCGTGTCAGGTTTTAGAAATATCTGAGCTATTATGTCATTTGTCACTGTGCTCTGGTTTTCAGGAATCCTCTGGGTTTCTGAATTGTTTTTAGTGGTAATTGGAGTATCATATTTTGTTGTTTGACTAACCGGAGTAACTTTCTGGTTATCAACTTTGGTTTGAGTACCCCAAGCATTTACTGTGAGAGAAGCTTTATCAGTGCTTGTTGTTCCAAATCTAGACGGGTTTTGCGTAGTTGCTTGTTGTATTGGTACTTTTTGAGTCCATTTAGGTACTGCTGTTGTTACTTGTTGGTAAGGACTCTTTGTGCGTTGGTGTATTTTTGTTGTTGCTACAGTTGTTGACCTTAAAGTTGTTGTTTCAAAGTCTGGTTTATTTAAATTAGCAGCATTGCATATTTCCCTTCCATTAAATAAAATTGTATGAAGATTTGGTTTCTTGGTTCCCTCTTTGTATTGTATAAAGAAACGGACTGTTGCTGGTGTGTTAGGCACTAATTTTGTTTTTGTGTTTTCAATTTTAAAATTAATGTTATCTTCTGTTGTGACTTCACCTACCCAGTTCTGAAAAAGTAAGGCATTTGTCAATTCGTAGGTAAATGATGTTTAATTCTTTTATTATGTTATCGCCCTTTTTATTGGCTTAACATTTATTCCTACTTCACTCATAACAATGTAAAAGAATCTTCGAAGATTTTGTATACTTGAGCTAAACCGCTACCAATATTTTTTTTTTTTTATAAATATTCAGAAAAATAGTAAAATAGAAGAGTAAAATAATTAAAATAGATTTATAAATAAATAAATATTCATGGACATTTCACACAACGTCCTCTGGTCCCAAGCTAAGCTTATATGCTTGTGTTATGGGTACCAGAATACGGATATACTACATATACTACTTTTCTTTTGTAAATACATACTTATAATACATAGAAACACCCAGACGCGTACAAACATTTGTATGACAATTAGAAAAATCACACAAATGATTGTCCCGAGCAGGAATCGAACCCGCGACCTCTTGATCGGCAGTCCGCTACATGAACCACTCAACCACGAGGCTCGTCAATATAATAGAATAAATTCAAAAATAATTATTTTTGGGATTACCTAATTAATCGGCTTTTAAGTAAATTTTGATAAAGTATGCTTACCCCAAGGAAATCAGCCTTGCTATCCAATATGATATTCAACCATAATGCATGGAGAGTAATATCTGTGTTCAGTGTGACCACTCCATACCACTTCTCACTTCCAGGTCCTGGGGTCTCACCTGCTTTGGCTGAATCGTATCTGAATACGTTTGGACATGGTGATGGAGTGTCTATAAATATATTTTGACTGGTCACTGTTGGAGCTATCGCTAGTAAACAGCATATAGCCTTGATCTGGAAATAAGCAAAATGAAGACATTTTAAGACCTATTCGTTAAATTTTTACTAGTCATGGTAGTCAGAGATTGGCCATAGCAAGTCAATTGCAAATATATTTAAAACTAGAAATTTAAAACCAATCCTTAACAAATTACAAAAATGCCATCCTGATGATCCAAAAAAGCTGTTAAAAAAACTGCATCTAAATCCATTGCGTACCTACTTTTGAAGATATAAGCTCAAAAAGGGACATACATACAATAATAACTTTGTTTTATAATAAGTAAAGAAGAAAATCAGACCAGGCAGAAATTGAGCTATCGACTATTTAAAAATACTTTTTTCTATAAAAAGCCACCACCCCATTTGATTCGATAAATGTTGTTAGCTAAAAAAAAGCAAAGACTTCTTCTGCCAAAAACAAATGACTGAAAATAAATCATAATTAAACTCTATTTTCTAACACTTGCGCGATTCATTTGTTTAAATGAAACTACTTTTGTGGTTTGGTTAAATAAAATTATTTTGGTGACCATGGTGAGAGCAAAGTCTCCGAAACGTCAGGCCAAAAATTAAAACAAATATACGCGTCTAAATCCGTAAAAAGTAGTTTTATTTAAACATACTTAAACTCATTCATTACAAAAAGGCGGAAATATTTGTTAAAAAGTTAACAAATATTTCCGCCTTTTTGTAATGAAGGAGTTTCATTTCATTTCTTTTTGTATTGAAGTGTTCAGGAAAAATAGGCATTATTCTTATTGTACACTTTAAAATCTACATTCTTTTAAAGATACTCTATTAAGGGCCTACATGAATATTATCGTATATCATCGCCGACACGTACATATTAACACAGCCAGTAGGCACAGAAAATGAAGAATTAGGGATAGTTTTCCTATTTACTCAAAATCTACTAAATATATTTTAATTCTGATTTACGTGTTTCTATATATAATAGTTACTTATGTTTTTAAAGTTATTTCATTAGTTAATACGCAATAATAGACCGACAAATGAAAAAAATAAAAAATTAGAGAGGTTGTTTCGCTAAGATTTTCTATCGAGAAAACTTTTTTCAATCGTGTTTCTGAGTTTATGCGATCCTAGATCATATATTGAAAAAACATATACTTAAAAATTAGAGCTCTAGTCATTCAATCTAAAGAAACAATGAAAACTTCGTACGTAGAAAAATGCACGAAGCTATTTTGGTATCCTCTTAACAACATGCATTGCCATTCTTGACAGTAACTTGTTTAAAGAAAAACCGGTATTACCCTGTTAAATCTTCTTCGTTTCGTATTTTATTAATAACTAATTGCTGCCCGTGAATTTAGAAGAAAAAAAAGTAACAAATTCTACAAAAAACCATCCTCTTGAAACACTTATCTATTACAAAATTTGCATAGTTTGAAGATATAAGCTTACATAGAGACATGCATACAAAAATATCGATCTTGTTTCATAATAAGTAAAGATTTTTAATTAACATTAAATGATAGTAAAATAAAGTACTAAATACATATTTACAATATTTCACAAACAAGTAGTACCTATTTATAAAATAAACGTAAATAAAATCAGAAATAAAAGTATATCTTAGACATTAAACCGAATTCCACGTAATTACGTCAAATAAATTTTAAATAAATCCACGTTTTGCGGATTTTGTACGTACTATTTATTTGTAGTATTTTAACTCTTTCCAAATAAACCAAAGTGAACATTAAAGTAACCACAAAAAGCTGATTAAATGCAAAGAAAATAGAGTCACAAAAATGAGAATAAAATGGAGATTTTTACAAAAATTTACTTACCATTTTAAAGAAATCCTTAGAATATTTTAAAAATAACACCACTGCATCAAAATGCGATATATCTACTCTTAAGTTTTTACACAAATGACAAAACAAAATTAAAGTTCAAAACATGAGACAAAGACAACAGGATAATATTCATAAGAAAGAGAGGGACAAACATCTGTACATTATGACTTATGTTTATAAGTTTAAAAAACCAGTTAGTTGGTCATTGCTTGTTATTGGATATATTTATCGGATATATTTTTTGTGTAAATATACGGTATTTCTATGACATTTGACCTTATAATGTTACTAGATATAGGTGTCGATTCTGTGTCCAAGAACTTAACTAAACTTAACTAAAAATTGATTTATTCCTGTCAAATCTCACTTTCTTATTCTGAAAGACACAACTTCACTTAAATTAAGTTTGACAGGACCAAAATTAGTCAATCTATACAATTTAGTGATAATGCTATTCTGGTGTACATCATAAATGTCAAAAATTCACTTAATTTAGTGAGTTCTCGACTTATTTAGTCGGGATGTTAGTAGGTGCCGACTTAAATTCACTAAATTTTATCATGGCTTTTTGAACATTAAAAGTTGATTTTCTGATTAAATATTGAATAATAAATGTTTGTTAGCAAATAAAAAATATTTATAAATTAAAATTATACTTGATAAATTAAATATTGGCGCCAAAATTGAGGTTAAACAAAGCGCGAAAAACAGACGAATCACAGTCAAGTGCGGAGATTCGTAGAACTAATTATTTAGGTATTTCTTTATTTACTTAATTTTTGTCGAAATAGTTTTGTAATTTACATACATAATATAATACGTATTTTTACTTAGCCATAGAATTCTAAGACATCATATATTATGTAAGTATACAAGTTATCGTAAAAATATTATAAACATATATAATTTAATACAAAGTGAACGATTTTGAGGTTAATGGCGTCTAATGATAAATATAACTTTTTTCCAGGTCATGCAGGGGAAAATAAATGTCCAGTTGGTGGCCTAATGGAAAATTGTGGTCCAGTACCTATAAATTCAGTTGCTACCAATTATATTAAGTGAACTACAGGAAAAATCTAGAAATCTTTGGACCCATAGTTTGGAACATTGAAACTAGTGATAAAAAATGTGTATTTGTGTGTGTCTGCCTAAAGTTATGTAAATATCATTAAATAGTAGAAATAATAATTGTAGCCAGTCTTAAAACTATACCTACCAAATGGTGCTACTTGAACTGTGATACTTAATAAGGTTTCTAACAGTTTGTCTCTAGAACAGTGAGCTATATTTTTTATCAGGTTTCTAAATTTATTATTAAAAATAACTAATGAAGAAATGAATAGAATCAGCCAAGCCAAGCCAGAGAGTTCAGTGGACCAACATTTATTTATATATACTCGGAAAACATTCAGATTTATTTAGTAAAACATGTATTTAAACAAATATTGCATTTTTATTTGTATAATAAGTAAGTATTAAGCCTCTTACTATATCAAAAAGTAATGTGTTATGCATATATGTAATTTATTGGAATTCTTAACATTCTAATAATCCATATAGATTGTTTGTAAGAATTCATAGATACATAAATACTGTTTTGTAGCTTATAGCTAGATCAGAATACTTAACACATAGGCTATATTATAGTAACCACTAGCAGGCTTAGCTAAGTTAGAAATAAAGTATATAATTTATTGGAATTCTTAACATTCTATTAATCTAAATATGTTTGTAAGAATTCATGGATATATGTTGCCCTTAAGAAAAGACTATGATGAATTAATTACTGTTGTGTAGCTTTTAGATCAGAATACTTAACATATACAACTACATACTGAACTTAACACACTTTTATAAGTTATAAATAAAAGTAGAAATAAATTATTAGGTTCATTTAATATCTCTTGCATAATTATACACCACATGATATCACAAATTTTTATAAATACAGATTTTCATGTTTCCATAAATACACTTTTTGGCTTTTGTCATTGTTATCTTGATAATTATGAGTTTCCGTCATCAGTTTATGGTAGATGAGAAGTAAATATTTGCTTATAAGCATATTTTTCCTTAGTTGCTGTAATTATTTACACTAAACATCTATTAAAATAAATAATTAACGAATATAATTGTTTGTTTTTTGTATAAAGTAATCAAGGAAAGTAATATAGGCATACCACAGAGTACAAGTAGTGCTAATCACTCCACAGATAACCTAAAAGATTTGATGCTCACTATGCTCATATCTAAGATGAGAAATACACTGAAATAAGGCCGCCAACTAATTAAATTATTAATAAATGTTCATAACAATGATGCAGAAATAGTTGTAAATATTTATAAATAACTATATTGCTCAAATAACGTTTGAAAAGGAATTTTATATTAGTTATTTTTTTATTCATTCATTCATTCGTTCACTATAAAAGGCATTTTTGTCTGTTAGTGGGCAGCTTTAAATGATTATGTCAAAATCAAATAAGTGCTGTCAACTAAAATTTTAAGTTTAATTTCTGTTTGAAACAGAATAGGTTTATCACTAAAACCAAACTAAAAATAGTTTATTTATGGTTAAGTTTAGTCAAGTTGGACTTGCACTGGAATCGACACCATTAATCAACTAAATATATTAAATATTTAATTATCAAAGAACTTCCAAAGACGTTATTTTTTCTTTTTTCATTTTGCATTGTACTAATAGCCCTCAGAATCTACTGAGAATCTATTGTATTTACATGTAATTACTTTATGCTTAATTATCTTTGCTTAATATAAAGCACAAGCGTTATTTTTGTATATATGTCCCTATATGAGCTTAGGTATCTTCAATGCTATTAATTACTAAATTAATACTATTAAAAAAAAATTTTTATATTAATTAATTATTAATACTATTAATGCTTCAAACTCACTCGCGGAATCCCATATAAAATAATTATATAAATAAATATTCATGGACATTTCACACAACGTCCTCTGGTCCCAAGCTAAGCTTATATGCTTGTGTTATGGGTACCAGAATACGGATAGAATACATATACTAGTTTTTTTTTTGTAAATACATACTTATAATACATAGGAACACCCAGACGCAGTACAAACATTTGTATGACAATTAGAAAAATCACACAAATGATTGTCCCGAGCGGGAATCGAACCCGCGACCTCTTGATCGGCAGTCCGTTACCAGAACCACTACACCACGAGGCCCGTCAAAAATAATATGCCCTTATCAGCTACGGACGTACATACAAATCCTATCTTGACAAAATATACCGACTGCAATTGAGGATACTCAAAACGATTGTTCCTAATAATATTAAAATTAAATTTCAAGACCAAGACGCTGTCCTATTTAAATATTGTAAAATATTGCCAGTGTGCAAATAAATAATCAATTATTAAAAGAAGAATTCTTCAACGATTCCTTAAAAATTCTAATAAAACACCCTGTATGCACTCGAGCTGTTTCTCAGAATCGGTTTTGCACGACACGCGCTAACAATGTGTATGGTGAAAGAACTTCTGCCTACCTTATTCCTCGACTTATTAATAACTTGCCAGCAGATTTTTCGAATACCCTTACACAAAATAATATTAAATTCAAACTTAAGAAATATTTCCTTGGTTTATTATAATGTTGTTTGATGTATATGTATTTAGTATTTCCTATAGTAATTAATATATTTGTAGTTATTATATACAAATTAGTGACAATCGATGTATTAAATAAAAACCAATGTATATAGGTATTAAGTTAATAATACGCAACGGATTTTTATGCGGTTTTTTAAACAGATAGTGGTTCAAGAGGATAGCTTTTTTGTATAATCTGTTACGGTTTGGTTTTGATTACTACGCGTAACGAGCATCAGCTATTATTAGATAATACTACGACATCCAGAGTGTGCATTTTTTTATCAAAAATGCTAACTTTACCTTGTATCGTCAATAGATTTAAATTTCCTTTATAGTTTTCCTTAAGGGCCTACATCAATATTATCGTATATCATCGCCGACACGTACATATTAACACAGCCAGTAGGCACAGAAAATGAAGAATTAGGGATACTTTTCCTATTTACTCAAAATCTACTAAATATATTTTAATTCTGATTTACGTGTTTCTATATATAATAGTTACTTATGTTTTTAAAGTTATTTCATTAGTTAATACGCGATAATAGACCGACAAATGAAAAAAATAAAAAATGAGAGAGGTTGTTTCGCTAAGATTTTCTATCGAGAAAACTTTTTTCAATCGCGTTTCTGAGTTTATGCGATCCTAGATCATATATTGAAAAAACATATACTTAAAAATTAGAGCTCTAGCCATTCAATCTAAAGAAACAATGAAAACTTCGTACATAGAAAAATGCACGAAGCTATTTTGGTATCGTCTTAAGGCGTGTATTATAGAAGAATCGAGAGACTGTTGACTAGAGATCTATTGAGAAAAAAAAATAGAAGACTTAAAGTTAACTTCTTTGTACCAAATTTCATTCTTTGACTTCGAGTTCATTGAACTTAGCAATACTAAAAATATAGTTAAGATTTCAATTTCATTTCATTGCAATTAGTATAATGATTGCAATGATTTTCCATTAAATAGCGTACAGGCGCAGGTACCGGAATTCAGTTACATTGAATCGCTTCTGCAATTTCGTTATTCTGCAATCAGGTGCACTGCACTGCTATGAAATTGAAATGATACCCGTCGGGACCACACTTTGATGTATAATGAAGACATTTTATTTATATCATTTAGTTTTAAATACTTTTGCATTCAAATAGAACTAGTTTTTACGGATTTAGACGCGTGTATTTGTTTTAAATTTTAGCCCGACGTTTTTTCTGTGTTTTCTCCAAAACGTCGGGCAAAAATTTTAAACAAATACACGCATCTAAAGCCATAAAAAGTAGTTTTATTAAAACAAATGAGTCGCGCAAGTGTTGGAGGACTTTTATATTCTTTAAAATTAAATTGACACTTTAAAATTAAATTTAACTTACCATCTATGCTATTTTAAAATTTAATACAATGCAAGTACTAATACGCCTCTTACGCCGATATAATATAAATTCTAGATACACGCCATAAAAGCTAAAAATTGGTCAAGTGCGAGTCGGACTCGCGCACGAAGGGTTCCGTACCATTATCTATGCAACATAAGGCAACGTTATTAGTATCGAGCAAGAAGCGGAAAAAAAATCATGTTTGTTGTATGGGAGCCCCCCTTAAATATTTATTTTATTTTATTTTTAGTATTTGTTGTTATAGCGGCAATAGAAATACATCATCTGTGAACATTTCAACTGTCTAGCTATCACCGTTCTTGAGATACAGCCTGGTGACAGACGGACGGACGGACGGACGGACGGACGGACGGACAGCGAAGTCTCAGTAATAGGGTCCCGTTTTTACCCTTTGGGTACGGAACCCTAAAAACGATACAAAAATCCATCCTCTTGAACCACTCTATCCATTAAAAAAACCGCATCAAAATCCGTCGTGTAGTTCGAAATATATAAGCTTAGGTACATAAGGGCATACAATACATACATGCAATAATAACGACTTTGTTTTATAATAAGTAAAGAATTGAGTTAAAGTTTATAGTAAACAATAGTAGCTAAGTATCATGTCTTGGCTTGCATAATTTAAATAATTGGTCAAGTGCGAGTCGGACTCGCGCACGAAGGGTTCCGTACCATTATCTATGCAACATAAGGCAACGTTATTAGTATCGAGCAAGAAACGGTAAAAAAATCATGTTTGTTGTATGGGAGCCCCCCTTAAATATTTATTTTATTTTATTTTTAGTATTTGTTGTTATAGCGGCAATAGAAATACATCATCTGTGAAAATTTCAACTGTCTAGCTATCACCGTTCTTGAGATACTGCGTACGGAACCCTAAAAATCATGTTTGTTGTATGGGAGCCCCCCTTAAATATTTATTTTATTTTATTTTTAGTATTTGTTGTTATAGCGGCAATAGAAATACATCATCTGTAAAAATTTCAACTGTCTAGCTATCACCGTTCTTGAGATACTGGGTACGGAACCCTAAAAATCATGTTTGTTGTATGGGAGCCCCCCTTAAATATTTATTTTATTTTATTTTTAGTATTTGTTGTTATAGCGGCAATAGAAATACATCATCTGTGAAAATTTCAACTCTCTAGCTATCACCGTTCTTGAGATACAGCCTGGTGACAGACGGACGGACGGACGGACGGACGGACGGACGGACGGACGGACGGACGGACGGACGGACGGACGGACGGACGGACGGACGGACGGACAGCGAAGTCTCAGTAATAGGGTCCCGTTTTTACCCTTTGGGTACGGAACCCTAAAAAGTATTATCCGCTCTCCCATTCTACATAAACTATAAGCGGAAGTTCTACACTCTTCCATTTGCAATTTTTTCAAAAAGTTATGCTCTTATTCATGATTTATCGGAGGTTCGGAGGAGGAGGAGTTTATTTTATTCCGTTCAAGCTGCCCATAAAGTCCGTATAGTTCTAGATTCATAGTCACACGACAGATAGTCGTTATAACAAAGGATCTCTCACTGTTTACCTGCAGACCGCTTGCTGACGCAGATTACAAATGTTTGTTCCTCTCTCCTCATATAGAGTAGACAATCACATTCTAATTTAATTGAATTTACAGTTTCAAACAATAGTAGGATGATATAATGATATCAACCTACTATTGTTTGAAACTGTAAATTCAAAATTCTCTGTCTCTGCAGCCCATTAAAGTCCCACTATTGGGCACGTGCCTCCTCCATTTTGGGAGGGATTATGTACCGCGCTGACCAGGCGTGTTGGCACAGGGCTTACTTTCAAGTTTTCCGTCTGTGTAAAATATCCCTTAGCTGGCTTTTACAGCACCCTAGGGAGGAGATGGGGGTCCTTCACCACACGGACAAAGGTACTTTAAATCATATAAATGGTTTGGTACTGATTCTATAATCATCCCATTATATTAGCAACTAGCTGTTGCCCGCGACTTCGTACGCGTGAAATTTAGAAATTAAACCGTAACAAACAGAAGTTTACCATATCACTCGATAGATGGCGTTGTACAGTTCTTTTGAATCGCGCTATGGTTTGGTTACACACATTAAAACTTAAGCTCGTCAAGATTTTTATATTATATTTATGTTCTGTTGCCCGCGATTTTGTAAGTCTGTAATTTGGGGTCACCTTTTATCGCAAAAAATAGCTCATTTCTTTTCTCGGGTTCTGGACTATCTGTGTACTAAATTTCATTTAAATTGGTTCTGTAGTTTTGACGTAAGAGAGCAGTAAACAGACTTACTTTGTTTTTAACATGTTAGTTCAGCTGTTGCTCGCAACTTTGTAGTACAAAGTTTGTACGCGCGGAATTTAGTACTAAACCCTAACAAATTATACTAAAAAGCCATCCTCTTGAACTACCCTATCCAATGAAATAAGCCCCATCAAAATCCGTTGCGTAGTTTTAAAGATATAAGTTCACATAGAAACATACATACAAAAATAACGAATTTGTTTTATAATAAGTAAGTAAGGTTATAATTTCACGTTCAGTTTTATTTCTCGTTAGTCAAAATCTTGAGTGGCATGACAAAGTCATATCGTATGTACCACACCTACTTGCTTAATGGATTGGTAGATCGATCCACTTTATATCAATTATGTGATCATCTATTCAACCACCCACTTAGTAAAATGAACCTTTATTATGTAACCCTAACTAACAAAAGGATAACGAATGTGTTTTTAAGACGATTTTATTAGCTTCGAAAATATCTATGTATGTATGTATGTATTCATCTAGATAATGAAATCTTTGAAAGTTATTTTTACCCACTTGCAGTACTCGAATTGATACCGATGACAACGCAATCAGCAATTTAAGAAAAATATTCAGAACTTTTTTATTATTAACCGATTTAAAAAATGGAGGATGTTTCTCAATTCAACCGTATAGTTATAGTGACCGTGATGCCAGTGTGGTGACGGATTAACAATACAAGTGTCACCACCCCATCTCTTCCCCAGGGTGCTGTAATCGTAGACCATAATCCCTCCCAAAGTGAAGGAGGCCCGTGCCCAATAATGGAGTAGAGAGAGAGACAGACACACACACAACCTAACATGATATTAAATATTATATTTATGTAATTTACCCTTAAATTTGTAAGTCAAAGGATATTAATATAACTCTCAGCAATTTACAACTAACTTGGGAGTTTTACATTATATAGATCCTAATACCACTTCTGAGTCGACGTTTATGAAGTTACCTCCTGTGTGTTTTTAGGCATTTGTAGTTTACATAATTATCTTCTATATTAACGATAGACTTATTATCCTCCTAGATATTATCTTAGTCAAAATTCATCAGTTATTATCATAATATTTTTTTTGACGGGCCTCGTGGTGTATTGGTTCTGGTAACGGACTGCCGATCAAGATGTCGCGGGTTCGATTCCCGCTCGGGACTTTGTGTGATTTTTCTAACTGTCATACAAATGTTTGTACTGCGTCTGGGTGTTTCTATGTATTATAAGTATGTATTTACAAAAGAAAAGTAGTATATGTATTCTATCCGTATTCTGGTACCCATAACACAAGCATATAAGCTTAGCTTGGGACCAGAGGACGTTGTGTGAAATGTCCAGGAATATTTATATTTATTTTTATTTATTTTTATTTATTTATAATTATCTATACTAATATTATAAAGCTGAAGACTATGTTTGTTGGGTTGAATGCGCTAATCTCAGGCTAATATTGGTTCGAATTGAAAAATTCTATAGGCTATAATATAACATCAAGCTGTGAAGAATAGGAGCAAAGCATCAGTGAAAAATGTTTTAAAAACTGGGAACATTTTTTAAATTCCAAACGTACGAAGTCGCGGACAACAGCGAGTCTATATTAAATTACAAACAGAACAGATTTGATTGTATGTTTGTTTATATCACATATATTCTGTGATATTACATTAAACGTGCTATGGAGAGGCTACGCTCGGTATTTTCCTACGGAATGAAATCCGAAATACGGGGGTCCGTAGAAGAACAGGTGTGGCCTATGACCAACAGTGGACAGAGAAAGGCTGATAGATGAATGGAAGCTACATTAAGAGTATCGTTCGCTATATTTCGTAGCTGTTTAGGAACAAACATTTCCATAGTAGTTACAGACCTCTAAACGCAATCATTTTATTGTCAATACATCCGTGACATTACATTAAAAAGAAGAAGAAATTGTCATATAATTATTTGTTTACATAGTTTATGTTTTCTTCATAACATTTTCTGATAACTATTTGCACTAATATTTGAGGATTATGCCAAGGAGCACCACGGATTATTACACTAGATCAAGTGAAAAACCAAGAAGTGTTAGAAGTGGTAGAAGTGGTAGTCAGAGCACTGCTCCACTTCAGGTAGGATTGTAGTAATTAAATGGTACAGGCCCAAGGTACTGGTAAGAGAGAATCCATATACAGATAAAAATGCAATTAAAGCACGCTTTTATTTTAACCAATTCCTGAAAACAAAATATCCCTTAACTGGCTTTTACAGTACCCTGGAGAGGAAATGGGATGGTGACGCTTGTATTATTAATCTGTCACCCCAGGGATAATCCGTAACCACGCGGATAATAACATTTGGTCTCCCTATCTAGTTCGGTTACAACAAAAACCTACATATCCGGTAAAAATAACTCGCAAAATGGAATAACATAAACGATATATTGCATTGCACATAACTGTTTAAATGTTTACCTACTCATATTCTTAAACATTATAAAAATTCATATACACATAAAAATGCAACTAAAACACGCTTTATCAGCTACTAGCTGTTGAATTTGATTTAGATATCAAACCTTAACAAATCATACAAAAAGAAGTCTTCTTGAACCACTCTATCATTAAAAAAAACCGTATTAAACTCTGTTGCGTAGATTCGAAGATATAAGCTCACATAGGGACATACAAAAAAAATAACACCTGTGTTTTGTAATAAGTAAAGATAAAGATGTTCTTCTGCAGATGCCCCTACACTTTATGTTCCACAAACCAGGATGTCACGTGGAAAGTTGCTGTGGAATTTGCAACCTATTTCCAGGAGTACTATTGATAGCCTTCTGTCAAGTTCTTGTAGGATCTATATTCTTAACGCTGATTCTGACACACGGAAAATCATATGATGAGATGCATAAAACACCTACAACACAGTGTAAGAATTTTATATTCCATATAAATAAATAAATATTAAGGACATTTCACACAACGTCCTCTGGTCCCAAAGTAAGCTATATTTCTATGCTTGTATCATGGGTACCAGAATACGAATAGACTACATATACTACTTTTCTTTTGTAAATACATACTTATAATACATAGTAAACACCCAGACGCAGTACAAACATTTGTATGACAATTAAAAACATCACACAAATACTTGTCCCGACCGGGAATCGAACCCGAGACCTCGTGAACGGCAGTCCGTTATATGAACCACTAGACCACGAGGCCCGTCAATATATATACCTAATATATACCTACTTTGAGCCTATATTACAATCCTGAAAAGATATTAAGTAGAAATCTGGATTTTAAGAAAGCAATACACCTAGGACTTGATTCTGCAATATTAACCACTAACGCCCGTAGTTTTACTAGTGATTATACGTAATGAGCTATTTCCCCAATACACACGAATACGAGCAAAGAATCACTAAACATTAACGATTATAGTACATATTTACCGATTTATAAAAGCAGCTTGAATATAGTTCATATCAATATAAGATCCATAGTTAAAAATTTTTCTTCCCTCATACAAATTGTAAATTCATCCACTATACAGATAGATGTACTTATTTTAACAGAAGTAGGTATATCAGAGATGTTTCTCAACATGTTTGCCATAGACGGCTATATAATGTGCAGCAAGCTTCGGCAAACCAAAAGAGGCGGTGGTATAATTATGTATATTAAAAACACTCACAAGTTTGAAACATTAGATAATCAATCTCTAAACCACTGTGAATCAATAATCTGTTTATTAACTACTTCGCGAGGGTATAAGGCCCATATTTGTGCAATATATAGACCGCCTAGGGAAAGTAAGCATTTATTCATAAAATGTTTACAACAATTATTATCTCAAAGCATATTTCTTCAGGAAGATCTATACTTACTTGGTGATATAAACATAGACTTAAAATGTTATGATAACATGCGTGAATTTTATGTTAGCAGTTTGGCGGAATGTGGGCTGACAAGTGCTATTGATAACTACACTAGAATTGAAACAAGGAATAACAAGATTACGCGCACTTGCATAGACCACATTTTTGCCAGGACTGTCACAATGGATCTGTACTCGGCTGCGCTCGGCACCGTACTGGCGGATCACCGCATGATCATAATTTCTTGTTTAGGTAACGACTGCAAACGCGATATACAGGATGATGCAAACTTTACTAAACGGATTAATAATATTAAACTACAATCACTATTAAAAAATTTAAATTGGAGTGACACACTCAATTTACAATGCCCCGTCGCAATTTTTAATTCAATCAAAAATAAATTTACATGCTGTTACGATCAGGCTTTATATAATATTAAAGTAAATTTTAATAGTAAAAGAAATAAAGAGCCGTGGATAAATAATAATATAAATATGATGTGCAAGAAAAGAGATACTCTGTTTTTAAATTGGAAGAATGATATCAACAATTAAATTTCACGTCTGGAATATACTAGGTTTAGAAATAAAACACGTAAAGTCATTGAGACAGCCAGAAATAAATATTATAATAATAAAATAGAATGTAACAAATCAAATCCCATAAAACTATGGGAAATCTTAAACTCGCTGTCAGGTCGTGTAAAAAAATCTATTGATGACGGCATTTTAAAGGCTTTCAAAAAAAATAACTTATCGGTACGAGACTTGGTTAATAATTTTGCAATTAATTTCGATAAAAATGTCAAAAAAATTATGCCAGTGTGTCGCAAAAAAATTTTGGATGAGTCACTATACGCATTTCCCGCAAATAAATCTATGATGTTTAAAAAAGCAGACACAGACAGCGTATCAAAAATCATCAAAAATCTAAATACGAACAAATCGGCGGGGTTGGACGGCATTCGTAGTTTCGACATAAAATTATTATGCACAGAAATAGTAGAAGTAATAGTTAAACTTATCAATAGTTCCATTAAGATGGGAAAATATCCACAAGATTTAAAAACTGGTATTATACGACCAATATACAAAAATGGACAACATAATGATTACGAAAATTATCGCCCAATCACAATATTATCAGCAATTGACAAAATAATCGAAAAGTACATATGTGAAGAAATTCAGAATTATTATACTAAGAATGATATCCTATCTTCCTCTCAATTTGGATTCCAACCTAAAAGATCAACTATTAACTTGCTCTCGATGTTCTCGGATGAAATAAATAACAATCTTAATGACAGAAAACACGTAATATTACTGTTTATAGACTTCAGTAAAGCATTTGACACTCTCATACATGACACACTGATCAATAAATTAGATAATACAGGAGTTCGTGGACCATTACTACATTGGTGTAAGGACTACCTGAAAGAAAGAGCTTATCACGTTAAAATAGATAACCAGTTGAGTGATCGGATCGGAGTCACGCACGGCACGGCGCAGGGTTCAGTCTTAGGTCCTTTACACTATTTAGCCTACGTAAATGACATGGAGAATATGGTCACCAACTGCTCTGTCTATCAATATGCTGACGATACATGCCTTGTTATCGCCCATCGTGATGTCGTAAAAGCTGTCAAACTCATCCAAGAAGATTTCACAAATGTATGCAAGTGGGCTCATGATAATGGATTGGTAATCAACGCAAAAAAAACTAAAATTATGCACGTTCGCTCAAATTATCTGATAGATTACCAGCAACCCATTAAAATCTATGCCCATGACCATAACTGCCTTCATGGGACGGTAGCTTCATGTGACTGTGTTTGCCCGTCGTTGGAACAAGTCTCTGTGTACAAGTACCTGGGAGTTACGGTGGATAGCAATTTTAACTGGGGCCAGCATATAGACCTAATTGTTGATAAGCTTAGGGCAATGTTGGTTAAATTCGCAATTTTAAAGCACAAAGTTCCGTATACATTACTTCTTAATTTATATAATGCACTGGCAGAATCTATAATAACTTACGGGATCACAAGTTACGGTCGCACATTCAGAACTTACCTCGATAGGATCTATAATTTACAGCTGAGGCTATTGAAGATAATATTACCACACAGAATTAAATTTAAAATCAAGAAAACCGAGAATATGATTGAAATATTTAAATTTTGTAAGATACTGCCTATTCACATGAAAGCTGAGATGCTAATTTTATCTGAGTATTATAAACATAAAGAAATTCATTTAGAGGAGATTAAAAGTAAATATGAAAGAAGGAAAAGCACAACATTTGAATTACCTAAAACCAATAACTACTATGGCAGGAGAACCGATTATTACTTAATACCACAGTTGCTGAATAATATTCAGTCATCTAATCAAAAAGAAATAACTAAACAAAACCATAAATTAAAATTAAAAAAACTATACTTGAAGAAATTAGAACAGGTCCAAAGTACTTAAAACAAAAAAAAATATATTTTTATGTGGTGTCGTGGGACACCAGGTAGGAACGAAGTTCCTTCGACTAATGTAGAATCGACACAATTTGCAAAAAAAGACAAAGAGAAAGGTATTCACACTACTCGCTTGTGTATACGACTGTTGCGCCTGCGCACGTCTCTTTTAACGGTTTTATTCCACGGCCTTTTTTCCACGGATTTTTTCTTACGGTTCGCGCAGCAAAATCCCTATCTCCTCCAGGCCTGCCGTAAGGAACTTCGTTCGTTGTATAATATATATATAAAATATTAAATATTATATATATATTATAAATATTAATTAAATAAATTAATGAAATATATAAAATAAAAGTTACATCCTGTATAAAGTGTATTTATTGCAAGACTTTGCTTGTGTCGCACGAGTGATTGTCAGCGGACCGAGGGTAGCCGAGACAAACTTGTTAAAGTTTTTATGGCTACCTGTTTATATAATAATGTGTATGTGTTGTAATTGTATTTGCAAATAAAAAAAAAAAAATAAACTAAAAAATGTTCCAAAAACGGGGATTTTTTTTTGCATTCCACGCGCTTGCAACAGCAAGTTGCGAATATCGTTACTCTACCTAGTTGTGGCCGTCATAAGACATGTCATCCGGTATACTATCACCAGCAGTGGTACAACTGTCCGCATA
Source organism: Orgyia antiqua (assembly GCA_916999025.1). Taxonomy (NCBI): domain Eukaryota; kingdom Metazoa; phylum Arthropoda; class Insecta; order Lepidoptera; family Erebidae; genus Orgyia; species Orgyia antiqua. The sequence goes on from OU779869.1 coordinate 23,618,367, forward strand.
TATTTAATTTCCCGTTTCAGTCGTAAGTGCAGCGACAGGAATTGTATTGACTGGAATTACGGGAGCAGGAATACTTCTCATCGTGGTAGCTTTAACTGAAAACTGCAGAGCAATGCTGGTAACTATTTTTATGAAACTCAATCGTCTGCAATTTTGTAATGTCCAGCTTTCTTGAAGCCTCAATTTGACTTGATATCCACCTGGTTTTTAACTTCAGAAAAATGTTGTACCGACTTCATGAGACCACCTCGATAGTGTAGTCTTTGAATATTTAGATACGTAATATACGATGTTTTCACATATGTGTGTGCCTTTGAACTTTAAGGGTTTTCCTCGAATTCTTAAAAGATAACTATCAGATCCTGACCTCGTGGCAATGGGACCACACGGGAAGCACCACCTTTCAAATAAAATCGCTGAAATTGTTTTTATGTTTGTTACCTATGAGGTAACAAACATAAAAAAAACATACAGACGAAATGAGAAGCCTCTCTTTTTAAGGTTTCGTACAAACGCTTATAGGATCACTCCGTCAAACTTTTTTTACTCGGCAACGGCTGAAGGTATTAATTTGAAACTCATACGATATGTAGATCTATGCGGTCCCTTGCTGCAAAAAATACAGTCAACCTTTCACCTACGCATTTAAAAGATATAACCGAATAACGACCATTTTTAAGAATTTTTCGACTTATGCTAATGGAATCAAAATTCACAGGTTACTTCCCGTTGCCCTGCCTTGAAATTTGGCATAGATCAAGTCTATATAGTGCTGATATAGGGAAAAATCCATAAACTTAAAATTTGTCATCACATCACAAGTAAAAAAGTGTTTATACTAATACCAACTTATGAAGTAGCTGAAATGTAGGCGAATCCCTATATTTCAACTACAAAATTAAGTTGGTGAGTTTAATTAAATGATTATTTGAATGCAGTTACTTATGTTTATATGTCTAGTAGGTACGAAACCCTAAGCGTGCGAGTTTACCTCGCTCTTGACAGGTTTTTTGAATGCGGTTAATAATAGGAAATCATTCTTAACAAGTAACAACTATTTTTTTATAATATTTTAGTAATGGTCTATTGTATCTTTTAGGTTTATCTTCTTGTGGCAGCCATAGTTTGGATAGCTCTCGTGTCACTCGCAGTTACTAAAATTGGACGAGCTTGTGTTAAATTTAAAGATGGTAAGAATTTACTTATTATTGTATATTTCATTTATTATTTATAGCTGTTGCCGGCGATTTCGTACGCGTGTAATTTAGATAATCAAAATACCTTAACAACTTATCAAAAAGCCATCCTCTTGAACCACTCTATCTATTAAAGCTGCTTCTAGTCTTGCTACCTGGTTTAACGTTAATGGCTTGGCGTTAAATCTTAAGAAAACCCACTACATTTATTTTAACCTGTCTGGCCGACCGACGAAGCCGTTTAAAGTCCGAGTAAATGGAGTCGCTATCGAGCAAGTGGTCAATAAATACTACATTCCTGGGCTTCGAAATTGACAGAGGCTTGACATGGGAAAATCATATTGACAAACTTTGCAGTAAATTGGGGAGCGCCTGTTATGCGCTTAGCGGTGTGGCGCGTATGGTGGGGGCCGACGCAGCGCGTCAGTGCTACTTCGCGACGGTACACTCGTTGCTCCAATATGGAGCTATGGGGCCGCGGCGCAGACTGGTTACGGGCCTTCAGGATGCAGAAGCATGCCGTAAGGGCAGTGGCGAGAGTATCGCGTGATGACTCTGTAAGGTCCCACTTCAAAGAGCTGGGAATTTTGACATTACCATGCATAGTCATATTACAGGTAGCAATGTATGTGAGAACTAGGCTCGATACCTACAAAAAGCGTGGCGACGGACGCGCCTATAGCACTCGCGATCCGGATAAACTAGTGCCGATAAAACACTCCCTTACAAAGTCCTCCAAGTTAACACATATCATGGGTACGAATGTTTATAATCGACTGCCGGATAGTGTCCTTACTGCTCCTACTGTAACATCTTTTAAATCAAGACTGAAGCGGTGGCTTGTCAAGCAAACGTTCTACACATTTGACGAGTTCGTAGAATTGAAAAATTGAAAGCTTTATATGTACCTATAAATCTAGTTGATTATTTATCTTTGTACGTGACGATATATTATTTATTTTTATTACTGACTTTTAAAATTTTCACAATATTTTTTATATAGTTTACTATTAATTATTTTTATTTATTATTATTAAAAATGAAATGGACTTTAAAATGAACACATTGACTTTGATATTATTTATTTTTGTTTATTGTCTGGTTTTTGTCCATAAATACATAGAAATATAATTATGTATATTCTATGTATTAATATTTATATGTTCAAATAACTCATGTTGTACAAATACAGCAATAATTTAGAAAATTGATAATTAAATTATTTTTAAATTATCTAATTGAAAATTTATAATGAGTATGTATATTCTTATACTGTAATGTATTTGTATTATAAAAATTATGACGTGTAATAACATTATGAATAAATGAGTATTTGAGTATTAAAACAACCCCATCAAAATCTGTTGCGTAGTTTTGTAGATAGTTAAGCTCACATAGGAACGTACGTTCCTAAAGTCAAAAACAAAAATGACGACTTTGTTTAATAATTGACGGGCTTCGTGGCGTAGTGGTTCATGTAACGGACTGCCGTTCACAAGGTCGCGGGTTCGATTCCCGCTTGGGACAATCATTTGTGTGATATTCATAAATGTCATACAAATGTTTGTACTGCGTCTGGGTGTTTTCTATGTATTATAAGTATGTATTTACAAAAGAAAAATAGTTTATGTAGTATATCTGTATTCTGGTACCCATAACACAAGCATATTAGCTTAGCTTGGGCCAGGAGGACGTTGTATGAAATGTCCATGAATATTTATTTATTTATAATAAGTAAGGATTTAATTTACAACTAAATATTCGAACAGCAGGTAATTATATCTGCTTGTATCTTCTTTGTTGGCTCTTTCATCTCACTCGTTAGGTTATGTGGTGTGTAAGGTGTAACACTTGTATACTGAACCCATGATCACGCGAATTATTAACATCACTAACTTATAACTTGCATAATAAATAATAATAATAATTAGAGTGAAAACCTTTTAAGGTATATTATCTGATAAGTTTCCATTGTAATCATCAGATTGCATCTTCTTCTCCAGCCCATTTACGTCCCACTGTTGGGCACGGGCCTCCTGCACTTTGGGGGGATTAATGTCAACTGTGGCGCGCTGACCAGGCGTGTTGGCACAGGGTTTATTTTCGAGTTTGCCGTCTATCACAGGAGATGTTATCTGTGTGCAACGTGCAATATCCCTTAGCTGACTTTTACAGCACCCTTGGGAGGAGAAGGGGTGGTGACACTTGTATTCTTAATACGTCACCATACGGAGAGTCAGATTTACTTGGAGTAAATGCAAAAGTACAGAGTAACAATTTGATTCAGCTTAGAAATCATTGTGCTAAAATTATATTAATAGACAAATCTACAACTTATTACTGTCATTGGAACGTAGCATACAGACCTCGAGGCTTGCAATCCTTCCGTATATTAATTCTACTTGTTTGAGACGGGCATGTGCCAATTTCGTAAGTTAGTACCGAATTTGTACTTCCGCCTTAGTCAGCCAGATTATACGGAATATAACATTTGTATAAATAGTTTTTTTTTTTTTTTTTTTTTTTGAGTTGTGGCTAATCAGGCTCTGCCCGCCTAGTATCACTGCGACCAGATTGATCTATTGTGATCGCCACTTTCTATAGTTCTTGGTCCAAGCCCGTTGCCATGAAGAACTCTAGGATTGTTTTGGCTCCAAGAAGTTTGATCTCTTCCGGGTGCATGACATGCTTCCCCAGAAGGGAGCATCGTGTGCGCATCACTGCGGGGCAGTCAGTGAGAATGTGAATAGGTGTTTCCTCCTCCGTTTGGCAGAGTCTGCACATCCCATTGTCACCTAGCCCCACTGTCCGCGCATGCTTGTTTAAACAACAGTGTCCAGTAAGTATTCTTACTAGCATTCGCAGATTGTTCCTGCTTAATGCCAGGGCTTCTGAAGCAGCCTTTAAGTTAAAGGGTCTTATAAGAGCCTTGGAGTGTTTCATTCCGGAGTACTGTCTCCAGAGTTGAATAGTTGAGCGAAGGCAGTCTGCTTTAAGGGTCAGCCTGGCCAGACTTTTGGGTATTCCACAAAAGGGTTCAGGACCAGACTGTACGCTTTTAGCTCCTACCCGTGCTAGCTCGTCGGCTTTTTCATTGCCTTCGATCCCAACATGTCCTGGGACCCACCGTAAAATTACTCTGTTTTTTGCACCCAGAGTATTTAATAGTTGTCTGCAGTTCATGACCAACTTCGAGCTACAAACTTCAGAAGATAAGGCCAGGAGAGCTGCCTGACTATCCGAATGTATGTAGATTGTATGATTGAGGTAGTTGCTTTGCAGATTAGCTACTGCACATTCTATGATGGCGTACACCTCTGCTTGGAATATAGATGAGTATATTCCTAAGTTTACACTAAGTGCTCTCTTAGGAGCCTCACCATATATCCCGCATCCTACCTCTATTCCGGATTTGGAGCCATCAGTGTACCACTTTAGGCTTCCTGGTTTCCATTTTATTAGACTGTTTAACCAGTCTTCCCTTGTGGGTATTTCGACTGAGTACAACTTCTGCGAACAGTGTGTAGGGGGTAGGGCATCAGTGGGCAGCCCTAGTACATAGATATCGTTTACTGAATCCTCTAGTAATTTAAGGGATTTTGAGAGCCAGTTTCCTTTCCTATCGCCCAAGATTCTATACATACTGGCTTTCGCCTCCATCCTTAAATGAAGGTGCAAGGGCGACATGTTCAGTAGAGCTTCTAGGGCGCTTGTTGGAGAGGTTGACATGGCTCCAGTAGCGATAATACAAGCAGTTCTTTGTAGACTGCTGAGTTTCGTAATAATAGTTTTCTGTGTCGTTTTCCTGCACCATACCACTGAGGCGTATGATACCATCGGCCTCACTATGGCTGTGTAGAGCCAGAGGGTTATTTTGGGTTTTAGGCCCCATCTATTTCCCGCTAGCCGACAACAGACAGCCAGTGCTATTTTTGCTTTCTGTAAGATGCCATTCACATGGATGTTCCAGGTAAGTTTTTGGTCCAGAGTGATTCCCAAATACTTAACCTTGGAGGAGAACGGAATGATTTTTCCATTCATGGTTGGCGGTCTTAAAACTTCAAGATTTCTCTTCTTTGTGAAGGGTACTATAACAGTTTTATCCGCATTTATGGAGAGTTCATTTTCTCTACACCAGGCATTTATTGTGTTTAAGGCCTTTTGCATTAGGTACGATATGGTACTTTGGCAGTCACCCCGCACTGTCACCACTAGATCATCTGCATAACCTTGGGTGTCTATGCTAAGTTCTGCCATCTTATGCAAGAGTCCATCTACAGCAAGAGTCCAGAGCAGTGGCGATAAAACTCCCCCTTGTGGACAACCTCTGTCTGTACTTAATTCTAGTATGCTGCTATGCAGTTCTAGTTTCACTATTCTACAGTTGAGCATCCTCTGTATCCATCTCACAGTGGTGCAGTCTACGTCTTTCGAGACTAGACCTCCTACCAATGTGTGAGTGGGCGTGTTGTCAAAGGCGCCTTCAACATCGAGAAAGGCCGAGAGAGCTATTTCTTTATCTTCCAGCGCTTTCTCTACCTTGTCAACAAGCTCCAGTAGGGCAGTTTCAGTTGATCTTCCTCTACGGTATGCATGTTGAGTGCAGTGAATGGGGTTTTCTATTAAATAGACCCCCCTTATATATTTATCTATTACCTTTTCCATCGTTTTCAATAAGAATGATGTTAGGCTGATGGGCCTAAAGGATTTCGGCATCGAATAGTCCTTTTTCCCAGCCTTGGGTATGAATAAAACCTTTACCTTTGTCCAAGGTTCTGGTATATGTCCTAGGGCAAGGCTTGCCCTGAAAATGTTTATTAGGTGAGGGATTAGGACGTTTGCGCCTTGTTGGATCATAACCGGGCGTATACCGTCCACTCCTGCACTTTTATACGGTTTGAAAGAGTCTATCGCCCACTTCACTATACCCGGTCTTACCATTATGGCTGCTCGTCTCCAGTCTTCAGAGCGCGGCCTATTCGGCACATCCTCGAAGTTGTTACCGTGTGACTCTGCAGCTCCCGGGAAGTGAGTGTGGGCCAGTAACTCCAAAGTTTCTAATTCATTAGTTGTAAAAGAACCGTTGGGTTGTCTAAGCAACCCTATTTGATTAGGTGCCGCTTTGGCGAGAACTTTGTGGAGTCTTGCTCCATGGGAAGTGTTATCAACCTCCTCACAGAACTTCCTCCACGACTCACGCTTTGCCTTCCTGATTTGCTTGCTGTATTCATTCAGTGCCTTTCGATATATCTCCCATTCATTCAATCTCTTGGCCCTGTTGAAAAGTTTCCGTGCTTTGTCTCTAAGTTTTTTCAGCTTAGAGTTCCACCATGGAACTGAACGCCTAGAGGTCCTGATCTTCAGAGGACAGTTCTCTTCAAAGGCTTGAATTACACCTTTGGATACCGTCTCTACTGCAAGATCAAGGCCTTCTTGCGTTTTAATACTTTTAGCCATTCCCTCTAGATTCCGATTCAGGGCAGTGCAGTAGCCTTCCCAGTCGGTACGTCTAGGGTTTCTTATAGTAATTGTCTGTTTGGTCAGAGTGGTTGTCAAGTTAAAGCATATATGCCTATGGTCCGACATGGATTCCACATCACTTACCCTCCAGTTTAGGATGTGTCTCGAGAGTTTCAATGTGGCAAAGGTTATGTCCAAAACTTCTTCTCTTGCTTTTGTAATGAAGGTTGGTTTACACCCTACATTTAAGATTTGGAGATAATTCATTAGAAGGTAATCATGTAGTAACTCACCTCTATCGTTGATGTTTGTGCTTCCCCAGTTGGTATGGTGAGCGTTAGCATCACATCCTACCAACAGTTCTGCGTTCTGCTTCCGGGCATATTCGACCACTGGAATCAGATCCGCGCAAGGGTCCGCTTTATCACTAGGTAGGTAGGCTGAACACAAGATTACTCTTGAGCCAGTCCAACCTTTCAGGTTCACATACGCTGCTACTAGGTCATCAGTACATAACTCTGAAACAGGTAGGAATTCAACATTTTTATGAAATACAATACAGGCTCTAGGTTTTATACCATTAAAGTTATATAAGACCTTACCGGCAGAGCCTAGACCAAGTACAGTTGAGTTACGCACCCATGGTTCTTGAATTAGTGCAAGGTCCACATGTCCTGCAAGCTGGTCTTCAATGATGGCAGTGGCGTCTTTCGCGTGGTGGATGTTGGCTTGCAGGAGCCTCGCTTCAAATTGATAGGAGGTCATTTATTTCCCCCTTTTTGAAATCGGTAGGGTTCCACCTCCAGCCTTCGCCGCTTGAGGATTACTTCCCCTAGCTGCGGTTGCTGGAGGTTCAGCCCTACCGAACGGTTTTCTACCTCCTCTGCCTGCGTTGCCTCTGGCCGCATGCCCTCTGCCACCGCGGCTGGTTGAGCCTGGGGGTTTATGCGGGATGTTGCCAGAGGTGTTACTGCTAGGCTCTGGAATAGGAGGTGGGTTTCGAGTCTCAGCTGGGGCGTTGGGGCCTCCTCTGAGTTTGAAGTAGACTTTTTTGAAGCCTAACGTCGGCTCACAGTTTTTCTCTTTAAGAGCCTCAACCGAAGGTTCGTCGAGGGAGAAGGTAACAACCCTTCCTCCCTTTTCGACCTTCTCGTTGAGGACCCTCCAAAGGTCTGTGTTAAGGCCTCTGTTTTGTGCCCCGAGTAGCTTTTTGGCAGCGGCGACTGAGGTCGCCTCTGTCTCGGGGATAAAGGTGATGGCCGTGGCCGGTTTAGGCAGCTCGCTCTCAGGAATAATTGAGAGTTGCGCCTCCGGCCAGGGTTTCAACTTTGGGGTTTCGCCCACCAGCCATTCTTGGCTGCGCTGGTTGGTGCATGTTACCAATATCCAGCCGGTTTTGTGAGCAAAACCACAAAACTCTGGTCCCTCACCTCCTACGAATTCGGCAATCACCGAATTCAGGTGGACATGGACCATTCTCATCTGGTCTTCGCTCATAGGTTCCGTATTTCGGATCCCTACTCGCGAAGACCCCACCGCATCTCTGAAGGTAAGGGGTCTTTGGCTGACCCCTACCTCTTTGTCAGAGGTGAGCCTCGGAGCCTTCTTCGTCTGTCCTGGAGACTCGTCCTCGGATCTACCCCGTTTTACAGGGGTGTTTGCCGAGGCCGGTGCCATCCCAGGCAGTAGCTTCCATGGCAGGCGGCATTTGTCGAGGGCCTGTTCTACAGCCTCCCCTGATGCCACCAGCTTCCGGAAGCGCTTCCTAGCAGCTCCCGACAGTCTTTTCCTTTTCTGAACCCCTTCGTCCTGGAGAGGTGCATCGGGCGAACCGGTGACGCATTCAGCGTCTCCGTCGACCACGATCTCCATCTCTAGGTCCGAAGAGGACTGTAAGGGCGTGTTAGAGTTCTTTTCAGAACTCATCGCCTCATCTATCTTCGATCCGTCCTGAATAATATTCAGAACGGGCGAAATGGTGTTTTGTTTTGATTGTGTACTAATATTTTTATCCATACAAATCCCACGAGTAGCAAGGGAACTAATTAGTCACAAGCAGCATTGCCCCGCCTTACTGCCTGAAGGGCTAAATACTCCACGCCTCGCCCTGGGCGCGCAGAGCCACCGTTCACGACTGAGCTCTCCCTCAGCCACGCATCCCTCGGCACGGTTCGAATAACACCTTGGATTGGATTTGACGACGTCCTGCATATTCAGCTGCTATGTAGATCTAGGTGGTGATGGTGATGTTGATTGCGGTTCCTGTTCTGATCTGCTGCATTTCCAGGGTGGACGACAGGGACGTATATGCAGGACTGGGAGTAAGGGTCGTTAGCCTAGCACCGCTAAACAAGGCGTACCCCCACCCCCTCCACCCCTAGTGAATATGTATATATATGTATGAATATGAATGAAATAGTTTTATTATTAATAAACTTGCTGACCCAGTAAACGTTGTTCTGACAAATTTAATGGGTAGGTATAACTTCTTCTTCTTCTTTTAGTTTATGGCTTTTGTATTATACAATTTCGCCATCGTCACGTAACAGTATAGGTCACTAAATGAAAGAGAATGGGTATAACAACCATACCTTACAGAAACAGTAATATGCCTTCGCAGACTTTTTTGTAGATCTGTGGCTGGAAACAGTAAGTTCTAAACCGACCGTCGACGCTTACTCTTGGTCGGCGTAGCTGTGTGCGAATGGGCATTGTTCATATTTTTTTTAAACTCTTAATTCGAAAACCATTTCGGGGAATAGAGTTTCTGATCATGATCCATTAGTTTTTTTCGGAAAATTTGGTATATTAACGATTATTTTTCCAAAAAAGCAAATGATCTCTATTTGCCCTTGAAATGAAGGACTTAAAATATTAAGGCGTTTTTAGGGATATACTACTCTGAAGTGGAATTGACATTGGTCTATTATATCAACTTGTCAACTTTGAAAATATAAAATGCAATCTGTATTAAGTCTATCAAGAAAAGTCTATACACAGATTGCGTAAAACGATGACGTCACAACATTTAAAGTAATATCTTCAAGAATTTTTAAAAAATTCTGTATAGTGAATATTTCAATAATATTGAAATTAGTTGCTTAAAATAGTCTATATTTTCTGAAAAGAATATAAAAACAGTAGGTTAAAAATTATGAACAATCCCAATTCATAGACTTGCATAGATACAACTATGTTCAACGACGCGACGGTCAGCGCTGTCGCTCGGTTTAGCACTATTCATCCAGCCTATTGATGAGAAGCAATGAGTCACCATTTACTGTTCTTATATCTCATGTTATCTATTATAGGCATTTTGGATAGAACCTTCAAGTGAATTTTTGCGACATTTTTAAATAATTGTAAATAATTTAACAAATTTCCTGAAAACACAATATCCCTTAACTTTTACCTTTTATAGTACCCCGGGGAAGAAATGGGATGGTGACAATTGTATTCTTAATCCGTCACCACATGAATGATCCTATCTAGTTCGTTTACAACAAAATGAATGTATGTTACATTCCCGACAAAAATAACTCGCAAAATGAAATAATATAAACGATATATTGCATTGCACATAACTTTATAAATATTTACTCATATTCTTAAACATTATTCATACACATTTCGTAAAAGTTAGATACAATATTTTGCGTAGCACTAAAACGTTTCCCTTGGCTCTTATAAAAACATTTCTTTTACACGGAATAGTCTATTTACATAAATTTAAGTTGTTTTAGACATTGCGTTTTCTATTGGTTGCCAATATTGCAGCGGTTTCTCAAAGTTTTTTTTATTTATGCACCCCATACTTGAGCTTGCATGAAGAATGTCACTGCATACTTACGTGTTTGATTGGATAAAGTATGATTCGTTGTTTATTTTTTTATAGATTTTTTTACTTATATATTTATTTATTATTTCTTCATAATGTTTTCATGTCCATTCGTTTTCTGTCCGTTTGCTGTAAATTATATTATTTACACCTTTATTGATGGGTCTATTAAATAAATACTCTTATCTACTCCTAGAGCAGATATAAACTTGATTATAAAAGTTATTCGAATAAAAACTGTATACCATTTGCGAAAATATCATAAGCCTTTTTAATCAGATAGAGTTGGAAGTTTTTTGCCCCTTAGAGACTAGGGGGTCATGAAAACTTTAAGAAAACTTGTAAAAAGTAATTGAGTAGGCTTGTTTGCGTGGAATAAATGGTAGGTTCTCTCAATATAAATGTATGATACGATGTCGTACAGAACAGACACGGTGCTTCATAAAAATGTATATGGGTGGAATATATCTCTAACATAATATAGGTATAGGGAAAAGCGAAACCTTTGAAGATCTCAATCTTTCATTGGTTATGTGCATTCGTATCTTGTTTTATACCTTCCACGTTTATTTTGTTTTTCAAACTATTCTTACACATTTTTTTATTATTTTTTTTTTATTTGCAATTACAATTACAACACAAACACATTATTATATAAACAGGTAGCCATAAAAACTTTAACAAGTTTGTCTCGGCTACCCTCGGTCCGTTGACAATCACTCGTGCGACACAAGCAAAGTCTTGCAATAAATACACTTTATACAGGATGTAACTTTTATTTTATATATTTCATTAATTTATAATTAATTAATATTTATAATATATATATATTTTTGGAACGAAGTTCCTTACGGCAGGCTTGGAGGAGATAGGGATTTTGCTGCGCGACCGAACTGAAAAAAAAATGTGGTAGTAAAACCGTAAGAAAAATCCGTGGAAAAAAGGCCGTGGAATAAAACCGTTAAAAGAGACGTGCGCAGGCGCGACAGTCGTATACACAAGCGAGTAGTGTATAATACCTTTTTCTTTTTTCTTGCAAATTGTGTCGATTCTACATTAGCCGAAGGAACTTCGTTCCTACCTGGTATATACCACATACTACCTATATTCTACTCTGTGTACAACAACGCAGAATAGAATAGACTATTAGATTTGGTCGCTTGCAATAGTATAGGTAACTATCCAAAATAATTTTCTTAGTTCAAAAACTAAAAAAAAAACACGCTTAAAAATCCCATATATTGTTTGTAATTATTGCATTGTTATCGGTCCTTAATATGTGCGCACCGTGCAAAATTTCAGATCAGTACGACTACTGCATTTGAATTAATCACTTTCATTTCTGTTACATCTATACTAATATATAATAAAATTGTAAAAACGAGATGACGACATTCAACGCCATCTATTGAGTGGTATAGTAAACTTCTGTTTGTTAAGGTTTGATTTTTAAATTTCACGCGTACGAAGTCGCGGGCAACAGCTATTAGATTATTAATACATTGAGCATACGTATCGGGCTATTAAAAAGTGTTAATTAATTATAGTTTTATTGAATTATTTACAGCTCCTAAAATAAAAGATGAAAATCACAGACTGGCCAACCTGGCGTGTGTTTCCGGACTCCTTACTTTTCTTGGAGCGGGTAAGATATACATTGATCCATACAGATATGTGAATAAATTCATTAATCTATGTCAGAATACCGCATTGCCTTTTTCTCATGGAGATACGTAGAGAGCATAGAGCGCCATCTAGTGCAGTATATACATATTCATTGATATAAATAAACATCACGGACAATATTCACCTATCGTCCTTTACTCCCTGACTAAGTTTATTTGCACGTCGCATGCGCATTTCGAAAAAATCATTTTTTCCCTAAAGTAAGAAATAAAAAAGACTTCTCTATATATCTCTCTCTTCAGCCCATTAAAGTCCCACTGCTGGGCATGGGCCTTCTGCACTTTGGGAGAGGTTATGGTCTATTGTGTCGCGCTAACCACGCGTGTTGGCACTGGGTTTATTTCCAAGCTTTCCAGCACTCACAAAAGATATTATCTGCGTACAATAATCTTTAGCTTTTAAAGCACCCTGGGAAGGTAAAGAGGTGGTGTATTCTTAATCCGTCGCAACACGGACATATCAACTCATTCCTTTTAAATTTTCATCTCTACTTTAATAAATTGAAAGCACACACATGTTTCATATCATTTGATGTCAGCTTATATAAATGTATATTATGATTGCAATCATGAAAGTACTGTGGCGTTACCATTAACTAATTACAACGTACACGCGAATACATCGTAATTTTAATATAGTATTTTATAAAGATAAATCTTTGAAAACTAAATAATAAAAAGATACTCGAAACCGTATTAAAATCCGTTGCGTAATTTTAAAGATATAAGCTCACATAGGGATATACAAAAATAACGACTTTGTTTTACGATAAGTAAAGATGCCAACATGCCTGGTCAGCGCTACATAGTAGACCATAATCCCTCCCAAAGTGGAGGAGGCCCGTACTCAACAGTGGGACGTTGATGGTGGCAGTGAGCGTAAGACAGATATATTTAACTAACCTTAATATTGTTTGTTGCAGTGTTCTACTTCTTTTCAATTATGGTGGTATTTAGTTTTTACCACTTTAGATACGTACGGAGAGCTATTCTACTTCACGAAAATGAATGTGAATGAGTTTTTGATTGACGTCGGTTAAAGGGGGATTATGCAGAAGAGAAATTTGAAATTATTTCCCACATAACATTTATAACTGCTATTTTCAACATAAAATAAAGTTAGTTTTGACGTAGCACCTGTTATCTATATTTTATTAAACACTGCCGAAAAGCCTATTGGTTTAAAAATACAAAATGAAATAATAATACAATACATATAGAATTGGGATTTTTGGACATTACACACAACGTCTTCTGGTCCCAAGCCAAGTTTATATGCTTGTGTTATGGGTAGCAGAATACGGATATACCAATATACTACTTTTCTATTGGAAATACATAGGTATATATAGGTATTCTCAATATTGTAATATTCTTTACGGTATAACCCTTTCCTGGTCTGGCAAAATCACGCCAGCCGTTTTTGAGTTTTAACGAGCCTAAAGAACAACCATTTATTTTTATGTATAAACATCCTTCAATGTTCTTCTGCCCTTATTCGGGGTTGACGCAACATGACTATTTGTTCATGTTTTTATGGGATTTGGTTCATATTTACGACCGGTTGCTTGCTTAACATCAACCTTCCCGTCGGCAAGACATAGGGACGTGACACTTGTATTCTTCTTGTCCGTCACCCCACGGGCATTATATTATGTATAAAGATTACAATGAACTAATAGTGCAAAGAATTTCCTGAAATGTTTAAAAATATAAAAAAAAATATTAAAATAAATATTCATGGACATTTCACACAACGTCCTCTGGTCCGAAGCTAAGTTTATATGCTTGTGTTATGGGTACTAGAATACGGATATACATACTACATATACTACTTTTCTTTTGTAAATACATACTTATAATACATAGTAAACACCCTGACGCCGATTGTCCTGACCGGGAATCGAACCCGAGACCTCGTGTTCGGCAGTCCGTTATATGAACCACTAGATCACGACGCCCGTCATAAAATATAGGTGTTTCCAAAATTCCATGGTACTCTGTAGACCGACAAGAAATCTTATATCACATGTCACTATAAATCACAAATAGGGTGTGCCGATAAAGATTTGTGAATGTCCCAAGTGCCCTAACCTCTATAATCCCTATTTTCTTTTATTGATAAACGTCCCTATTATTATAAGATTTTTACTTGATTTCGCTTACGATGGTACCTTTTGAAGAGATCTGTAAAAGAATTTTCTGTTTTCACGTTGCTCTTATCGCATGTTTAAGTTATTCTAGATATTTCTAAGAACTAGTATTCCTTGTTGCCATCATCATTATACTGTCACGCCTTTTTCTCATGGGGGTAAGCAGACATCACCATCTGCTACCATTTTAAGAGACTTCCTCGGCTTCATTAACGCTTCTACATCTGGTCATACACGCATGACAGCATGGCAACGGTGACGGTTAGAAGTACTACGGGGTCATTCCCATTCATCCACACCCCGTCGTCCACAGTGTGGACGAATGGGAATAAAAAGGGTGTGGAGGGAAAGGAGCCGTTTATTCCCATTCCTCCACACTATAGTGGAGGAGCCGATACTCGAAAAAGTTAAAAAAAAACTTAAAGTTAGTAGTAGTAGTACTAGTAGTTAGTTACTTACTTAGTTACTTTTAAAAAAGATGAGTTGGACTTCTAAATGTTTAATTAGGACTGTTTATAAGATATTAAGCCATCAAAATCTATAAATAAAAAATGTTGCAAAGTTATACTGTCGGTACGGTCGTACACACTGTGGACGACGGGGTGTGACCCGTACTACGTAGGTACTATGTCTTTTTAGCCTGTTTACAAGTAAACTTTGTAAGCGAAGTTTCAATAATAAGAGTCTCGTTTTACCTTTTGGTATGGAACCCTAAAAACCGATATCCAACAAAGAGTTTATACTAGCTGTTGCCCGCGACTTTATACGCGTAGAATTTAGAAATTTTCCCCGTTTTTGCAACATTTTTCACTACTACTTCGCTCCTATTGGTCACAGCGTGATGTTATATAGCCTATAACCTTCCTCGATAAATGTACTATTCAACGCTGAAAGAATTTTTCAAATCGGACCAGCGGATCCTAAGATTAGCGCGTTTAAACAAACAAACAAACTCTTCCGCTTTGTAATATTAATATAGATAGATCTACACGCTACAGTTAATCATTTTAGCCTTTTCCAGGTTCATACAACAAAATAAACTTAATAAAAAAGATATCGTCAACAAATAACAAACTGCTTTACCATCCATAAAACATATTTCCCCAGCGTTCAATGAAATTATCTATAAAACACAATGTCTTAGAACATATGATGCCCTAGTACTGTTGAATTTATGACGCCATACGAAAACATAACGTTCTCAACGATCTTACAGAATGTTGTAAACTGGTTTATAGTTTACTAGCCGGGCCTCGTGGTTTCACTCGTGTATTTAATAAGAGGTCCTAATAATATCCTAGAGATATAAAAAAAAGAGATCTTATTATTTATCCTGAATATACCTAAAACTTTGTAACTATTTGTGAAGTCGTTTCTTTCTTTCTCTTCTCTTCTCTTCTCTTCTCTTCTCTTCTTTCTTTTCTTCTCGACGGGCCTCGTGGTGTAGTGGTTCTGGTAACGGACTGTCGATCAAGAGGTCGCGGGTTCGATTCCCGCTCGGGACTATCATTTCTGTGTGATTTTTATAATTGTCATACAAATGTTTGTACTGCGCCTGGGTGTTTCTATGTATTATAAGTATGTATTTACAAAAAAAAAGTAGTTTATGTATTCTATCCGTATTCTGGTACCTATAACACAAGCATATAAGCTTAACTTGGGACCAGAGGACGTTGTGTGAAATGTCCATGAATATTTATTTATTTATTCTTTACTTATTGTAAAACAAAGTCGATAGTTTTGTATGTATGTCCCTATGTGAGCTTATATCTCAAAACAACGCAACGGATTTTGATGCGGTTTTCTGTAACACATACCTATAGTTGTTCAAGAGGATGACTTTTTTGTACAATACGTTAAGGTGTGTTGTGTATTTTGGGTTTAATAAATAAACCTCCGTGTGGTGACGGATTAAGAATACAAGTGTCACCACCCCATCTCCTCCCAAGGGTGCTGTAAAAGTCAGCTAATATCTTATGTAAGAGAGGAAAAACTCGAAAATAAACACTGTGCCAACACGCCTGGTCTGTGCGGCACAGTGGACCATAATCCCTCCCAAAGTGGAGGAGGTCCCTGCCCAACAGTGGGACGTAAATGGGCTAGAGGAGAGAAGAACTATCAACGCGGGTAAAACTGCAGGCATGAGCTAGTAGGAGAATAAAATTAAACTACGACATGTACTTTTCCTTCCAATGTTAACGGCTCGCAATGATTTTCATGAAAATTAGTATGCAGTGCTTTTCCTAGGAATAATTCGATCAAGTTAGAATTTCGTTTCCAAAAACGCCGTTTACAAAATATAACCACTATATTAAAAAAAAAAATCTCAAAGATTTATGTAAATATAATTATTAACATGTGTTGGAAAAAGGGCTGAAAATTACTTTAGCATTTCAAAGAAAATGGCAACTTAGTAGTTAATGGTCAGCGTTTATTTAATTCAGAGTTAAATGCAGCTTATATTTTATCTGAATAAAATCTCAATAACCTCACAATTCTAGAAAATAACCTATACTTATTAATATTATAAAGCGGAAGAGTTTGTTTGTTTGTTTGTTTGTCAAACAAACGCGCTAATCTCAGGAACCACTGGGCCGATTTGAAAAATTCTTTCAGTTTTAGATAGGGCATTGATCGAGGAAGGTTTTAGGCTATATAATATCACGCATAATATAATATAACGTAGTTATTATATACAAATTAGTGACAATCGATGTATTAAATAAAAATCAATGTATATAGGTATTAAGTTAAAATGTAAACTCATGATGGCAAATCATAAACCCTAGTGGTGTCCAAATGCCATTCTTATTGTATATATTTGTATTTGTTATTCTTTTTACATGATAATAAATAAAAAAATAAAAAAAAACGCTACGACCAGTAGAAGCGAAGCAGTAGTGAAAAATGTCGCAAAAACGGGGAAATTTTTCTACATTCCACGCGGACGGAGTCGTACGGAGTCGGAGTATATTTGATACTAGCTGTTGCCTGAACAGCTAGTATCAAATATAACCCTACTGATAATATTTGTTATTTTCTCTAATTAATATAAGTTATATTCTCACGGATACCCAATGAGAATAATATAACTTATATTACGTTGCTATAAATCACAAGAGGGTCCGCAGATTAAGATTTGTGGTTGTCTCATGCGACCTAATATTATCGAAATTGTCACTATTATAATCAAATTCTACTTTATTTCGATAACAATGCGATATATGAGATATCTTGTCTTAAATAAATTTCCTATTTTGACAATAATAGGCTTTCTATGTAACTTTAGTACGATTATAAAAATAAATTCTTTTTAAAATGAAACCGCTTCTTACGGGTTTAGACTAGTTGCCTACACCTAATGTGACCAGACGTCCCGTTTTAAACGGGACTGTCCCTTTTTACAACTACGAGTCCCGGTCTCCCCGAAACTACCTCGGGGACGCAAAATTGTCTCGTTTTCGGAAACCGAACTCCAGTAGAAAGAGTATTTTCCGTAATGAACAAATGGTGAAAACTCAGTTACAGGTATCAGTTTTAAAGGCGATGTTAATAATGAAGGTTAATATTGAAAAAACATGCCCAGAGTATATATTAAAGCAAATTTGTTCTTCTGATAGATATAATTAAACCAAATATATTATGACACTACTAGCTTTTTGATAACTTAATAAGTGTTATTTTTTCATTTAATTTTAATTTATGTACTTACAAACTGATGTCCCGTTTTGAGTCGAAGAAAAAATGGTCACGTTATTTATACCATATAGACATCTAGTTTTGGACTAGATGTCTAACTTAGATGCATATATTTGTTTTAAATTTTAACCTGACCTTTCGGAGCCTTTTCAGTCACGGGTGGGAGTGATTATGTTTTCAATTTAATTTATCTTATCTGTTCAATTGACATTTCCATGCAAGTTGTCTGGAAGAGATCGCTAACAGCGATAAGACCGCCGTTAATACATTACCAATTGCTTGTCTATAAATTGTAGAAAAATTTGTAGATTGTTGGGCACGGGTACACTGGCGCTGTGTGAAATATTTTAATTGCATTCAGAACATGACCCTCATGAACCCAGAATATTGTTGAAAGCTTAGTATCTACCCAACACTTTAGACGGACGTATACTAGTTGAAATAGTATTTAAACGGCGGGTAAACTTTATAGTAGAGCAGCTGTCGCAATGGCGTTAATTCTGTTGTGTCGTAAACAAAACTAAAATAAAATACTTATTTCTGTATTTTGGTTAAACAATTATTATATTTTACTCATGAGAATTAAGTTATATACTTTTCTTTCAGCGTTGGATGGTACATTTATCGAGGAAAGCTATATATATATAACATCACACTGCAACAATAGGAGCTAAGCATTAGTGAAAAATGTGGTCAAAAAACGGTTACAGGCTGAGTAAGCCAACTGAAGTAGTCATATTTGCACTTTTCCTTGTAATATATACTGGCTCCGACCCGGTGTGCTGCCGGGGTGTTGCACACAAATACACCAAGGGTGCATTACGTCCTTACGCTTCCACACATACAAAATCGGCTCACATTAATGTAACTACGCATACGATTAAACACACACACTGTCAAGGGTGATACTGTTTTTACACCATGAGTATGAGAATTGTGCTAACACTTTTTACAAAGAAAGTTCCCTCACAATGCCAACTACTCGTACCTATTGTTGTTTAATATTTAACTCTTTTCTGTTTCTTTTTTTATTTTACAAGGGTGACAAATAAGCTTACGTCTCGCCTGATGGTAAGCGATCTATGGACGTTTGCAACACCAGAGGTATCAGTCGCGCGTTGCTGACCCTGTAAGAACCGTTTCTCGTTTTCTTTGCCAATACTGATCCCATTATCTAATTTTATTATGAAAACTATAAGCATTTACTATCTAGTTTAGTTTAGTAGTTAAATTGTGTAAGTAGAATTGGTGCCACAGTCCGTTCTAAACAAATTTTGTTTATTTCATTGAGAGGACGCCGAGGATTGTCTAATTCCACACATTTTGCTGCACCCAAAATTTATTGTCATCTGTGGAGAAGGCTATTTTAAATTTTAGCCCCACGTTTTGGAGACTTTGCAGTCACTATGGTCGCGGGTAAGACTAAGGTCTTTTTTATTAACACTTGCGGGACTCATTCGTTCAAATACTACTAAAATTTTACTTTAACTAACTCTAAAGAGATGTATTTTTGTGACGATGTTGCACATCGTAAGATTACTCTTATCATTTAGTAACGAAGTAACACTTTAGTAGTACAGGTTTCAAATCTCTTTTTCTCCAGCCCATTGACGTCCCACCGCTGGGCACAGGCCTCCTGCACTTTGGGAGGTATTGTGGTTTACTTTGCGCTGACCAGACGTGTTGGCACAGGGTTTATTTTCGCGGTTTCCGTCTCTCACAGAGGATATAAAGTTGTGGAATGAACTACCTGCCGAGATTTTCCCATAGGACTACAGCATGGAGTTCTTCAAAAAAGGTGTGAAGAGATTTCTGCAGGGTCGGTGACGCGCGAGTGATACCCCTGGTGTTACAGACGTCTATAGGCTACGGTAACCGCTTTCCATCAGGTGGGCCGTACGCTTGTTCGCCACCTCGTAGTATAAAAAAAAAAATAATACAATAGCTGTTGCCCGCGACTCCGTCCACGCGGAACTTGGAAATACTTTTTTTCGCAATGAAAGGTAGCCTATGTGGTTTCTCAGGGTCTAAAGATTGTCTGTGCCAAATTTCATCAAAATCGGTTGAGAGGTTTAAGTGGGAAAGAGTAACAGACAGACAGCAAGAAATGGTAAAAAAGTTACTTTCGCATTTATATTATTAGTAGGGCTCTCTTCATATAATACATCATATTGCTTAAACTTTTACATTTTAGACATTCGGAGTTTTATGTGCAGTTTTCCTCATCTTAGTGATATCATTTAACTGGAATGCCTAGCGGTACTCATAATTTGTCACCTACAATGTATCAAATCATATCCTGACTAAACTAGTTTTGATGGAACTTTCACCACTACATTTTTTTTAGTATTTGCCCTTCTTTCCTTTCTATTTCTGTGTCAATTCTGTATCTAGGAGCCTTTTCCTTTAACTTAGTCCGCTTAAATTCTTAGAAAAAGAAGAATTTTCATCATTTTCATACTTTTTTAGATACTTGGGTTGAGTAGTTTTGGCTCTGCATTGGTCTTTGACTATATTTATTTTACAGTTATAGTTTATGTAAAATAAAGCTTAACACGTTTAAATTTTAATTCAAAATCACCTTCAATCACCACCGTAATGCGGCCCGATTCTAATCCGTAGATCAGAGGTAAAACCTCAATATTCTCTAAATTTTCGCCAATGTCGAACGTAATCTTTATTATAAAATTATGTAAGTATAAGGTATTATATGCTTTAAAAATCTTATATCTACTGACACAAACTATGGTTATTTACAATATAAGTATGCCGATTAAGATTCGTCATGCCGAAATAAGTGCCCAAGGCGGTATATTATTTCGTTTTATTACTGTAAGCTAATTCGCGCTGCGCCGCTGGTGGATGCAAGCAGCGCAACACCGCGCGGTGAGGCGTTCTATGGGAGAAGTATTTAATAGTGGACAGACAAAGACTGACAGATGGATGGATGGAAAGAGTTCGCGATAGCTCAGTAGAAGAGTGATGTAACGGTTTACCTGATATCATTGATACGGCTAATACTCTTTCGGAACCTCTCAACAAATTCTGGCAACAAGGTTCCTCTAATGCGAGCTCTCATTAAGCGAATGGAATCCCGAAGATAATTAAAATCTCTGAACTAAATCCTGTATCTACTAACGTTTCTATACAGGCTGGTTCAGTAGACCAAATACGCTCTTAAATTAAGATTTAAATCACCACTTTAAATGCTTAGCTATAAAACTTATATTTCAAAGAAAATGTTTGGCTATAAAACCCGTCAAAGCATATTACTTGCGTCTAAAAAGCTTCCTTTAATAAGATAACCTTAATAATCAGAGGGCCTTACAATGATCAATCACTATTAACCTATAGGTACAAGGACGCCCTATCCTCGAGCGATAAAGTTTACTTTTCTTTTATAAAAATTGGGGAAATAGATTTAAAGATTATCTGAAGAAGGCTTCGAACTAAACCGTAATTTTTATCTATAGTGTTATTTTTAATAAGCTTTTATTAGCACG
This sequence comes from Orgyia antiqua, assembly GCA_916999025.1. Classification (NCBI taxonomy): domain Eukaryota; kingdom Metazoa; phylum Arthropoda; class Insecta; order Lepidoptera; family Erebidae; genus Orgyia; species Orgyia antiqua. Next base: position 23,639,901 of record OU779869.1, read on the forward strand.
TTACGTATCTATTAATGTAGTAATCTATGTAACGAAATCTTTGAAATAATTTTCACCCATTTACAGAGAAAAAAAAATTCTGAATTTTTAAGCATGTTTTTTTTAGTTTAACACCTTTGAATATTTTTAAATTATTTGGATAAAATAATAACGGAAAACAAATATTTATTTACTAACGGTCTTATTCATAATGACTCAAAGGAGGTTTAAAAGTTCGCTAAAATTGTTAAAACTTTTCATAATAGTCTTTTTACGCTAAAAAGTTAATATCTCTACGATAAAATCTCCGTTTAAACCTCCGATAAGTCATTATGAATAAGACCATAAATCTATACTAGTATTATAATAGCTGAAGAGTTCGTTTGTTTGTCTGAATGCGCGAAATACAGGAACTACTGGATCCATTTGAGAAATTCTTTTGTGTTGGATAGCCCATCATATAAATGGACAACACATGGAGTGTAGCATCAGTGAAAAATGTTGCAAAAAAGGTTGCGGGGAACAGCTTTTTACATTATATTAGGTGAAACCACGCAAGTGATCTACCATAAAAATATCATCACATAAACTTCAAGACTCTTTGGAGTTATTTATCGCCCTATAAGTCCATTATTTTCACATCATTTTCTTCAATAATCGTTATAATGCCACTGAAATGATTTTTCGCCTCAACGATAATGGTCAATTTTACTGACGATGGCTTCTAACGATTATTACTTTAATGGAACCATGTTTTGAAATTTTTCAAATAAAATGAAACAAGTAATTTTAAAAAAACGTTTTAGGGATTAGGTTTTTAGGGTTCCGTACCCAAAGGGTAAAAACGGAACCCTATTACTGAGACTTCGCTGTCCGTCCGTCCGTCCGTCCGTCCGTCCGTCTGTCACCAGGCTGTATCTCAAGAACGGTGATAGCTAGACAGTTGAAATTTTCACAGATGATGTATTTCTATTGCCGCTATAACAACAAATACTAAAAATAAAATAAAATAAATATTTAAGGGGGGCTCCCATACAAAAAAACTGATTTTTTTACCATTTCTTGCTCGATACTAATAACGTTGCCTTATGTTGCATAGTTAATGGTACGGAACCCTTCGTGCGTGAGTCCCACTCGCACTTGACCAATTTTTTTATGAAATAGAGCTATGAAAGCATATAATAAATAGGTAAATTTAACTGTGCACTGCATTTTCACTTTTGTAGATACATACGCAAGTTCTTCGTGTGGTGACAGATTAAGATTATACCTGTAACAGTGTCACCACCCCAGGATGCTGTAAAAGCTCTTTCTTTCTCTCTCCAGCCCAATCACGTCCCACTGTTGGGCACGGGCCTCCTCCACTTTAGGAGGGATTATGGTCTACTATGCCGCGCTGACCAGACGTGTTGGCAGAGGGTTTATTTTCAAGTTTTCCGTCTCTCACAGAAGATGTTATCTGTGTACAATACGTCTTAGCTGACTTTTACAGCACTTTTGGCAGGAGATGGGGTGGTGACACTTTTATTCTTAATCCGTCACCACACGGAGGCTGTAAAAGCTAACTAACGGATATTACACAGACAACACAGTTCCAATGTGAAGGAGGCCCGTGTCAAACAGTAGGACGTAGATGCGCTGAAGAGAGAGAAGAGAAATAATTAAACCCGAAACTAATACGCTTAAACACCTTGATATAATCAAATAAGTACCTACCCTTTATAGATGCCTGTGCCCAACAATGGGACGTCCAGTGGCGGATTTACCCTAAGGCCCGGTAGGCCCGGGCCTAGGGCGGCCAGATTTAGGGGCGGTGATTTACAAAAAAGCTTAAAATTTTCTTGCGAAATAAAACTGAATTTTTCTCCTAAATTTCTAAATCTATTTACTTAGATAAAAAAGTTGGCAATGAAGTAATTTCATCATGTAGTCTATATGGTGGATGCTGAGAAAGGGGTGGGTGAGGGCTTGGGGCCTAGGGCGGCTCATGGCTTGGGGCCTAGGGCGGCCGAGACTGCAAATCCGCCACTGGGGGACGTCAATCTACTGAGTAGTAGTGGAACAATTAATTCATATTGCAATGCTCATATGCAAATCTGTAGTTAATAATCTCATTAAATTATCTGAAGTTACACTCGGATGTAACTCATTAACAACATTAAGTGCCAATCTGTATCATGACACTTTCATTAAAACGTAGGTTAACGCGAAACAATTAACGTTGCACACTAGGTACCTATTATACATCTGTCCGTACGGTGACGGATTAAGAATATAACTGTTACCATCCCATTTCCTTCCCTGGGTACCGTAAAAGCCAGCTAAGGCTTTCATGTAACATTGCGTTCAATAATATCATAATAATTATATTTATTTAACATTTACTTACAAAGATTACAAAAATATTTAATAAATACTCGCGTTGTTAAAATCAATCTCCATATAAAGCCAAGTTAGCCATATATTCTTCATACTGTTTGATTTTGTAGTCTAGATCTTGAGTAAAATAATATTCTTTTGCGGCATCAATATCAGACGTTCTCTTCGTGTAATACTGGCAATCTTCTAATAATCCATTGAAATAAAAGTTACCTGCAACATTAGGTTTGTGATCTTTGTCCGTGTGGTGACGGATTAAGAATACAAGTGTCATCACCCCCATTCTTCTCCAGGGTGATGTAATATCCAGCTATAGAACTTTGCACATAGATAACATTGGATCGGAATTCGAGCGGAATCGGATCAGTCTCGAATCGGAAGCGGATCGAAATCGGGATCAAAATCGGATCGAAATCGTATCGGAATTGTATCGAAAACGTTGCACCAAAATGGCGGTTGACAAAATATGCTCCGTCGGTACAACAGTCAGCTATCTAGGAACGCCATCTGTACTTCATTTGAAAAACCAATGATTGCTCCACGCATCAATAGACGGGTCGTTTTACAAAAACCATTATATTGAGAGAAAAATCAATTAGTTGCTTTAGCCTCATAGTTGCTTTCGCCCCGGGTGACCTTACTACTTTTTTTTGTAAATACATACTTATAATACATAGTAAACACCCAGACGCAGTACAAACAGTTGTATGACAGTTAAAAACATCACACAAATGATTGTCCTGACCAGGAATCGAACCCGAGACCTCGTGAATGGCAGTCCGTTATATGAACCACTAGACCACGAGACCCGTCAACAACAACAACAGCCCGTTTTTGCAACATTTTATATAATCAAATACCAATAAATAAATATACACATAAATAAATATACACATTCCTCACTAATGCTTTGCTCCTTTTGGTCTCAGCGTAATGTTATATAACCTATAGCCTTCCGCAATAAGTGTACTATCTAACACTGAAAGAATTTTTCAATTCGAACCTGTAGTCTAACACTGCCCTGCAAAACGTCTGTCGGATTAACGCTTGTCAACTGTGTATCTATATACAAATATTATAAAGCTGAAGAGTTTGTTTGTTTGTTTAAACCCGCTAATCTCAGGAACATCTGGTCCGATTTGAAAAATTCTTTCAGTGTTGGATAATACATTTATCGAGGAAGGCTATAGGCTATATTACAACATCACGCTGCGACCAATAGGAGCGAAGCAGTAGTGAAAAATGTTGCGAAAACGGGAAAAGTTTTCTAAATTCCACGCGTACGGAGTTACGGGTAACAGCTAGTTAAAATATATTAATGGCCTAAATCTTATGCTCTATTAAATTGCTTATTAAAAACTTTATAAATAAACAATCCTTAACCTTATTCCTTACTAATTTATAAATGCGAATACGAGCTGATGGTACTATAAATTTTGACAAGCATAAGTGTTAATGTGTCGAACGAAATTTAGCGCGATTTAAAAAAATGGTACAACGCCGTCTATCGATTGTCATAGTAAACTTCTGTTTGTTAAAGTCTAAATTTCACGCGTACAAAGTCGCGGGCAACAGCTAGTTTATAAATAAAACCATGATTAATGAGCACATATTTTTTTTAAGAAAATTCTAATCTTTCAAAACTTCGCCCTAATCTTCCGGTGCCATCAGAGAATCATTATAGGTTTCCGTTTCTTAAATAAATGAGAAGACCAGCTTAATATTAAATCCATAATCAATGTCGATAGATAATTAACCACTTATCTTGATCTATGGGACCGATCACTTTGTTCAGACTTTGTTTATTGTACAAAGTTCTTTTAAATTTGGTTAATCTATATCCGTACTGCTATACTATCTTTAGTTATTGGCGTATTACAAAACAAAGTCGTTATTTTTGTATGTATGTCTTCAAAACTACGCAACGGATTTTCATGAGGTTTCTTTTTAACACGTTTATATAAGTTCGGTATGTATCTATCAATGTATTAATCTATGTAACGGAATCTTTGAAAGTGATTTTAACCCACTTGCAGTAGCTGGATTGATCTGAAATTTTGCACATATATGAAATATGGCTGTCTCTGATTTATTTAAATTAAAATTTTGATTTATTAAAGATTTTTCTAATTATTATATACTAATGTTTGTACTGCGTCTCGGTGTTTCTATGTATTATAAGTACGTATTTACAAAAGAAAATTAGTATATGTATTCTATCCGTATTCTGGTACCCATAACACAAGCATATAAGCTTAGCTTGGGACAAGAGGACGTTGTGTGAAATGTCCATGAATATTTTTTAATTTTTTTTATTTCATCTGTTGGATGATGATTTGCTGATTACTTTGCAATATGTGGCCTCGACTTTGACTCAGGATTAGAGCCAGATAGGCTTTGTGGTAACCAAATGCATATATCAAGGATAGATGACAATGCAATAATTTAAAAAAAATATTCAGGATTTTCAAGCGTGTTTTTTAGTTTTTGATCTGAGTAGATTATTAATAGATAGAGTCATTCAAGAGGATGGCTTTATTGTACAATTTGTTTAGGTTTTTTGTTTAATGAATTCCACGTGTACGAATAATAGCTAGTAATATTTCAAAACTGAAGAGATCGTTTCTTTGAATGCGCTAATCTTAGGAACTAGAGGTTCAAATTGAAAATTCTTGGTGTTTTGGATAGTCTATTTATTGAGGAAGGCTATAGGCTATATAAAATCACACTGCACCCAATACCTGCAAAGCATTAGTGAAAAACGGGGAAATTTACTAAATTCCACGCGTACGAAGTCGCGGGCAACAGCTAGTATTGAAGAACATTGTATCAATAGATAATTTATTCTTTGATCTCGTTACAGACAAAATTCAATTCTATTGTAATATATATAAAGCATTAGTTACGATCTAATGTTTACACTAATGAAATAATAAATCTCTTTTAACAGGGTATATTGTGTTCTAAACAGTTGTAAATAAGGGATATTTTCGATTCATTTAAGCGTTGGCTGTAGCCACTAATCGGTCTGATCAGACGCTTTCCATCCGTCTTCAGAATGCCGATGAAAGATAACTGTCGTTTGACTAGTGATGAGACTATGATTTTATATATCGAATATCGATATTATAAAACCCTATACTGTAAAAATACTTCTAACTCACCAGTAAAATTAATTTTCTTAGTAAATAAATCATTGGTGCCGATTCTATGTGTACAACTAAACTGTAAAATGAAAATTGAAAGTGTCAATAACAGAATTAGGCAATGTTGCCTGCGCCTTGGTACGCATAGAATTAAAAAAATATTACCCGTTTTTGCAACATTGTTTACTAATGCTTTGCTCCTATTGGTCGCAGCGTGATGTTATATAACCTATAGCCTTCCTTGATAAGTGTACTATCTAACACTGAAAGAAATTTTCGAATCAGACTCAACCAGTGATTAAAACAAACAAACAAACTCTTCAGCTTTATAGCATTACAACTGGTCAATGTACATTTTGAAATTTTTTTAATATCGATAACGTTTTGAAGAACGTATAACAACACTAAAGACTGCAGATAACATTGGTTAGAAGCTTTTTGCTTCAGTTAAGCGGGTAATTTTGTTGCAAAGTCATTTCTTATTGACTGTGTCTAACAGAATTCTTGTAGAATACATTTTTAACTGATAAAATACAAAAAAGAAACATAAAAAATACATTTTACTATTTGAAACCACTAGAAGCCGACTAGACAACTAGAACGACTACTTTAAGGCTACTAGAGGCCGGCTTCACACAGGTCACGAACGTGAGAGTCCAATTTTTTTTAGTGTATTGTACAGTAATTCCATTTGAACTAATTTAGAAAAAATCTTAATAAATTATACACTACATTAAGGCGTCTAACATTCTTTAAGAATTACTCTTTCTATTTACAAAAACTGCTTAAAAGTGTTTTGGGTATGCAATTTTCTGATTCTTTATCCGTTTGGTGACAAAATAAGAATACATCTGTCAACACCCTATTTCCTTCCCAGAGTGCTGTAATAGTCAGTTATGAAATATTACACGGAGAACGAAAACTCAAATATGAACCCTATGACAACAGGCCTGACGGCATAGTAGATCAGAATCTCACCCAAAGTGGAGTAGGTCCGTGCCCAACACTGGGACATCTATGGTCTAGAGAAAGAGAGTGATTTTTTAAGATTTTTTTACAATACAGAGAAATCTGGTTGATTACATTTTTATTTTCCGGTTTTCACATTTTGTTGTAACTAAAATGCAATAAGAATAGTCATTTTCTTGTCTAGCAAAGAATTCAGACCCTAAGATTAGAACCGCTAGGAGATAATATTACTGTTTCTAATAAGTCACGACCTATACTTAACTGGGGTTAAACTTTTCGCTCCGCAAAATAATTTCTCGCGGTAACAAGTTAGCCGACAGTCGGAGAGTACAAATTGCAGAAAATTCTCGCAGCACATTTTAGCTTTTAGTTGCTAAATACTAATTTAGATTCTATGTAGCGTTTTCGTTAAATACCAGATTAAGGCAGACTACAGATGATACAGTTTTTATAATAATCTAATTTAGAGGATGATTCTCTCTGAAGAAATGCCTGCTTAAAAGTGCTAAAGTCTCAAAGTCTAAAGTGGAATATTATATTTTAAGATCTGCTGCATGCAAATGGCACAGAGCCACACGCTGTGGCGTTTACATGGGGGAAAGTCTGTGACCAGTAGCCAACATGAACACATGCTGATGAATGGGTCAAATGTAAAGTTACCTTTTTACAATAAGTTTATGTTAGCCTAAAATTAAATGTTCCATTATGGGGAAACCTCACATAGCAGAATTCTCCTCATATTTAGGCCTTTTTCCATAAGTGCTATGGAAAAAAAACCCTTAATAAATAAATAAATAAATATTCAGGACATTTCACACAACTAAAAAACAAACAAATCGATGTCAAATTTATACTTTCCTATTATTCCATATTATTAAATTAAAAACAATACAATTTTTTAATACAACCTAATTCTACCCGTGTTTGGACTGCCTAAACTATTCAGAGTATTGGGATATTAGCAGATAATTTAGCAACCTGCTAATTTAGCTTGCTGTAAACTTTAATCGCTGAGTTTTTCTAGTAAATAAAATGTAGAACAATTTTGTTATAACATATATTATGACTAAGAAAGGAAAAGGCAATTGATAGTGTGGGCATGGATCTCAATAGCTGAAGTGTACAGAAACTACGCTGACCAGACCTGTTCAATTAAGGTTTCGTTTTGGATTTTCTTGTATTCGAAACAACTTATACTATTCATTAATAGCAAATGTAAACATTAGCTGATTAAGTGACTCTTACAGGCCATACAGGAGGATGATACATAATTGAGACTGAATAGGATTGTAAATAGGATAGTTCTCTACTGGCGACCACGTACCGAACGACGCAGCGTAAAGCGGTCCCCAACAAGGAGAAGCGAAATATCATTAAGATCTGAGGCGTATTTTGAAAATTAGCGCCCCTGGCCATTTGATTTGACGCCCAGGGCCAATTTAATTAGGCGCCCTATAAATTAATAAAGACAGAGCAAATTTTTTAACTTGAAGGCTTTCGCCGCATTTTTTAGGCTGGCCGTCCCGGGCCATGGCCCCTACGGCCCTAGGGTAAATACGCCTCTGATTATGATCACAGAGCGCTGCAGAATTCAGATGGTGCACCACTCCAAAGGAAGACGCCTAAGGTGAATTGAATTCCGCCTATTCTAAAATTTTACTAACATTACTCCAATGAATAGAAACTACTATTAAATGGTTTTTTATTTCGAAGTATGTCAGACACAGCGATAGATAAAGGGTACATAGAAACAATAACGATGATGGATGGACAGTATGACGTACTACCGACCTACTGGAATATTTGTTTGACGTGAATATTTGGGGCATTGGGGAATCTTCTACTCTTAAAAAATATTATCCAGTCAATTTGTAATTGTCATACATTTGTGATTTTAATAACCCATTGACGATTACGGATTTCATCATTTGAATTAAGGTGGAATATGGATTTTTTTTAGATTTTACCACATATTTCTCTGATGCTTAGCTCCTATTGGTCGCAGCATGGTGTTATATAGCTTATAGCGCTTCCGGCCTTCCGATAAATGTACTCTCTCTCCAGCCCATTTACGTCCCACTGTTGGGCGCGGGTCTCCTCCACTTTGGAAGGGATTATGGTCTACTGTGCCGCGCTGACCAGGCGTGTTGGCACAGGGTTTATTTTCGAGTTTTCCGTCTCTTAACGTACTATCCAACGTTTTGAATCGGACTAGTTGTTCCCGAGATTAGCGCGTTCAAACAAACAAACTTTAGCTGTATTAGTGTAGATATCACATAATTAAGTCTGATGAGGGACAATTATCTGCCAGTAGCTTATTATTATTTTTTTCATGGTCATTTTACACTACCTCGTCTTGTCCCAAACTAAGCTTATTTGTGTAAGTTATGCGTCCGACATTACGGATAAAGTACAAATTAAAATAATCTTTTTAATTACGTTTTTAATAGATACTTACATAGTTTTAATAGACCACCAGACGCAATACTTATCCTGTACAGGCGTCGCACCTGCGACTTCGTGAATGGCAGTCGGCTATGCTAACCACTGCACCATGGTGCCTGAAATTAACTATTTGAAATAGTGTAAAGAACTTACAAATAACAGAGAACAAGTTCTCATCCAACCCAACGACAAAGGCTTAAGACAAATAATTTGGATACATTTAACCTTTCATAAACAACCTTAGTTATTCACGAATAGTTTGTAATAACTGTTGTTCTGATATAACTAAATATGTATAAACATTATGACAATGCTTCAGTACATTTTAACCCTTCATCTAGCTCTAAAGTGTCATTCCGGAGGTGTTAACTGTCGACCTAAACATGCCTATCTTAAAGTGACGAAGAGGTATGTTTGTTGTTTAGTATTAGATGCGTAACCCGATTAAGGCAATAAGTTATATTATAACTTTTCTATCTATAAATTCATACGATATCAAAATTGTAACCCTTTCTAAGGTATATTATTCTCTCACACTCCTCGACTCATTTGTTTAAATTAAACCACTTTTTACAGTTTTAACGCGTATATTTCTTTTAAATCTTAGCTTGGAGTAAAATTACGATTACGGTATCTCTTCAAGAAATACCTTTTTAAGGTACCCAAGTTCTTAGTGCCAAAATATTTTAGAAAAAAAAATGATAATCCACGATAGACACCGATTATGTCCATCTAAAACTTAACCTAACCTAACTAAAATGAAACCAATTAAATAAATATTAATTATTCGTGGACATTTGACACAACGTCCTCTAGTCCCAAGCTAAGCTTATATAATTATGGTGATTTAATGGCTATTTCGATGAACACAAAAAAATATATATATGACGGCGCCACCATCAAATGTTTTGAAAACAACGAGCAGCGACCCTATATAAAGCAGCGCGCGCGCACGATTTGTCATTCGTTAGCCGACCGTCGCCCAGTGCACACCTACCCTACCACTAAATTACGATTAAAATTAATTTGAAGTTTAAAGTTTTGTTATTTGAAATAAGCAAAGTGATTGTGTGAAGACTTTTGTGTTTGTTTTAATTAACAATGTCGGAGCCTGACGCTACATCAGAAGTGTGGGATAAAAAACCCGAGAAACAGCCCCTAAGGCTAACTCAAAAGTGTAAAACGTTCAATTGCTAAAATCAAAAGTAAAGATATCGTGCAATCAAAAGTAAAGATATCGTACAATTATGCCGTCGTAATAATTAATGGTATGCGTATAACAGCGTCCCTACCAATAATTAAAAGTAGTTAAAAGCGTGTCTTCACAAGTGAGTAAAAATTATTGTGTGAGTGTGAGCAAAAGTGACATTTCAAACAGCAACTCGTAGCTATGGAACCACGTCATCATACTTGGTAAGCAATATCATTCTTCTAAGAGTTAAAAAAAAAAAAAAAGAAAGAAAAATAAAAGTCATTTGCTAAGCCGTGGTGCAATAAAATACCAAAATTCGACTAAAATTTCATATTGTTATGACATCTCATACGCCTAGTTCATGTTAGCAGTAAGATAATAAAACGTCACGTAACAAACCTAACTTTATTGTAAAATTGCGCAATACACAGATTTAAAAGACAATTTTGATATTGCTCTGATTATCTTCAAAGAAAGATTGATAAAAACAAGCCACAAGTACTCACCCCATGTTATAACTGCGTAATTGATAGATCACCACATATTCAGTACACTCTTTATAAAAAGCAATGTTCTCTGGTTCTCTTTTAACACTGAATAAGTTTCACAATAACACCACGTAATTTTATCGCTTAGATGCGCTTTGTTCGCAATTAACGTTTTCACTACCGGTTGCTACACTACCGAAATGAACTTTATAATAATATGATTTTGTTGAACTACCGTCATCAATCTGACTTGGTAGAAAAGTTAACAATTGTGATTAAATCGATAGATTTTGTAATCTACAATTACCCACACATTGTAAAATGATAAACGAAGTTGAGAATTTAATTTTGATAACAAAGACATTTCCGTAACTAGAATATAGCACAGCAATTTTAATAAATTCAAAATATAATACTGCACTTTTCAATCTTTATGGATAACGTTTTGATTTATTTTAATTTTATCATCAAGATATCGTTCGAATAAAAGAGTAGAGTCTATTTGTAATAGCCAATTAAATCAATTTGTTTTGAACAAAACAAAATCGTTTAAACATTAAACCTTTTCCTTTTTGAAAATGATTTAACTCCTGATCTGCTTCATCTTGGGAATGATGCCATTAAGAACAAGAAGTTGAAGTTAAAGTTCCTCTAATTTTGCTACACATACTAAAATATTTTAATTATGTCTTGTAATAATTAATTTAATATGATTTAGATGCTGAAACCACCCTTTGTGGGTAATCAGTACAGAATGATTTGATAAATATGAAGCTTTATTTTTGTGGCCCAATTTACAGGTTGATGAATTTCAGAAAAATAATGCTGCTCAAATAAATATTTTCACGGGTTTGGTATAAATTATGGCATCACTACATTAAGTAATGTCATTCTGCTGCAGCAACAATATGACAGCCCATGGCAAGTGCATTGTTATCTTGGTTTAATAGCCCTTTATACTTCTTGCAGTAGTTGTTCACTTCCTCTTACTGCAGGCATTTTTAGGAATTAATGAATTTCACTGTTTTAGACAAACCAATGTGCGTTTGAGATTGTTGGCAGGGCAATATTTTGGAAACTTTGAAGAATTTCTTGGTTAGAGTTTTACGATTTATTATTTTATTTATTTTATTTATTATTTTATTATTTCTATGTTCTATGTTTTTTTTTTTGTTATGAGTTATGTTAGTTATGATCCTCAGAGTTCCACGCCGTACATCCAAATCGGTTCCAGCAAGGCATTGTACTTGGAGAGTTTGTAAAAGAGCGAGAGGCGAGACTGTCAAGGAGCCATGACATGTTTCTTATTTCTATATTTGCTTCAGTACTTTTTGCTTTAGTGTGCTTTGCCCAAGTGAAGCTGCCTATGTTGCTGTTGTGATACCTGGAGTTTCGGGCATATCTGCAGTGTATATGGAGTATAGAGCTGGTCCCAATACAGATCCTCGTGGCACCAATGCGTTTATGTAACATAGTTTAGATAATTCTTCTCCAATTTTTACTTGAAATCCTCTGTGTTCTAAATAGAATTTTAAGACCATGTAGAATGAGTTTGGCAGCAGTGTTTTGAGTGGATGATAATGATGAAGTGGTTGATTTTGACCCAAAATGGATGGACGAGCGGTTATTACGTTTTTGTTCCATGATGACCATATGGGCGGAAGAAACAGTAGAGCTGGCTAACATGTTGGTGATTCTACCTTTTACTAACTTATTTTTGAATAGATGAAAAGAAACAAAACAAAACAACAACGAGACTCTGAAATCTTAGACTTAATCTCAAAAGTACAATCGAATCAATTACCCTCTGAAATCGCCCATACTTACAACATTAGGCAAGGCATACTGTACCGTAAAATAGAACGCGCCAAAGTTACTAAGTGGTTACCAATCCTTCCACACTCTTTAATATGGTCGCTTATTAGCCACGTCCATAGTGACATAAAACATATGGGTTATGAAAAGACGCTAGATAAATTATATGACCTTTATTGGTTTAGTAAAATGTCCAAATATGTTAAGAAGTTCGTGGATTCCTGTGTGGTTTGCAAGTCTTCAAAGGGTCCATCAGGTGCCCAGCAAGTTCGTTTGCACCCGATTCCCAAGATTCCACTTCCGTGGCATACTTTGCACTTAGATCTCACAGGTAAACTCAGTGGTAAGAGTGACCGCAAGGAGTACTGTTCTATCACTATTGATGCCTTTACAAAATATGTCCTTCTGAAGCACACATTAACACTCAATTCCATTGATGCTATTGAAGCTGTCAAAGACTCTGTTCATTTGTTTGAAACACCGAAGAGAATAATAGCTGATCGCGGACGCTCCTACGACAATACAGATTTCAGGAACTTTTGTAAAGTCAACAATATTGAGTTACACTTTATAGCCACGGGTACTTGCAGAGCCAACGACCAGGTGGAACGCGTTATGCGAACTCTTAAAAGCCTACTTACAATAGCCGAAGGTAATTCCGATAGGTCGTGGCAAGAACAATTAGGCGAGATTCAACTAGCTCTCAATAGTACACGATGCAGAGTAACTGGCTTTACCCTAATCGAGCTGATGTTGGGAATACAAGGTAACTCGTTAGGTATTTCCAGAATTGCTTCAGGTGCCGAAAGTCCTGCCAGATTAGATTTAGAAGCGGCACGGTCTAGTGCGTCAGAAAATATAAAGAGACTGGCTCAGTCTGATGTCGCTCGTTTTAACAGGGGTAAGGCCAAAATAAGACCCTATTCTGTTGGAGACTTCGTTTTTGCGAAAAGTGAAGAAAGACACCAATCTAAGTTGGACCCAAAGTATAAAGACCCCTATAAAATCACTGCTATCCTAGAAAACGATAGGTACGAACTGAAGCATGTTAACGGAACCAATAGAACATACAAAATTGTCCATGAAAATTTACGCGAAGTACCCCGGGGCCCATTAGGATTTGTAGAAGTAACTGAAACTTATAATGATGATGACGTGACGGCGGATGTAAGTCAAAATAATGGTGTTCATGAAGTCGATCGCAGTGGTCCTAGCTTAGTTGTGGTTGGTGACGCTGAGGATGAATTTTCTGATAGTAACAATTTATCAATTGATGGTAGCATTCAGTCAACTGGTACACGTACGGTCAGTTACTGTTGTAACTACTGCCATTGTCCATCACGATAATTAATTATAAAAATAATAATAGTAAAATTAAAGTAAAGAAAAAGAATTAGAAAAGAGAGAGAACTAATATATCAAAAAATGTAGGAAAAAGTTATTGAAGGGAGTCCGGTCCAATAACTCAGCTATAGGGATTGCACTCTGGTCTAACCTTTTGGGTTATAGAGATTGCAAATCCGGTCTATCATTCGCCACAGGGAAATCTGGTCTAGCTCTGTCAGCTAAAGGGATTTCCGGTCTGGCACGGATCCGGTCTCCGGTTTTAAAGCTGATGAGAGGGATTTATCCAGTCTCCGGTTTTAAAGCTGATGAGAGGGATTTATACAGTCTCCGGTTTTGAAACTGATGAGAAGAGATTAATAGTTCTAGTATGCTGAAGGGCTTGCCGGACCAGCACATTGTTGAGTATCTTGTTATTAACCTCACAACTTATAAACTAGTCACTAAGTGAGTCAGGATGAGCGAACATTTTGTTGTCTTATTCTCAGACACTCAGAAGACGCTCGAGGACGAGCGTATGTCAGCATGGCCGTGACGGCGCCACCATCAAATGTTTTGAAAACAACGAGCAGCGACCCTATATAAAGCAGCGCGCGCGCACGATTTGTCATTCGTTAGCCGACCGTCGCCCAGTGCACACCTACCCTACCACTAAATTACGATTAAAATTAATTTGAAGTTTAAAGTTTTGTTATTTGAAATAAGCAAAGTGATTGTGTGAAGACTTTTGTGTTTGTTTTAATTAACAATGTCGGAGCCTGACGCTACATATATATTAAATATTTCTTTCTTCTTCACAATATTACATTAATTAAATTCATTATTCTATGTAACTTTTACAGTTTATATAAGTACTTAGAAATAGCAGTACCTAATCATTGCCAAATAGTCTTAATGAGACTATCAATATTTATACTGTAGTCAAATTTAATTGTATCAGAAGAATTGATACTTTTGTCACTTTACTGCTCACTGCTCAGTCTCACCCGTTACCTTGGTGACTGTAAAGTCTCGAACGTCAGGGCTCAAAATTTAAAACAAATACACGCGTCTAAATCCTTTAAAAGTGGTTCATTTGAACTTTTGTCTTGATTAAATTACAATGTTAATAATAGGTATTTACCTACCTACGTTATTATTATGATTTTTATAAAGAATTATACTTTTCCTTATTGTGTTCAATAGAACCACGCAGAAACATTCGCGAAGACAATTACAAGTTTACAACGAGTTCGCGTTTGCGCTCACCCTCAATTAAACTTAAAAACAAGTTTATATAACGCACTTTGCAACATATATCTTATTTCTTTACTCCTAACATATATATCTAACTATCTCTTTCTACCAACTATATTAAACTTGACCTTAAGATTAATATTGCTATGATTTTCTTTTGTCATTCATATAAACTCCGGCGCGGATGGCGTTCGTCGCCAATCAATTTAATATAAGTTTTTGTGTAATCACGTAATTAAGTTTATATAATCTGTGGAAAAATTCTTTATAAAATGGTAAGAATTGTGTTAAATAATGTGTTGTGTTATTAGTTATTGTGCAATTATGTTCTTCTGTGTAATTAATTAATATAGGCAGTTAAGTGTTGTGATTGAATGCCATTTTGGTGTTGAAATGTTGGTGGACCGGTTTGTATGCTGTTAACAATGTTTTGTTGTTAAATTAACAGTTGGTTGTCCGTAAATTAATAGTTACTTTCTTTTCTCGTTACCCCTCCGACCTCTTACCTAAGGCCTTAAAAGATTCGCGATTCTAGTTTCAAAACTAGTAAATCTAACCCTGCAAACACCTGACAAATTTTCATAAGCATATACCTGTACTAAGCACTTGTTCTAAGGAATATAAAGCAAAATATTGGTAGTAGTATACTCTCTAACCAATAGGGCCTGGGAGCCCAGTCCTTTATCAATGATACAGGGCCAGCAGACTGAACAAACACCAGCAGAACATACAAGAAGTGGTTACTAAAAATCCTTTTCTTTCTAGCCTCAGTCTCAACATTATAATATAGAAAGACTATCTATGGCCCGCGATTTCACCTGCGATTGTAGTTATTGAGTCCTCCTCCCTAGCATTTAACAAACCTAAATAAATTGTCCAAAAAAGCCATCCTCTCGAACCTATCAAAAACCGCATTGAAATCCGTTGCGTAGTTTTGAAGTTTTAAGTTCACATAGGGACATATATACCAACTTTGTTTTAGAATATATAAGTAAAAACAAGACATGCTTCTGCAAAATAAATAGATTTTACTGGGTTATCACATTGTTATGGATATGCATTTGAGAATTATTAATACAAAATACAAATAAATATAATCAAAATAACAATAACCAAACATCAACAAGGTATGCTAACCCCTTATAGAGGATTCGGTAACTCGTATCGCTCTTATCTCATTCCATATTCAGCAGAAAGATACGAATAAATAGACAGAATGAAAAAGAAAGACTGTTTCTTCAAGGTCGCCAGGGTAACCACCTCAAGGCAGAACACTGACCTCTAATAACGAGGTTCTCTTACCACTTACCCTTTAATTTTTAATAATTATTCTTTTATTAAGATTACTTTAATAATTCAATTAAATTTTGTGAAACACACGTTTATTTTTAGATTACACAATGTGATTTTTTCTTAATTTCCATTTTGAATTTAATCCCGTCAATTTTGAAAATGGGACCCTTCCGTTTGTCACCAGGCTGTAATAACTAGAAAGCTAAAAATTTCACATTTATCTAATCTTATATCAGTTGATTCACCTATCACCGTTCTAGAGATGCAATCTGGTGACAGACAGTCAGATGGATGGACAGACATTAAAGTCTCAGTAATAAGGTCTTGTATTATCTTTTGGCATGAAACTCTATAAACTGGGTGCGCCCATCGCAATACACTTGATATTATACCAAGGTATGTTACCTTGATATTGTACCTTGATATTGTACCAAACCTGTATACGGTCCATATTTATGACAGGGTATAAGTATCATGTCATAAATATGGACTGTGTACAGGTTTAGAATATCGCAAAAGACAGCTGAGCTTAGTATGTACCGACTTCTATAAATTTTTATAATTTTTTTAATTTTATGACTTTTATAAATAATTGTATTCTTCTTAAATTGGTTTAACTTTCGCGAAGAAAAAACGGAAGTAAGATACCCATACTTTTGTATGGAGCATAATTTGGTATCGTGCCGTCTTAACAAGTTATACAAAAAGCCTCTATCATTAAAAAAACAATATCCCTTGCGTAGTTTTTAAGATATAAGCTCACATAGGGCCATAATACAAAAGTAGCGACTTTGTTTTATAATAAGTAAAGATGTTTATATGATACATCGTCTGGGTCCACTTGCGTCATAACCACATAATAACAACAGACAATTTAGTTATCGGTTTTTTGGATGATAATATGCGTTTAACATCCAAGATAAATTCACTAGTTAAACTTTTAAATTCGTAACAAAGCTGAATTCCCCCGGTCGGGTCATGGTAATACCTGAGTGATTACCATGGCTCGGCCTAGGGTCGACGAGGAACACCGTGGGGTTTAGTGGATAGTCCGGGTCCGTTTATGACCCGGGAGTCCCACACAATGTGCGTAAATGCATTCCCAACGTAAAAAAAAAAACAAAGCTGAATTCAAGTGAATACTTACGTAGGGCAAACTACAAATGTTATCATTCCAAAGCTTCCTACTCACGTCTTCTTAATAAATTCAACTTATTACCTTTAAAGCTCAGAAGGTCTGTTCTTGACTTAACGTTTTTATATAAGGTTTGTCGAGGTGGATTTGACTGTAACGAACTTACTAGCCGACTTTTCATACGGATACCAAGTAAATCTCAACGAATACGTAACAATCATGCACACAAGTTATTTTTCCCCAAGCAGTGTAGAACTAATTCAGGTGAGAGGGCGCCCCTTTGGCGCATGATGTCCTGTTATAATCATGAAGGTATAGATAAAAAAAAGGAGGCCATACTTGGAACATCGGTTTGAGGCAAATACCTACGTATCTCTATCTCACTCTCTGTGGTCTGACCTCTCTTTTTAGTGTGGCCTTAGTACTGCTATCTCCTTATTAAAATCTCCTAGTAAATTCTTAAAAAGAGTCACCACACATATCAAATCACAAGTTAAACACTGTCATTTGATAGTGTTTAATCGTAACTATAAATAACTAGTTGAAATACGATGAATGAAATTAAAAATAATAAAATAGTAGATCACGGATGCTTTTCATGGTTAACGAATCAGTGAATTATTTTCCCCATTTCCTAAGGATTTCGTAATTTGGCAACATTGGTCACCATATGTCAAGTAGTTGACAAAATTGTGCCAATATGTCGGTTGTTTACTTTACGGTTCACAGCTTCGTTTCAAATTTTCGACTCTAATTATTTTTATAATTAAAGAAATGGTGCAAACTTGTGTAGTGCGTGGTTGCGGTAGTACGTGGTGTCCAGGAGGTGATATACAATTTCACGCGTAAGTGTTTAGATCGTGATTTCTGGCATTGAATAACTGCAAACATATTTCTTTGTATTTTCAATTAAATACTTCATAAAATGATTAAACAATGTTTTCAGCATACTTCTAACTAACTATACTGATAACGATGTAAAGATCTAATAGTCTTACATTGAATTTCATGGACTTAGTGCAATTTTATTTTTCTTGTTTACAAGAAGTAATTTTGAAATAGTGTGACCATACTGAGGACATATCTAGGACTTTCTGTGGGACCTGAACTAAATTATACATGTTTGCTTAGTCATTTAATTTTTATTTCACATTATTTACAACATTAATATACTTACCTACAATATTATTTTTTTAGATTTCCTAAAAATAGTACCCAGAGGAAATTATGGTTATCCATTGTACCATTGAAAATGAAATTTTATGAAAGTGCAAGGATTTTTTAAAACAAACAGCAGTTCCTACTATAATTACAAATCAAGAAGCAGTATCACCTTGCAAGGTAAAATTTCAAGTATCTATTTACAAACTCCTTTAATTGTCTCACATGTTATACAATGTTAAATATTTGAATTTATAAGGAATATAAAAACTAGTATGAAAAAAAATACCCCACCAGTATCAGGAACATTTTCCAAACTACCGGCGCTCAAGGCTCCAGAGATAATTGCTGCTTTCTGAACCAGCCCCCCCCCCGATCCGACTGCCTAATGAGAGCCTTACATTATTATTATGTTTCAGAAATGTAGTAGTTCGAATATATGGCAAAAGGCTATATTTTGTAAAATATATTATAATTTTCAGATAGACAGTTCATTACAGGAAGAGTCTATGGGGCAAGTAGCTACTCTGCGTGTACCAAATCCTAGCTCTGGCATTTATGAAAGTAATCCTTTCTGATGGGCCAACTCAGAGAAAACAATATAGAAAACAAATTAATTAATGTTGTATCACAACATTTTACTCCTCTGTTGCAAGAAATGTTTAAGCATCCCATCACGGACTCAATTTATTGCAATGATTTGCATGAAAGCGTATTAATTAAGAAAATTGCAAATTCATTTTTTAACACTTAAAGAGTCATACAGAAAATATACTTAGTGATTTACGTGGTAAGAGACAGAAATTACACAAAACAATAATATTTAGTCATGTATAAAAGAAAAGTTATTAAATGATTTTAATTTGGAAAGTGCTGTTGTTTCTTTTTTGCCCTTTTTTTGTAACTTTATTATCGTTCCTATTATAGCCCCCTATGATATATGTCACAGTCAAAACTTATAACCACTCAATAGACTGTAAGCTCTCGACAGTAGTACTTTTGACTGAAATTATTCAAAACTAATTTTACCCAATATAGCTGTTTAAATGTAATTTTAACTGACTTGCCTAGCGCCAAGAACACAAGGCACAGGGAGCCAAGGGCAACCCGACAAGGGTGGGTTAGGTTTTTAGCTCCCGTCATGCCATTCATGATAGGTTCCTTTAAACGCTGTAGACAGAAATATACGTAAAAATTGATTTTGACTGATTCTCCGTTCTTCCGTCAGCCACTTTTAACCACATTCATATTGTCAGTTAAAATGACTATTAACTACAGATTTTCCGACAAACTAATTTTAATCAACGTAACGTATTTTTTTTTTCAGAAGTATTATTGACCGAATTTGCCCTTTAACTGACATTAATAAATAGAAATACATTGGCTAACCCAGAAATCTAGGAAAAACTATTGTCCAGTATGTATTCATAATGTTTAATTAATCTGCAAAATTAATGAAACATATATCTTTTGCGATTTCATGGTTGGTCCCTTAATAACAGTACATGTTTAAAAATATGAGTACAATAACCCTTTTTCGTTTTTACGCTACCTACACAAAAAGTTATGTTTCCACTTAGGTATGCCAAATAGATTTTATTGTGTAACTTGTTTTGTTTACTAAGAAATTACTAACACCTTGTTATTTTTAACCGGCTTCAAAAAAGGAGGTTCTCAATTCGTTGGAATCATTTTTCTGTATCTTTGTAACCTGTATTTAGGTCTGAAATAAAGGTAAATTATTATTATTTTATCTCAAGCAGATCTCACAATCATTCATTAATTTCGTATTGCCGTAGGAACTACACCTTTGTTCTAGTAATTATCTATTTCCCACCAATATTCTATAGGTACATCGTACATACGAACTAGGAAATTTTACGTGTTTAAAAATGTAAAAAGAATAATAAATTTAACAACCGAACCTCCAGTTACTGTTAAAAAACTAGAATTATCCAAACTTTCACGCGATAACAAACAGTTTGTTTTTTGAGTATTTTTTTTACGCACAGTACATAAAGTATCTCGAAATATAAAATCTATACGGGCTAGGTCTTAGAAGTGAACATTTTGTTGACACTATATGGAACACAACTACTTGAAGTTTTGTCCTGGAAGAAATACAATAAAGGTTACCCTACTTAGAAAGAAAGGGTTTGACCACAGTGAGCGAGATAGCCATACATCATTTTTGCTTCAAGTAGGTATTCAGAGTCTGGACTCCATTTTTATCTATATCTTCATGGTTATAATGATGTCTTTAACGATAACTTCACTGACAATGACATATTCACTTTGAGCTTGACACAATTTAAAAACCAAATTGTTTCACATTTGTTTTAAACTTATCATGTATAACATTGATGGTTTTTTTTTTCATTTGATTTCATGTTTCTTTTCTTTATATCTCAAGTATATTTTTGTTTATTTTCTCTTACTTTGTTTTGGAATCTGTTTCACTATAATTTGTCTTGTATTTACTGTTTTATGAATAATTTTACTGTTATGTTCTATTTTAAGGTTTATTTTGTGGACAACGGTGCTGGTTGCATAATTACTTATATATAAGACTTATTCTGTGTACATCTATTTCATTATGTAACTGTTTGTTGTTCCAAATAAAGTAAAATAAAATAAAATAAGTGTACTTGGACGCAGCTACGGATAACGTAAGTGAAGTAGTGGGCTATATGTAGCTGGAATCGAACTTACGGACTCGTGGGAAATTAGTTAAATAACAAATTACTCCACAAGGCCCACTAATATAATAACGAAAATATAAGAGTACCTAGTTTATAACACAGGTTTATAATTAAGTTAATTACTCAGATACTACAAAACAATTGCAAATTACAATAATTATAAATATATGTGGTCAATTAACGTACTTATGAGCATACTAGCTGTTGTCTGTGACTTCGTACGCGTGGAATTGAGATAATTTTCTCCGTTTTCGCAACATTTATCAATGATGCTTCGCTCCTATTGGTCACGGCGTTATTATAAATAGCCTATAGCCTTCTTCGATAAATGTACTATCCAACGGTAATAGAATTTTTGAAATCGCACCAATGGATCCTGAGATTATCGCGTTCAAAGAAACGAACAAACTCTTCAGCTTTATTGTATTAGAATAGAAGAATAGATATTTTACATAACTACCTAACAATTACCCATTTACATACATACAGTCACGCCGTTTACTCATGGGTATAGCGAGATAGTATAAAGTATTTAGGCGAAGCCATGATTCTATTTCGCAGAGGGATTTCAATGCTTGATTCGTTTCGATATAGTTATGTAGTCTGAGAGAAAAAAGTACTATTGTTGAATCTTGTTTTATTGGAATTTCGGTGGAATTGATAGTTGAGTTGGTCCATGCTGACCGGGTGTGTTGGCACGGGGTTTAAAGTCCCAGTTTGCTTTCTCTTTCACAGGATTTTTCTGCTTATATTATCATTTTAAACTGGCTCTTACAGCACCCTTCCACTTCCTTGGCCATTAACGTTCCACTGTTGGGCACGGGCCTCCTCTACTTCTTTAGGCTACTATGCGCTGACCAGGCGTGTTGACATAGAATTTAGTTTCTAGTTTACCATTTCTCACAAAAGATGTTTATTACATTCTTAACTGACCCTTACAACGCCCTGGGGAAGAAATGGGATGGTGACATTTGTATTCTTAATCCGTAATTACACGGAGTATCCGTCACTACACGGAACGCAGCGCACCGGATAGGAAATGGAGTATTGACACTTGTATTCTTAAACTGTCACCATACGGTCGTCTCTTTCTGTCATCCTCTTTCTTGCTTTGCTTGTCATTCAAGCTATAATTAAAATCTATTTTATTCAAACAATAGATTTGCTATTTAGAAATAACATTATCACGAAGCAAAAACAAAACAGTAAATTTATAAATGGTTTAACCAAGAAGTCCATTAAAAGTTGCTCGTCATTATGGTCTCATAATGTTTTGTAATTTGTTCTGGTTATATTAGAAATTACGATGAATAAGTTTTCACGAAATTAATTTGGATGGCAGACGATGTTTTTGTTTTGATGTAAGCACATTTATAGGTTTTCATAGTGAAAAACGTAATTGTGTTTATTAACTATTCGTCTGTCGTGACTTTAATTAGGTATTTTTGCTAAAACATAAATTAAATATTCATTGACATTCCACACAACATCCTCTGGTCCCAAGCTAAGCTTATATACTTGTGTTATGGGTACCAGAACACGGATAGACTACATAAACTACTTTTCTTTTGTAAATATATGTAGGTGCATACTTATAATAGGTACATAGAAACACTCAAGACGCAGTACAAACATTTGTATGACAATTAGAAAAATCACACAAATGATTGTCCCGAGCGGAAATCGAACCCGCGACCTCTCGATCGCCAGCCCGCTAATTTGTGTGATATATGTATATCACACAAATTAATGTCGCGTGCGAGAATCGAACCCGCGACTTCATGAACGATAGTCCGCTAATTTAACCACTAGACCACGAGGCGCGTCGTATAAATCGTTAGTCTAATTGGCATTGTTCATAATTTTTGACCTGCTGTTTTTATATATTTTTTAGAAAATATAGACCATCTTAAGAAACCAATTTTAATATTATCGAAAAATTCATTAAATTGAATTTTTTAAAAATACTTTAAGAATATATTTTCTACAAATGTTGTGACGTCATCGTATGCAGACTGTGTATTGCCTTTGCCTAATAAACTTATGATACAACACATTAATCTATACCTTGTCAAGTTGATTGATTAGTCTATGCGGAAGTCAGTCACGTAAACTTTTAATTTGTTTTATTTTTATCTAGTGATTTTTTAGTATCCTTAACATAATAATTCTCCAGATTTTTTATTACTTTTACTTTGTACTTTTTTATAAATTATTGTCTATGTCTAACATTGTTTACTAGTTTTTATTTTTGTTTGACAGCGCTGACGGAAGTCGTAACCACAGACTAGTTGTAACTGTACCTTTCAAAACTGTCATTAACAACAATAACAACTCTAATACAGAGTAGCGTGTCTCTAAGTATGCTTAAAAATTGTGTGTCCTTCATTTCGAGGGCAAACAAAGGTCATTTGCTTTTTTTTTGGAAAATAATCCTAAGTACCGCAAATTTACTAAAATAAACTTAAGGTTATGATCATAAACTCTAGTCCCCGAAATGGTTTTCGAATTATGAGTTTAAAAAAAAGGCCTCTCCTGGCCTATACTATACGTTAAAAACATTAAATAATAAGTTGCTTAGTTTAAAAACTAAAAAACACACTTAAAAATCCTGAATATATTTTTTTGTTACATTGTGATCGGTTTTTTACATGTGTGCAAAATTTCAGATCAAGCGTAGTACTGCAATTGGGTGAAAATCACTTTCAAAGATTCCGTTACATAGATTAATACATTGAAAGATACTTATCGAACTAATAAAATCGTGTGATAATGCAATCTCTTATTGCAAAAAGAATAAATCTATGCAATCAGACAAACTACAAACCTAATCACAAAAGAAACTTCTAGCAAGAAACACCAACTACGAACTAAATAGTTCAAAAGCAAAAGTCCTCGCAAAACCTGATTTGCAATAACCACACGTGGAATTACTGAATTAACAATAAATTGGTCAAGTGCGAGTCGGACTCGCGCACGAAGGGTTCCGTACCATTATCTATGCAACATAAGGCAACGTTATTAGTATCGAGCAAGAAACGGTAAAAAAATCATGTTTGTTGTATGGGAGCCCCCCTTAAATATTTATTTTATTTTATTTTTAGTATTTGTTGTTATAGCGGCAATAGAAATACATCATCTGTGAAAATTTCAACTGTCTAGCTATCACCGTTCTTGAGATACAGCCTGGTGACAGACGGACGGACGGACGGACGGACGGACAGCGAAGTCTCAGTAACAGGGTCCCGTTTTTACCCTTTGGGTACGGAACCCTAAAAACTGTTAGATATACTAATATTATAAAGCTGAAGAGTTTGTTTGCTTGTTTGAACGCGCTAATCTCCGTAACCACTGGTCCGATATTAAAAATCTTTCATTATTGGATTCAGTTCAGTACCTCTAGACATACACTAATAGGAGAGAATCATCAGTGAAAAATGTCGCAATACAGAAAACAGTTTTGTAAATTCAACACGTACGAAGTCGCGGGCAACAGCTTGTGTATGATATTTTGTTAACTCATAATGTGTAGGTGTAAACTACTGAGAACTAATAATAATATCACATAACTTATTTAAAGGCGTTCTCCTTCATTCATTATAAATAAATATTCATGGACATTTCACACAACCCCCTCTAGTCCCAAGCTAAGCTTATATGCTTGTGTTATGGGTACCAGAATACGGATAGATTACATATACTACTTTTCTTTTGTAAATACATACTTATAATACATAGAAACACCCAGACGCAGTACAAACATTTGTATGACAATTAGAAAAATCACACAAATGATTGTCCCGAGCGGAAATCGAACCCGCGACCTCTCGATCGCCAGCCCGCTACATGAACCACTCGACCACGGAGCTCGTCATTCTTATTTGATTACGTACGATTGACGTATTTGATTCTCAGAGACACTTACATGTTTACTTTTAATATATGATGTATCTAAATAGACCTATTTTAAGGACGCACCTAATAATAATAATCTTTATATATATAAATCTCCTGTCACGATGTTTGTCCGCGATGGATTCCTAAACTACTAAACCGATTTTAAATTAAATTGGCACACCGTGAGCAGTCTGGTCCAACTTGAGAGATAGGATAGCTTAGATCTTTAATTATAGTCGCAATTTTATTTTATTGCAAATTATTTGTCTACCCCTGATATTTGTATGACAAAACAACGTTTGCCGGGTCAACTATATATTATATTTACGGACATTTTCCCACCACATCTTCTGGTCATATACAACTTTATTACAAATATAAATAACACACAAATAATTTCTTAATTTTCGCAATTGACTTGCTATGCTCTTACTAAATAAACTAAATCATAGTGGAAAAAATACCCCGCTCATGGTTATCATTTTTTCCACTATAATTTAGTTTATTTAACACACAAATTACTTTCCTGTGCCTGAATCAAACCCGGTGCCTCGTGAAAGGCAGACCGATACAAAACCCACTGAACCAAGAGGCCCGTCAATAATGATATTGTATAGACACAATTACAATTAGACATACATTAAGCCCGCCTATGTAAAAAATTGTGCAAAAAGTTTTAAATGTATAAACATGATTTTAATGATATAATCTTTATATTCAAAGAATTACCTCGGATTCCTTGAACATCGTTTATTTATTATAATAATTAATATTTCTGTTAAATGAACATAAAAAACTGGAAAAATACTTTATTTAGATGCGAGTATTATGTAGATTAAATTAATATTGTTTGTAGAATTTCTAAGTACACTGTAAATTGTATCTGGGTATCTTTTTATTGGAACCACAGATTGGAACTAATAAGTGGCCTATGTCTTTTCTCAGGTCCTGGTCTAGTATTTTTCAAACTTTTTAGGCCATGCCTGTTAGTATTATAATAAAACAATGCTTGCTACAATGTTGCAAACATTTATATTATTGGTGCCAATTTTATTTATTTTTATTTATTTATTAACTCTTTATTGTACACCAATAAGTAACAATATCATTTTAACAACTATAAAAGAAATAGAATGTACAATTGGCGACCTTATCGCTTAAGAGGATACCAAAATTCTTCGTGCATTTTTCTACGTACGAAGTTTTCATTGTTTCTTTAGATTGAATGGCTAGAGCTCTAATTTTTAAGTATATGTTTTTTCAATATATAATCTAGGATCGCATAAACTCAGAAACGCGATTGAAAAAAGTTTTCTCGATAGAAAATCTTAGCGAAACAACCTCTCTCATTTTTTATTTTTTTTCATTTGTCGGTCTATTATCGCGTATTAACTAATGAAATAACTTTAAAAACATAAGTAACTATTATATATAGAAACACGTAAATCAGAATTAAAATATATTTAGTAGATTTTGAGTAAACAAAAAAAATAGTCCTAATTCTTCATTTTCTATACCTACTAGCTGTGTTAATATGTACATGTCGACGATAATATTGATGTAGGCCCTTAAAGCGATCTCCTCCAGGCAACCATAGGATGGAAAACACGAAAAAGTTTATTTACATAGGTAGGGCAAGTTGCGGTGTACTTATTTTATTATGAATTAATTGCTGGAATTATGAATTAATTTCTGAAATGAAATGGTGCTAATTGTACCTTCACAACTAAACTTAACTAAAAAATAAAAAGAAAAACTTGAGAGGTGTTAATAGCACCCGGATGGAACGAAGTTCCTTTGTTAAATATAGGTTCTCACTAGGTTAGCTCCACAAAAATAATCCTCGCCACACCACACTGTTCAATCTGAAATAGAAAGACGAAACGAAAATAACTGCCTTGCTTTCTATAAGAAAAGAGAGAGAGAGAGAGAGACAGAGAAACATGCTCACGGCGCGCCGCACGGCTTGCAACTACATATAGCAAAAAGTGTCGTGACAACTTTTGGTGTTGATTTTTTCCGTTTAGCCTCCTTTCGCAACGCGCGATTAGGAACTTCGGTCTAATTATTGCTGTATTTTGATTATCTGGCTATTTTGTTGTGCACTACAGTTTTTATAACAAGAAAGTTTCGTTAATATTGCCAAATTGTGTTATCGACACTAAAATTGGCATTAAGTTAAGTTTAGTAGCGCTTTTAGTTAAGTTTAGTGCGCGTAGAATTGGTACCATTAACAGCTGTGTAAATGAGTGAGGACGAAGTCTTGTATAGCATTGAACCGTTACGAAGCCAATTTTTGTACTGTGAAGATTGTGAACATACAATAACCGGTTGCAGTCATCTTGTAGTGAGATCCTTGCAGAACTGCATAAAGCCAATGACATCAATTCTGATGCGTTAAAAAACTTATTGTTGTATTTACTCTTTCCTTGTACACATTTATATTAACTAAAATCGTTAGTACCGGAAATAGGCCACGCACACGCGATTGGGGGGACCCGCACTGCGCTGAGCCCCACATAATGGGGCCACCCCTTGCCGTGTCATAGTCAGGCTCAGGGCACACATCATGGTCCGGTTAGATGAGGAAAAAAAAAAAAAAACTAAAGTCGTTATCTATAGATATCGATAAAATCGTTATCTATAGATAACGATTTTCTATAACGATATATGTTTATAGTAAATCACAGTTTTTATAACAAGAAATTCTTATTAAGAATTTTAAAAGATTACTAATGCCATGTTTTTCTTATTTTTTAAGAAAAAAATATTTCATATTTTTTTATTTACAACAATAAATCTGTACTAATATATTAAAGCTGAAGAGTTTGTTTGTTTAAACGCGCTAATCTCAGGAACTAAAGGTGAAAAATTATGTTTATGTTAGATAGTACATTTATCGAGGAAGGTTATCATCACACTACGTTCAATAAAAGCGAAGCAAAAATATTGCAAACACAGGGAAAGTTGTCTAAGTTCCATGCGTACCTACGGAGTAGCGTGCAACTAGCTAAAAATATTGACAAAAAATTTGAAGAGCTCCCTCAATTTCTTCATCATCATCATCATTATAACATCACGCCTTTTTTCCATTAGGGGTAGGCAGAGATTATAGAGCGCCATCTGCTACGATCCAAACATACTTCCTTGGCTTCATCCACACTCATACATCTGGTCATACATGCCCGACGGTTGTAAGTGCTACGCACTTGCCCCTTTTGGAGTATGCCGGCAATGACATCGGAGTATATTTTTCTCGGGCGTCCTCTCCCAGCATTTCCACTTACCTACGCCGTGTATATGCCTTTCGTTAAGCCTCTCTCATCCATCCTCTCTACATACCAAACCACATACCAGACCAAACCACCTCAGGATACTTTTCTCCACCTTAGTCACTACATACTCTTTTTGACCGCAACGTTCTCTTATAACTTCATTTCTTAATCTATCTTTCAAAGTCACACCACACATACTTCTCAAAGAGCGCTTCTCTACAGCATTTATTCTACTTTTGTGCTTCTTCTGCCACACCCAACATTCGCTTCCATAGTCATCAGGTTTTCTATATCAGAAACTAACGAAATGTGTACTACTATGGGACCTACTAGCAACAGCAACAGAATAAGATAGAACTATACAAAGTAAATTGCTATCTTACATTATTGACAATACTCCCTCTTCGGAGGTTACAACCGCCATACATGTATGACCAGATATATGTATGAGTGTAAATTAAGCCAAGAAAGCGTGGTCAGATTGAAGCGGGATAGGCTCTGCAGTAAGTAACCCTATGGGGAAAGGCGTAACAGTAAGGCGTTGATTTTAAAGATTAGATCTGTTACGTTCTAGGCGGAATTGACCAATACAGCGGTCTTATGGGAGACTATGTATTTGAGCCGTTTGCAGTCAAAACGCTGGGGCCGTGGGGTCCGACTGCTAGAGATTTAGCTAGACGATTAAACGATGCCTCAGGTGACCACAACGCTGGCTTATATTTTGGTCAACGGATAAGCATTGCAATCCAACATAGCAATGTTGCCAGCGTTCACAACATTTTGCAGTTTGACAGCGATGCGAAGGAATACTTCGACGCGTAGGCTCATATTTTGTTTTCTTATATTTGCATAGTGTGTTTGCATATACCTATTATCTTTTTTTATGTTTGTAAATATTACAAATTAAATTATCTGTGTGGGTTTTTAAAAGTTCTTAAATAAAGAATATGTACCTAATAACTACAAAACCCTAAGGCTTATCTAAAAATAGTCAACTACATAATAGCACACCATTACCGATTGCATGCGTAATTGCATAGGCTAAAAATAGCCAATTAGTGGCATACCAACGACACGGAGCAGCAACTGGTATAACTCGTTACCTAGTAAAGAAAACGTACTTATTTAAACTTATCTATTCAATCATCTATAGTTTGTTTGCCTTCCTAACCACAAAAAGGCTATTGCAGTTCAAGAAAACCAGTGCTAATTCTGCTAGCACATCTGAACCAAACTAAATTAAAACATAAATATTGATGGTGTCTATAGCACAATACTTTGCAAACTTTACGGTTAATTAATCTTTTTAAGCGACTTAAAGAAAGGAGGACGTTTTCAATTCTTGGCATGTTTTTTTTTGTTTGTTACCTCATATCTTTTAAGTGGGCGAAGCGATTTTAATGATTCTTATTTATTTGACATCAGCTTTCAAATAAAAAAGAATAATTAAAATCACCGTGTCGTTCCATTGTCCATTCCTGATCTAGTGGTCAGGATATGGTGGTTATAACCTAAGAAATCGAGGAAAGCCCTCAAATTTCAAAGGCACACACATTGTTTTCACATATTGTGTGTCGATTGTGAGCGGCGATCGAACCCACGACCTCGTAAACGACAGGCCGTTACATGAGCCTCTCAACTACGCGGCTCGTCGAGATTCTAACATCATAGCTATACGTTTTGATTTGATTTGATATAAAACGGAATACACAATACTTGGATACATTTTAATTTAGTACCTAGTTAATTCAGTTAGTAGTAGTTAGTTTTTATCGCATCAGAATCAGTATCGTGTGTGTAAAAACCGAACTTCTACCAGTCTTTTTACGTACTTATCTATCCAAGTTGTAAAAACCTTTGCGTTAATATTAATCAATATTTGACAGCATGTTTACAAAACGGATAAACAACATAAAAAGTTATTTTAAGCTGACTGTCTGCAAAAACATTTAAAACATGGGTAGATCATTGAATTTCTAGTACGTACCTACTTATTATCTTTATCTTTACTTACTAGCTGTTACCCGCGAATTCGTATGTGTGGAATTCACAAACGTTTTGCCGCTTTGCAATATTTTTCACCTATGGTCCGGTTGGTATTGGTCGCCGCGTGATGTTATATAGCCTAGAGCCTTCCTAGATAAATGTACTATCTAACACTGAAAGAAAGTTTTAAATCAAACGAGTGGTGCCTGAGATTGGAGCGTTCAAAAGAACAAACAAACTCTTCAGCTTTATAATATTAATCACAGTGTTTATAAATGTCATGAAAATGTTTGTTCTGCGTCTGGGTGTTTTTCTATGTATTTTAAGTATGTATTTACAAAAAAAGAAGTAGTATACTTATGTATTCTTTCCGTATTCTGGTACCCATGACACAAGCATATAAGCTTAGCTTTGGACCAGAGGATGTTGTGAGAAATGTCCGTGAATATTTATTTGTTTTCCCACAGATTGCAGCATTAGCCTTGCTCATCGCTTTATCAGTGCCAAGTTACGAACAAAACGTACCAATATCACCTTGCCCCGACGTATTCCAGTATGAACGGCCCGGCACCGACTCTGGGCCACCTTCAAGATGGTACGGAGTCATCCATTTATCAACAGACACCACACTTCATTCGTTATGGCTTAACATTGTGCTGGATAGAAAGGCGGATATACTTGGAGTAAGTATGTACTTATAACAAAATGGGAATAAATCAATTATTTACTCGTATTTTATCTTTATCTTTTTGGGAATGGTAGAAGCAATTTCTTAGTTACCATTCTTTGACGGGCCTCGTGGTCCAGTGGTTCAACGGACTGTCGTTCAATAGGTCGCGGGTTCAATTCCCGCTAGGGACAATCATTTGTGTGATGTTCATAAACATCATACAATAAATATAATTTGTACTGGGTCTGGGTGTTTCGTTGTATGAAATGTCCGTGAATATTTGTTTTTCTTTTTTTATAAACTTTTGTCTGATTCCGATCCCGTTTAAGCTACTTCCAGCCTTATTCACAGGCTTTTATTAATGTCGTTTGTATATAAAATAACGTCTTTCAACCTAGCCTTAACTTTCAAAATTTCTTCTAATTAATTAAATTATCTCCACACTTACCAAAGTAATAAAACCCTTACCCAACATTTTTCTGAACTGTGGCAATTTTTTACAAATAATTTTGTTTCATTTCTGCTCAAATATATTGACAGATACAATAAAATCTTATCTTTGGGATAACCTTCATAGGAATAAGTACCTAATATATTGTTTCAGAACTGGATAGGTGATGTAACAACACTGGATAATATAGACTTTAAGATAGAGAATTCAACTCTCAAGATAAATCCTGGCCCAGCGACAGCTATGCGTTTCTTCGTCCAATACAGTTCCTTAGACGCAACACCAAGACTTCAAGCCATTAGATTAAATGGAAGAGAAATATGTAACGCTGATACTCCACAGCCAACTAATGATCGTTATGATATTAATGATAAGCCAACAAATAACCGAAGACCTGATACAAAGACTGGGAGTAGACCAATTAGGCCTGTTTCTGAAACAATACCTGAAGATCGTCCTCAAACCAGACCTGTGCAAAGCCGTCCTATTGAATCCGTACCGACGGGTCCAGTTTATGTCAGGCCTGATAACTATTCTCCAAATCCTTCAAGCATGTAAGTATTTCAATGTTTAATGGTTCTTGTGGCAAAAGCCCTTTTGGCTACGTTCATATCCAGATCCTCTACCCACAGATATAACAGATAGCGTGTCTGTAGCTTTAACTCTCCGTGTGGTGACGGATTAAGAATACAAGTGTCACCACCCCATCTCCTCCCAAGGGTGCTGTAAAAGTCAGCTAAGGGATATTACACACAGATTTTTTAACGTCCCACTGTCGGGCACGGGCCTCCTCCACTTTAGGAAGGGATTATAGTCCAATGTGCCGCGCTGACCAGGCGTGCTGGCACAAGATTTACTTTCAAGTTTTCCCTCTCTCACAGAGGATGCCACCTGTGTAAAATATCCCTTAGCTGGCTTTTACAGCACCCTGGGGAGGAGATGGGGTGGTGACACTTGTATTCTTAGTCCATCACCACACGGACGAAACGAAAGAACGCGTATCTACTACCTGGTAAATGTAGTTAAGGTAATTATTTATTTTTCCAACCTAATGAACATAGAATTTGATAAGCGTTAACTTGTTTATAATGCGCACAACAAATAAATAACAAAATACTTCGTGTCCTGAATCGTGAATATTTTATTCACCAGAATTTATTATTTCTTACTTATCCAATGGAAACCACGTTCAAGTTCTTTAATCACTTCTAAACGGTAATTTAATATGAGTAAGGGAACATGTTTTTATAGATGTTGGATATAAAAAATATATTACTCTAATTACTTTTCACATGAAAAGAATTAATCATCGTCGTCTGTACAATCCAATTTGTGGAAAGCGTACACAGATATTATTAATGGATGTTGTAATCAAATGCTCGTTATTACACAGAACATGTACTAAGTACTGTCGTTATATAAATTTACTTGTGAATTATTATATTTATACTAATACTAAATAGATGTTGGCCGATTCTCAGACCTACTGAATACGCATGTAAAATTTCATAAAAATCAGTCAAGCCGTTTCGGAGGAGGACGGTAACTAACACTGTGACACGTGAATTTTATATATTAGATTATAAAGGTGAAGAGTTTGTTTGTTTGAACACGCTAATCTCAGAAACTACTGGTTCGATTAAAACTATTCTTTTTGGGTTGGATAGTACATTTATTGAGGAAGGATATATTATGAAAAATTGAAAAATGGAATTAAACTTTGAGCAAGAGAAGTAAGTTTTATGAATGCAGTTAGAAATAAGCAGTCGAAAAAATAATTTTAGATGATAATTTGTTTAACTTTAGAACGATAACAAAACAATTAAAATTAAATTTCGTGATGTTAAAGAATATGATGTTTTTTACACATGTTTTTATATGTGCTTGTTTAAACTCGTTTCTAAACATGTTGCTGGAATTCGACAGATAGGTATCGTTGTTAATCCAAAAGTTTAAGGCAGCTTCATAGAAAATTCAAGAAATAAAACAAAAATTGCAGTCGCAGGCTGAAGTTTTCTAGTCTGTAATAGACAGTGTTGATAACGGATTATATATTAGCATAGTGATATTATTAAGTTGATTTAATAAATATATTTTAATTTTGAGGTCAACGGTAAAAAAACAGTTTTAAAAACTAGTTGCTGACTTTATATCTTAATTTAAAATAAGGTAACGAATATTTACGTCATAAATATTTATAATTAACGTAGTAAGATTGCTTGTCTGTCGACGGATTAAGGATATAACTTTAATCACAATTATTTATTTACTTGGGGCGGCCCCCACAAGGTGGACTGACGATATCGTCAAATGCGCCAGGAACCGGTGGATGCAGTTTGCGCAGGACCACGCGTTGTGGCGTCCTATGGGGGAGGCCTACGTCTCAGCAGTGGACCGAGAAGAACTGATGGATGAATGGATGGATTTATTTATTTCCTTAAGCTCTAAGAGCCACATTTAGGCAATATAAGTAAAAAACATTTCCTATAGTAGTTTGAAAGTCGAAATTAAACCGTAGAGAGCCAGAGCGTAGCCTATGTAGACCAGATACCTTAGCGATGTAGAGGCCCGCACCTAATAATAGGACGTAAATGGACTGAAAATAAAAAGAAATGTAAGAGATTAATAACATATTAAGTTGCAGCTATCCTAATGTATGATATTTGTCCGTGTAGTGACGGGTCAAGTATAAAAGTGTCACCATCCCTTTTCAACATCCTCTATTCGAGACGAAAAACCCAAAAAGAAACCCCATGCCAACATGCCTGGTCAGCGCGGCACGGTAGGCTATAATCCCTCCCAAAGTGGAGAAGGTCCATGTTCAGCAGTGGGACGTTAATATTGACGATATTTAACTATTGATAGTATTTTTATTTTAGTACACAACAAATATTTGTTCTAGTGCGAATGGTGATTCCTCACAAAACAATGATTACCACGGTCGACCCAACAATAATGGGTATCAGCAAGTAACAGCAACACCGCCGCGTCGAACAACAAGGCCTGAGCAAGTAAGGTAATTCTATACACATCTGTTACTAAGCTATAAAATACAAGGAGTAAGAATACAAAATTGAATACAAAAATGTCTGGTCGTGTAGCGATCGACTAATAATTGGGTAATTTAAAAAAAAAAGTTTAAAGACTTTATGTGCCTTTGAAATTTAAGGATTTTCCTCGATTTCTTAGATGACAACCATCACATTCCGATCTGATGCCATTGGGACTACACGGGAACCACCAGCTTTCAAATAAAAAAGAATCATTAAAATGCCTTCGCCCAGTTTAAATTCACGAAGCCAGGACAACGCTTTTGTTTAAATAAATAAATAAATCAAAATCAAAAATAATTTATTCATGTAGGCATATTCTCTCTTTGCCAAAAAAAAGGATAAGCTCCTATCCATGATATGACCAAAAAATTTTTTTCCCTACCACCGGTTCAGGACTTTCAAAATATTAATGGACATTTCACACAACGTTCTCTGGTCCCAAACTAAGCTTAAACGCTTGTGTTATAAGTACGTAATACGTAAATACATAATACGTAATACGTACCATAATACGTAAATACATACTTATGATACATAGTAAACACCCAGACATAGTACAAACATTTGTATGACATTTATAAATATCGCACAAATGATTGTCCCGCGACCTCGTGAACGGCAGTCTATTACATGAACGAATCCTACACGAAACCCGTCAAATTAAAAAAAAATTTACGTTGTGTTCTAAGATGTTCCTTATTATTTTATTTACAGTAATACTGACGACGAAGAATACTTTGAGGGTGGCCCAGTCGTCTTGGTAGTATCTACAAGTAGTTCAGTAAATACTAAACCTAACAACCGCCGTGGACAGGTAAAATGTTAATAATCAGCTTGGACTATCGTTTTAATTCTTTTTTTTAACACAGACCGATGATATAATTATCATAGACTTAGGATATACATCTAGACGTAACACTCGGTACAACGAAACCGGCCTGCTTCTTTTTTTAGTTGAACACATTAAGAAAAATAAATGACAAAGAGCCTATTTAGTAGCCTTTCTAACTCTTTTTTTTGAACTGGAATAAAAGAGAAGGCAAGGCTACTATTTACTATTTTACTTTTAAACCATAAACTGGGTGGCCCTGCCTTGGAACAAATCTATGTTCCCGAGTTGTTACTCCCTATTTATAACCTTCTTAATAATTATTATATTATTATCTCAATAACACAGATCATATAAAATTATGCCAGATTAAAAAAATGATTTTATTCTTAATACCGTATTTTAAAAAAGTCGCAATAATTTTAAAAATCGAATATATTTTTTTGAAATGTAACCACTGTGCTAGGCGTTTTTATGAGGCGCAGATTTTTTGAATTGAAAACTTCTTTATGCGCGTTGAGCGTTTTTGGAGGAGAAAAACTTATAGGTTCGCGTCACCGACCGGCCCGCTTGCGGCCTGTAGGTCGAAAGTTAATAAGTTAATAGTTTTCACTTCTATCGGCAGTCCCCATGACTGCCAGTATTTTTTTTATAAGAAATATCTCATAAAAAACAAAAAGCTTAGCTTTTTGAATTTTTCACATACATTTTGAGGTTATGTGAATAAAGTGTGAATACAAAAGTTTTAGATCTTTTTATTACCTACAACTTTGCCTTTAATTTTTTTTTTATCGGACTATTAGTTTTGCCGGAAATCGAGAAAAACCATATTTTACCCTTAAACTGACCCCCTTCCCCTTCCCCTTCCCGACCTCAGATCGCCCGTAAATTATTTTTCCTTTCATATTTATGATATTCACCTCCTTTTCTAATGGGTTTCATCCTATTTTTTAATTTTTTATTATATTTTTTTTTCACTTTTTATTATTTCAAAGGTCTCTGCACTAGTCTACAAGTGTTTAAAGACGTAAATATAATATGTTTAAAACTAAGATAATTAACGAACCAAATAATAATTACTATTTGTTTGACCTTTATCATTGCTGTCATTATGCTATAATTAATAGTTATTTACGTGAAATTAAGTTTATTGTATTCGTTATGACTAATTCAAACAGAGACGTGTACGATAAATATTGTATCGTAAGTCGATTTATTTTTACGCATTATTGAGACCGCAGATTTACCATATAGTATGCCTATGGCTTGGCTGACTTATCCGGCTGAAATCCTCATAAATACCTATATACAGGCTATTCTGTGTAGTACGATTACGAATTTCGTCATAAAAATACACGTGATTTCATAATAATATCTATTTTACTCGAGTTGAGATAAGAGGAAGAATAGTCCCAGTATCATCTGGGAAATGAAGAGTATAAATTTTCTAATTTTACTCCTCTTTCCTCTCAAATAAATCATTCACCTTCCTAGCAAATAACATATTTCTTTTTTTCTATTAAACACTTCACGTGAAACAATCACGACAACAACCAGGGAGGTTAGACCCGGTTAAACCCTTTCCTTGTTCGTCTATTATTAGACGAACAAGGAAAGGGTAGATGTTAATTGCCACAGCAAGATAATTATTCGTGCCATGTCGGATTCCCCCATTCTCCTTCGAAGCAGTTTTGTCTCGTATCAAAATACCAAGCATATCTGCATATCTCACTCTAAATTGCGCAGTGAAACTTTGAGTACCATCCTGAATTAATACGTAAATAAGACCTTTACTTACTTAGGAATGTAAAAACAATGGAAATAAAACTTTTACGTACACAAACCGGAGTTAAATAATTAACTAACTAGCCAACCGGATCTCAATTCTTACAATCTAGATGTGCACGGGACTTAACCGCATTCTGAATAAACCAACATGTTTTTCGACGTTTATGTGTCTGCTCTATAATTGAGTAAGCGGATTTTTTAAAAAGAAGATTTTTAGAAAAAAATATATTAGTTACATAATGTGCAGGAAAAACTTGAGATCCCTTTTTTACAAAAATATATTATCGCATGTGGGAGAGTCGATACTATCGAGAGTGAAATATATCGATTAAGTTCCCACTTGATCGATATATTTCACTCTCGATAGTATCGACTCGAAGGAAGAAACATCTATTTGCTACGTTTATGGTCCCCCATAAACGTAGCAAATAGATGTTTCTTCCTTTCGCCCCTTTATCGATGAATTCACATTTTCTTAACGGCTGATATAAATCATCCTTCCTTAAAACGTGTAGTGGTAGTATTCTATTCAACATAGAAATATTTATAACAGTATTTGAACCTGAGCAGACCTTGAACCAGGCATATCGTGGTATAATTAAATACGCCAACTTTTTCGAAGGTACATTTCCTATAGTATAATATCTTACTCCCAAATATAACTATGCAAAAAATCACAATATCGCTCAATCCGGTGTGGAGAAAGATACGAGATTTTTATGTTATTGGAAGTTCGTTTTACATAATATATTATTATAACAAATATTTTTAACACGCCTTATTTTGAAAAATTGCCATTATTACGAGCGCAAGCAATTTTGGTGAGACTGAAATTGTAACGATATTATTTGTACATTAGTATTAAGTATTAACGGATTGTGTTATAGACTCTATTCAAATTCATTTTTAGTTATTTTAGATTAGTTGTGCACGTAGAATTGGTACAATTGTAGTTCAAATTTGCACTCTGTAGTTTAAAAACACTGTATATAAAATTTGCAATTGCAAAAGATTACATGGTTTTGCTGAATCATATAAAAAAGACTTGGATCATATGAAGCTCTCTATACTCTGCCTATCCCCATGGGAATGTTGAGATAATGATGATTCCTGTGACAATGTATATTTTGATAGGCATTCGGAGAATTGAACCTCCCACCTTATGTATGAAAATCAATATTACCTATCAACTGCACCATTGATTTTATCTCTCCATGACACTTCACATCACAAGACACTTACCACCCTCAATATTTTATCTCTTTCGCTCCACTCGTGGCATGCAGCCTGGTGAAAGATGGACGCATAGAAAGAGAAGTCTTAATCTATGGTCCCGTTTTTCTCATTGAAACGGAACTTTATTTCCGGAACGGAATTTCTTTCCTTATATTCCTCGACTGGCTTCGTGGTGGAGTGGTTTATGTAATGGACTGCCGATCACGAGGTCGCGGGTTCGATTCCCGTTTGGGACAATCATTTGTGTGATATCCATAAATGTCATACAAATGTTTGTACTGCGTCTGGGTGTTTTCTATATATCATAAGTATGTATTTACAAAAGAAAAGTAGTATATGTAGTCTATCCGTATCTGGTACCCATAATACAAGCATAGAAATTTAGCTTACTTTGGGACCAGAGGACGTTGTGTGAAATGTCCTGAATATTTATTTATTTATTATTTATTATACATCATTGTCGTAAAGTTTATCAAACCATGTGTTCTTTTAGCAAGTAGTCACATCGTAGAACAAATATTTTCTATTTTAATAGTATTGTAACATCTATTACTACTGCGATTTCAAAACTCTGCTTTTAAAAATAATCTTTCAAATTGTATTTAGGCATATTTGTTTTTATATTATTTAAAATGCTTAGATACCTTACATCTCTTACATATCTTTTAGATTTTTTGTTCTTTTATCTTTATCTTTCTTTTCTTTTCCTTTCTTTTATTTCCTATCCAAACTTAGGCGACTTATACAACGTGTTGCAGAAAGGTGTAGTCATAATTTAAAGTTGCATTAGATAGGCCTTAAATATTATAAATATTACAGTTACACATAGAAAAATACAGTTGGTATTTCTATTTCGTTTATCGCCTACTAGTAAATAACTACCAGAAACGCATCAATTATGAGCTGTTTACGGTTTATTGAATGCGATTGAACCTTACGATAAAAGATGACCTCATAGTAGTGTTGTATTTAAAGAAGATCGATTAATTTAATAAATTAATTAAACATTCATGAACACATAAAAGTCATAATATAACTAGTATTTGTAATTTCATCCATGCCTAGTGCCTAGTCACCGGCCATGTTTAACGGTGGTCAAATATGACTACACCTTTCTGAAACACGTTGTATAATACTTAAGTAATCAGTATGTAACCATACCAGGGTGCTGTAAAAGGCAGCTAAGGCATATTGAACACAGATAACATTCTCTGTGAGAGAAAGAAAACTTTACAATAAACCCTATGCCAACACGCCTGATGAGGGTGACATTGTAGACTATAATTGCTCCCAAAGAGTAGAGCCGTGCCCAACAGTGGGACGTTAATGGGCTGAAAAGAGAAACATTATGTTTGAGATTTTGTATTTTTTTTTAAATTTTAGGCTCAATGTGGTAAAGTGGTGCTCAATAATCCTAATCCTTTGGTGCTAAATGGCGCGCCAACGCTGGAGGGACAGTGGCCTTGGCAAATTGCACTATATCAATCTCAGGTAAGACAATATTTATCTTTATTCCACTGCTGCTGACAGGCCTTAACAGCAACGTCAGTTTAAGCTATACTTTCCATACTTCTACCGCAAAATATTTGAAAATTTTCCCTACACACCCAAGGCATTGCAAGATATCAAAAATGGTACCGATACTACGTGTACAATTAAACTTAACTAAAAAATGAAAATTGATAGTGCAAACAACACGATTTGGCAATGTTAACTGAACTTTTTTATTAAAAATCTGTATATTATAAACTACCGAGTTTAATTAACAAAAATATGCACAAAGGAATAGCCAATTAATCAAAATACGCCATAGTTGTTTTTATTTTTTAGTTAAGTTTAATAGAACGCACGTAGAATTGGTGGAAATGTCTTGTCTTGTCAAAACAACACTCCTTGCTGTAAAGCTAAACAATAAACGTCCTATACTGATGTTAAGCTCTGAATTTCACTTAATTTATTTTAAAAGAAGCTTCAAGTTAGTTTAGTACGCAACAACATAATACAAATTACTGGGTGTAATGTTTCAGTCGGTAGACAACAAATACATATGCGGAGGTACCTTAGTGAGCCATCGTCACGTGATCACGGCAGCACACTGCGTTACCAAGAAGAAATCAATGCAGAAAGTAGACAAGAACACTTTGACGGTTTACTTGGGGAAGCACAATTTGAGGACATCTGTTGATGGCGTGCAGATTAAATTTGTAAGTATAGCACTAACGGTTGTCCACGACTTCGTACGCGTGGAACTCGGAGAATTTTCCCCGTTTTTGCAACATTTTCGCTGATTCTTAGCCCCTATTGGTCGCAGCGTGATGTTATATAGCCTATAGCCTTCCTCGATAAATGTCCTAACTATCACTGAAAGAATTTTTTTAATCGGACCAGCGCTGCAGCGGTTCCTGAGATTAGCGCGTTGAAACAAACAAACTCTTCAGCTTATAATCTTTATATATATAAAATTACATGTCACGCTGTTTGTCCGCGATGGACTCCTAAACTGCTGAACCGATTTTAAATTTGATTTGCACACCGTGTGTAATTCGATCCAACTTGAAAGATAGGAGTTCAATTTATAGTCGCAATATTATTTTATTGCAAATTATTTATCTACCCCTGACATTTGTATGGCAAAACGTTTGCCGGGTCAGCTATATTACTATAGATTGTATTGCCACCTATATTATATACGCAAATAAGGCAAAAACTATTGATATTTAGTTTCAAAAAATTGATAGTAATCTGAATTTTTAAAATATGAACTAAATTGAACCGAAAAATATCTTATTCTTCTATACTAATATTATAAAGCGGAAGAGTTTGTTTGTTTGTTTGTTTAAACGCGCTAATCTCAAAAACTACTGATCCGATTTGAAAAATTCTTTTTTTATTGGTTAGTTCATTTATTGGGGAAGGCTATAGGCTATATAACATCACGCTGTGACCAATAGGAGCGAAGCAATAGTGAAAATTGTTGCAAAAACGGAAAAAATATTCTAAATTTGACGCGTACGGTGTTGCGGGCAACAGCTAGTATAGGATAATTTCTGTCTATTTTTACTATTAAGTAAGCTACATATAGCTCAATAAATGACCGCTCATAATGATAAAGACACTAACCAAACATAATTTCTTCACAATTATTTACAAACTAGTAATAATTGTTTAGATAAATCGAGATAATGATACCAATTCTATGTTCACAACTAAACTTAACCAAAAAATTAAAACAACTATGGTGTATTTTGACTAATTGGCTATATATTGTGCACATTTTTTTAAATTAAATCTTTAGTAGCCATACACCGTAGGTACACAGATTTTTTTATATGAAAAGTTCCACTAATTTTGCGGAATTGAGATTGACACTATCAATTTTAATTTTTAGTTAATTTTAGTTGTGCCTTGTGCATATAGAATTGGTAGCAATAAGTTGTTCTGATTTAGTTTTATCTATGGCCTTTCTAACCTTTTTATCTATTCATTGAAATTATTGAGTCATACTTTACATGTGTGGGTGCTAATAAGAAAGGAATACATTCATTTGTTGAAATAAAAGTTGGTATTCCAACAAGGAGAAAAAACTTAAAATGAATGTTTTTTTTTCACACTACGCCCTCTGGTCCCAAGCTAAGCTTACATATGCTAGTGTTATGCGTACCAGAATACGGGTATAATACATAAACTATTTTTCTTTTGTAAATACATACTTATAATACATAGTAAGCACCCAGACGCAGTATAAAAACATTTATATGACAATTAAAAATATCACAAAAATGATTTCCTTACCGGGAATCGAACCCGAGACCTCGTGAACAGCAGTACGTTATATGAACCACTAGACCACGAGGCTCGTCGATGTGAATGGTACTCTTTAAATAATCTAATAATAGCGCCACTTTCATGCTTCTTCTTATATGCTCATTTCGTACTTTGCAAATTCTAGTCACTCCACGCGGTTAAAATATTTTAATAACTTAATAAATCAAATTATGGTGGAAAAAGTGATTGCCGCAAGCGGGACTTGAACCCACGACCTCGGAATACCGTTCCGAAGCTCTTCCAACTGAGCACATTCAAATTATGCATGCATAAAACATGCAATAAGCTCAGTTGGAAGAGCTTCGGAACGGTATCCCGAGGTCGTGGTTTCAAGTCCCGCTTGCGGCAGTCACTTTTTCCACCATAATTTGATTTATTAAGTAAAAAGCATAGCATGTCAATTGCAAAATTAATAAATTACTTTAGTATTTTAATAACTGTCAATAACACATAAACCCATAATTAACTATTTATAAGGCAGTAACTTATTGTCATATTACCTTCCATGAGATCAAAGGTTTTGATGTCAGTCCGAGGCAGAGATATTTGAAATTATTCAGATATTTCTTGCTATATAAAGGGCAGCAGGAATTTTGGCAATTTCTCTCGGCATAATACCCTTCGACAAAAGTAAATTTACATTTTGAAGTTACAAACTTTGGATTCAAAATGAAACATTGCAATTGACATGCTTTTCTGATGTGCAGATTTAATAATATAAAATTTGATAGGTAATTATTCTACATTAATTTATGAATTTTTGCAATTGACTTGACTTTAGGTAATTATTCCATTGGGTTTCTAGAAAAATGACAAAAATCATTTATATTAAATTATCTCTTTGTGGACAACGCAAAATATTGTTTCTTAAGTTTCAGGTGTGACATTAGTAATGCTAAAAGATAAATAATAATATAATTTAAGATTCCGTACAAAAAAGACCCCTGTTCGTGAATAGGTATATCTTTTAAGTAGGTACTTTTGTCCCAGCGCATGATCGATAATTTCGATATTAAGTTATATTTTCCCCTATTAGCTAGAAAGGATACTTAGAGATAGTAGAGGGTCTACGGGTTTCAATTAATTCTCTTTCTCACAAAACAAAGTTGTGTTTAATTGAAAATAGATGATATTACAATTCAAAATGATCCTTCATAACCAGAGCATGTCCATTAATATTTTCAATTAT
Organism: Orgyia antiqua; assembly: GCA_916999025.1. Taxonomy (NCBI): domain Eukaryota; kingdom Metazoa; phylum Arthropoda; class Insecta; order Lepidoptera; family Erebidae; genus Orgyia; species Orgyia antiqua. The sequence continues at coordinate 23,683,384 of OU779869.1, forward strand.
ACCGCAAATAAATACATGAGGAAACAATCAGTCAGATCATTGTTAAAACTAAAATAGGATCACAAGCTGACAAGTTTAATTAAATGATTGATTTAACCTTGTTCTATTGTACCTATCCGCTACTTAATTTACAAGTTACATCGATAGTGGAATGTTTTCAGTATATTCAATTATTTAAAAAGTAAAGTACACTTTTTCCGTGTGGTGATTGATTTGGAATATAAGTTTCACTAACGTCTACTTTTTTCAAGCGTTTTCTAAAAACTGTGAGATGAAGTAAATAAAATTTTTTGTGAGAGATAGAAATCTCGAAACTCTATGCCAACATGACTGGTTTGCGTGGAGTAGTAGACAAAATAAACAAAATAGAGGAATTCCGTGCCCAACAATGGTGTGTTATTGAGCTGGAAAGCAGATATTAAATATTTGGTAAATTATTTTGGCTTAATTTTGATGTATTTTTTGTTATTTAACACGCTAACCTGGTGTTTTAATATGGATTTGGCTGTGAGTTGTCTTTCTATGGAATAAATTACTATCCGTTAATTTGTTATGAGCTGGCTCACACAGCATCTAGAAAATATGCTAGAACTAGCATAATTATCACAATTCGTCTCCACAGAAAACAAAAAGTATATTTTCAAGTTGGTAATTTTTTATATATTGACATTCATTTTTTATTTAACCACTATAACTTATTTATTAGAATACTAATTAACAATTTACAATTAAAAACTAATATAAGTTGGTAAATAAGTTTGTAAATACTAATGGTTTAAAAGGTTAACCATTAGGCGTAAAAAGACTATCATGAATAACAAGTTTTGACAATTTTCGCGAACCGATTTTAGCGAACTTTTAATCCTCCGATTTAATTAATAAGACCATAAATATCAAACAAATTAACATGAGTATTTTCCGAAATTATTACAAAACCGATGAAAATAATAATTAGAAACTATGAGATACTAACTAACGGTGTCAATTACCTTAGTTGAGATCAAAGGCTACTTTTGATCTCAGTCCCTGGCCGAAATACTTCGAATAACTCAGAAATTTCTCGCTTTGGGATAGAAGGGCTCCTAGAAGTTTCAACAACTTGTTCCGGAATCATACCCTTTGACAATTTACGTCTTGAAATTGGACAAACGATGAATTGAAACAGGTACGCTACAGTAAAAGTGTCCCTTCCTACATGATGTAGATTTATAGTCCAGTCGTGGGAGATAATGACATGGATGTGGCTTGATGTACAGAATGTTTTTTTTTCTAATTAGGCCGAAAAAATGTACAGAATCCGAAAATCAACCTGCTGCGTGCGGAAAATAATGGGAAGTTTGTTTAAATAAACGGAAACTGCAAAATGACTGATTTTGACTTGAAAAATCCGTTGTAACTTGAAAAGCAAGCCTCGGACGAAGAAATATCGCTGATTCTTTTTTGTTTATTTTCAAATTTTCTACTCGGTCAATGTATTGGTAAATTAAAAATTACGATATTAACATTGTTAAATGACAGAAAAACGCGTAAAAACGTTAACTTTTGTTCAAAGTCCCGGTAGACAGGGTAAATATTAATAATTATTAATGATAATGTGGATTTGATAAGTTTAATATGCGATTAATAAGTGTGCGCAACCTGCACGCCGTGCGACAAATAGTTTTTCTTAGAACAATTTATTAAATTAAAAAATTCATAAAACTTTGATCGAACCTAACTTCTATAAAAATCATTTTGTATACTTGCTAGATTTTTGACATACTTTTCAAGGTCACAGAAACTGAAAGAAATCCAAAAAGTTCAATTTTTTTATTTTTACAACCATTTTAGAATTTTTTTAAAATTTCGCGTTAATTAACAATAGGAAACTAGTGCTAAATATCTGTCGATCAAAAAATCTTTTTGTTTACACCAATAGTGCTTAAAATAACGGACAATTTGAGAGTATTCTAAAAGTACCGAGAGCGCACGAATTTCGCCGCGGCGGCGAAGTGCGTGGTGGAGGGGGAAGCTGGAGACGGGAAGTCTAAAAGTGGTTCGGCGCGCTTCAAATTCGCTCGCGCTGAAATTCTAAAATATCTGAATTGGCTACAAAATTACTTAAAATATTTCAATTTCAAGTCGATATTTGAGCTTCTCTCTATTCGGTATATCAATTTAAAAAAAAAACATCTCAATTGATGCTTTCATTGCTGAGATAATTGAAAATTTTCAGCGCGAGCGAATTTGAAGCGCGCCGTACCACTTTTAGACTTCCCGTCTCCAGCTTCCCCCTCCACCACGCACTTCGCCGCCGCGGCGAAATTCGTGCGCTCTCGGTACTTTTAGAATACTCTCAAATTGTCCGTTATTCTAAGCACTATTGGTGTAAACAAAAAGATTTTTTGATCGACAGATATTTAGCACTAGTTTCCTATTGTTAATTAACGCGAAATTTTAAAAAAATTCTAAAATGGTTGTAAAAATAAAAAAATTGAACTTTTTGGATTTCTTTCAGTTTCTGTGACCTTGAAAAGTATGTCAAAAATCTAGCAAGTATTCAAAATGATTTTTATAGAAGTTAGGTTCGATCAAAGTTTTATGAATTTTTTAATTTAATAAATTGTTCTAAGAAAAACTATTTGTCGCACGGCGTGCAGGTTGCGCACACTTATTAATCGCATATTAAACTTATCAAATCACATTATCATTAATAATTATTAATATTTACCGTGTCTACCGGGACTTTGAACAAAAGTTAACGTTTTTACGCGTTTTTCTGTCATTTAACAATGTTAATATCGTAATTTTTAATTTACCAATACATTGACCGAGTAGAAAATTTGAAAATAAACAAAAAAGAATCAGTGATATTTCTTCGTCCGAGGCTTACTTTTCAAGTTACAACGGATTTTTCAAGTCAAAATCAGTCATTTTGCAGTTTCCGTTTATTTAAACAAACTTCCCATTATTTTCCCCACGCAGCAGGTTGATTTTCGGATTCTGTACATTTTTTCGGACCAATTAGAAAAAAAAAGTTCTGTACATCAAGCCACATCCATGCACCTATCTTTTTTTGGCTCCCACGACTGGACTATTAGGCTTTAGATGTGAGTTTAGAAATTTTCCCCCGTTTTTACAACATTTTTCACTGATGCTTCGCTCATTTTAGTCGCAGCTTGATGTTATATAGCCTATAGCTTTCCTCAATAAATGTGCTATCCAACATTGAGAGAATTTTTCGAATCGGACCAGTTACATGGATTTTTAATCAAATGCAATGCAATTTTGAGCTCCTTAAATTCGTAAATGTAATAAATCCTTTCTAAAGTCTGCATATAACATAGGGTCCGTTGCAAGCACCACTTGCGAACACCCCTGCTTCCATCAGCCCTTCACTGTCCACAGCTGGACTTGAGCCTCTCCTTAAAAGCCCCCGTACCACTCGCTGCCAAGCCATCGCTCAGTCTGTCACGTAGAACATTCTATCCTTAATACATTGGACCACTTTGTAGATAATTAAAATTTAATACAAATATTTGTATACCTATTAATTTTCCCATCGCAACCAGAGCTTGTCCATCATTCATTTTCTCTTATATTGGAACATAATCGAAGGCTCTTCAATCAGTTCAACGGTAAAATGGTTTACAGTCCTTTGTCGGTACGGACGTCTGATATCCGCAATATCACAAGCCAAGCTTAATTAACTGATTGTTAGAATATTGTCAGTAAATTCGTGTGCGTTCCCTTAAGGGCCTACATCAATATCATCGCCGACACGTACATATTAACACAGCCAGTAGGCACAGAAAATGAAGAATTAGGGATACTTTTCCTATTTACTCAAAATCTACTAAATATATATTTAATTCTGATCCACGTGTTTCTATACATAATAGTTACCTATGTTTTTAAAGTTATTTCATTAGTTAATACGCGATAGTAGACCGACAAATGAAAAAAATAAAAAATTTGAGATTTGTTTCGCCAAGATTTTCTATCGAGAAAACTTTTTTCAATCGCGTTTCTGAGTTCATGCGATCCTAGATCATATATTGAAAAAACATATACTTAAAAATTAGAGCTCTAGCAATTCAATCTAAAGAAACAATGAAAACTTCGAACATAGAAAAATGCACGAAGCTATTTTGGTATCCTCTTAACAGGCTTCAGCGATATTTGGAGTTAAAATTTTTTTCAAAACAAGTTTATAAATTGATTGTCGGTCAACTAAAAACTTACGGTCTTATTCATAATGACTTATCGGAGGTTTAAAGGAAGATTTTATCGGAGAGATAAAAAACGTTTTAGCGTAAAAAGACTGTTATGAATAACAAGTTTTGACAATTTTCGCGAACCTATTTTAGAGAACTTTTAAACCTCCGATAAGTCATTATGAATAAGACCATTAGAAAATATCTTTGCCAAAATTAGTTTTTATAAGAGCGCGATTATAAGAATGTACCTACATATAGTTGCGAATATGTATAAAAGTTACCTGTTTAAAAGTTTATAAGTGACTCTAATAAAATCTAAAAACTGTTGTGATAACATTCTATAAAATAAATAAATATTCATGGACATTTCACACAATGCCCTCTGGTCCCAAGCTAAGATTATATTAATGCTTGTGTCATGGGTACTAGAATACGGATATACCACATAATATTATTTTTATTTTGTAAACACATACATAGAAACACCCAGATTATTATTATTATGTATTATTTATTCATTGCCAAAGTATTACTCTCTATTGAAGCCTTATATACTCTTAAATTTCTGAACTAATTGTATGTTTTTTTTTTAATTTATAGGTTGAGAACATTCTAGTACACCCACAGTACAATGCATCCACGTACAGTCGTGATATGGCGATACTTGAGCTTCGAGGAACTGTCGAATATTCCGATTGGGTGAGACCAGCATGTATTTGGCCCGAAGACAAAATTGATCTACAGAATGTCATTGGACAGAAGGGTTCGGTAAATATTAAGATTATTTTGTTTTAGAATTAGTTACTTACCATTTTCAATTAAAGAACATATAATACACTAATTAGTACTAGCAACAACTAAAACTGAAACGAGTTAGTTCCAATATACCTTAAAAAAAACACACACAAATGCACAAATCGGTACACAGATAAACCCAACAAATAAATTCAAATTCAAATATTTATTACAAACTAAGTGTGCTTCATGATGGTACAATACTTATAAAGTGCTTTTGACTCAGGCCTTTTACAGGCATAGCAATGTTAGTATATATTAGTAGTTTATTAGTGTATAAATAAATATTCATGGACACTTCACACAACGTCCTCTGGTCCCAAGGTAAGCTTATATGCATGTGTTATGAGACTCCACTGTCCCAAAGTCAAAGTCAAAATTTTTTATTTTAAGTTTTGAAACGTCAGAAACTAGGTGTCTGATCCAAACGCGAATCCTATGGAGAAGAACAGACAAGAAACTCCATGGATTTGCGAAAGAACTCCCTGCGACTATTACTAGACTAACACCCGTATTCACAAACAATATTTACTCATAGTAAGTACTTAAGTGTTGATGCACTGTGCAAAGGGTAACACTTCTCCGTGCGTTCCGTTCATCGAACCTTTGTATTTATAGACAAAACTTAGCTATGCGTTCAGTTTAACAAACGCATAGTGCGCTTCACCACTTAACTATTGTTTGTGAAATGATTTTGCTACCCCTGTGCGTCCATGCCTACTATGAGACCTCACAATAACGTTTGTGAATACGGCTGCATAACTCATGAACGGTAATAGCTAGACAACTAAAATTTTCACAGATGATGTATTTCGAATTACAAATACTAAAAACCAGAATACAATAAATATTTAAGAGGGCTCCCATTCAACAAACATTTTTATGTATTAAATAAAACTGATGCTGCTTAACCTACTACTATCAATATACTCAATGTACCTTAAATACTTATTGAACCTTATATACTTATTCCAAATTTGTTCTGTTGTTGTATATTTGTTTTTACGTTATTTTTGGTTATCTCATACTTAAACTGTCTTCCACAGGTGGTTGGTTGGGGTTTCGATGACAGAGGAATAGCGACAGAAGAACTAACCATGGTTGAGATGCCTATAGTTGATCAAGAGACTTGCTTGAGATCTTACAACGAGTTCTTTGTTCGTTTCACATCAGCATATACGTATTGCGCTGGTTTTAGAGATGGTAAGAATAATTTTCTAAAAGCTTTTCAGCCCATTAATGTCCTAATATTTGGCGTGGGGTGATAGCCATGTCTTGCCCGCGGGCGTTTTAAGACCCGACCGAGGGAACAACCACGTCGCACGATACCTGCGTATATACCCGAGGAGGGTTGGCATCAGGCAGCCGGCCAAGAGTAAAAATCAGCCAAAACCCTCTGCAACATGGAATCACAAATATACCAGATGGTGCGTTGACGTTTAAAATTGAGGACAAGTAACTCGAGCCTGGCTAAATCGTACTTAATAGAATAATGACGTTTCATATAACGAATAACTTGTATCATAGACACACATGGTATAGGGTGTAATTTTGAGTTTTCCATCTCTCACAATGTATGTTTTATTATCCTTTTAGCTGGCGGTTGCAGTACTCTGGGAAGAAAATAGGGTAGTGACAATAGTTTTTAAGAAATAATTTAAAAACGTACCTATTAAGTCAGTACATAATTAGTTACTATAATATCTTGTATATAAATTAATTAAAGCTTAATATCGGGTGAAAACTTTGATGTTATGTTACAATTAATAGTTAAATTCAATTATTTTCCCTTCCAATCATAATCATTAAGAGTTGCTTAAACTATTTTAATAACAACAACCTACTTCAAGACATCCTCTCTTCAAAAATATTTTAATTATTAGATTTATTCTGTGCTATTCGACTAATTTGCCAAGACTTAAAGACTAAAAAATATATCCGGGTGGTGACGGATTACGAATACAAGTGTCACCACCCCATCTCCTCTTAAGGGTGCTGTAAAAGCCAGCTAAGGGATATTGCACACAGATAACATCCTCCGTGAAAGACGGAAAACTCGAAAATAAACCCTGTGCCTATACACCTGGTCCGCGCGGCACAGTAGACCATAATCCCTCCGAAAGTAAAGGAGGCCCGTGCCCAACAGTGGGACGTAAATGGGCTGGAGAGAGAGCGAGAGAAAGACTAAAATCTAAAGAAAAAGAGATGACGTCATTACTAGTGTCTTTTCACGAGCACACGTTACCTAAGCATTAAAGTCGCAAAACCTTACGCTATTTAAATTTTCGACGCTTGATAAATATAATGCAATATGTAGAATATATTTTTAATATTTAATTTAGTGATATAGATATAGATTCTCGCTTGGGACAATCATTTGTGTGATATTTATTAATGTCATACAAATGTTTGCACTGCATCTGGGTTTTTACTATGTATTATATGTATGTATTTACAAAAGAAAGTTGTAATATATCCGTATTCTAGTACCTATAACACAAGCATCTAAGCTTAGCTTGGGACCAGATGATGGTGTGTGAAATGTCCATGAATATTTATTTACATTTATGAGATATGTAGGCGGATTGCTGCCTTATACACCAACATTCTTCAAGTAGGGAAATGAAGTCAAACTAAATCTTTTATTTCGAAAAGACATGAGACACAAAACAATCTCTTTTAACAAGTTGAAGCTACACGTCTAACAAAAGTGAATCCTATGAAGAATAACTGACAAGAAACTCCATAATAAAGATACAGGGTTATTGGAAACGTATTGGCATAAATATATCTATCTCCTTTATAGTGTCTATGGCTAATTATTTGTTTAATTCATTACAGAAATCTACGATGAACATACCGGTACTAAAAAACGTAGGTTTAAAATGATTCCTGTTAAATAAATAACAAATAGGTATTATGGTAACCCTGCAAACGATTTTACTTACACTATTTTTATTGTTAACTAGTAACACCAAAATATTTTTGGTTATACGATTAATTTACAACATAATCAGGTTAGAAATATTACAATAATGCATGCAATTTATTTTTAAAATCGGATCATGGCAAAACAACGCGTTAATAATTAAGTCATCGAAAAATCTCGAATTAAAAAAACACATACCTAAATTGCTTCTTGTAGTTTTTGCACAATAACCACTTAACGTAGTCTAGGCAATAATGATAAATAAAATATAACACAGAGTAATCTTGCTTATAAAAACGCGCCTTTAAAAATAGCCGTTTTTTAAATTAACAGCCAAGCAGCTAATTAAAACGATTGCAATAAAAATCGACTGCATATTAACCACACAAATCCTTGGCATAATACCTTAGGATAATTAGTGATGACTTATATATAACTAAGTTAAAATTATAGAATTATTAACGCTGAACACCGATTCGTTCTTAAAACGCTTTACCTAACCAAGGTTTAAAAAGTAAAATTTCTTCAAATCAATTAAATTATTTTATTTGTGTAAACATGGGTTTAAAATAATCAATTTTGTATTCAATCTTTTTTTTTATAATTATTTTAATTGACAGCTATTATAGGTAGCTAGGTATACTAAGACCTACAAGTATTTACTGAAAATAAACAAAACTTTGTAGGAGCAAGCCTCTTTTGCTAAGATACAGTTTCTAAAGTTTTCGAAAAGGTGTTCACCCAATTTGCACCTTTGAATGAATTTGCATTCGAATTTTGAAATTTGCATTTAGGACAAATGTAAAAAAAATACTTTAAGAAAGTTATTGCAAGTAAATACTTTTTACAAAACAGTTTTCATAGTAATTTTATTTAAATTAGAGAATACTTATTAAAGCTGGACACAGAACTCGACGGACGGTCTGGCACTGCTTACAGTCTAAATCTGTGCAAACTTATACTTCTAGCTACAATAGAACCAAAAGAAGTTCTAAAGGTGTTAAAATGTGCCACAAAATTTAATGCTTCGAGAAAAATTTGTCAACCACGCGAGACCACCTTTGATGCATCAGATACCTAATTTATTTTTTAATCTTAAAGGTACATCAGTATGCAACGGTGACAGTGGAGGAGGTATGGTGTTTCAATATGGCGGCACATGGTACCTTCGAGGTTTAGTCTCACTTTCAGTGGCCAGACAAAATGAGTACAGGTGTGACCCATCTCATTACGTCATATTTACAGATATAGCCAAATTCTTGCCATGGGTCAAACAAAATGTATATGACTATTAATTTTGTGAGATTTTTTAAATTAAGAATGACGTAAAATTAGATATTTCAATTATTATAATATTAAGTTAATTTTAAATTTTAGGAATGTTTTATTACAATATCTCTGTCCAGCCCATATCGCTTAGCTGGCTTTTACAGCACCCTGGGGAATAAAAGGGGTGCCACTTGTATTCTTAATCCGTCACCATACGGACATCATTACAATATAGTACGAGAATATTTATTTAAAATTGGTGTTTGTACTTTTAACGACAAAGAGATATCAGAATAGTCGTACTAAAATTTGTCATTTGATTTTCGAGAACCGACGTGGTCCCGCTTTTATGACGTTCAAGTTATTTCTGACGAAATTTCTATGTATTTTATATTTCAAATTACTATGACCCTATTTGATACAAAGGCTATGGTTGCTATTATACATTCCATATTATGTAGACATATTTTTGTTAACAAAATATTGTCAATTCTTGCCTTAGATAAATTAAGTGAGAACTAAACTAATATTAATTTAAGTTAGTTGACATTAAATGTACAAAGAAATTACTATTTTGACCTCTCTATAACAATATTGTAATAAAATATATTTATTGTGAGCCATTCCATAACAAAACTTTAAAATAAAATTTATATTCGATTATTTTTTGTGTTTTTTTCTCATCATCATCATCCTACCGTCAGGTCTTTTTCCCAGGGGGTGGGGCAGATACTATAGACCGCCATCTACGATCGAAACTGATTTCTCGCGTCATTGTTCTCGTGGAAATGATATTTTGATTAGCGCCGGTTGTACATATACCAAGACATACGCAACTAAACGACATTTTTCGTCATACTCTTGCCGCCGCTAGTGTACCAGCCTTACTTGAACCTCATGGTTTGGTACGCGCGAAAAAGATCAGACGGCATGATGTTGTTGCCTTGGAAATTGGGTAGGCCTTTGATGTGGGACGCTACCTGCGTCGATACCCTTGCGCCATCACATTTACCAAGTACTTCGGTAGGTGCCGGCGCTGCTCCGGAGGCCAGAGGCCCTTAAGAGGGTACTGTACTCCTAATTTAGGTATTTGCCTTAGGTATTGCTATCTCTATTCCCGAGCGCCGTGCTGAAAGGGACAAATATAGCTGAAGCAGATTTTACCTACAAATTCATTGAAAAAAAGACGTTTCGTAGCCCCCTTTTTTCATCGCGAATGTTAAACCGATTTTGATTGTTTATACGCTATATTATAGATAAAGAGTATATCTATGCTTATATCACTTTCTTTTTTGATAAAACCTTACCAAATATGAGTAATAGACGCTGCAACTTTATCTAAAGAAAACCGATAAATAACGGGATATTCGGATGGTCATATTTCTTTTAGTTATAAAGTTTTGAAAAAAAAGAATTAATAGAAGCATAGATATACTCTTCATCTATATTATAGCGTAGAAACAATTAAAATCGGTTTAACATTCGCGAAGAGAAAAGGGGACTACGATGCCCATATTTATGTATGGAGCATAATTTGGTATCGCACCCAAGAGGGTTTTTAGAGACATTACTATATTTGCGCCGCTTAAGAAAGCGGCGCAAATATAGTAATGTCTCTGTGGATTCATTGTTTGAGCCGTTTGGGGTCGAGACGCTTGGATCATGGGGCCCGAGTGCACAGTCTCTTTATAAAGATCTTTCTAAGAGACTGGTCGACGTTTCACGTGACCAAAAGGCTACTATACTGGCCGTATTTGGCAATTCGTAAAAGCATTGCTATACAACGTGGCAATGCGGCCAGTTTTTTTTGGCACGTTACCCAATGACTGCGATGCGAACGAATTTTTTTATGCCTAATTTTAACCGCTTTTTACTTTTCCTTTTTTTTTGTTTTGGTTTGTATTGTACACTGTGTACATAAACTGTGTTACCAGCTCTAGCCATCACCGTTCCAGAGATACAACTTGGTGACAGACGGACGAATCAACGGACAGCGAGGTCTCAAAGTTGCAGTAATTAAGTCCCGTTTTATCTTTTGATACAGAACACTACTAAAAACATTTTATTATATTTATGCAAATACACTTTTTTTAGAGTGGATAGTAATTTGATTATTAATTATTATTAATAACCACAACAATTCTAATTAATCTTATTTTTATTAACAATCTAAACATAAAGCTAATTAAAACAAACTCCATCCTAATAATACCAACACTTAATAAGATTCACTTAAATAAAATATTGGGCACACAGCTTACCGGTAAAATATTGAGAGACATTAGCTTACCGGTTTTAGAATCAATCTGGTTTAACACCAACACAGCATTCCTAAGAAATGATATACAACTTAAAAATAATATTATCCAAATTGTTCAGTCTTATAAAAAATATCGTGAACGATCACTGCTATCGGTTTTAAATATTGTCAGAAGAAAGCTCATCGTATAGAAATGGTAAGAATTATGATTTTATAAAATATATTTGTGAGTGTTTGTTTATGTTGCTGTGCAATTATTATTTTTGGCCATTTTTGTAGTGTCTTCATTGTATGTTAAGTACCTGTATAATATAGCAATGGCGATTAAATTTGGGAGGACCGGTTTATAGCGAAATGATCGTATTAATTAATTGTTTATAAAAAAACGTGATTAAGTGTTAGAAGATAAGAAGTGTTTTAAGAAAAATGATAACGACGCGTCGTTTTAGGTACCATTACCTTAAAAACTACGTATCAGTTGAGAAATAAGGTAAGCACAGATAGCAGATAATATACATACTTTTTTTTTCACAGATAATACCATTAATTCTGCTGATTACTCTTATAATAGGAACGAACCAGAAAAATGTACCACCGCTGCCAAGATCACCATGTCCTGATGTATTTCAATACGAAAATACCACAGATAAAGGGCCACCAGCGAGATGGCACGGAGTAATCAATTTATACACAGACATCACATTGGAATCGTTGACGTTAAATATAGTATTGGATAGAAAAGCTGATATAATTGGCGTAAGTAGTTACATTTGATCGTGATCTTCACCCCTTCAAAATGCCAGATAAATTTTAAATTTTGAGCACAAATCAAGGACTATCAATCAATCAATGCAATAGTTTAAAAAACTGTTACCTTCTTTTTACCGGAACTTTTACGGATTTTTAAGTGAAGTTGCTAAATAAAACTTATTATTGTACTGGCTTCTGCACCGGCCTAAATGCCGAATTGAATTTTAAATAGAACTTAGTTATTTTATAGTTTCTAAACTAAGACTTATGACGATTCTTTGAGACAGGTACAGTCTCTATCGACAATATTCAATATTTCCAATTTTATTGTTGCAGAACCAGATAGGAGAAGTGACAAGTACAGATAATATAGACTTTAAAATAGAAAATACAGCTCTGGATATAAATGCAGGAACCACAACTAAAATACAGTTCTTTGTCCAATACGATGCCTTCAATCCGACACCTAAACTTCAGATCATAAGGCTAAATGGCAGAGATATTTGTAACGCTAATATACCACAACCTGCAGTATTTATACCCGATTCTGGAGATGATTTGATGGATGAATTGATGAATAAAAAAGTCACTATTCCAGAAAGGATTTCGGAAGAAATTCGTGTCAAGAGTACGGCCAAGCAGACTACCTCAGCAAAGCCGTTAGTATAGATTTAAGTTAAGTTTATTCAAAGTTAATGCAGTCTCCATTTACCGTCTTACAAACAAGAAAAAAAATTACGAATAAAATGTAACACAAATGTCACTAACGCATTAAATTTCTCACTCTCTGCAGCCCATTCACGTGGGTTGGGTTGAGTTTAGTTCCAAGTTTCCTATCTCTTACAGTTGTTGTTATCTCCATAATGCTCCTTAATATAATTTCTTAACTGGCTCTTTCAGTACCCTGGGGAAGAAGTGCGACATTTGTGATATATTTTATTCGTAACCTTTTTTCTTGTTTGTAAAACGGTACATAGGGACTGCATTAATTTTAGATGACTGATACATACCTGGTGAATTATTTCAGCGATGACGGTGTAAACAGCAAACTAAACGTGACAATGTCTTCCAGTAATTCAAAAGCTAAACCAAAAAGTGATACACAAGTAAGTTAACTTTTCTATCTTTTACGAGTACTACCCAGTGTCTGGATCACAGTCGTAGCAAAGATTTAGTTTCAGGAAAAAATCTATTCTTAATTTTATTCCATGAGGGAGACAAAAAAGGACTAAATTCGTCAGGAATAACGTCAAATCTTGCTTTTGGACATAATTTCTGCTATTTCAGGGAAGCGTAACTATGCCCCATATAACTAGCTTTTCAACTTCTAGCTTTTCCTAGCTGTTTTATTGCTGTAGGTAGTTAGCTAGCTATAGCTCCATTAAAATCAAAGTCAAATATTTTTATTTTAACAACCTCTTTAAAAACGTCAGAAGCTAAGTGTCTGTTCAAAAAGGGAATCCTGGAGAAGAACAGACAAGAATCTCCATGGATTTTTTCTTTTCATTGTCCTATTTTTTTTTAAATTATGCAACGAAGAAGGTCTTGAGGAAAGAGGAGGGAAATAAAAGTTAATGTATCATTTGAATGTTTAATTCCAGCCTCAATGTGGCAAAGTGATACTCAATAATGATGTCGCACCTATAAATGGTAAACCTACATTAGAAGGACAATGGCCTTGGCACATAGCATTATATAAAACAGAGGTGAGAATACATAATATTACACCTGTATATTCGCAAAGGTATAGACAGAGGTGAATTTGTATAAATTACTAGCTGCTGCCCGCGACCCCGTACGCGTGGAGTTTACAAAACTTTTCCCCGTTTTTGCAACATTTTTCACTTATGCTTCGCTCCTATTGATCGCAACGTGATGTTGTATAGCCTAAAGCCTTCCCTTATATTTATAGGGGAAGGCTTTAGGCTATACAATTCTCTTTCATTTTATCTCCAATATAGTCCAAATAGACTATCCAACAAAAAGAGAATTTTTCAAATCGGACCAGTAGTTCCTGAGATAAGCGCGTTTAAACAAACAAACAAACTCTTCCGCTTTATAATATTAGTATAGATAGAATTTTTGTATCTGCTTTTATAACGCAGTCGTAATATAAAGATCTATTGAAAATCTTGGATTCTACAAAGAATCTTTTTTGGAACATCTAATTAACATGATGTCTACCTGGTCATTTCGCTTAAATTGTATTTTAAAGTCATATAAAAAAATATTTCATATTCTCTAACGCTTGCGCGACTCCTTTTGTTTAAATAAAACTACTTTCTACGGATTTAGACGCGTGTATTTGTTTAATATTTTAGCCCGACGTTTCGGAGACTTTGTAATCACCATGGTCACGGGTGAGACTAGGCTGTAAAGTTTCCTCTACGATCAGTTACCTATTACAGAGTTTCCCCACATTCGATTTTAAAAAGTAGTTTTTGTAAAAGTAAGTTTTATTTAAATATCTCATATTTCCATTACAGACAGTAAACGTTGAATACATATGTGGTGGTACGGTAGTGAGTCATCGTCACGTGATCACAACAGCACACTGCGTCACCAAGAAGAAGACAACGGAAAAGGTGGAAAACAACATATTAACTGTTTACTTCGGCAAACAAAATCTGAAAACTAGTATCAAAGGCGTACAAATTGAATTTGTAAGTATTACCTTAAAGTATTATAATAATCGTCATATCTATACTCTATACTTATATGTATTATTATCACTTTAAAAAGGAAAGGGACTACCATAATGTTAACACGACAAATAAGCACTAAGTATCTTGTAATGCATGTTACTCGTCTCCACAAAATAAGGAACCCTTTCATGGGGCATAGTATTCGTTTTTATAATTAACTCCCTGATGATGTAAGAGAATTAAATAATTCTAAGTTTAAAAAAATATAAAATCTAATTCTTAATGTGACACTATCAATTTGAATGTTTTAGTTAAATTTAGTTGTCCACGTAAAATCGGTACCATTGTCAACAGTTACGTGCAACATAAGTATTCCTCTTGTACCATTTATAGCGGGAGTTGCCTGAACATGCTTGCTCCGATATAATCACTGCTCTAAGATCGATTTTTTTACTTTAAACTATTACTATTTTTCACATACCAATATCGACCCAAACTTTTCCTGCAATATTTTCGATGTGATGGATTAATTATGTAACATAATAATGCGGCACCAGCATAATGTTATACGCAAAATTAAGCATTCATTCAATTTCACCTTAAAACAATGTGTACAAATAACCTTACTTATCAGACCAACAATAAATTTAATAGACTGCCACCGTTCGAGACGGGCCTAGAATATCCAAACAGGATCACAAGCCGACAACTTTAATTAATTGATTGTTAGAACTTTGCCTGTATTATCGTATCCATTCCTTAATTTACATGCCTAATCGATTCTCGGGTATTGCTTTGACCAGGATTTTCTGGGAAATTGAGTGTTTAACAATCGGATTTCTAATTAAAATTTGCAAGCTTTATAAGGTTGTGGTATAAACTGTTTGTGTAATTATTGGAACTAGATCTGAAATCATCCTCATCGTTAATTCACTCCAAAATTCACGGTTCTCTGCCTTCCGCATTCAGTCCCAGTCAGTCTTTTGCCCACATAGCAACATTCTACCTTGAACTTCCCGAGTTGCAGTCTCTACTCTACACTTTGCTCCATTGGCCATCCATCCCTGGGCAGATATATCATGCCCATTGCCACTTCAAGGAGCTTGTTATGTGAGCAAGATTTAAGATGTTTAAGCATAAATAAAGCTCGCTAATTATATCTAGATCAAAGCAAATAGTGCTCCCGAATTGCGGTTAAATTCCATGAAATAGATTCAAATTTAATTCCCATTCTTATATGAACAGGTTAAGAAGATAACAATACACCCAGAATACACCGCGCCTGCACTCAGTCATGATGTGGCAATCCTTGAGCTACAAGAACCAATTAAATATACCGATTGGGTAAGACCAGTATGCCTTTGGCCTGAAGATAAAGTTGATCTGAATACAGTGATTGGGAAGACGGGCTCGGTAAGTAAATTAATCTTAGTGATTTATTAAGATGGGCCTCTGACCGAAGTATGTAGTAATAAAACTATTTGCTGTGGAAGAAGAGAAGTGAAGTGTCCGGGAACTCGATTCGCAACAGAAAATATTATGGTATTGAACTCGCCTTTTTGTAGTGTGTCTGAGTGTTTATCAAATACTAAATTTAGCTTGCCACTTTGTGCGTAGCCATAATCAATTTTGATAACTCTTTGTTCAGAAATGATGGACTTTCATGCAAACTTTTCCACTCTTATACATTTTTATGGTAAATTTGTTTGAAATAAACCTATCTTACTCCAGAAAATCTTTGGGGCCGTTTCAGAAATCCAGATTATACTTAAACAATAATTACTCTTTAAAAGATATTATTTATATAGATAAGTATAGCCAGATCACACGAGTACACACACACACATATACATATACATGTCCATCCTACATACTTCTAAATGCCCATTTCTGAATTTAACATCAAATGGAAGTGTCCCGTTAATCGATCAACGAAGTATTCCGACGTTACCCAATTAAAAGTTTGGCAGAAAATTGCAAACGTGCCACATACTGCACACTGCATTGGACAGATAGATGGAAGCGTTTATTCAACGATTAATCGACTTGCTAATTGGCCTTGTTCATTATTTTTTTAAACTCATAATTCGAAAACCATTTCGGGGAATAGGGTTTCTGATCTGATCCATAGTTTATTTTAGAAAATTTGCTATATTTATGATTATTTTTCAAAAAAAGTAAATGATCTTTGTTTGCCTTTGAAATGAAAGCCTTACAATTTTTAGGCACTTAGAGACACACTACTCTGTATTAGAGTTGTTATTGTTGATAGTGAACAACTAGTCTGTGGTTAAGACTTCCGTCAGCGCTATCAAACAAAAATAAAAGCAAGTAAACTATGTAAAACAATTATTTATAAAAATGTACAAAATAAAAGTAATTAAAAACTAGGAGATTTATAATGATAAGGGTACTAAAAATAAAGCAAAAACAGACAAAAAACACTAGGTTAAAATAAAGCAATTCAAAAGTTTACGTGACGTACTTCCGCATAGACTAATAAATCAACTTGACAAGATATAGATTAATGTGTTGTAAAAGTTTATTAGGCAAAGGCAATACACAGTCTGCATACAACTATGACGTCACAACATTTGTAGATAATATTTTTTTAAATATTTTTAAAAAATTCAATTTAATGAATATTTCGATAATATTGAAATTAGTTTTTTAAAATAGTCTATATTTTCGAAAAAAAATATAAAAACAGCAGGTCAAAAATTATGAACAATGCCAATTGTCTACACTTTATAGTATTGTTTGTGATTGTGCCTTAGTTAGAGGATTGCCTTCATTGTCGCTTTAGGATTTACATTGGGCTACAGAACTACAGTGCCAAGATTCTAGGGGCCCGCAATAAAAGACTCTGTCACTAAGTATTAGCTGCCACTCCGTCTGCCAGGCCTGCAGTGGCCTATTTCTAGTCAAAAGTTTCCTAGAACATATTTTTTTGTATTGCCTCTATAATAACAGTAGGAATAGAAGCAGATTAAAGCTACAGGGGTGCTTGTGATAGATTTAACTCTTCTAACACTACTGTAGCTATTTACTTAATAATAAAATCAGGGGCGTAGCTACCGCCGTATCAGCCGTATCAATTATACGGGGCCCCCGGGCTAAGGGGGCCCCCGACTTAATTGGCATTGTTCATAATTTTTGATCTGCTGTTTTTATATTTTTGTTTTTATAGTTTATATTTTTTAAAGAAAATATAGACTATTTTAAGCAACTAATTTCAATATTATTGAAATACTCACTATATAGAACTTTTAAAAAATACTTAAAGTTATTATTTTAAATGTTGTGACGTCATCGTTGTATGCAATCTGTGTATTGACTTTTCCTGATAGACTTAAGACAGATTGCAATACATCTTTTCAAAGTTGCCAAGTTGATATAATAGACCAATTTCACAGAGTAGCATATCCCTCAGAACGCCTTAATATTTGAAGTCCTTCATTTCAAGGGCAAATAGCGATCATTTGCTTTTTTGAAAAAATAATCGTTAATATAGCAAATTTTCCGAAAAAGAGTTTAAATAAATATGAACAATGCCAATTTGAATTGTTTGTAAAAATTTTGAAAAAAGTGACACATGATGAATAAATATTTCTATCAATATTATGCACACATTTTTTTCTTTTGTGCGAAATTTTTACCATTCATAAGGGACCCAAAAAATATTTTATACAGGGCCCCACCAGGACACGCTACGCCACTGAATGAAATACATATTTTAAATTCGGATAACCTGTAGGTACCATAGAAATGCATTTACAAACACCACGTGGTATTTATGAGCTAATAATACTTATCTCTCATCAATATTATATGGTAATATATATGATTTCTACTGCCTATATTTATTTTTTCTCATCTACAGGTAGTCGGATGGGGTTTCGACGATAAAGGAGTAGTAAATGAAGAACTAGTCTTAGCACAAATGCCTGTAGTTGATCAAGAAACATGCTTAAGGTCTCATCCCACTTTTTTCGTACAATTTACATCAAATTACACATTCTGTGCTGGTAATCGAGACGGTAAGATATATATTTATGGTCTTATTCATAATGACTCGGAGGTTTAAAAGTTCTCTAAAATCGGTTCGCGAAAATTGTCAAAAATTGTTTTTCATAGTAGTCTTTTTACGTTAAAACGTTTATTATCTCTCCGATAAAATCTCCGTTTAAACCTCCGATAAGTCATTATGAATAAGACCATTAATAATTAAGCATGGTATAAAAGATGCACATAATTTTTGTTTCTTACGAATTTTTCCCAAATTGTTACACATTCAGATTTTCAGAAAACAATTTTCATTGATTTTCGTATCCAGATATTGCTATATGCTATTTCCCGCGACTTCGTATGCGTGGAATTAAAAAAAAAAGCAACATTTTTCTCTAATGCTTCGCTCCTATTGGTCACAACATAAAATTATATAGCCTAAAGCCTCCTTGATAAGTGTACTATCCAACACTGAAAGAATTTTTTAAATAGGACCCGTGGATTCTCAGATTAGCGCATTTAAACAAACAAACTCTTTAGCTTTATTATATTAGTATCGATTCTAATAAATTATGCTGTTTTTAGGTTCGTCTGTATGCAATGGTGATAGCGGAAGTGCTATGGTGTTCAATACTGATGGTATATGGTACCTACGAGGCATGGTGTCAGTCACTATTGCCAAAGAAAACGGCTGCGATCCATCTCACTACGTCGTGTTCACAGATGTTGCTAAAATACTACCATGGATCAAACAAAACATCTATGATTATTAACTTGTTTTGGAAACTAATATAGAACGCTACTGAATACTTTTGAAATAAATGTGTACCTATTATTTCATTTTTAAACGACTTCAAAAAAAGGAGGTTTTCAATTTGTGTGTATGTATTTTTTTTTTTAATTTTTGTTTTCATGTTTGTTACCTCATCTATCAATTGGGCGAAAAGATTTTGATGATTCTTTTTTTATGGTTTTATGGTTTTTAAGTTGATGGTTCCCGTTT
Organism: Orgyia antiqua; assembly: GCA_916999025.1. Classification (NCBI taxonomy): domain Eukaryota; kingdom Metazoa; phylum Arthropoda; class Insecta; order Lepidoptera; family Erebidae; genus Orgyia; species Orgyia antiqua. The sequence goes on from OU779869.1 coordinate 23,703,242, forward strand.
AATCCCATTGGCACCAGGTCAGGATCTGATGGTTATCTCCTAAGAAATCGGGCAAAACCCTCAAATTTCAAACGCACATGAAGTCAATTGAACTTTCTTTTTAATATTCTATTAATAACTAATTCTTTAATATTGATGCTCTTGATCATGGACGTTACCAGAGACGGAGATTTAGTGGAAATGATGCAAATTGTATCAAAAACAAAAATTAACACTATTTCTCACATATTTAGTTCTTTTTTGTATCAATATTGTATTGAAACATGAAATTGGAAACCCTTCTCAAAACTAAATCCTGGCCAGCAAATAGCAATGCTCTTGATATACCTGATAAATAAATAACATACACTCCTGATATAATGTATATTCATTATCTATAGCTTAACTAACCAGAAGACATGTGAAATGTTTGTAAATTGTGAACTTTTCTGTCAAATCAAACAAATATCTGCTGATTTTGTCATATGTACTTAAAAACCGAACCAGTAATTAATTTATCTATTTCAATTAACACGTTTAGTATCTCACCACAAAGTTTAAAGTTACTATAATCCAATCTTATGTATATAGCGGTGACGAAGAATTGACAACAAGAAACTTACACAGATGTTTGATTTTCAACAAAGTTTCTGTAATCCCGATAAATTTGGAATAGTCACGTATTTAATTCTACAACGTGTTTCAGAAAGCTGTAGTCATATTTGACCATCGTTACACATGGCTGGTGACTAGGCACTAGGCATGGATGAAATTACAAATACTAGTTATATTATGACTTTTATGTGTTCATGAAAATTTAATATTTTTTTAAATTAATCGATTTTCTTTAAATACAGCACTAGTATGAGGTCATCTTTTATCGTAAGGTTCAATCGCATTCAATAAACCGTAAACATCTCATAATTGATGCGTTCCTGGTAGTTATTTAATAGTCGGCTATAAACAAGAAAATATTTACAAACTGTATTTTTCTATATGTAACTGTAATATTTATAATATTTAAGGCCTATCTAATGCAACTTTAAATTATGACTACACCTTTCTGCAACACGTTGTATATTTAAGAGGGTATTGTATTCTTAATTTAGGTATTTGCCTTAGGTATTGCTATCCCTATTCCCGAGCACGATGATGAAAGGGACAAATATAGCTGAAACAGATTTTACCTACAAATTCTTTGAAAAAAAGACGTTTCGTTTTCTTCGCGAAATTTAAACCGATTTTAATTGTTTATATAATTGCGCTATATTATAGATGAAGAGTATATCTATGCTTGTGTCACTTTTTTTTTTGTAAAATATTACCAAATATGTGTGATAGACGCTGCAACTTTAACTAAAGAAAACCGAAAAAATCGGGGTTTTCGGATGATCATATTTCTTTTAGTTATTATGTATTGAAAAAAAGAAAGTGACAGAAGCATAGATATACTCTTCATCTATAATATAGCGCAATTATATAATCATATCATTTTTTGTAAATTTTGATTCCCTAGCGAAAGTTGAAAATACTCAAAAATGGCTGTATTTCGGTTATATCTTCTGAATGCGTAGATCTAAATTATTGATTGTATCTTTTGCAGCAAAGGGCCGCATATATCTACATTTGGTATAAGTTTCAAATTGATACCTTCAGCCGTTGCCAAGTAAAAAAAAGTTTAACGGGGGATAGACAGACAGACGGACACCGTAGTGAGACTATAAGGGTTTGTACGAAGCCCTAAAAAGGTAAAACTCTGAGATATCATTTACTAAAATCGCTTTTAGCGATAAGGCCGCCCATTGTACAATCTTGTATTTTATTATTAAGTTATATGCTTCTGTATGGTGTACAATTAAGAATAAAAAAAAAAAATTTAAAAAAAATTAACTATAAACCTCACGGAGCCCGAGACCTTTCTAACGAATGCAAACCCGTGGAAATCGGTCCGTGCGTTCTGGAGTTATAGCGTCAGGAAGGAAAACCCGACTTATTTTTATATAGTAGATATCAGTGTATTAAAAATAAATATAATCCTAAACAATATAGACACAGACTTAACTAATAATGCGACCAAAAAAGTTTTTAAATAGAAATCTGTGCTCATTATATTAATATTAGCAACAACTGGACTTACAAAAAGACGTAGCAAGCTTAGAGATTTTTATTAATATAAATGTGAGCAACGAAATATCCAGTTAATCAAAATACTCTAATAGTTTAAATAAAACTACTTTTTACGGATTTCGACTTTGCAGTCACCATGGTCACGGGTGAGACTCACCCGTGACCATGGTGACTGCAAACCGACGTATCGACGCTGAATTGGTTTTTATAGGCGTCGGCGTCGGCGTCGGCGTATGGTCTTTACACTACTCAAATCCCGACTTACGTATCGGTGCTGAGTGGGTGTTTATAGGCGTCGGCGTCGGCGTCGGCGTATGGTTATTACGCTGCTAAAATCCCGACGTACCAGTGTTGAGTTAGTTTTTATAGGCGCCGGCGTCGGCTTCGGCGTCGGCGTATGGTCGTTACGCTGCTCAAATCCCGACGTATCGGTGCTAAGTTGGTTTTTATAGGCGTCGGCGTCGCCATTGGCATCGGCGTCGGCGTTACTTTTTAGCAAATCTTTCATGTGATGTGGTAATAAATTACAAGTTTTTTTGGATTTTTATCAGCACTATGTAGGCTTGGTCAATGGTCATGCCAAATTTCAAGTCTCTGGGATAGTGGGAAGTAACCTGTAAATTTTGATTCCCTAGCGAAAGTTGAAAATACTCAAAAATGGCTGTATTTCGGTTATATCTTCTGAATGCGTAGATCTAAATTATTGATTGTATCTTTTGCAGCAAAAAAACAAAAGTTTAATAATCGACTTTCATTAAACTTCTGTGAAACATTGTAAGTACTTGCTGATTTTGAAATAAAACTGATAAATATTAAACTTTATACTAGGACTACAAAGCTGAAGAGTTTGTTTGTTTGAACTCGCTAATCTTAGGAACTACTGGTCAAAGTGAAAAATTATTTTTGTGTCGACAAAAAGGAGCAAAGCATTAGTGAAAAATGTTGCAAAAACGGGGAAAGTATCCTAAATTCCACGCGTACGAGAAAGGCTGAGCCGATTATGGTGTATTTGGTCTTGAAATATTCGTGAAAGTCCAGGGAAGGTTTAAATTGTGACAAAATATATGGGGATCTAAAATTCATGCGTACCTACGGAGTAGCGGACATCAGCTAGTTATTAATAAAATTGTGTATATTGACTCCTTGAAGCAAATTAACTAATAATTATTCCCTAAGTTTCTATTTCATTGACTAGCACATTAAAGTCCCAGTGTACAAGAGCCTTGTTTACTTGGAGAAGGTTTTTGGTTTCCTGAATCCTCCGAGACGTGACTGGAAGACGTAGCGTAGGGCGGCGTCCAACAAGTTGGACTGACGATATCGTCGAATGTGCTGGGAGCCGCTAAATGCAGAGAGCGCAGGACCGCGAGTTGTGGCGTCCTATAGGGAAGGCCTATGCCCAGTAGTGAACAGATAAGAGCTAATAGATGGATGAATAAAACATTTTTAACCAATTGTGTTGTGACCAGGTACCAATTCTATATGCACTACTAAACTTAACTAAACTAAAAAATGAAAATCGACTTTATTGATTTCTTTATTAGGAAAACTGTGTATTACAGACTAAAGATTGAATTTCGATGTAAACGTGCACAACAAAATAGCTAATTAATTAAAATACACCATGGTTGTATTTATTTTAACACGCTTTTATATGTTCGTTATGTATCTATCAATGTATTAATCTATGTAACGAAATCTTTCGACGCCATTTTCACCCACTTGCGATAATTGGACTGATTTGAAATTTTGCATACATATCAAGGACCGATGACAATGCAATTATTTAAATAGATATTCAGGATTTTCAAGCGTGTTTTTTAGTTTTTGAAGTAAGCAAATTATTTCTAATAAAGGGGGTTTCTATGTATTATAAGTATGTATTTACAAAAAAAAAGTAGTATATGTATTCTATCCGTATTCTGGTACCATACCATAACACAAGCATAATACGCTTAGCTTGGGACCAGAGGACGTTGTGTGAAATGTCCATGAATATTTATTTATTTGTACATATTATTTACTTAACATACAACATATTTTTTTTAGTTAAGTTTAGTTCTGCACTTAGAATTGGTGCCAATTAGAGATGGGCGGGTGGGTAAAAATTAGGTAGGTAAAAATTGGTAATAATGGGTGGAATAGGTAAAAAATTATTTATACTCATTATTACCGGGTATTCAATAAAAATACCGGGTAAATATTAATATAATACTTTATTGGCTTATCCTTTAATATTGCGACCTACTGTGTGAAATTTTAATTTAACACTAAATATAATACGTAAATTTGAAATAAAACGTTATAAAAAGTTATAAAATATGAAGTACGAAATAAAAAGTTATAATTTTTTAGTTATAGTTTTCACATTACCTATTAGTAGTATCGTAGTATGATACATAAAGACATGATTTTATGTATAATTTGGAATATTTGCATATACTATTAAACAATCAAACACAGAAAATAATTATAGGAGGCTGAAATAAATAAATAAATAAATATTCATGGCCATTTCACACAACGTCCTCTGGTCCCAAGCTAAGCTTATATGCTTGTGTTATGGGTACCAGAATACGGATATAATACATAATCTACTTTTCTTTTGTAAATACATACTTATAATACATAGTAAACACCTAGACGCAGTACAAACATTTGTATAGGAGGTTATCTGTGAAGGACGTGAAGAAATACACCTATTTTATATACCTGTTGGTCTCAGTATTTATTTTTTCACATTAATATTTTTAGGGTTTCGTACACAGAAAAGAAATCCCTAATAATACTGAAAATCAGAGGCAATCGCGCGACAGTATCGCAAATATCGGAAGGTTACCTTAATGTGTCAATGAGATGTTTAAAAAAGAAACTATTTAACTTATTTATTAGTTGAATGCATTACAAAAACTATTATTAATTCGTAAGACGGGCTTCGTGGTGGAGTTGTTTATGTAATGGACTGTCGATCACGGGGGATCGATTCCCGCTTGGGACAATCATTTGTGTGATATCCATAAATGTCATACAAATGTTTGTACTGGGTGTTTTCTATGTATTATAAGTATGTATTTACAAAAGAAAAGTAGTTTATGTAGTATATCCGTATTCTGGTACCCATAACACAAGCATATAAGCTTAGCTTGGGACCAGAGGACGTTGTGTGAAATGTCCAAGGATATTTATTATTATTATTTATTAATTGTGTAGAGTGGTTGAAAAGGAAGGTTTATATAATTTGGTTTCTAAATCCCATGCGTTCGAAGTTGCAGGCAATATCTAGTTTAAATATAATACAAACAAGGGATGAATAAAAACAATAAAATGTGACTACAGTTTATTAGGCAACTTTAAGTAGGTACAGAAAAGGCTGCACTTTCAGCAGTGTTTCTTATTTAATTTAAAAAAAATATGTATATGTAGAGTTACGAGTTACAAGCGATTTATTTTAGTGGTGGCGATATGCACTAATGTACACATGCGGCACATGGTCATAGACTAAACTTCTATCTCTCCAGCCCATTAACGTCCCACTGTTGGGCACAGGCCTCCTCCACTTGGTAGGGATTATGGTCTACTCGTAGAGTCCTGTAAAACATAGTGAGGCATGGCAAGAAAACCAGGTGTTTTGGCATAGGGTTTAATTGCAAGGTTACGTCTCTCGCGGAGGATGTTATCGGTGCACCATTTTTTTTTTCATTATACATGTTGGCACTTGATCCCATGTCACCTGATGGTAAGCGACAATAGAATCTTTGATGGTAAAGCGCACCAACTATGTGAGTAGCCTATTGACCCTTTTTTTGAACATGTCTACATTGTAACTCTCGGGGAACACAGACATTGGTAAGTTATTCCAGTCCTTTGCAGTTCGTGGCAAGAAGGACGACCCAAAAATATATTATGTCTTATATCGACCATATATCATAGCTGGCTCTTACAGCTACCACACAAATAACAACTTAACTTCAGACATTTAAAATAATGGCCTATGTGGTTATTATTTGAAACACATTGGTCATTATTTCTTACTCTCGCAAAGCAGTTATTGACTATGCAATCACGTGCGATATCAAGTTCGGCGCGTGCTTACCTGCCTTCCCACCTTAACCCAACAATCAAAGAGACCTAACAATGTATACTGCGCAGTTAGCGCTCATAACTCATGTCGCTACCTGTATTATTCTATAATATTATTGATCAAAAAATGTATTGTTTGATCCATGGTAAGAATTTGGCTACATCTGTGAAGATGACGTAGTATTCTGGATCACAACGGTTCTCTTTAGCCACTGACAGTGATACTACGCCTCGTAGGTACCATATACCATCGTTTTTAAACACCATACCACCTCCACTATCACCATTGCAGACTGAAGTACCTATAAAATTATAAATATAACTATAAATTTTTGTGTCAGTCGCCATTCTCTTATAAAATAGATTCGATCGATTCTTACGAAATTTTGTATCTCTAGGCTACTTCTTCAGCCAATCAATGTCGCTCTGTTGGGCACGGGCCTCCTCTACTTCGGAAAGATACCTTATTTACTACCAGCTGTTGCCCGCGAGTTCGTATGCGTGGCTAAGATAAGATAAGATAATTTTATTTGTTGGATTAGTAATTGAATGATTTGAAATGTGGAATTTGAATTGAATGATTTGGATTGTGGAATTTAGAAAAGTTTTCCCGTTTTTGCAACATTTTTTGCTGATGCTTCGCTCGTATTAGTCGCAGTGTGACGTTATATAACCTATTGCCTTTCTTGATGTATTTTTTTATGTTTGTTACCTCATAACTTTTAACTAGGCGAAGTGATTTTTTTTTCTATCTCTATACAAATATTAAAAAAAATTGGTTACAATAGAAAAACAGTTCTTACCAGCTCTATTACCAGCGCAGTACGTATAAGATGATGTGAATCTCACAAAAAAGTAGTCGTGAGATCTCAAACAGGTCTCCTGATCCACTACTGGCATCTTCGCCATGTTTAGCACTTCTGTTAATTTGCCACTCTCATCAAAACCCCAACCCACAACCTGAAAACAATCTTCTCTCTTTAGCCCATTTACGTCCCAATGCTGGACATGTGACTTCTCACTTCGGGACTAGACCTAAAAATATATAAATGGTGGCTAATTTGAAGGTGTTGCAAGTAGACCGCAATAAGCTCAGTTGGAAGAGCTTCGGAACGGTATTCCGAGGTAGTGGGTTCAAGTCCCACTTGCGGCACATTCACTTTTTCCACCATAATTTGATTTAATAAGTAAAAGGCATAGCATGTCAAATGCAAAAATTAATAAATTAATAATGAACGTCGCGTCATTATTTCAACCATTCGTATTCTGGAAAGAATACTCAAGTGTTGGTCGAGATGGTGTAAACCAATCTTGATAGATGTCGGTGTACGTAAAAATATATAAATGGTGGCTAATTTGAAGGTGTTGCAAGTAGACCGCAATAAGCTCAGTTGGAAGAGCTTCGGAACGGTATTCCGAGGTCGTGGGTTCAAGTCCCACTTGCGGCACATTCACTTTTTCCACCATAATTTGATTTATTATAGTAACGTAATGTTAGGATAGCCTTGCCGAGTCATGGTAAGGCTCAAGGCACCACCATGGCCCGGTAGGGCAGAGAGAGGAGGGGAAAAAAATAAAAAAAACATAATGTTAGGCGACTTCATAACAGTTAACTTACCGAACCGTTCCTACCAACGACATGATGTAGGTCGATTTGATTCTCCGGCCAGAGACATACAGGTCTTACCCAATCAGTAAACTGAACTATTGGCTTGCGAAGCTCAAGTATTGCAATATCATGACTGAGTGTAGATCTGTTGTACTCCGGGTGTACTATTATGTTTTCAATCTGTAAATACAAGTTTCTTTTTTAGCTAAACCGTTATTGTATAGGCTAAATCTATGGCTAAATCACATCCTCAGTCATGTGGCTAAACGTCCCAATGTTTCAATTTCGTATTACTGCTGTTGCCCCCTTTATAATATTAGTACAGATTAATTATCGATCAATCACACCCCCTTTTAATCATCGGTTGGCTTCCTCCTAGTTAAACCCTTAAATTATAATACTCACGAACTTAATTTGTACGCCTTCAACAGAAGTCCTAAGATTGTGTTTTCCCAAATATACAGTAAACGCGTTCTTGTTCAACTTCCTTGAAGAGTTCTTTTTTATGTTTGTGACACAGTGCGCTGCCGTGATCACATGACGATCACTTACAAGTGTCCCTCCACATTTGTATTCATTATTTATTGTCTGTAACTCTTCTGACTCCTAAAAAACCAACAAAACTTTTGAGATTTGCTGGTTTTATACGAAAATTTCAGAAAATACCAAAAATTTACAATGATTAAAAGTAAAACACAGTTCTTTAATTTTTGAAGGCGTATTTTTTAACCAAGCTGTTTATTTGCGGTTTAGAAAGGGAGCATTTTGTTGAAAGCTTTTTAAATTGGTAATTTTACATCTATATGCATTGTTAGTAAAGAAATCTTACATGTTCATAGTACAAAGCAACTTGCCATGGCCATTGTTTCGCCAATGAAGGAGTTCCACCAAGAACAAACCAAGAACTACGGGAAGCAGCCGCAACCGTTCCACATTGGATCTGAAACATTAAAATTGACGTTTCACAAAACATCCTCTGATCCCAAGCTAAGCTTATATTTATATTTTTGACCGGGGTCGCTAAGTTTTGTCAATGCCTAGATACTTATTTAGCATTGCCACTAATAAGTCTTAAAACCATATTATTAAAATGTTTATAAATATATGAACGATACAACTCTCCCCTCTTTCCAACCCATTAATGTCTCACTGTTGGGCCCAACCCCCTCCACTTTAGGAGAGATCATGGTATACTGCGCTGAGCAAGCGTGTTGGGAAAGGGTTAATTTTCGAGTTGTCTATCTCTCACAATCCTTTGTGAGAGATAGATAACTCGAAATGATCTGTGTACAATATTCTTTAGCTGGCTTTTGCAGTACTCTTGAGAGGAAATGGGGTAGTGACACTTGTACTCGTAATCCGTCACCACACGTGGCAACTGCTATACTGTAAAAACATGCCCCAAGCCTGAAAAAACGTAAGTACTTATTGAAACTTACGTTATTATTGGATTCAACTTCTATTGAGCTAGGAGTACTCAAAGATTCGTTATCATCATTTAAGTAATCGGATTCGCTGAAATTCCAAAATAATTAATTAATCTTATATATAAAAATCAATTGCTGTTTGTTAGTCTCGCTAAAACTCGAGAATTGCTGGGCCGATTTTTGTGATTTTGGTGTTCAAATGTTTATGAAGTCCAGGGAAGGTTTAAACGGTGCAAAATATATGGAGATCTAAAATTCCACGCGTACGGAGTAGTGGGCATCGGCTAGTCTTATATATAAAAATCAATTGCTGTACGAACAGCAATTGATTTTTATATTTATAAATGACTAACGATAGTCGCGCTAAAACTCGAAAACGGTTGGGCCAATTTTGGTGATTTTGATCTTAAAATATTCATGAAAGTCCAGGAAAGGTTTAAACACAACAAAATGTATTTAAAATTGGGATCTAAAATGCCACGCGTTCAAAGTCGCGTGCAATAGCTAGAGTAATATAATTTAAGAAAACCAATTACTAACAGAGATTTCTTCTTTATATTCATACCTGTGGTGTGTTAATTCAAATGTGTCAGATGGTGATTCTGTTACATATTGGTTATCACTACCGTAGCTCGGCACGGCTAACGCAATTATGAAGATGATTATTGAAATCTGTGGAAAATAGGTATGTGCGTTAGTATAATCATTTATTAATAACATAATCTTTCTTATATATAAAATTCACGTGTCACAGTGTTAGTTACCGTACTCCTCCGAAGCGGCTTGACCGATTCTTCTCAAATTTTGCATACATATTCAGTAGGTCTGAGAATAGGCCAACATCTATTTTTCAAACTTTTTTTTTTAGTATGGCAAAACCACGTTTGCCAGGTTAGCTAGTATTATATAAAAAGTTTAAAAAAAATTTAGATTGGCTAATATTATGTGCGAAGCTATTAAATAAAAGAAAACAGATAAAATTTAATTAAATAAATTACGCGTCAAAATATTCCTCCGCATCGTCCTCAACTGGTAAAGTGCCGAGAACACTGAAGAACTAATCAGAACTTACTGCCCGCAACTAATCCGTTGCGCAAAATAAAGGCCAGCGATTAGTATGTGCGTATTTATTTAGCCAGTATGTGCATATCCTAAATTAGTAGAAGATATTACTTTATTACTCCTAGAACACTTATTAGCTCAAAATTTGTGGAACTCTGTTATAAAAAGACAGTTTGTTTCTCAGTACTTTTTATAAACCTAATCTATAGGTACTAATATTAATAAGCTGGAGGCCTAGTTTGTTTGGACGCGCTAATTTTAAGAACTATTGGTTTGAATTTAAAAAATATTTTTGATTTGGATAGTCCATTTATCGAGGAAGGCTATATAACATCACGCTGTGACCAAAATGAGCGAGCCATTATTAAAAAATGTTGTAAACACTTCGAAAATTTTCGAAATTGCACGCTTATGAAACATTTAGTTACTATCACAGGTTACTATTATATTAATAAACCCTAACATTCTTCGAAATTTTGAATTAGATGCAATAAGGATCTAATCCAACCACTTTGAATAGTTATAACTGGTTATAAATATTAATAATTTGAAGATTGTTGTAATTGCATTAACAGGAAAAATTCTTGGCTAAATTATTTTAATATTCTAAGACTAGTTCCGCAATAACTAGTTTTTTTTATTATTTATGGCTCTATGGTATATAAATTGTTACTTTTATGAATTGTAGATATTAGAAATAACCTCCAGACTATAATTTTAAACATAAAATCTTTTTACAATTGCTTTTAAAATACCTGCGTAAAATAATACCGATAACATAATCTAATATATAAAATTCACGTGTCACAGTGTTAGTTACCGTACTCCTCCGAAACGGCTTGACCGATTCTTCTCAAATTTTACATACATATTCAGTAGGTCTGAGAATCGGCCAACATCTATTTTTCAAACCTTTTTGTTTTTTTTTTGTATGGCAAAACAACGTTTGCCGGGTCCAGTGTTGCCAGAGTGATTTGGTCGAAAGTTACGTTGGCATCCATGAAAAGTTACATTTTTAAACTAAAACTTACGTAGTGGTAATTTTATTAGTGTGAATGTAGCAGCCATCAGCCAAATTTATAATTATTTACAAATAGAGTAAATAATTAATAAAATTTTTTTTTAAAAATGCCCATTAAAAAAATTTTCAAAAATAAATGCATTTTTTATAAATATTATTTTTTAAATTATTTACTCTATTTATTTGTAGTTTTAAATTTTTCTGATGTCTGCTACATTCACGCTCATGTAATTTTCAGCTCGCAGATCAAAAATTATTATTATTTTATATTTTCTTGTACACAATAGTTTAAAAAAATATATATTTATCAATATAATTATAACTTTTTTAATTTTTTGCGGTAGTTTTTGTTTTCATTAAATAAATTTAGATAAGAATATGAAAGAATGTAAATAAATTAGCTTTTAATTTACTTTTTCTTTTTATTAAATTTAATTTTTATTTAAATTTTAATAATTAAAACAATATAAGAAATTATTATTCCTGTGGTTCCATTTTATTTGGACAGCTTAGGATGAACCCTATTAATATTTCGAAAACCTGAAATCATAAATAAAATTGGTCAAGTGCGAGTGGGACTCGCGCACGAAGGGTTCCGTACCATTATCTATGCAACATAAGGCAACGTTATTAGTATCGAGCAAGAAACAGTAAAAAAAATCAGTTTTTTGTATGGGAGCCCCCCTTAAATATTTATTTTATTTTATTTTTAGTATTTGTTGTTATAGCGGCAATAGAAATACGAGTACATCATCTGTGAAAATTTCAACTCTCTAGCTACCGTTCTTGAGATACAGCCTGGTGACAGACGGACGGACGGACGGACGGACAGCGAAGTCTCAGTAATAGGGTTTCTGTTTTTACCCTTTGGGTACGGAACCCTAAAAACGTAATCTAACATTAATTACCTACTGATCCCTGTTTAGAAAATCTTATAAAATCCAATAGATTCTCATAAAGCCCCATCGAGATTTTATAAGAATGAATGAGTTCTATGAGAAGTGCTATAGTTAAGTATAGGGTCTTATACAACAGCTATAAGAATTTACCGTAAATATTGCAATGTTTGTTCGTTTTTTTCAAGATTTTTTTTTCATTTTTACCTCTTTTGTAATTCTTGAGAAGTTACTTAAATTTAACTAAAATTGTTTCTTACATACATGTTACATGAACTGATCAAAAGTTACGTAAAATGTAAAAAATGTAACCTTCTGGCAACACTGGCCGGGTCAGCTAGTAATAATATATATGTGGATATTATTCAGAAATTAGTCATTTGTTCAATGTCTAAATAGGATTTGCAGTTATCACTACAGAACCATCAGAATCAGAATCTATCGAGTTAAAAATTTTAACGTTGCTTTCAAACTTTGGATAATAATTAAGTATATTATAAATATTAGTATAGATTAGAACTAATAAGTATTGTTACCTACTTTAAGAGTTTGTTTGTTTGAACGCGCTAATTTTAGACACTACTGGTTCGAATTGAAAAGGTCCATTAGTGTTGGATAGTCCATTTATCAGGGAAAGCTATAGGCTATATAATATTATGCTGCGACCAATAGGAGTGAAGCGTTAGTGGAAAATATTGCAAAAATGGGGAAAGTTTTCTTAATTCCACGCGTCGCAGGAAACAGCAAATACTTAGATAATAAACAATCTTTCAGTTATTAAAACAACTTTATTAAATTTTATAATAATTATAGTACTTACCATTATTTTACAATATTCTCACAGATTATTAAAACTATACTAACTTACTTACAAGCAAGTTATTAGAACGAGCGGCAACGATCGCTGCCGGCTTTATAATAAAACAACCATCCAGGAAAATCGTGTCATGAATAACATTTTTTTTATTACAATAACCAAGACTTGCATCGATTAGCAAGATTCACAAGTAATTTTATGTTTTTATTATATCTTTATGAGAATCTAGGATACTTACTATAGAATTCTTGAATTGGAGAGGAGTGCAAAACGAAAGGTGAGAGGGTTGTTTTGGTCTCGTTACTTTAAAACAATTCTTATAATTATTAATCCATCCATTCATCCATCAGCCTCTCTCCATCCACTGTTGGACATAGACCTCCCCCATAGAACGCCATAACGCGCGGTCTTGTACCGCTTGCATCCAACATCTCCCCGCGACCTTGACGATGTCGTCGCTCCACCTTGTCGGGGCCGCCCAACGATGCGTCGTCCGGTACGTGGTCGCCACTCTAGGACTTTTCTTCTCCAACCATCATCAGTCCTACGAGCGATGTGGCCTGCCCACAGCCAGCATGCCAACCCTTCGGGCTATATCGGATACGCCGTATAATTTTTATATTTCATTGGAATTGTTTACAAGAGGGTTAAGTTTACAAAAACCGGTCAAGTACGGACTCGCACACATAGGGTTCGCACCGTTATTACAATAGATTCGTCATACTAACCCTAAATAACGGGATAAGTGCAGGAGAATGATAATATACATGTGTACTAGATATGCACTGTGAAATTTTCAGCTTACTATCACCGCTCCAGAGAAACAGCCGAGTGACAGACGATCAGGTGGTTGAAGAGGAAGGTTTAAATAAGTTGGATTCTAAATCCCATGCGTTTGAAGTTGCGGCCAATAGGTAGTTTCAATATCAGCCGTCAACCGGTCAGCCCTTGACCACGATCGATGCAACTCGGTCGAAACGTCTCGGGAGCAGAGGTATTGTGCCTTTTTAAGAGGATACCAAAATAGCTTCGTGCATTTTTCTATGTACGAAGTTTTCATTGTTTCTTTAGATTGAATGGCTAGAGCTCTAATTTTTAAGTATATGTTTTTTCAATATATGATCTAGGATCGCATAAACTCAGAAACGCGATTGAAAAAAGTTTTCTCGATGGAAAATCTTAGCGAAACAACCTCTCAAATTTTTTATTTTTTTCATTGGTCGGTCTATTATCGCGTATTAACTAATGAAATAACTTTAAAAACATAAGTAACTATTATATATAGAAACACGTAAATCAGAATTAAAATATATTTAGTAGATTTTGAGTAAATAGGAAAAGTATCCCTAATTCTTCATTTTCTGTGCCTACTGGCTGTGTTAATATGTACGTGTCGGCGATGATATACGATAATATTGATGAAGGCCCTTAAGTTATTAACGTAATTATAGTCCCGGTAATATTAACAAATTATGAGTTTAAATATAATACAAACAAGGGATACATAAAAACAATAAAATGTAACTACAGTTTATTAGGCAACTTATAGTAGATACAGAAAAAGCTTCATTTTCAGACGTAATACTTATTTAGCTTAAATAAAAATGTATATGTAGAGTCACATTATGTAGAACACCATAACGTCATTTTATTGGTCGCTACTCACGCCCCGCCAAAAATCACCTCGCGCTCACTACGAAACGACATACTAACGGTTTTGACGGCTTCGTTGTGGAGTGGTTTACGAGTATGTAATGGACTGCCGATCACGAAGTCTCGGGCTCGATTCCCGGTCAGGACAATCATTTGTGTGATATCCATAAATGTCATACAAATATTTGTACTGCGTCTGGGTGTTTACTATGTATTATAAGTATGTATTTACAAAAGAAAAGTAGTTTATGTATTATATCCGTATTCTGGTACCCATAACACAAGCATATAAGCTTAGCTTGGGACCAGAGGACGTTGTGTAAAATGTCCGTGTATATTTATTTATTATTTATTTATTTACTAAACTAGACTTATCTAAAAAATGTAAATTGACAGTGTCAATAACACAATTCGGTAATGTTAGCTGAACTTTTTATTACAAAATCTGTGTATTATAGACTTAAATTAATAAAAATGTGCACAACGAAATACCCAATTAATCAAAATACACCATAGGTGTTTTCAATTTTTAGTTAAATTAAGTTTAGTTGTGCAAGTAGAATTGGTACCAATGAGTATGATCATTGTTAGGGTTCCGTACCCAAAGTATCTCAAGAACGGTGATAGCTAGACAGTTGAAATTTTCACAGATGATGTATTTCTATTGCCGCTATAACAACAAATACTAAAAATAAAATAAAATAAATATTTAAGGGGGGCTCCCATACAACAAACATGATTTTTAGGGTTCCGTACCCATTATCTCAAGAACGGTGATAGCTAGACAGTTGAAATTTTCACAGATGATGTATTTCTATTGCCGCTATAACAACAAATACTAAAAATAAAATAAAATAAATATTTAAGGGGGGCTCCCATACAACAAACATGATTTTTTTACCGTTTCTTGCTCGATACTAATAACGTGGCCTTATGTTGCATAGATAATCGTACGGAACCCTTCGTGCGCGAGTCCGACTCGCACTTGACCAATTTTTTTTGTACCTTTTTCAGCGGTGGTCGCCTGATAATGTTGACTCCTGGATTTCTGCTTTACGACTAAAGCTCATAACTCGTGTCGCTACCTATTGTATAATATTATTGATCAAAAAATGTGTTGTTTGATCCATGGTAAGAATTTGGCTACATCTGTGAAGATGACGTAGTATTCTGGATCACAGCGGTTCTCTTTAGCCACTGACAGTGACACTACGCCTCGTAGGTACCATATACCATCGTTTTTAAACACCATACCACCTCCACTATCACCATTGCAGACTGAAGTACCTAGAAAATGATAAACTTATATAAAAAACTATCTGTTGCTGGCTACTTCGTACGCGTGGAAATTAGAAGCTGAACCCTAACAAATTATACAAAAAAGCAATCCTCTTGAACTACTCGATCTAATAAAACAAACCGCATTAAAATCCGTTGTATAGTTTTAAAAATATAAGCTCATAGGGACATACATACAAAAATAACGGCTTTGGTTTTATAATAAGTAAGGATGGAAATGCTGGGAGAGGACGCCAAAAAAAAAATACTCCGATGTCATCGCCGGGATACTCCAAATGGGGCAAGTGCGTAGCACTTACAACCGTCGGGCATGTATGACTAGATCTATGAGTGTGGATGAAGCCAAGGAAGTATGCTTCGATCGTAGCAGATGGCGCTCTATAGTCTCTGCCTACCCCCATGAGAAAAAGGCGTGATGTTATGATGATGATTCATCATCATCATAACATCACGCCTTTTTCCCATGGGGGTATAGAGGTAGAGATGGGGGTAGAGAATGGTGACTAACACCATTCTCTTGCTAAACAACTTGATCGAAATTTTAATGTATATACGAGTACATCGCTTCTTCTTTCTACTTCTCCACCCAATTAACGTCCCACTATTGGGCACAAGCCTCCTCCACTTCGGTAGAGTATATAGTCTACTATGCCTCGCTGACCAGGCGTAAGTTTTATTTTTAAGTTTTCCATCTCTTATAAAAGACGTTACCTGCTTAAATAATATCATTTAACTGGCTTTTACAGTACCCTGAAGAGGAAATGCGATGGATACATTTATATTCTTACTCTGTCAAGGGAATTAAGCTCATCATCATACCGTTACGCCTTTTTCCAATGTAGAGACTATAGAGCGACATCTGCTACGATCTAAACACAGTTCCTTGGCATTATTTACATACATACTCGATGGTTGTAAATGCTACCTAAGCCAATTAAGCTCATTGTGAAAAAAAGAGAGGTTAAAATCATTTTTAAGTAGAATCCTATAAATCGAGGCCTAAATCCTATAATCTATTTAGGCGGGCTAATTTCAATTAATAATTATAAAAAAATGTGGACTACCAGGAGAGAACAAAAAATCTTACCAGCTCTATTACCAGCGCAGTACGTATAAGATGATGTGAATCTTACAAAAAAGTAGTCGTGAGATCTCAAACAAGTCTCCTGATCCACTACTGGCATCTCCGCCATGTTTAGTACTTCTGTTAATTTACCACTCTCGTCAAAACCCCAACCCACAACCTGTAAATAAACTTCTCTCTTCAGCCCATTAACGTCCCAATGCTCTTACACTTCGGTTATTTGGTCTATCATGCCCACTTCGGAATGGTATTTAATCAACTATCCCACGCAGCACCAATTTCATTATCAACACTTTCAATATTATGTTTTCGTTTAGTTGTAAAATCAGTATTGCTGCAAATATACCAATTATACGTGTTTATCTAAACTTAATTATAGAATGAAAACAACTATGGTGTTTTTTTATTCATTGTTTATTTCGTTGTGCACATTTTTATTAATTTAAATGGTTACCCAATCTATAATAATTTGACGGGCTTCGTGGTGGAGTGGTTTAAGTAATGGACTGCCGTTCACGAGGTCGCGGGATCGATTCCCGCTTGGGACAATCATTTGTGTGATATCCATAAATGTCATACAAATGTTTGTACTGCGTCTGGGCGTTTTCTATGTATTATAAGTATGTATTTACAAAAGAAAAGTAGTTTATGTAGTATATCCGTATTCTGGTACCCATAACACAAGCATATAAGCTTAGCTTGGGACCAGAGGACGTTGTGTATAATTTCCATGAATATTTATTTATTTAATACACAGATTTAAATTCAGCTCTCTCTCTCCAGCCCATTTACGTCCCACTGTTGGGCAAGGGCCTCTTCCACTTTGGGAGGGATTATGGTCTACTGTGCCGCACTGTTCTGTGTTGGCTTAGGGTTTATTTTCGAGTTTTCCGTCTCTCACAGAGGACGTTATCTGTTTGCAATATCCCTTAGCTGGCTTTTACAGCACCCTTGGGAGGAGATGGGGTGGTGACACTTGTATTCTTAATCCGTCACCACACGGAGATTAAATTTAAAATTTTAAATTCAGCTAACATAACTAATTGTGTTATTGACACTATTAATTTCCAATCTTTAGTTAAGTATAGTTGTGCACGTAGAAACGGTGTCATTGTTTCAAACTAACGTTGTGATTGCCTTACAAGATAACTTAAAAAAAGAATTTTAAAAATCGTTTCACTATTGACGGAGAAATCGGTAAACATACATAGAAAAAAAATATACAACAGACCATAGAACCTTCTCTTTTTTGAAGACGGCTAAAAACAGCATTATACTATAACTAATATAGAACCGTATTGTTAATCATTTTAGGATGATTTCATAGATATTTTTGATTTAATAAGAAAATCTAGTTTACAGTACCGAATTTTGTAATGCATGTTTTAGTTTAGTTAAGTTTAGCTGCATAGGTAGAATAGGTATTATTGTAATGCACCTAGCCCCAACAATAGTTTAATTTGTGTTACATAAGGATAGTTATACGAAATAAATTATATTATTACAACAGTTTAACTTACTGAACCGTTCCTACCAACGACATGATGTAGGTCGATTTGATTCTCCGGCCAGAGACATACAGGTCTTACCCAATCAGTAAACTGAACTATTGGCTTGCGAAGTTCAAGTATTGCAATATCATGACTGAGTGTAGATCTGTTGTACTCCGGGTGTACTATTATGTTTTCAATCTGTAAAAACAAGTTTCTTTTTTAGCTAAACCGTTATTGTATAGGCTAAATCTATGGCTAAATCACATCCTCAGTCATGTGGCTAAACGTCCCAATGTTTCAATTTCGTATTACTGCTGTTGCCCCCTTTATAATATTAGTACAGATTAATTATCGATCAATCACACCCCCTTTTAATCATCGGTTGGCTTCCTCCTAGTTAAACCCTTAAATTATAATACTCACGAACTTAATTTGTACGCCTTCAACAGAAGTCCTAAGATTGTGTTTTCCCAAATATACAGTAAACGCGTTCTTGTTCAACTTCCTTGAAGAGTTCTTCTTTATGTTTGTGACACAGTGCGCTGCCGTGATCACATAACGATCACTTACAAGTGTCCCTCCACATATGTACACGTTATCCATAGTCTGTAATATTTGAATAATAAAAAGTATAACTCTTCGGATTTACCAGACAGTGATACCAATTCTACGTGCACGCAGTGAGCTTTGCAAGCCAACAGTTCAGTTTACTGATTGGGTAAGACCTGTATGTCTCTGGCCGGAGAATCAAATCGATCTACATCATGTCGTTGGTAGGAAAGGTTCAGTAAGTTAAATTATTGTAATGATATAATTTATTTCTGATAACTATCCATAAGTAAAACAAATTAAAGCCCTGTGCTATCACGCCTGGTCAGCGCAGCACAATAGACCATAATCCCTTCCAAAGTGGAGGAGGCCCGTGCCCAACAGTGGGACGTAAGGGGGCTGAAGAGAGTTTTACTAACTGTATAACTTTCGTTTCCAGAGCTTCTAACTAATTTACCATTCAATCAATCCTTTTCTATTAGGCCCCATATGTGTAGAGAAGAATGTATGCGACTGTACTTAAATTTCTAAATACCTAGTTATCGACGCATCCCTCTCATGGAAAACCTGTCTGTAAATAGGTGATCAGAAAGAGAATACTTGTTTTATTATTAACACGCTTATATTCGGTAGGTATCCATCAATGTAACAATCATCATCTATCTAACGGATTCTTTGTAAGTGATTTTAACACACTTACAGTAGTCGGATTGATCTGAAATTTTACACACATATTAAGGACCGATGACAATGCAATAATTAAAAAAAAATTTTATTTTCAAGCATGTTTTTTTAGTTTTTGAACTATTAGCCTATGGTACAATTAAACCTGTGGCGTGGATTAGAGACGCATAGAATGTATTTCACGCATGTAAAGATATTTAAGTGACTTCAAGCCGGGTGAGTTACATAGCCGTTGTCACACTATCTGGTATATCCGTATGCAAAGATAGCAAAGAAATCTTACATGTACATAATATAAAGCCACTTGCCATGGCCATTGTTTCTCTAATGAAGGAACTCCACCAAGAACAAGCCAATTCCTATGTCCACCAGATGCAACCGTGCCACACTGAATCTGAAAATCGATTATAATAAATAAATTATGGTGGAAAAAGTGATTGCCGCAAGCGGGACGTCCCGCTATTAAGTAAAGCATAGCATGTCAATTGCAAAATCAATAAATTACTTTAATCGATTATAACTTTAAATTTATCCATTTTCTATGAACGTGCTAAAACATAACTCAATTTTGATTTTGCTATTTATATATGTAAATTTCATAATTATGTACATTTCACACAATGTCCTCTAGTCCCAAGCTAAGCTTATTTAATTTTGCTTTGCTATTTTCATTTTTGTTAGGTAAAGTTTAGTTGTGCACGTAGAATAGGTACCTTTGCATTCCAGTAGGTATCATGTCTAACAAAAACGTTAATAACTAACCTATATAGTTAATTACAATTATATGTAACTAATTCAGATGTACTCACGTTATTGGATTCAGTTTGTAATGAACTGGCCGTACTTATTGATACGTTGTCTTCTTTTAAGTAAAAGGTCTGACTGTAATTCCAAAATAATTACGTTATATAACTTATCAAATATTAACATTTAAAAGTTAACTTTTCGTCAATGAAAATCTTCAAACAACTTCGCATCCGTCTAATTTAGAAAGCAAACCTTAACACACGATACAAAAAGCTATCCTTTTGAAGCACTCTATCTATTAAAACAACCGCATCAAAATCCGTTGCGTAGTTTTGAAAATATAAGCTCACATAGGGACATACATACAAAAATAACGACTTTGTTTATAATAAGTAAAGATAGCCTGCAAGCTGTTTATATCTAGGAGTTTCCTTGGTAGACAACTTGATCACATCTTTTGCGATTTATTCATTGGACACCCATGCTTTGACGGGTGACGACATCGTAAAAGAAAATGCGCGTAACCTTTGCATAATATAAAACAGAGTCGTCTTTTTGTTTGTTCCTATGTGAACTTAAATCTTCAAAAGTACGCAACAAATCTTGATGCGTTATTTTAATAAATAGTGATTTAAGAGGAAGGTTAAATTCTGTAATTTGTAAAGGTTTGGTTCGTTGGAATTTAGAAATGCAAAATTACAAATTATATAAAACACCCATCCCCTGGAACCACTTTATCATTAAATTTAAAAGAAACCGCATCAAAATCGAAATATTGAAGATATAAGCTAACATAGGGACATACATACAAAAATAACGACTTTGTTTTATAATCAGTAAAGATTACTAACGATTTAAGAAGACCCATTACTATTAGTAATTTTATTATTATTTTCATACCTGTAGTCTCTAAATACAATAGTATCAGATGGTGGTATTTTTACGGATTGGTACGGACTGCCGTAGCTGAGCACTGATAGTGCAATCATTATGATAATTGTTGTAATCTGTGGAATAATAATAAATAAATAAATATCCTAGGACATTTCACAAAGTCCTCTGGTCCTAAGCTAAGCTTATATGCTTGTTTTATGGCTACCAGAATACGGATAGAATACATTAAATGTATTCCAATATTCAGTATCAGATTTTTTATTGAAGATCCGTAGTAATTACTGATCTGGCCTCAGTGTGGTGACGGATTAGTGATGAGAATACAAGTGTCCCATCTCCCATACCCCAAGGGTGCTGTAAAACTCAGCTAAGGGATATTGCAAACAGATAACATCCTCTGTGAGAGATGGAAAACTCGAAAAGAAACCCTGTGCCAACACGCCTGTTCAGCGTGGCACAATAGACCATAATCCCTCCCAAAGTGGAGGAGGCCCGTGCCCAACAGTGGGACGTAAATGGGCTGGAGAAGAAGAAGAAGTATTCATTGCTCAGTATTTTTTGTAAACCTTATTATACAATTCAATTCATTATGTCAATTATGTCGTAGTGTAGGTACCTAAACCTACACTACGACATAACCGAGGTTTTACGTTGTACCTAATATAAGTAAAACAAATATGTAATTCTACACTAATAAAGCTTGTTTGTTTGTTTGAATGCCCTGATCTCAGAAACCACTGGTTTGAATTAAAAAATTCTTTGTGTTGCATAGTTTATTTATCGTTATAGGTTATAGGCTGTATAACATCACGCCACGACCAATAGGAGCGAAGAATTAATGAAAAATGTTGCGAAAACGGGGAAAATTGTCTAAATTCCACGCGTAGGTACGAAGTTGCGGGAAACAGCTAATGCAACTAATATTATAAATGTGAAAGTTTGTGAGTATGGATGTTTGTTACTCTTTCACGCAAAAATTACTGAATGGATTTTAATGAAACTTTACAATAATGTAGTTTACACATCAGAATAACACCTAAGCTACAATTTATAAAGATATTGTGGGAATTGTCTAATGCATGCAAAGCCGCGGGCAGAAGGTAGTATAATATATTAGGGGTATTATTACCGCCCATACAGATTTTGATTCAGATGCAATAAGGATGCAATCAAACCTCTTTGAATAAATACAATAATTGTTATGATATTATATTTAATAACAGGAAAAATTCTCATTTTATTATCCTAAAACTCGTCTCGCAATAACTAGTTTTTTATTATTTAGCTGTATGCTACATAAGTTGCTACTGTTATGAATCGTATTAGAAATAACACCCAGACTTTAATTTCAAACATAAAATCCTTTAATACAACTGCTTTTTAAAATACTTACAAAATAATGCCGATTTTACATATCTCGAAAACATAATTGGATTTGCTGTTTCCACTAAAGAATTTTATTCTTTTGCAAACTTTAACACTACAAATTGACAAATGTTATCACGGACATCTACAAAAGCATATCACCAATGTAATCTACCGAGTAAAAAATTTCAAAGTTGCTTTTAAACTTTTTGTAAGTAACAATACTCATTATTATTCATACTATAATAAACAATCTTTTAATTATTAAAACAACTTTATTAAAATTTATAATAATAATAGTAGTTAGTAAAACCATAGCAAGTGAATTGCAAAAATTAATAATAGTACCTACTTACCATTATTTTACGATGTTCTCACAAATTATAAAAACTAACACGCATAATATGAGCAAGTTACAGTACAAGTGGCAACGAACGCTGCCTGCTTCGTATAGAACAACGGTCCAGACATATCGTGTCTTAAGGGCCTACATCAATATTATCGTATATCATCGCCGACACGTACATATTAACACAGCCAGTAGGCACAGAAAATAAAGAATTAGGGATACTTTTCCTATTTACTCAAAATCTACTAAATATATTTTAATTCTGATTTACGTGTTTCTATATATAATAGTTACTTATGTTTTGAAAGTTATTTCATTAGTTAATACGCGATAATAGACCGACAAATGAAAAAAATAAAAAATAAGAGAGGTTGTTTCGCTAAGATTTTCTATCGAGAAAACTTTTTTCAATCGCGTTTCTGAGTTTATGCGATCCTAGATCATATATTGAAAAAACATATACTTAAAAATTAGAGCTCTAGCCATTCAATCTAAAGAAACAATGAAAACTTCGTACATAGAAAAATGCACGAAGCTATTTTGGTATCCTCTTAACATATTTTTTGTATTTAACCAAAAGCCAGCATCAAATGATTAACAAGTAATCTTATCTTTAGGTAAATAAACTAAATTACTTAGTTTACTTACACTATAATTTAGTTTATTTAGTAAAAGCATAGAAAGTCAATTGCAAAAATTCATAAATTAATATCTTTAGGTACATACAAAACAAAGTCGGTACTTTTGTGTGTCCCAGCGTCAGCTTGTATTTAACAAAATAAGCAAAAAATTTTTATACATTTTTTTTATTTTTTAATATTTTTTATATATTTTTTTCATAGAGTGGCCCAAGAGGATGGCTTTTTGTATAATTTGTTTAGATTTGGTGTATACCTACTTAAAACTCTACGCATACGAAGTTGCAGGCACCACCTAGTATGTATATTAAACTGTAAAATCTTTACTATAGAATTCTTGAATTGTAGAGGTCATTAAACGAACTGTGAAACCATACTATAAATATAATGCCAACTTTACTTACCTGTTTTGGTCTCGTTAATTTTGTATGTTTACAAAAACTGGTCTTGTACGAGTTTGACACGCACAAGGGTTCAGTATAATTATTTTAAGTATTACCTATCTTTGTATTTTCGCTATATTAATATATCGTAATATATCGTTTGTGGCGGCCTTTAAACTAGGCGAAAATCCGGGAAAACCCGAACGTATGACTATATAAGTTGCATTTAGATCTTTGTATAAATTCTTCTCTCACGGTAAATATTTATACTTAATACTATAAAGCTGAAAAGCTTGTTTGTTTGTTTGAATGCGCTAATCTCAGGAACCACAGGGCCGATTTAAAAAATTCTTCCAGTGTTGTATAGTATCATTTATCGAGGAAGGCTATAGGCTATATAACATCACGCTGTGACTAATAGGAGCAAAGCAGTAGTAAAAAATGTTACTTAAACGGGTAACCTTTTTTTCAATTCTACGCGTACAGAGTTGCTGGCAACATCTAGTATGTAATAAGAATGCAACCAAAGTAAGGTAAAATAAAACAAAGTAAGTATTTATAACATTTATCATATTACAAATAAAAGAAAGTTGTAGAAATAAACAAACTCAATGCAACGCAATAAAAACTGCCAAAACATACAAAAAAAAAAATGTACAAAAAAAAAGAAACTTAAATTCATAAGTGAAAATATTCATGCATACATTAGTAGTTATTTGAATTTAATCAATACGGCAACACATCAATGACGTATCAGATTCAAGACTTGGCTGCACAGATCAGCTCCGATAGATAGAACATTAAGGGCACCACAAAAGGCATATTACGATGTATTAATATACCGAGATACATCTATACTTATGACGTCACCGACACATACATTACAGTCTCTTTCTTATCCCGTCTTTTCCTATATCCATCTGTCTGCTTGTCGCTATATTAATATGCCGTTTGTGACGCCCTTTACGACATTTTTGTAAACAACTAAACCCACAAACACACAACCTTTGGAGACAATCACATGTTGCGGAATACGGAATAATGCTTTTCATTGGTCATAGCAACCTCACACGTCGAGTTTTCATACATTATATAAACGAGAACAGAGCATACGTTCGGTGGGCATTGATAATCCAATCTGTCCATTGTGTAGCAAAGAATCTAAGCCTGCAGCTATGTGCGACTTTAGTGCTTTTTTGGCTCAAACAAAGTCCCAGGAAAAGAAATTTAATTTAAATGGCCCCCTGAAATTTAATTCTAGCCACATGGCTTATTCATACCCCATTCATGGGTCTCTCACATCCATGCCCTCCTGAAATTAAATAATGGTTCATTCATACCTCGTTCAGTCTGTCACTTCTAATAGAATACCTTCATGAAGTGTAAACTCCGCCTACCGCTTTGATATCACCACACATGAGTGGGTGTCGGATTGGTAAAGGTCGGATGGTGAATGTTTTACCTTAAAACCTCAAACCATTGATTGTATACAAAAAAGATCTTTAATCTGTTACATTACATCATTACCTTAAAATATTCTACAAATAAATTGTCTATTATAATCTATTTTTTAAAACTTACAATGTATAACAAAAATTATAACAGTACAAATAAAATTTCTGTCTTTTATTTTAAAAGACACATTAATCTATCACCGTATTGAATAAAGTCAAACTCAAAACATTAATCTACCAGGAGTTGATATTATAAGTCGTCACCCGCTGAAAAAGGTACGAGAGCAATGCTCATACCCATTGTGTACGGACAGTCGGACACTGTCTTCTCTAAGTGCGGGCAAGGTGATTTAGGGCGGGGCCTGCATACCGACTAACAAAATTACGTTATCATGTTTGTGAGGGTTACCTCGTCACCCCGCCGAATTGGCAGTATATTCACCAAAGACAACAGCATGTGGAACAGCTCCTAGTGATTTAATTCTCTAGGTATTCAAACGACTAAATAACTAAATCATTAAAATCATTTTTCTAAGAAAATAAACCAGAAATTGATTTCAAATGAAGAGAAATCATTAAAAAAAACTAAACACAAATCCATTACAATCCAACAAATACATTACAATTATTTTTCAAATAAATCATGAAAATTGGCGAGGAACTGTTTTATATTTTTGTGGCAATACGGATTTTGACGCGTGTATTTGCATTAAATTGGTAGTCACGGATGACTTATTTAAAACAAAAAAGAATTTAAAACAAACATACGCGTCTAAATTCGTAAAAAGTAGTTTTATTTAAACAAATGAGTCGCGCAAGTGTTAGTGTGTTAGTCAATTATTTTAGAACATTCAAAAGTACCCACGTTTTTGAAATATAATATTTATGTCCGTTATCCAGGTTGGGTTAATCATTTATTTTCATTTTCAATAATCAATCTACTATTACGAATATATTGTTATCCTCGTTTATCAGCAAGATATCAATAGAGAATGTTGTCATCGGTAGCTAATTGATATCCAAGTAAGAACAAAATTTTACATTAGTCTAACTTTGACACCAAGAGTTGAGAATAGATAAAATATTGAAAACAGACATTTATTAACTGGTCATAAGTTCAAAAAATTATTCAAATCTTTCTGAAATTCCTATACATTGAAACTGAAACAAGTCATGAAATCTTAAATTCAGATTTTTTAAAGGACAAAAACGTTGAAAACATATTCGTAGCATATATTTTCCTAAGCCGTAAAAACAAACCAAGGCACAGTCCAAATACTTATTATTTACACAAACGTATTGCCACATAAAATAAATAATATTAAATGCACACCGTTTTACAGTATATTAAAAATATACATCTACCTACATTTTACACACTTAAAAAAATATATTAATAATTAATCTAGACAGAAAATAAAACACATACCATCGCACATTTTACATCAATATTTACACATAAACAAATAACCACACATTAAAAATATATAACTTTAAGATCTCTAAGAAGAAATCGTTCACGGTATTATTAATTTTATGTAGTCTGAGCACAATGTAATATAATATAGTTTATGGGAAAAGTTCAAGTTTATGGTAAAGACTTTATGGTCAATGTAAAATCGAATCGATGTGTGTGTGTGTGTGTGAATAAAGTCCAACAACTAGTTATATCGGGAAGCATACCCAATCTCGTTTTACGATTGTTGCGAGGACTTGAACAACGGCGACGGTGCGTTGTTTAAAACCAAGCGTACGCGTACGTTACACCGAGCATGCAATGTGGCGCTATGTTTTAATACGTCAGACACCAATTCTTCATGTTACGTCGAATAAGCGTAATGTGAGCCTATTTAATGCATATATCCTATTCAAACACGGCCACGACATAACACATAGGAAGTTCCGCATGACGCTTGTTAGAGAGATTTTGCAAAAACACCAGCAATCTCCACCCGAACGGGAAACTACAATACATCGCGGAGTCCCAAAATTATCATCAGAGGTAATCGCCCATTTTCCTGATGAACTCCCTGTTCTGCCTGGACAAATTGGCAAACAACGGCGACGATGCGTTGTTTGTAAAACCAAGCATACCCATTACGTACGCGTACATTACGCCGAGCATGCAATGTAGCGCTATGTTTTAATACATCAGACACCACTTCTTCATGTTACATCGAATAAGCGTAATATGAGCCTATTTAATGCATACATCCTATTCAAACACGGCCAAGACATAACACATAGGGAGTTCCGCATGACGCTTGTTAAAGAGATTTTGCAAAAACACCAGCAATCTCGACCCGAACTGGCAACGACAATACATCGCGGAGTCCCAAAATTATCATCAGAGGAAATCCCCCATTGTCCTGCTTAACTCACGCACGTTCCAATATATTGCAACAGCGAGTGAAGCATCGATATCCAAGTGTTCGTCGATGTGAGTAATACAAATCTGATGACAGCAATACCAAGAAGACCACACAGTCGGTCGATGGGGAAACCCTTTCTTCACCAAACCTCACTCTTTGGTCGATCCCCGATCAATTAGGTCAGTTAGTTATAGGTTAGAATAAGTATATTTAATAATGTAATTTAAATATTAAAAATGTAGCTATAGTTTCCGTAGTTGGGTTTGATTTTCCCCCTCTGCTGCCACCAAATGTAATTCGCTTAAAACAGATCAAGCAATGTATTGTTGATTACAAAGTATTGTTTCCGACGAAATTTAATAAAAATACGCACAGATTTGATATTTCAGTAGAAAAATCACTATGGATGCAAAAACTGTATACAAAGTACTGAAATTAATGCCATATCTAGCACATTATTATCTCATATTCCAACCAACACGTATGTGTTAAATTATTAGATGAGCTACCATCATATTATGCCCGTTCCATAAAGGCTAGAAAAGTATTACGTATACGTGCACGTATAAGTATGACTGACGTTGCGATGTGTACGTAAGAATATTTTACACTAAGAGTACAGAAAAAGTAACACGGACGCAATGCAACAATTATAAACATAACCCTACGGCTTCTGAATTTTTGGTACTTAAATACGTGTTCACACGCTGGTCAAGCGGTATCCTTACGTGAAGTTAGGTGCACGTATACACTCTATCCATACACGCTACATAGGAATTCGTCTACCTAGGCATCAAAGCATTAAAAAGATCCGCTGCAAACAGCTAATTAAACTTCTTAAAATATCTGTTTGGTGTTTGGTTTAAACCTCCGTATGGTGACGGATTAAGAATACAAGTCCCCCATCTCCTCTCAAGGGTGTTGTAAAAGTCAGCAAAGGGATATTGCACACAGATACATCTTTTGTGAGAGACGGAAAACTCGAAAATAAACCCTGTGCCAACACGTCTGGTCAGCGCGGCACAGTAGACCATAATCCCTCTCAAAGTGGAGGAGGCCCGTGCCGAACCGTGGGACGTTAATGGACCGGAGAAGAAGAAGTTTGGTTAAAAACATACACTTGTCTTTCCAAAATCAAATTCAGACGTAACTGTTCGTTGTCGCGTCGTGTTGAATTGTCGCACAGCTAGATAAGTAGGTATGTACTCTTTAGTTCTAATAAAACCGATGAGTATTAAAATAGTCTGCCTTTAATAAACATAATACTGTTTATGCTCATAAAATCACCGACGTTTTACAATTATATTACTCGTGTGGTCTCCCTCGATCAGTGGTCATATGTTAAAACCATAAATGGTTGGGTCTCTCAAATCACAACCACTAAGAACACTAGATAAATTGCTTGCACTAAACTAACACTATATAAAATTATTATTAAAATTTTTGTTTGTCATTACACATGGAGATGAATATCGCCAAAAGCCGTAAAAACGTGATTATGTTAATATTATTATTTCACACATAACAAGAGCGGCAACCGCGTGCATAACACATTAAAATCTAGGAATATTATCTCATTCATCTCGACTGATTTAATAATTTGACCTGTTGAAACGAAACACACCACAAAAATAATACAAACACACCCTCCTTTTCATTATTTACAATTAAAATACCGCTATCCACACGATAGATTGGTAACCCTATAAAACTCACATTTTCATATTCAGTCTATAAAACAAACCGTTAACGTTTGAATTTCAAACGTGGAATTTGACGCCATTTTGTATTAACGGCATCTATTACCAATATGGCGCCGGTACATTTCTACATCTTTGACCTTTAAAGCGTTCTTCATTACCAAAGTTTGGACCCCAAGGGAGGTTTCGACCTCGATTTGGACGGGTTCCTTTCGTGGGGTAATTTGGGTAAACTCTGCTATTAACGCATAATCCGGGTCGACATCCATTTCTTGGTGTGGTGGGATGACTTCCGGGTAGAGGCGGCGATGAGAATCTCTCCCATGGGTCTCCAGGCATCATACAAGTGCCGCATGACCACTCGTAATCTCCTGCCAAACAAATATAATAATTAACATAATCATTCTCACTATCGGTAAACACTTTTTCTGCTTCAATTTTACTTTAAAATCAGAGCAGAAAGAGTCACTACAAAGTGAGGGAAAATAACGAAAACAAAATTACAAAGAAATATAACGTTACAAAATAAAAGACAGAGAAACAAAGTTATTAAAATTCCATAATTAAATAAACACGACGTATTTCATGAATAATATTTATTGATACATCACTATTTATCGTTTGGCCGAAATTTGGAAGAATACTTTCAATCGACCTAGCCTTATATCGTATGTCTTTTTTATAATATAGTAAAGCTAAATATATAGAAAACTTAAGTATTGTCGAATACATACTGTATTTTAATATTTGACAATGCTTAATTATAACGAAATTTGAGTAAAAATATGTTAATTGGCTATCTAAGTGAAAAGAAAGTTCAAAGATAGATTGATCTAATATTTTATAATCAACAACAAAAAGTTTTTTTTATCGTTTAATTCTCAACATAGTTATTCTAACGCTTGATACATACGTAACGATACATCGTAGCGATTAAACTGTGCATATAAATCGAACGTTTCTAGTGTACCCAAACGCCTCCCTCCCTCATAAATCTGTGCAAATTGTTTCACATAGATATATCGCTGATATATAATAATATCGTTACGTGTGTAGAGGAATATCAAATATATTTACGATAAAGAAATATCATAGAGGTACTTTTTTATAAAAACTATCATACATAACATATACTAACCATAATAGGTAACATTATGTGGGTAGTTTTAGATATCAGACAAAAGAAATCGTATAACTACGTTTTAAAACGATTATTATAACTATAAAGTATTATTTAATGTCATAATGTAATAATAAATAAGTACCAATTTTAAATCCGACTAAAATTATGATACAAATAAAATTTTATTTTCGAATGCATTTAAGAATTGACATTAAAAATAGATTCAAGAAACGATATTATATTTTTTAAATTTATCTAAATAGACACACATTTAAAATTTTTATTTTATTCATTTGAACATAATAATTTAACTAAAGAACTAATTCTTATAAACATACATTTAAAAATAACTAAACGTAGTATTTATAAGTACAACACAATATTCTATTTCAAGCATGAATACGACAACACGCCGATAGATGGCGTAAAACAATATTATAAAACTCTAATGGAAAATATGGCAGAAGAATGGGGTTAAAACACGGAATTACATAATAGATATATTATGTGATTCCTTGAACTGTATTCCGACGTTCTGTTCATATGTTATACCTAATTTGTCAATAAAAAAAACATAATATTTATGATCAGTAAGTTTAAAATATAGGTTATATTTGTGTGCAAAAAGCGAGAACGGCAATTAAATAAAGCAGCAACTACTTAAAAAAAATCATCTGTGTGAACAGAATATACTTTCCAATTTAAAAGAAAGAGTAGTTATACATCTATGCTCACGCTCCATTCGCGGTTTTCCAATATCGGTATCGTTGACACTAAATATTCATGTAGCCAAAATTAACTGGCAATATTACTTTATAAGAGTTTATACTATTTTACGGCTCCGCTGGCATTTTTGATAGCGATTTTGTAAGCACTTTCCAGTGGTAAAAAGAGTATAAACTTTATTGTATACCTACATTTTATATTGTAACTGCTAAGAACATAAAGAAAATCCACTCCTATCACATTCTTATTATTTTTACACTTGAATATTTAAATGCAATCACCTTATGGTAACGCTTTGACAATGTTTTAACAAGTTTTAAAACTCACAAGTATTCTGGATTTTTTATTAATCCATATTAAATTTTTACATCACTTAGATATTACGCATTATTTAGGCACAATTCACATTTGGAAACTAAGTCTAGCATTCTATAACTACGATCTGGGCTAAGTGAGAATTACGTTCTTATAATATAACAGAAAAATAACAAATAGGGTCCCCGTTTTATCTTTTATTTATTTTATTTATGCTTTATTGTACACAAGAGAAGATAACACAAATATAACAGAAATACAACAGAAATAAAGAAAACTAAAAAAATAAATGTACAAAGGCGAGCTTAACGCAAACCTGAGTTTTCTTACAGCAAACCCTTGAGTGATAGAGATATGAGATGATGGATAGATTTGGTGTACAACAGCGTCTGAAGTATTATAGAAATATATTTTAAATTGAATACGTAATAAAGATACACATTTGTGTATCTTTATTACGTATTCAATCTATAATCTATGTTTATGTACTATTATATTATTGTACAATAATATAATAGTACATAAACATAAATACATAAACATACATACACTTTTGGTACGGATCCCTTAAAATCCCTTTAATGGTTTAATTTTTTTTCTGTGACTATAATTACGCAAATAAATACACTCCAAGTAGAAATGAAAACACGTGCGCGGAAGCCGAATACCATTTTTAGAAGATTCTCTCTCTCTCTCTCTCCAGCCCATTTACGTCCCACTGTTGGGCACGGGCCTCCTCCACTTTGGGAGGGATTATGGTCTACTGTGCCGCGCTGACCAAGCGTGTTGGCACAAGGTGTGTGCAATATCCCTTAGCTGGCTTTAACAGCACCCTTGGAAAGAGATGGGGTGGTGACACTTGTATTCTTAATCCGTCACGACACGGAGAGACCACATTTAGAAGGTTACCGATGTGAAATTTAAGTAATCATAACAACATTTAATTATACCAATCGATAGCAATACAATTTCTTACATTTCTGATTTACTTTGAAATGTATTAACAATCCCCACTGAAACGCCAGTAGGTTAACAGAATACCTACAGTTATATTATACAAATGTTATAATTACTATCTTAATGAGGGACAAGAAAAACATGGTGGGTATTAGGACATACTAAGATTATTATTTACCATATTACTTAGTCTAAGTAATAGACGTAAAACTATCTAATGAGCATTACGTTAGGAATGCAGTTATTAGAGATTCCACCATCGTAAAACTATGGAGTTTTTCTACTTTTTTAAAGTCAAACATTTCAAGTCATAAAAAATTATGTATGATATATAAATAAAAACAAAAAAATCATTAAAATAGCTTCGCCTAGTTGAGTATGAAAAATTGAGAACCTCCTACTTTTTTTGAGTCGGTTAAAAATAAAAAGCCATCCCGGAGCAGATGGCGCTTTAGTCTCTGCCTGCCCCCATGAGAAAAAGGCGTGACGGTATGATTATGACGTTGATAACAAAATAAAAAAAATTATAGGTGACTCTTTTATAAAGACCAAATACCCAACACATTATTTAAAATAGGAAAGTTCGTTACGGGAACGCATACAACACTCAGACTCCAAAACTTCTACTAAACTTCTGAATCACTAGTACAATATTGTCAATTTGTAATTATTTCCACCTACAAATTTACCAGATAGAGGGTTGATAGATAATATATAGACTAATAATGTTTTATATGACGTATAGCTTGTATCAGAGACACATAGATAGATACATATTTCACGCACACATAGATATTTATGTCGCTTCAAGCCGAGTGAGTGATGTAGCCATAGACACACTAGCTGGTAAATCCGTGTATAACAAAACTGTAACAAAGCTATAACGTATTTAGTAGAAACAATTTCTATAGTGGCAACACCATTGTAATATAGGTTTCTTTCTCAACTTTTACATTACGGCCTATACAGTGTAATAATAGAAATGTATTTAAAAATTATTTAACATTTAAAATGAGATAATATCAACAATATTATTTTATAACAGTGAAGCGCATAGCAAAATAGCATTCGTTGCGGCTCGAGATAAAATAACTATATTATTAAGAACACAAATGGGACTGTGACTTATTACTATGCAACGTGTAACAAAAACCTATATAAATATTATGAAGACATGTTACCCCGTGAATATATACTATAATATTATAAAGCTGAAGAGTTTGTTTGTTTGAACGCGCTAATCTCAGGAACTAATGGTCCCGATTTGAAAAATTCTTTCAGTGTTAGATAGTACATTTATTGAGGAAGGCTATAGGCTATATGACATCACGCTATGACCATTAAGAGCGAAGCATCAGTGAAAAATGTTGCAATTAATAAACCAACAGGCATAAACATACTGTTTTATTTTTCCGTCAAATCACAGATTACCCACAACAAATCTCCACGCGAGGCGAGTAACGCACACCGCACACGCACATTGTGGCCTTAACGAGCATATCTATAAAAAACAATTGAGAACTCGGCGTTTGAATTCGCTACAACCAATGAAAAAAACAATTTGCAATCCTTAATTATTTTACACGTTGCATATTTTAGGTTCAGTTAACAACTTTTAAAATATGCTTAATAAAATTCTATAACGAAATAAAATGTGTTAAAGACACAAAAACGTGCAAACAATTTAACAACAATGCGTTTTTTTAATTATAAATTTATCACACTTAAAACTTAAGACTATTCTACAAGTCATAGCCAAAGAATTAATTTTATTTGTCTTGCGACAACTTATATCACTAATACAATTAATTAAAAATAAAATATATAGTAGTGCTTAAGTTATTTAAAATCCTAGAGTTAATTGAACAAGGAAAAGATCATAATATAGTATCTCCACATAGTAATTAACATAATATGAAAAATTTGATGTATTACTATTTTAAAATGTTTCTAATCTTACATTCACACAAATTAAAGGACATCACAAACGGTATTACGATATTATTAATATAACAAGAAAGAGACGGATGTATACAGAAAGAAGACAAGGCGAGAAATAGACAGATATAGTTATGACGTCACCGACAGATATAGTTGTCACTTTCTCAGCTGGTCTTTTTTGTATACATCTGTCTCTTTCTAGCTATATTAATATGCCGTTTGCGACGCCCCTAATACTCTGTTTAACAGACACATTTTTATTTCTATTGAGCACATTATTTTAATAATATTTTCATAAGCAGATATGTAGCAACAATCGCCACAGAATGTTGCCAATAAAAAATATTGAAATGCTTAAATAGATAGATAATCTAATGGGTAAACTAATTCAATAGAAATAATTGCATTTAATTTTTATTGAAGTATTTGATTTACTTGTAGTTCACCAGAAAATTTATTTTCTACCAAATTCTAAGGTAGATATTATTAAATGGCAACATTTTATGATAAAATGTTGTTACATATAAAATTAATAAATTGACATTTGCACAACTTGAAGTATTTATATGATTTCGTTTCCAAATTAGATATGACATAAAACATTTTTAGCTCTTTAATTTTTCTTTCTTTACGTATACTAACATAAGACCATGGCCAAGATTAAGTTGAAAAGTCGTTTATTGCAGAATTAACCGCACTTTTAAACTGAATATTTGCAGAAACATACAGCACAGTTAGATTTTTATGACAACATAAAATTTGGATATTGCAATGGCTACTCCACTAGGTACTAACTTTGATTAGAAGCAAGTCTAAGAAGATTAATATCATGTTAGAACAAAAGTCATAAGTTTCTGCGCCACAGATCACCCCAAACAGATAGCACATAACAATATACCTATGTTTGGTTGATAATATTTTTATCAACCAAACGAACCAACGTTCTAGGATGGCGCGCGATATGGAATAATGCATTTTCATTGGTCGTAATAAAACAACACGCCGAGATCTCATCATTACCTAAGGAAGTATAGCGCATACGTTTGGAGTGCGTTGATCGCATGCAGAATCTATTGGGTGATCTATGTTCTGAGCATAGGGGAAACAGAAAAAGATATTATTAATGTAAAATATCTCTAATTTTTTACATTTAATAACATTTTGCAATATATAATATAAAAGTACCTATTTAACAACAATTTCATTAATTTTATGTTACTTTTTCCGTTAATAAAAATAGAAGAAATACTATGAAAAAGAATTGTTTTTTTTTTTATTTGGTCTACTGTCAAATAATATATATACCTGTTGAAAAATCTTTATAATCGACTTCTAGAAAGGAGGATACTTGTTTTTTTTAAATATGGATGATAGTGTAAAGCGCAAGTTATGTGGTTAGCTGCGCGTGACTCGTGTATTTTATTATTATGTTACTTGACATAGAATAAAAAGATTTTAATCAAAAAACTCTTTACTATGGCAGCATTTAAATTGCCGATTTATAATAATAAATTTTAAATATTTCATATTTAATCATAGACATTTTTATCACTTTTTAATTTTATAAATTAAAGATATAAAAAATAATACATATAATTTTTTAATATTTTTTACTACTAATAATATATTTGTTAGACTGGCAACACTGTCGCTTAAACGTCATGAAATTATACATTATTTATTAAATAATTTAAGCAGAGGATTTTAACAATGGATAGGGTAACAACGCACAAAATAATTACCTACTTCTTGGTGTGTTATTTTAAATTTTTGAGCAAATCTTTATATATTACTAGCTGTTGCCCGCGACTTCGTACGCGTGAAATTTAGAAATTAAACCTTAACAAACAGAAGTTTACTATGACAATCGATAGATGGCGTTGTACCGTTTTTTAAATCGCGCTATAGTTTCGTTCGACACATAAGCTCGTCAAAATTTCTATAGTGTCATCAACTCGTTATCGCATTTATAAATTAGCAAGGAAGCAAGGATAAAACAAAGTTTTTTTTTTGTATCATCATCCTCCTGCCCTTATCCCATTATTTGGGGTCGGCGCAACATGTCTTTTTCTTCTATAGTTTCTATTAGCCGTCATGTCTGTGTCTACTCCTCTTTCTTTCATGTCCTCTTTCACACAGTATATATGTCCCTATATGAGCTTATATCTTCAAAAGTACGCAACGGATTCTAATGCCGTTTTCTTTAATAAATGGTGTTGTTCAAGAGGATGGCTTTTTTGCATAATTTGTTAGGGTTGGCTTTCTAAATTTCACGCGTACGATGTTTCGAACAACAGCCAGTTTATAATCAGATTTGTAAGTCTGTTTTTTGACAAATCTTGTTTGTTATATTATTCCATATTATTTATTTTTTAAAAAGCAAACTTTGTAATATCCATTTGGTTCCCCAACGTTAAACTCATCATCATCACGCCTTCTTCCAATGGGGGTAGGTAGAGACTATAGAGCGCCAACTGTAACGGCCCAAATACACTTCTTAGGCTAGAAACTTATACATATGGTGTAACATGCACGATGAATGTAGATTGTTGAAGGCCACCGCCGACTTATTCTGGTTAATTATATGCTTGAAAATGACAAATGGAATTTTCTTCTTATTTGAGAATTTTCAATATGGACTATATTATAAATCTAATATATAAAATTCACGTGTCACAGTGTTAGTTACCGTACTCCTCCGAAACGGCTTGACCGATTCTTCTCAAATTTTACATACATATTCAGTAGGTCTGAGAATCGGCCAACATCTATTTTTCAAACTTTTTTTTTATTATGCAAAACAACGTTTGCCGGGTCAGCTAGTATTTATATATATTTACTCAAAAATCTTTAAATAACACACATCTAACTTATATATAACATAATAACTATATTACACTACTAAAACGAAAAGTCTCTCCGTGCTATATCCTGGTATCGGATAAACGGAATTTTTTACAATAAAGCCCTTTTCAAAACGGACGATGATGACTCATATAAGACGGCTGATTGTAATAGTCGCGACGCAAGTAACGGTTCGATAGACCGCTATACATTCCGTAATTAGTCGTGTAATCCTGTCGACTGTGGAGCATGTCTAGTTGGTCAAGACTGTGGTGGCGTTGCGGTGCAATCGATGCTATGTCCAGAAGCAGCGTGAATAGCAATACACAATTAGATGTGATTACATACACCTACGACTTTTTCAAAAATTACGCCATACACATTACAAAAACTATACTAACACAGCAATTACATTATTTAAAGATCAAAAATAGTAAATATACTTAACAATATCATTTACAATGATAATAATTAGCATAATTTTCCAATAAAAGACGGCAACCCAGATTTTTTACGATAGCAACACTAAAAGAGAAAATTCACTCCCCATACATTTTTGGGCTAATTTTGAAAGTGCCGGCCAACGCAAATAAACTTAATATTCTCATAGAGTATAACAAAATAAACATTTTTAATTACTAGACCAAAGTTCTAAGTCAAGTCTGTGAGATAATATATAGACGCACCCTATCTCGCTCGCACTTACTGCGGGACGCACCATATCTCGCTCGCACTTAGCGCGTGGCCCACTTCGAAATTTCACCATAGAACTCCGAGGACAAAATACCCTCCGAACATCTAAGTGAAATTAGTGGGGGGGATTTTTTCTACCTACTTCGAGGCTGAATACAGTCTCGGCATGTGCGATTACGAGTATATTATGTATATCGCTTTCAGGCTAAATATTTAACCTTAAATAAAATCTCAAGGAATCGATTTAGAACTTTGGTGTAATAATAAAAAATGCTTACAATATTGTGTTCTATCAAAATCAAACACTTATTTTTAATGGCCGGCAAAATAAAAATTAGCCCAATTTGAATGATGACCGTTGTTTATAAAGTTCACATAATATTTTATGTTCTGAAAAACGGGAATAAATTTAGTTTAATTGGGCTCAATGGCTCGACTTACCTCGATTATGATGGAATCCTGCTGCCCAACCCGCATAATACGCTGCTTTCTGTTTACCATGTTCTTCGGCCACCTGCAATATATAAAACACTCATATTAATAGCCTTATCAGCAATAATACCCGTACAAGTACATAATTAAAATAATATTCTCTCACACTTTTTTACAGATTTAAGACACGTGTATGTGATTAAAACAATAGCATGACATAAAAATAATAGCAGGTACAACATGGAGAAGGAAGACACAGGATCGTGCTCTGTGGCAAGCTCTAGGGGAGGCCTATGCTGGATAGCAAGACAATCTTCGCGAAACTGGTTCCAATATTAGATTTTAATCTAGTATTTATGCAATAATGATGTATTTTTGTAAGATTGTTAAATAAAGGCTATTATTATTATGTGATTAAATAAAACAACAAAGTAACCGTAAATTTAAAACAAATATACGCGTCTTAAATCTGTAAAAATATTGGTTATATTTGTACATAATTAAAATCTGAAATACTGGGGACAAGATTTCACAGCACGATTGCAAAAATACAACATTTCGTGCAATTATTTGTCACGTAACATGAGCGCAACATAATGCTCAATCACGGAAGAGAGGCACGACCGCGACCGCGACCAGAAGTTTATGTAAATTTTCAAGTTACCAAAAGAAGATAAGAATATATTTATGTCAGTCACGCAGCTGTCGCAATGTCAAAACGAACAGGGCGGGGTTGCGACCACTTTCTTTTTAACAGACTTATGAAAAAAGGAGGAGGATCTCTCTTTTTTTTGTTTGTTACCTCATAACTTTTAACTGTGCGAAGCGATTTTAATGATTCTTTTTTTAAAGCAATTCATTAATTTTGCAGTTGACATTCTATGCTTTTTACTTAATAAATCAAATTATGGTGGAAAAAGTGACTGCCGCAAAGTAAAAAGCATAGCAAAAAGTAAAAAGCATAGCATGTCAATTG
Organism: Orgyia antiqua; assembly: GCA_916999025.1. Classification (NCBI taxonomy): domain Eukaryota; kingdom Metazoa; phylum Arthropoda; class Insecta; order Lepidoptera; family Erebidae; genus Orgyia; species Orgyia antiqua. The sequence continues at coordinate 23,742,931 of OU779869.1, forward strand.
CAAAATTAATGAATTGCTTTAGTAATGAAAGTCGCGTCATTATTTCAACCCATTCGTATTCTGTAAAGAATACTAAGTGGTTGGTCGAGATGTTGTAAAGAACGTAAAGCAATCTTGATGGATGGCGTTGTACGTAAAAATATATAAACTCAATCGAGTGACAAATGTGGTGGTTAATTTGAGTGTTGCAAGCACGACCGCAATAAGCTCAGTTGGAAGAGCTTCGGAACGGTATTCGAGGTCGTGGGTTTAAGTCCCGCTTGCAGCAGTCACTTTTTCCAACATAATTTGATTTATTAAGATTCTTTTTTTGTTTGAAAGCCGGTGCTTCCCGTGTGGCACCAGGTCAGAATTTGATGGTTAAAACCTAAGAAATCTAAGAAAACCCTCAAATTTGAAAGGGACATGAAGTTTGTTCAACTTTTTTTTTTACAAATACTGAATTATAGCCACGTCTATTTTACGTACAACTCTGAAGGTCGCGGTCGCAATCACGCGCCGCGTGCTCTAGGAGCCGAATGGTATTTTCAAATCAGAATCAGCGGATCGCGGTCACTGGTCGCGCTCCGCTTTTCTCTACAAACTGACTGGCGCCTTAAGACATGCATAAATGTTGTCAAGTAGTCAAAATCCCAGATATAAATAAATCAGTGTGAATTCTATTCAAAGGTAATATTGCATATGGCTGGGGTAAAATTGTGCATCGATGAAGTTGGATTTAAGGTGAATCGTGATTTATCTGCAAGCAGAAATGTGGGTATTTTAAAATCAAATCAAAATAACCACTTTTTAGCATTTTGGACAGAAATTTTACCATTCGTAGAGTGCCTCATGAACGGGCTTAGATATAACCATAAAATATTGAACACTAATATGTAGAATTTACGATAATATTTCGAATTCAGAATTTGTAAGCCTCCAAGAATATCAATTATTTACGATATACCTATATGAAAGAAAGAAAGATAGAATAAACTTCTCTTTCTTTCATATGGTTACTATGTTCAAAATCCCTTACCTACGAGGGGAGGTCCAAAAGTTCGTGGAATGGAGGGGATGGAGTGGGGATAGGGGCGCTCGCTTAGTGTCATACTAATTGGGGACTCATAATTAGTATATAAATGGAGTTTCAGCCCTATTGCGTCATTCGTTTACGAACACTCGCCTGCTAAACACGTCAATCCGGAAGAAAACTGAAACTATGGAGAAAATTGAACACTTGGTCATTAAATTCCTTACCAAGCAAGGAAAGAACGCTCAGACCATTTTGAATAAAATGGAAACTATTTACGGGGAACAGTGCCCTAGTAAATCAATGATTTACAAGTGGCATGGTCTTTTTAAACATGGTCGGGAGTCGATTGAAGACGACCCCCGCTCAGGAAGGCCAGTTGAGGCCACCACATCAGACATCGTCGAAAAAGTGGAAAAAATTGTACTGGAGGACACCCGTTTGAAGAAAAAACAGTTATCTGCATTAGTTGGAGTATCAGATACCACCATTTTGCGAATCCTACATGACCACCTGGGTATGACAAAAGTCAGTGCAAGATGGGTACCGAGAATGCTCACGCCGCTTCAAAAACAGCAGCGCGTCGAAGCGTCAAAACATTTTTTGGAGTTGTGTGGCGACGATCCTGGACCGATTTTGGAGCGAATTGTTACCGGCGATGAAACATGGGTTCATCACTTTGAGCCTGAGTCCAAACAAGAGTCCATGCAATGGCATAAAAAGGGGACACCACCGCCAAAGAAATTCAAAGTGTCGGAGTCGACTGGAAAGTTGATGGCTTCTGTTTTTTGGGATTGTGAGGGGACAATACTGATTGATTAAAAAGAAAAGGGCAGGACCATAACCGGAGAATACTACGCAACAATACTAGAAAAATTAAAGGATGCCATCAAAGAAAAACGTCGGGGAAAATTGACCAAGGGCGTGTTGCTCTTGCAAGACAACGCGCCGGTTCACAAGAGCAAAGTTGCAATGGCTGCTCTACACACGCATGGCTTCGAATCACTAGTCCACCCACCCTATAGTCCAGATCTGGCCCCAAGTGATTTTTATTTGTTCCCCAATTTAAAAAAAGACTTAAGGGGAAGGAAATTTTCCGACGACAATGAGGTAAAGGAGGCAATTTTGGCTCATTTTGAGGGAAAAGATAAAACATATTTTTACGATGGTTTAGAAAAATTTATTCATAGATCTAATAAATGTATTCAGCTTAAGGGTGATTATATTGAAAAGGAAAAATAAATTTACTGTTTCATTTTTACTAAAACCCTTTCATTCCACGAACTTTTGGACCTCCCCTCGTACATATATTAGTAAATCAAATTATATGAGCAGCCTAAGGACCTTAAGGGGACCTTTACATTTAGATTGCAGTTACCCCATAAGTGGTGTTAAATTATCCTTACTTACATCTACGCATTATAGAAAAAATACATGCTTAGAATAAATGAACTTTTTATATAATAGTACAGAAGAAGAAATATAAAATAGGATTTCGGCTGCCAATTAAAAAGCCTTTTTGATGAGCCAGGCAAATACGAACTTAAAATAACCTAACAAACCCATTTATTTTGTACCCAATATGATTGTAAACAGTTTTTATTAATAGTTGAAGTTATTATTTGTTGTTAATATATTTTTATTATTTTTTATGTTTATATTTTATATAAGTTTATATTTTATATATGTTTATAAATTAAACGTTATTAATTTATGTATCCTTATCGACAAAATAGAAGAAAATAAAAAATCTGTGTAAAATCGTCAATTAAAATAAAAAATGCAAGCAACTAGATGCAACATAATAATAACCAGAATATAGAAAAATCAAAACAGTAAAACATCAGCCTAAACCAAAACGTTGAGCGGATTTGTGAAATAGAAGTGAGACTTCGCAAATTTTTTAAATTACCTTTTTAGATAAAAAAACAACCAGACGAATTGAGAACCTCCTCTTTTTTTAAAGTCGGTTAATATATTTTAAAGCATTTTAGGCCATACTACCGATAAATCTATCGAATTTTTGGCTTGCCGAAACAAAGCGCAGCGCCTAGCAAATAAAAAAAAATTCACTCTATCGAACGAAATAAAAGTCGGTTATTCGATATTTTCGTGTACAACATTAGAAAAAGTTCTCTATGTTAGAGGACTTTTGAAAACCTATTTAACTACAAAATTTACAAACAAGTCTCACTTCAAAAACAAAAAAATGAAACATGATGTATACGATAATCAATGTTGCAAGATTTTGTGCTTTCCAACTAGAGACACAGATTTGTTATTCATAATGAATTTAATACTGAAATCAGACACTGTGCCACTAGCAGGAATAGCGTGCGCACCGTTGTGTCGCTGTACAGCCGCAGACGACTGTTGGCGCGAGAGAGAGACGAGGCGCGTTGATACACCGCCGCACTCGTCGTCGGCTGTCGAACAATATACCACACTACAATTTAGACCCCACCCCAACCAATACAGTTTATATCGCTTATCCTACCCTTCCTTCTATTTTTAAACTTCAACTTTTTTTATTGTAGCTCATTTTTTAAGCAAATTATAACATTAAAAAAAAATGTTTATTCAGTAATTTGAAATTGGCACCTTTTAAACTATTTTTATTTTATTATATTTTTTTTCATATATCTCATTTTTGAACGACTGATTACGAATTCCAAGACAACTTTTTTTTATAATTTGAAATTCGAACTTTTTGAAAATTTGAATTCCGAGCTTACAAAGAACAAGCGTGCCAGTACAGAATAATTTAATTAGACCAAAGAGTTCTACAATACTGTGATATGAAACAGATTTTAAATTTTTACTAAGACTGAAAGCCATTATCAGAGATACCAAGAAATATTTAATTAGATAAAAAATGAATAAATATAAGCCAGAAAGAATTAGATAGGGCGAAAATACTCTACGATAAAAATGATTGTCTTTACTGAAATTGAAACGCTTCGTGAAATTGAAGCGCTTCTGAGTGTACATAAATATATTTAAAAAAAAAACAGTTGTAAAGTACAGTTGCTTCAAATAAATGTAATTTATACTTTTTAAGTTATTCTGCTTGATATCTATAAAACAACACACTCAACTAAGTTAGCAATGGTACAAATTCTAAGTGCACAACTAATATTTAACGAAAACTTGAAAACTATAGTGTGTTTCGATTAATGGGCACTGTTCATATTTTTTTTAAACTCTTAATTCAAAAATCATTTCAGGGAATAGAGTTTCTGATCATGATCCATTATTTTTTTCGGAAAATTTGCTATATTAACGATTATTTGTCCAAAAAAGCAAATGATCGCTATTTGCCCTTGAAATGAAGGACTTAAAATATTAAGGCGTTTTAAGGGATATACTACTCTGTGGTGGAGTTGAAATTGGTCTATTATATCAACTTGGTAACTTTGAAAATATGTATTGCAATCTGTCTTAAGTCTATCAGGAAAACACACACAGATTGCGTACAACGATGACGTCACAACACTTAAAATAATATCTTTAAGTATTTTTTTAAAATTCTATATAGTGAATATTTCAATAATATTGAAATCAGTTGCTTAAAATAGTCTATAATTTCTAAAAAAATATAAAAACAGCAGGTCAAAAATTATGAACAATGCCAATTGGCTATTTCTTTGTGGACATATTAATTAAAATCGTTATTCTATAATACAGTTTTTATAATAAGAAAGTTCAGTTAACATTGCTGAACTATATTATCGACATTAACCATTTTTAACACGCTTATAATTATAAGTTCAGTATGTATCTATCAATGTATTAATCTATGTAACGGAATCTTTGAAAGTAATTTTATTATAACACACTTACAGTAGTTGGATTGATCTGAAAATTAGCACATATATCAAGGACCGATGACAATGCAGTATTTTTTAAAAATATTCAGTATTTTCAAGCGCGTTTTTTAGTTTTTCAACTAAGTAGATTATTATCATAATATATTCGTCACTAGCTGGTGCCCGCAAATTCGTATAGATATGAGAAACTTAACCAAATTAACAAATTAAACAAAAAAGCCATATTTTTTATTGACGAGCTTTGTGGTTGAGTGGTTCATGTAACACGGGTTCGATTCCCGCTCGGGACAATCATTTGTGTGATATTAATAACTAGCTGCTGCACGCGACTCCTTCCGCGTGGAATTTACAAAAAAAATTCCCCGTTTTTATTTTTGTTTGTTTTATTTTATTTTTTTGTTAAGTTTGGTTTGTGCACGTAGAATTGGTCTCACTGTGTCTCGATTTACTACATAAAAATACTGTTTAATGTATGTGTATTGCAAAAATTGAATATTCTTACTTATAAGAATGTAAGCTTTATGCACAGTGATAAAAATGTTAATAGCAACCCAATTAGCATAATGGTGGCAATTCTGTTATACCTTGATTGAACTAAAACCAATAATTGTATTAAATCATATTTATGCCCCGTACAGTTGGAGACAGCATCACTTTACCAACTCCCGCGCTATTTTTTCGCACAATGTAATTTTTTTTTAAACTGGTAAAGTGTAATTGACCGCTACTCTACAGACTCCGATCAGGGCCTCAAGTCTGGTAAATGAATGGTGTCACAATGGCATCACAATGACACATTATAACCTCAAAAAATTAACAATAGACTACCAAACTTGATAAAATTCGCCACTAAACAATTAGTTATTTAGTGTTATTGCAAACAAATGCAATAACTTATTGCTTAGTGGCGAATTTTATCAAGTTTGGTAGTCTATTGTAAATTTTTTGAGGTTATTATGTGTCATTGTGATGCCATTGTGACACCATTCATTTACTGGACTCAGGGCCCTGTATAGTTTTATTGTGTGTAGATTTCGTTTTTAGGCACATAATTGCAACCAGTGTACCAACAGATGGTGTTGTTTACCTTAACGCATAGTGGTTCAGTGCCGCCCTCTGGTATTACATTGTTCAACGCAGCTATCGCCTCTTGTGCCTCTTCGCGTTTGTCAAATCTGAAAGAGAAATCAGTTGGACGTTAATGAATCCTAAACATTGTGTATGGGAAAAAGATTTTTCTTTTATTTCATGTTAGTAGTGAATTTTCCAATATTATCGTATATCCTATTCCAGTGTGTGTTACCAACGACGACTTACGGAACAGAGACATGGTCTTTGAATATAGGCCTCGTATACCTATAAACTCAAGATTGCACACTGTGCTATGGAGACGGCTATTCTCGGTATTTCCCTACGTGATAAAATCCGAAATACGGAGTTCCGTAGGAGAACGGGCGTATCCGACATAGCCCGAAGGGTTAGCATACTGAAGTGGCAATGAGCAGGCCACATCGCTCGTAGGACTGATGATCGTTGGGGAAGAAAAATTCTAGAGTGGTGACCACGTACCAGAGGACTCCCGACAAGGTGGAGCGACAACATCGTCAAGGTCGCGGGGAGACATTGGATGCAAGCGGCACAAGTCCGCGCGCTATGTAGATCTATGGGGAGGCCTATGCCCAACAGTGGACGGAGAGAGGCTGATGGAATGGAAATTCTATTCTTAATTGATGGATTATGGTCTACTGTGCCGCGCTGACCAAGCGTGTCGGCACAAGAGTATTATAATATAGCGTAGTAATTTAGCGTAAAAAGACTATTATGAATAACAAGTTTTGACAATTTTCGGGAACCTATTTTAGCGAACTTGTAAACTTCCGATAAGTGATTATGAATAAGGCCATATATGTCTTATCTTACCTAACGAAAGCGACTCCTCTGGGTGTACCGTTGCTCTTATCTCTAAGTATATGTTTCTGCACTATCCGACCATACTTGCCGAATATCGTCTCCAACTGATCTTCAGTTATAGCACGCGGTAAATTTGTTACATATAGATTAGTCTCTTTTATTTCATCACCTGAAGGACGTGCGTATGATACCTGGAAATTATTCAATCTTTATCTTTACATATTACTAGCTGACCCGGCAAACGTTGTTTTACCATACAAATGTCAGTGGGGGGGGGGGTCTTTTGAAAAATAGATGTTGGCCGATTCTCAGACCTA